>OX393555.1:11422339-12022339 GCA_947650365.1 Chamaelirium japonicum | reverse complement strand
TACCGGTCAAAAGATCGTAGGTGGTGTGCGTTCCACGATTATAATTTTCAATGAAACTAATTTACATACGCATGCAAGTGCGTGCCCGTGAATTGAACACCCGACAATCTAGTGATACTACTATTTAGCATGCATGCAATTCAAATTTAAGCCAAATCTACGTGTTAGAGTATTGCATACCTTCGTGCGGATCTTTTAACCACGGAGGATTGTCTTCTTTGTCGGGGGAGATAGAAGATCACTGTATGCGCAGAAAAGGTACGGGTCGTCTTTATTGCACAAAACGATATTACAAGAGTGGCCGGGACCCGGGTGGCTCGGGTGTGGCGAGTTCGGGTTGCGGCGAGTGTTAATCTGGGGATTGTGGGAGATATCCTCTGGAGGGTCCTTTTGATCCGCGTCTCCACGTGGTGTTCGTGCGAGAGCTCTGAAGGAGTTGCCCAGGACAGAGGTCTTTTACAAGGTGAGGGTTTTGGAGAGGCTAAGGAATATCCGCTGTTTCTTCGGTCCCTTCCGTGCTTCACGCTTCCTCGGCTAGGGGGTCTTCAGCTTTGTTCCTCGGTCTTCGTGTCTTCCTCGCTCCTTGCTTGACCTCGGTGTCCTTGATCGTCGGTTCACGGCGTCGATCGTACTTTGGCGCCGGCTTTGGCTTGGGCGTGGCTCTGGCTTTTGCTTTGCTTTGGTACTTATGCTTGGACGTAGACGGGAGAGACTTGCGATGCTTTCGTTCTTCCGGACTTCTCGTCGTATCGGCTAGAACGTGTGGTGCTTTTGCTCGTGGCCGGCGTAGTCGCTTGGCTTTAGTACTTGCGTTGCTTTGGCTCGGGCTTTACCGGGGCTTTTGCTTTGGCTTCTTGCGTGGGCTTTGGCTTCAGCATCAACTCGATCTTCTTCTCGAATGACGGGGCCTACTTCTTCGGTACTTCGACGGTTTGGGTGTCGGCTGGACTTCTCTTCTTCTCCGGGCTTCTTTGGCGTGATCGGAGTCGAAGAATGCTTTCGAAGATAGTGGGGGTAACACCGATCTCCGTGCAACGGTTGTGGCGTTGGCTTTGGTTGATGAAGACGGCGGGGGTAGCGACGGTCTCCATGCGACGGTTGTAGCGTCAGCTTTTGTCGATGAAGACGGCGGGGGTAGCGACGCTTTAGGTAGTCCACTCCAGGCTTTCTTCTTCGTGGATGGAGCAGACGTTTGTCGAAGGCGACGGGGTGATGATGCTTCGTTCCTCTTCTCCGGGCTTTGGAGCTTGATCGGAGTAGAGGGTTTGTTGGAGCTGACGGGGTAGTGCCGCTCCGAGCTTCTTCTCCGGCCTTTGCTTTTGGCGTCTTCGGAGTCGAAGGGTCTTCTTCTCCGAGCTTTCTTCTTCGTGCACGGAGTCGAAGTCTTGATCTTCTTGTGCAAGGGTCTTCAAGTTGATGAGGGATTTCGATGAACTAAGCCGATCCCGAAGGGACAAACTTGCCCGTGCCTCGTGAAGCCTTGGGTCGATGAAGAAGCGTCTCCTCTTCTGCAGAGCTTCCTCGCTTTGTCTTCAATCTTCGACCTCTTGAGCCTTCCCCCACCCCCTCTATTTATAGGCAAAAGGGGAGGGGGGAGAGATATGAGAAGTTTTAATTTTAAATCCCTTTAATATCTCCCTCATAATTACCCGGGATTTATTCATCCATTGATGAGGGAAATAACATTTATTTGTTTTCTTTTCCTGGCGGGGCAATTATGGCTGGATTTTGCACATGAAATCGATGGCGACCCGGCTCTTATTCTTGTCCGTCGGATCGAGGGATTGGCGCAGATCCGCGCGTGAGCAGACGTCATACGCAACCTCCCCCCGCGCATGGTGGTAGTTCTTTCCTTTTCTTTTCTTTCCTTTCTTTTCTTTCCTTTCTTTTCTTTTTCCTTGCAAGGCCGGCCGGCCCCATGGGGTTCGGGTCCCTAGTAGGGGCCGGCCCCATGGGGTTCGGGTCCCTAGTAGGGGCCGGCCCCCCTTGAGTGTGGGGTCCTCTCCTCCCTTGTTGGGCGCGAATCGGGTCTGGGTCCTCACTGGTGCGTGCAAGTCGGGTCCGAGTCGGAGCGCGCGTCGGGTTTGCATCCGCGTTGGTGCGTGCGAGTCGGGTCCGCGTCGGAGTGCGTGTCGGGTTTGCCTCCGAATTGGCGCATGCGAGTCGGGTTCGGGTTAGACACAATTTGTGTGTCTACAATCACCCTCGAAGAAACCAACGGTACGTGAGAGGTGAAGCCCTCTTCTTCGTTCACTCGATCTCACACGATGCACGGCACTCCACCAAAGGATCTTTGAGTGCCTCCTTACGATGGCCGGCCTTTCTTCGTCTATGAAACACCACGCGAGAAAGTCGTCGACAAAGTCCGAACCAAAGTGTCACAAGCAAGAGGAAGAGACGAGAGAAGAAGAGAGCTAGAGGGGGCTATTCCAACATCAACATGACATCAATGATCAGGATTCGCACACGCAATCAATGGACTGCCAAAGAGACCTTATAGCATATTTATCCGATTTAACACTGGCTTTAGCCTTCCAACCCAAAAAAAAAACACTGGCTTAACCTTCCAACCAGCGGGCTCTTGGCCTAGTGGTACTTCCTCTCTCCCATGTTGGAGAGGTTCCCTGTTCACTCTCGGTATGGACACAGTGGAGCGAACTTTTCCTCAAGGCCGTTGTGTCTTGTTTGCACGTGCAAATCCAAGCCGTTGATGTCAAGTTCACGGGATTATGAAAATAATAAATAGCAGCTACTGACTGCCTCGCCCCGTTTCGATCTTCGCACCTCATTGAGCAATTGCTCTAGCGCCCAGTTCTTTGACCGCTTGGTTCGGTCCAGAAAAAAAAAATAACTGTTTTAAAAAATACTTCTGTTGCATGGCCGGAACTCTAAGCCCATCCCACTTACTATATGTAAGAAGCATTTGTAAATGGGCCGGGCTTGGATCTAAGAAAACCAATTTTTGAATGGACCCTATATGGATGCCCCACCCAAATATTAGAAGATTGCGACCGACAAGCCACCCATTTACAGTTTTAAACCCCTAATTTTAATATTTTTAAATTGAAATGGTTCCACTTCGGTACCGAATTACAAAATTAGGTACCATACCGAATCCATCCCCACCATCCATCTCATTTTCCTTACATCCTAGTGGTGGGAGCATTATTCTAGGAGCCATGCGATGGACCCTAGGTGGATGCCTAAGATCCACCATAAGGCCGTCCGATGATGTCCTTATGAATTTCGGTACGGTACTGAAGTGGGTACCATAGAATTTTTCAATGGAAATCACGTTGTGAACCTTGAGGGAAAACATTAGAAGATTCTATTATCTGTTAAACTTTCTTAGTTAGATGTTACAAATTTTGAAAATATTATTTAGCCTAAAACCCGCTTAGCACGAATGGTCAGCTCGATCGATGTGTTCGAGTAACAGTCGTTCGTTACATCCAGCCCTGACCAGTGAATCACATTCAATCCGGACTAACAGGCAAAGTGACATTGTGATCTCATGTCATTTTGGTTGACCATTCGGGACAAACTCTTCGAGCTGAATAGCACTTCTCTACAAATTTATATAGACTCCTTTATTTAATTTAGTTTTATGTATTGACTTAACCTACCCATGTTAAAGGAAAATTGCTCACCACTAATGCGCATCATTACTATAGAAAAAGAATAGGGCTTATGAATTCAGCACCCCCACTCTTACCCTACATAAATAATAAAAAGGATATCGATGCCTTTTGCATAAAAAAATAAAGAATTTTAGTCTTTATCGAACCTCCAATACCTAAAAAATAACAAATGAGACGAAGAGTTTATGTTAACCTCTCTCTCTCTCTCTCTCTCTCTCTCTCTCTCTCTCTCTCTCACACACACACACACACACACACATCGCACGAACAACATCTGTGCATATAAATCGAAACATCACGAAAAAAGCTTCATGAATAAAGATTACTGATGGAAGAATTCAGCAGATGAGTGTAGGAAATATCAATGGAAGGATGACCCATATAAACTTCGTGTTTTGTCGGGGCTGATGCACGAGGACGATCAATTTTAAGTTGAAAACACTCAGGATGGAAGAGAACTATGAAAATGATGATTGGATTGTCCCACACCACGAACGTCATCTTCTAGATAGAGGAGCGAACACGCATGGAGAGATTGAATGGAAGAAAGAGGAGGAAAACGACTTATTTTCTACAATTCGAGGAGTAGAAATGTGCATGAATTCAACGTACGTAATCTTTTCCATTTCAATCTCCATAAATTATGCTCCATCTGCATTTAGCCATTTCCGTCAACTTTATTCCAAAAATATCCTTATCCTAGTAAGCATAAATTAAACACTTAAATGAGTTTGAGTCTTATTGGAAATTGATAAGGGTATTTTCGGGATCAAAAGTTGACGGAGGGTGATAAATGCAGAGAAACCATAGTTCAGGGATCAAATTGTTCACATGGTCGGCGGCTGCCTAACCCTCCCTCCTCTTGGAGGGGTTCTAAAAAGAAAAAAGAAAAATTGTTCGCAAAAAAAAGGTTGATGTACCAATATGAAATGAGGTGTATATTTTAGTGGAGGTTTCTATAATTTATATTATATTGACCCAATTGTACCTATTCTAAAATTTGCCTTATGTTAAAATAAGACATTAAAAACTCTCAAAGTTTGCACACAATTAATAGCTTAATTAGTAATAATGATTAATGGAATTGGCATTTTTGTTGAAATTGGAATTTGCATAGAGCTAAATCTAGCAGATTAAAGACTTGTAATTGTGCTGAGTTGGACGATAATACGAATTAAAGAGTTATAATCGTGCCGAAAACCGAGAACTAGATACATACCATAGATATAAAACAATGTTCTATTCCTTCATATTGTAAAACTTCATTGAAATTTAGCCTCAGCCAAACTATCAAACGTTTTTATCGGTACTACGAGCTCCTAATAGTATATTATTCATATTTAAAAATTATAATTTATACAAATAGACATATAATTTAAAGTACTTATCATAGACTTCATGATTGATTGTATTTAACTTGCTTATTATTAACTTCTTATATATTGTTTTTGGGTCATCTTTCTAAATTTCTTTCAAGGAATTCTAAAATAAACTTATTTTTGAATAAATTCAGCATATATATATATATAAACTACCCGGGCTGGAAAAAAAGCTAGATAATTTTAAGAGCAATTTTGTTGACACTCATGATAGATGGGAGAACATTACCCCCAATGCGAACCCTTGGATGAACCAAGAAATTTGGACTTAAAGTGATGGTTTTGATGCTTACCAAAAGTGTATCTGAAGCTCACATTGGAGGGAAATGCTCACCCACCTGTCAGGAGGATGTACAAAAATGATTTAAAAAAGCTTTATATCCTCTTGAGGGAGGAAACGAGAGGCGATGTCAAAATTGGAGACGATCCTGGTGATTATCTACCGGATCGAAGAAGTTATCGGTAACCACATTGAGGGCCTTTTCCCATCAAACCACAACACGAATACCACCGTCCAGAAAGACAAAGTATTCTATGATTAATTATAGGCATGCAATGAGATAGACCATTATTTACCAATATTTTTTCATCAATTGTGTATGTTGAAGGATTTCTAGTATGCACACAATAGCTTCAGTCGGAGTAAATTAGTAATAATGAACTTATTTTTGAATAAATTCAGCATATATATAAACTCCCAGGGCTGGAAAAAAAGCCAGATAATTTTAAGAGCAATTTTGTTGACACTCCTGACAGATGGCCGGGCAAACATTACCCTCCAATGCGAACCCTGGATGAGCTAAGAAATTTGAACTTAGAGTGTGATGCACGTGTTTTGATGCTTACCAAAAGTGTATCTGCAGCTCACATTGGAGGGCAATGCTCACCCACCTGTCAGGAGGGTGTACAAAAATGCTCTCAGAAAGCTTTATATCCTCTTGAGGGAGGAAACAAGAGGTGATGCCAAAATTGAAGACGATCCTGGCGATTATCTACCGGATCGAAGAAGTTATCGATCGGTAGCCACATTGAGATTCTTTTCCCATCAAACCACAACACAAATACCACTGTCCAGAAAGACGGAGTATTCTATGATTAATTACAGGCACGCGAAGAGATAGAACATTATTTACCAATATTTTTTTATCAATTGTGTATCTTGAAGGATTTCTAGGCAGAGTAATTATATGATATCAATGATATTCTTTTAAAATTTCTGATGAAAAATTGTGTTTGATCTGTACCCACTAGGAGATAGGGGAGTTGGCGAAGCAATTGTTGCTTGGCTGATGAGATTATGGGTCGATGCAGATTCCGGGAGGGAGTGGGTCCATTGCTCGAAAGGTTTTGGGACAACCAATGATCTTCAAAATAATAATAATAATAATAAAGAGAATAAAAAAACTCCTTTTTCATATAGTGCACTCATACCAGAAGTCAACACAACCCATGTTTCTTCGATAATCAATATACATTTAAACCCAAATACAACTTTAGAGAGAGAGAGAGAGAGAGAGTTATTTAATCATTCTAATAATGAAAATAAAGGGGGAAATAAAGAAAATAAATGAGAGACTTCTTTTAACTGCCCAAGCGGCCAGAGTGACCGAACCTATAGGCAAAGGACCCGCTCCTCCAAAACCCCTCCTCGTCCTCCTTCCACACCCCGTCATCAAAGTTCCGGGCGTAGCTGGCCAAGTCGTAGCTCGCCTGCGCGCTCCGGGGACGAGCCGGGATCCCCACGGCCCTCCTTACTCGGCCCCATAGCCCGGCCCACGCGACCCTCCTTGCGTGTCTCGCCGCCCACTTCCGGCGGTGGCCCACATAGAGCCCAACCACCTTCACCGCCGCTCGTCTCACGACCACCCACACCCTCGCCGGAAAAACACCCATCCTTGATCGTCGGCTCTCCGGCAGCTTATGATAGAGAAAACCCATACCAAAACCGCTCAGACACTAGTAATACCACTCTCTCTCCTCTCTCTTGCTACCCCTTGTTGGCTCCTCTCTCTCTCTCTCTCTCTCTCTCTCTCTCTCTCTAGTTCTGGGTTGGCAACAGAATCTCTTAAGCCTGTATTTAAGGGATTTACTGGCCTACGCGACGCTCGAAAAGACAAAAATGCTCGTGTAACGGACGGGAGTGGAAGGGCATTTTGGGCCATTTAAAGGTGGCGCCGCTAGTGGGCCGGGCCAATAGGCCCCCGGCAGGCCGGCTGGAGTTTCGTAGGTTTTTAGAGTTGGACAACGAAATGGGCCATGGGCAGCTTGTTCCGTGGCGTTCTGATCTTGATAAAATCAGACGGATTTTAACGCAGGAAGGTAGGGTGGTCGCAGATTCCTTTCATCATGGCTCCCACAAGCCGATGCATCAAGGCAGCTGATTGGTGGATGATGGTCCATACCGACGGTGGAGATCTGGGCACCTAATGCTCAAAGGAATCACGAGCTAATGATGGCAACCACCTTTGGACCTTGATTAGAATAGAAGCAATGTAACAACCCAATTATGCGAGGGTCCACTAACGGCGGCCCGTGGGAATAATGATCACCGGGGCCCATAAATCCGAGCTGGAGGATGACGTCAGAGGATAATAGACCATCATTAGCCATTGACACGTGTATAGGACATGCGAACGAGTGGAGACGCACCAATGACACTATTCCGTGAAACAGTTGTAAGGGCTGACGTGATACAACACTTCACAGCCGTCCGATGCAAGTGCGATTTGCTTGCATGAATTCACCAGATAGGATCAATCACCGTTCAATGGTGAGTGCATTGGATGGATACTAGTTAAGTTTTAGGGAAAGTTTGACATAAGTCCTTTTAAGAGATGACTTTTAGTTTCAGGACATATTAATTTTAAAATATAGCTCAAGTCCCTACCGACAAAAATATATACCCTTTGTGAAGACAAATGCATACTCTTTGTGAAATCAGTGTACATTCTTTCTGAAGAAACGAATGTATAGCAAATTATGATGTCATATGACTAATATTGTAAATTAGTTAAGGACATATACCTAATTTGTCAAATGTTTTACCACGTCAGCCCCTACAACTATTTCACGGCATATTTTCACGCCAATGGATAGTTGTATCTGTTACAGTACTTAGATCTTCGATAAGCTCATGTGGGAGTCTCGAATTGATCCCAAATCACAAACACCTCCCGAGCGATCGGACTCTCGGGGCTTGGGGGGAGTCAGCGGTGACCCATTAGCACGGGGGTCGGGTCTCAGGGGACGCAAGGTTGACAACATGGTGGGTCCAAAGGTGGTTCTAATCGGTCGCAGGGGGTCTGTCATGGCCTCATTCCGAGATCGGTGGATTTGGTTCTTGGCGGTGGTTTTGCTAGTTTCGAGGCTGGGGTTGGTGCGTCGGGACGAGTATTTGAGCCACCTCATCGAGGATCGTGTGATGTCTCTTTTGGAGGCGAGTTCTCTTCTCCACCTTTGGCGAAAAGTGCATCTTCCAAGGGCGGTTATCGGGGACCTCCGGCATTGGTGGTTGATGTCGTGCAAAAGGCATCACGGCCTACTCATGCGGAGGTTGTTGCGAATGTTGCTTCTATGCTCGCAGCAGCCTCCCAATCTAGCGCATTTGCTATAGACGATGCGACAGCGAAGCGCCGGAAGGAGGGGACGGATGACGACATTCCTGCGGATACCATGGTTGGGGACCCTTCTCCCTAAGCGTTTGCCTGGTTAATTATTTGGCTTGGTGTGTGCTGGGCTTGTCTCCTTTTCAGTATGGTTTTGTGTGGCGATGGCCTGTGATACGCATGTAATGACTGTGCGAGCTTGTCTCCTTTTTAGAGTGTATGGTGCATGGCTACGACCTGTGATGTACTTGTAAGGACCTTTTGTGATCAATAGTATAATCACCTTCTACCAAAATTTTTTTTTTTTTTCACACCAACGGGCTCTTGACCTGGTGGTACTTCATCTCTCCCATGTTGGAAATGTTGGTTGTTATTCGACTCCATGTATAGATACTGTGGAGCGGAGTAGTGATACATTGCGGCGGGTAACGTGCGGCACCCCCTTCGGGGGTATTTTCGAATTTTTTTTTTTTTGGGATTGATCACCTATCCTTGGATTGGACATTTGGACACACACAAAATTTCAGCCCGATCCAAGACCTGTAGGCCGTCCAAATGTGTTGATCAAAATGGCAAAAAAAATGAACGATCGATAAAATATCAACACATTTGGACGGCCTACAAGTCTTGGATCGGACTGAAATTTTTTGTGTGTCCAATCCAAGATGGATGATCAATCATCAAAAAAAATAATTTCTAAAAATATCTCCGAAAAGAGTGACCGCACGCTAACCCGCAAGTTACCCGGCCGCAATGTATCATTACTCCTGTAGAGCGAACTATTTCCTAAGAGATCGTTGTGTCTTCTTTGCGTGTGCAAATCCTGACTGTTGATGTCATCTGTTTGCAATAAAATAAAAACAGCTGGGTCCCACAGCTGTCACAGATGGAAGCATCAACCGACCGTTGACAGATTTTTTTTGGTTGGATACCATTAACAGCTTCGGGATCCAAATATGTGGGTCCCTCATCATATTTGACCAGCTCAGTAGCAGCATGTTTGGCGAAGCATTTGAGGAGCTTTTTGGAGGGTGTTTTTTTCCCGGTGCGGCTATTACAGCAATAAGAGCAAAGGAGCGCAAACAGCGAGCCTAAGGGTGGCAATGGGTCGTGTCGGGTTGGGTTCGTGTCTAGTTTCGGGTCGTGTCCAAAAATCCTAGACCCGGATCCGATCCGTTTAACTAATTCCTAAACCCATACCCGACCCGTTTATAAACGGATAGACCTAATAAGCCCCATTTACCACACGGGTTTATTCAGATGACCCGATCCATCTCGACCCGACCTAACCCGATAGACCCGCTGATACTATATATTACAGTATCAGATTGCAGGTAGACCCGGCCCGACCTGACCCAACACAACCCGTTGAATATTAAACAGGTCTTCCCGGGTCTACCGTGTCCAGACCCTAAACCTGGACCCGACCTGTTTATCAAACGGGTCTATCGTGTCGACCAGTTAATAACCTGAACCCGTTTAGTCCTGACCCAGACCCTCGGGTCCGAAATTGCCAGCCCTAAGCGAGCCCCTTGGAGCTGCTCTTAGCATTCATCAATCTCCACCAAGTTTCTAGCATCAAATCTCAAACGGTCGACATCAGGTTGATAGCCGGTCAAAAAATTCTCATCAACCTTCCTTGCAATCAACCAAACCCTCGTAATCAACCACAATGTGATGGGGCAAAATGCAGATATAACTGTGCTTGTGTTATTTCCAACACATCCTTTCTTTAGATATACTCCTGACGGTTACAGAACAAAATTAGGGCTCATTATGCTCTAATAAAGGTATTACATGAAAACCCCTAAGTATAGAAATAATCCACCTTGTGGTACAGTAAGAACCCAAGAGAACAATCCTGAAGAATTCTTTTTCAATAATTCAAAACCTCGTTGTACTTGAAAACGCAATCGTAAAGCCTCCCTCCCAAGAACTGAGCAACCTCCCGGTGCTTCACCTGCAACGAACCAAAACAAAAAAATTGAGTTTGGGAGGAATTCCGATCAGAATTAATTTGCCGGGTCAGTTCTTTTGGCATAGGATAGGAAATTCATTTGCTTCAGACATTCATGGGTAAGGACGATGATGTCTCAGGAGATTAAATGTCTCAGGTTCTTTTCTACTAGGCAAATCAGGATATCCGGTGTATCGAACAGATTGCTCGGCCAAATAGCGTCTAGCATGTGGTGGGCAATCAAAGTCTGGTGGGACTCTAATGTGCCACCAAACTAGGGGAAAAAGGAATCTTGGAAATCCATTTACCCGGGACATTGAACAAACGAAATGGCACAAAGTGAGATTACCTTGGTAAATCAATATCCAACCTATTTTACTCGCCAAAAGAACGAACCCTTATGGTAAATCTTATTTAAGAAAGAAGGCGCTAACTATTCACAATACCATTCCGATCTTAATTGAATCACATTTCAGTTGAGCATAAAGATTCGTCTCTATCGCCCGCCCCTGCATGGACAAGAAAATAAAATTCATAGAGGGAGAATCCAACCATTAGCATCGATGATCCAACCGTTCACATTTTTCCCATTGATTAATAGTTTGCCTTTTCAAAAACATAATTTACCATTCCCTCCAACATGACCAGGTCCGCATCGCTGGCCAGGTATGCCAGCTCCGGTGAAACACTTGCGAGGTCGATAACCTGACAAGTCGCAAGATTTTGGATCAGAGTCGGTGTTCGAAAACTCGGACTCAGACTCGAAAGCCAGCCAATTCGAGTAAACTCGGTACGACTCGGCTGAATTCTATCCCAACTCTATCTGACTCGACACAAAATCTGACCGAGTCGAGTCGACTCTGACTCGGCCGAGCCATACATAGTTTTAAAGCAGTAAATCAGACTACAAAATTATGATGCTGGCTAATAATGCAATGGAATTAAAGCCTGCAAGGTCAAGAAATGCAAACATGTAATGTCATTGTCTTCTCACCGGCAAATCATTTCCAGAATTGGCAATTAAAAGGCCGGATGCATCGACACCCACAAGCTGCCCATTTTCATCCTTCAGCTGCTAACAGGTCACTGCAAACATCAGAATTGAATATTCTCGCATACAGCAATATCTTGTATCGATGCAATCGCTACATACCTTCGATATAATCTCAACCAATTCCAGGTAAGTTACATCGTTGATCGAGGGCAAGTCATTAGCTGCCAGTACCACCTGCGCATCAAACCAAAGGGTAGTGTAAATGATGCCAAGGATAACTATCTGAGAGGTAGGCGGTGATTCTGGGTAAAAGGAATAGAAGGGAAATGCTTGAATGCTCAGCAATAAACATAAATATTAGATTATCATCCAATGGTAGGAACTCACCAACTGGTAGAATCACTATAAGCTTTGGTTAGGCATGCGGTTTCTTGGCCATAGGCTTCTACAGTGGGGTCACTCACTATATAGGATGAAGAGTATAGTGTCATGGGAGAAAAAATAGGCAAGAACATGATCGGTCACCATGGTGAAACACGCTGCCGGCAGCTCTGATACAAATTAGATTTTCAAGCAACAGAAAGTGGATGTCAGAGCCATGGGTTCACACACAATCAGACTGTTTGTAGCTTATATGAGGTCAATGGGCTCTAAAAGAAATGTTGTGATTCAAATGTTTTATATCCCAATGCGTACTAACAGGTTCTGTTTCTATGAAACGATCATAGATGAGTTTGCTAGAACACATGGGCTCTAAAAGAAATGTTGTGATTCAAATGTTTTATATCTCAATGTGTACTAACAGGTTCTGTAAGTCTATGGAACGATCATAGATGAGTTTGCTAGCATAACACATGGGGTGAATGGGTAAACGGGAAGGTAGATGGGAACAAAAGGCTGTGTGAACATGAGAGATTTGGATGGCATTGGGTTTGTTGGGGTGGGCTCGATTGCCATCAAGTTGGGCCTCGGGATCGGATTGGTGGAGGGTGCGGGGAGGGACAACAGGTCGGGTGAGACCGACGGTGGTCGGGCACGTAGGCTAGGCACATTATGGCTTGGGCCAATCGCTGGGTGAAGGTGGCGTCACACGGTTGGGGAGCTCGGCTAATGGTGTACGTTATGATGACGCTTGGTTTTTAAAAATTATAAAGATAACAGTTCGAGGCACCAATGAAGGAGACAAGGTAGAGAGACATATGAGAGGGATTAGAAGCCAAGAAGTAAGCATGGGTTAGAAGCTAAATGAAGGATTACCTGGAGTCCACCAGAAGGGAAAAAAAAAAGGGGGGGGGGGGGCAAGGCAATTTCTCTGATGGTTGATCATCATTGATGGCCTTTTCTTTCTCTTCTCATATCTTTTAAGCATTGTTCAAAACCCGAAACTCGAACTAGACTCGAAAGTCCACCGAGTCAAGTCTGAATCAGGCCAAGTTTGCCCGAGTCAGGCCGAGTTTTCCCGAGTCGATTCGAGTTTTCCCAATTCAATTCCGAGTCTCAACAAACCAGAGACGTTGGCCAAGTCAGCTTGATTTTCAGCCAAGTCAAGTCGAGTCAGGCTCAGTTTTGGTACAGTGCTTAAAGGATTACTCCAAGTGGATACCCAACTATGTTACATGGACTCGGGCGCGCATATTAGGTGTGGGTGAGTGTCTAGGCCATGGATCCTCAATTACCCCAATCTTAACATGTAGGGACACATCTAATGTGCCCAAATGTGGGTACAAACTTACACATAATAATAACGTATTCCTACAAGAATTTTACTCATATTAAGTCCATAAATTACAAAATATGTATTTGTTTGACGATACAGGTGTATATGTAAAGGTTCAAGTTAATTAGTAGTTCCAAAAAAATAAAAAGTTGTCTCCATGTATCCAAGCACCCACACCTGTGTGTCTATATGTTGACATTGGTATTTAGGATAGAACCGGTGACTTTGAATAAAATGAATTATATAGGAACCTTAACTAGAATCCGTGTATAAATAAAAATTGGGCTGATCCAACCATATTTTAGGGTCCCGGAAAGTAACAATGAAAAACCCATGTCATCCTTGAATCATGTTCCTTACAATAAGATCTCAATTAACTAAGATCTCTCTTTTGAGCTCAAGTATTCCTGTAGCATAACTACAGCAATACATACAATAGATGCAACATATATATATATACTATGCTATCAAAGTCGGGACTAGTCCCCGACTAGTCGCTGGGCGGCATTTTGCCGACCGATTTATTTTGATTTTTTCATTGCTGGGCGGTAGCCCGACTAGTCCCCGACTAGACCCGACTAGCCCGACTAGTCCCCGACTAACGACTGCCGACTAGTCCCCAGGCAGCATTTTGCAAGCAAAATTTTTTTTGAAAGGAGTCTTTGCAAGCAATTTTGTTTGGATTTTTTTACATTGGCTCAAAGTCTTGAGTAGCAAGACTCACAACTATGGCTCTTCCCTGTAATCATCTGTTGAGCACCTGAGAATCTCCGATAAAAACATAGACAAATAATTAGTTTATTTGTTGATATTCATATAACCCTATAATCAAAATTGGGGTTGTTCACTGATTAAACATCATCAAACAAACATTGTGATGAATTCTTAGTTCTGAGTCTTTTGGCATGGGCATGAAGCCAATACAACTGTGTTCTGTTAGACTGTTACTTATGTATTTATACCCATGTTGTGAAGTGTGAAGGTATGTATTGTTATTAACCGACTAATATCATATACTTATTGACATTTATACTAGTTCATATATCATATATGTTTAGGGAGGGGGGGGAGGGGTTAGAATAAGTTTTGGCCGACTAGTCCCGAATTAGTCCCGACTAGTCCTAGTCGGCCCTAAGCCGACTAGAGCCGACTACCGACTTTGACTGCATAGTATATATATATATATATATATATATATATATATATATATATATATATATATAGGGAAAGGGTAGCCTACTCCATGGAGTAGGAACCTTACCTACTCCATGGGTTATATAGACGCCACATGGCACTTTTTAATCAAATTTTTTATTCATGTATGGTCAATCTAATATGGATAGATCAGGATTATGAAAAAAAATCCGAAGAAAAAAACTTAAACCAACTCGATCAAGTTGAAACAAATTTAACGGTAAACTGTGTATCGTAAAAACATATTTTTTGTGGATGCTAAAAATGCCACTTGGCATATGTTTTTCTCAAAAAAAATTTCTTGATAATTGTTGGGAGGGGTGAACCTAATTTGACCAAGTCTTAACTTCCATCAAAAAGTGCAACACGACATCCATTTAACCTATGGAGTAGGTAAGTTTCCTACTCCATTGAGTAGGCTACCCTTTCCCATATATATATATATATATATATATATATATATATATATATATATATATATATATATATATATGGGTCAGGATCGGATGACCCAGCAAAATTTTGACCCAGCAATAACCCAGCACCATTTGATGCACCTAGAGGTTATAGAATGGGCTGATTTTTTGTAGGGATGTTGTCTATAGTATGTTGATCATCCTCACAAAAAATCAGTCCATTCTAAAACCTCTAGGTGCATCAAAGGGTGCTCTTCAAATCAACGGTTAAAATTGACAGTGTAAAACCGTTGATTTGAAGTGCGCATTTGATGCACCTAGAGGTTTTAGAATGGGCTGATTTTTTGTGAGAATGATCAACATACCATAGAGAGCATGCCTACCAATTTTCATCAAATTCTAAAACCTCTAGGTTCATCAAAAGGTGCTGGGTTATTGCTGGGTCAAAATTTGCTGGGTCAGCCGATCCCGACCCTATATATATATATATATATATATATATATATATATATATATATATATATATATATATATATATATATATATATATATATATATATATATATATATATATATATATATATATATATATATATATATATATATATATATATATATATATATATATATATATATATATATATATATATATATATATATATAGGGGTGTTAGGATGCGGCGTGCGGTGCGTGCTGCGCACCGCAGCAGCCGTCTGATGCACTGCTGCGTGCATTGCACGCACCGCAGCATGCATCAGACGACTGAGGTGCGGCGCCGCACGCACCGCACGCCGCATCCTAACATTCCTCTCTCTCTCTCTCTCTCTCTCTCTCTCTCTCTCTATATATATATATATATATATATATATATATATATATATATATATATATATATATATATATATATATATATATATATATATATATATATATATATGAGGGTCGGGATGCTACCTCTCAAAGCAATTTTTTTGCTGCTTTGACAACCCACTATGGTCGCGCCACATGTGATCTCCGACCAGAATCAACTTAAAAAACATCTGATCACCTCCACTGGTGATCTCCGCTGACACCACCTGTCGGCTTCCACCGATAGATGACTTTGTTGACTACTTCAATTGTGAGCCGTCCATTCATCACCCCATCTCATCCGGTGACCTCCGAGGACATCCGCACCTGGCTACCACCTCCGGGGACTTCTAGCACCTCCCGATTATGAGTTCGAATGGCATTTGTCGTCGTTCATGGCTTTGATAGCCATCGACGACCTATCAAAGTAGCGAAGAGCGCTGTTTTCGAAGGTAGCATCTTGTTTCTATATATATATATATATATATATATATATATATATATATATATATATATATATATATATATGATGGGTTTCCTGGACCAGTGGTTCAGCAAATTTGCTGGTCCACTGGCCTAGTTTACAACCCTACAAGTTTCAGAATTTACTGAAACTTAGTGGGTGTGTTATCTAAGGTGAGGTGATCATCCTCACTAAAAATCAGCAATTTCTAAAACTTCTAGGGTCATCAAATATACAAAGCAAATTTAACGATTACAATAGACGATCGATAAAACTTCTAGCATTTGATGACCCTAGAAGTTTTATAATTTTATGATTTATGGTGAGGATGATTAGCTCACCCTAGATAACACATCCACCAAGTTTTAACAAATTTAAAACTTATAGGGTGGGTAACTAGGCCAATGGACCAGCAAATTTGCTAGACCACTGGTCCAGGAAACCCTCATATATATATATATATATATATATATATATATATATATATATATATATATATATATATATATATATATATATATATATATATATATATATATATATATATATGGGAGGGATACTCTTACTTATGAAATCTTACTTATGCAATTACACATCGTCTTTTACCTACCCTAGAGGTTTCAGAATTTGATGAAACTTAGTGGGATGCTATCTATGGCAAGTTGATCATAAAGTGATGGTGGGTTCACACCAAGCACCGAGTCCAAGGCCCAATATGGTTTGTCGAAGTATATTTTTTAGTAAAACCCTTAACTTAGTCGCCCCGAACCACAGTTCAAGGTCAGGCCATCGACAACTGCTATCTCCATCCCTATGGACGATTCTGAATTGTTGAGATCTATAGGGTACCGGGTAAACCCCAGGGGCTCCCATCAAAAGGGTCGGCTGATCAAACGGGTGAGGACAGGTGTCGATGGCTGGACCCCAAACCACAGTGATTACGTGGTTCGGGGCAACTATTTTAAGTCATTCGTTTTTTTGTTGTTTCTATCCCATACATGCGATCTATTTATTGGAGCAAAACCCCCGAATTTTTTAGCCTCTGTCGGTGGTTGAACAACAGAGAACAAGAGGTAAAACCTCAATCCGAGCTGGCATGGCAATAGAGGGATCACAAGAAAATATCCAAATATATTTGTCTCTGACGGTTGCGGGCGAGCGTTCAGCGCAGGAAGTGGGGCAGGTTTGTCCCTTTTCTTCGTTCGGGATAAACAAAGACATAGATTGGAGTGGACTGTTGGATATATACTAGCTATGATATTTCTTTTTGTAATATATTAAATATAATATAGGTTAAGTCTGAGCCAATAGATATGTTCGAATTGAACCAGCTATTGTTACTGATCCAACCCAACTTTAATGTGGACTTTTTTATAAAACTGTAATACAAATTCATTAATTATACATTGTACAATATAAAAGACTAAATTGCAATCAAAATATTTATAACTAAGGACATTAGGTAGCTGTTTGTAATAAATCTTTAAACCAATGTCAAGAATCCATTTTTGTCAGTTTTTTTGCTATAAGATTTTTTTTACGTTTTTCAAGCTTTGCATAATGATTTAGTTTCATAAAGATCAAAATTTGATCGAAATCTTCACATTTGCTTACAGTCCAATCATCGTGTGCCATGTCATCGATAAAAAAGGAAAGCATTTTTTATATTGGATTGATTTGCTGCACTTGCTTATGGCCCAATCATGCCACGTCGTCGATAAAAAAAGAAGTGCATTTTTATACCCTATTGATTTGTTGCAGTTGCTTACGGCCCAATCAAGGTGTGCCACTTCGTCTATTAAAAATGGCACAACGGAACTGCACACTAGCAGGCCGTAAGCAAGTACATCAAATCAATCGGGTACCAAAAATGCTCCCACAAAAGAGTCCTGGGGCAGATGTTTTAGATTGGTAATGCTATTCGAACAAACTGAAGGAAGAGCATTTTTGCTACCCATATGAATTGATGCATATCTATATAATTAAGATTACCTTCTTTGATTTCGTCTTTTTTTAAAACATCCATTTATCATCATCTTGTTCTTCTTTACGGTGCAGTGTACTGAAGAAGTGAGATGCTTGAAGGATCCCTTGGTGTAGTATACTGAAGAAGATAGATGTTTGAAAGATTCCTTTGTTCAATTATATGACCAAGAAGATAGATGTTTGAAAGATTCCTTTGTTCAATTCTGTGACCGGACTGCTATGATGATTTGAGTGCAGTGTTTCCGGATGATTTGTGCTTCATTAATTCTCTCTTTAAATTCATGCCTCAATGTTTTCGAAATAATGTTTGGCTTTTCGGTTTTGGTGGTATTTGTCTATGTGTAAGGAGTGGCATGATGTTGTGTATGTGGTCCTCCAGTCCGGCGCACAACATAGCCACATGTCGGCTGGAGTGTGATTCACTTTGGCTCGCTGGAGGATGGCCATCGGTCCATCGCCACCAGAGGCGACGAAGAAGTGTCACTTTTATAACGGACGATGCAATGACACTGCCGAGTCCTTCGATGTCATCTAACCCTCCAATGCCTCGCAAAATTATTATCACCGCTCACAAAAATATTATTGACACTCTAAAAATATTATTGCCGCCCTTAAAATATTTTGTTTTGCCTCGGAATCTTTTGCATACCCTCGATGACACCGAAGGCGGTCGTCAGAGTGTCGAAACACTTAACCCTCCCTGTAGTTTATTTTGTTCCAAATCACTCCCTAAAGTTTGAAATGTTAGCACATTACGGCCTTTTGCCAACTACTTAATTTTCTTATTTGGTAATTTTTATTTTTTATCTGATCAAAATTAAATTGAAAGGGGGCAAAATGTAGTTTTTTAACTATAGGGGGTTTAAGTGTTTTTGAGCTAAACTTCAGGGAGGCAAAGTGTAATTTACCCAAAAAAAATTACTACATGGGGATTTTCTGAAGATGCTAAGTGAGACATCTGCACCATTGATGTAACATCGCGTTCAATCCAAATTTGATATATGTGTGAATTTATTTAAAAAATGAAAAAAATGGACAATCATTGCTTTCCGATGAATTAGGTTATTTTCGTCAAGTGTGGGTTCCCCAACCGAATACGAGTGCCCCCGTCAATTGTGGGCGCTACCGAACCAATTTTGCTGCTCCAGTTGAGTGCTGACATACACAACCATTGTCACTACTCACAAAATATTATCAAATGTCTCAAAAAATTATCACCGCTCACGAAATGTTATCACCCTCGAATTATTGTTCACATTTGAAATTTTGTTCCCTTGAAATATTGTCGCAATGTTGCCGATCTCAAAATGCTTTGTTGCCACTTTCAAAATATTCACATTCCTCGAAATATTGTCCCCGTCCTTAAAATGTTTTGTGTCGCCCTTGGGCATGGGCATTACTAGTATATATATATATATATATATATATATATATATATATATAGAGAGAGAGAGAGAGAGAGAAAGAGAGAGAGAGAGAGTTGTGATACATTGCGGCCGGGGTTAACGTGCGGCGGGCCGGGGGGCGTACGGTCCGTCCGATCGACGGATCCAACGATCGGGATTCACCGACCAACGAAAATCGTTGTTACTGTGGCAGCCACAGTAACAGCAATTTTCGGTGGTCCGGGTGAACCCCGGCCGTCCAATCGGCGTGAATCGAACTGCCCAAATCATTTCCGCCCGGTTAAAAGGTGTAGCCGTTCGATCATTCGATCAAACGGATGAGATCCCGTGGGAAACAATCAAATAGGACAAAAATGATAGATATCATCCGTTCGATCGAATATCGAACGGCTATACCTTTTAACCGGGCGAAAAGGATTTGGGCCGTTCGATTCACGCCGATCGGGCGACCGGGATTCATCCAGACCAAAAAAATCGGGGCGGAAAGGATTTGGGCCGTTCGATTCACGCCGATCAGATGGCCGGGTTCACCCGGACCACCGAAAATCGTTGTTACTGTGGCCGCCACAGTAACAACGATTTTCGGTGGTCGGTTGAATCCCGATCGTTGGATCCGTCGATCGGACGGTCCGTACACCCCCCGGCTCCGCCGCACGGAAGCCGCACATTAACCCCGGCCGCAATGTATCACTACTATATATATATATATATATATATATATATATATATATATATATATATATATATATATAGAGAGAGAGAGAGAGAGAAAGAGAGAGATAGATAGAGAGAGAAAGAGAGAGAAGATATGGGGTATAGGTTGGCGGCCTATTTCGACGAAATGAGCAGCTGCCCATTTGATGCTCCTTGTAGTTTAAGAATTTGCTGATTTTTTGTGAGCATAAGCATCTTACCTTAGATAGAACACCCACAAAAAATCAACACATTCTAAAATTTTTAGGGGCATCAAATGTTATATTTTACATTAACGGTTATAACGGACGTTCAATAAAACTTCTAACATTTGATGCCCCTAGGAGTTTTAGAATGTGCTGATTTTTTGTGCGTGTTCTAAGGTAAGGTGCTTATGCTCACAAAAAAACAGCATATTCTAAAACTTCTAAAGGCTTCAAATGGGTGGCTGCCCATTTTGCCGAAATAGACTGGCAACTCATTTCCCGTTTCCTCTCTCTCTCTCTCGGTGTGTGTGTGTGTGTGTATATATATATATATATATATATATATATATAGGGGTATGCTATAATGCGGCATGCGGTAAGTGCGGCACCGTATAATAGCCGTTTGATGCACCGTTGCGTACATCGCATGCATTCAACGCGTGCAGCAGACGGCTGCGGTGCTATGCCGCACGTACCGCATGCCGCATTATAGCATGCCCCTATATATATATATATATATATATATATATATATATATATATATATATATAGAGAGAGAGAGAGAGAGAGAAAGAGAGAGAGAGAGAGGGTTGTTAAGCTGCGGCGTGCACTGTCGCACCCCAGCCGTCTGATGCACCGCTGCGGGTGCATCAGACGGCTACAGTGCGACACCGCACGCCGCATTTTATCTGTCCTCTCTCTCTCTCTCTCTCTCTCTATATATATATATATATATATATATATATATATATATATATATATATAGGGTCAAGATCGGATGACCCATCAAAATTTTGACCCATTAATAACCCAGCACCCTTTAAGGCACCTAGAGGTTTTAGAATGGGCTGATTTTTTGTAGACATGTTGTCTATTATATGTTGATCATCCTCACAAAAAATCAGCCCATTCTAAAACCTCTAGGTGCATCAAAGGGTGCTCTTCAAATCAACGATTAAAATTGACAGTCAAAAACCGTTGATTTGAAGTGCGCATTTGATGCACCTAGAGGTTTTAGAATGGGCTGATTTTTTGTGAGGATGATCAACATACCATAGACAACATGTCTACAAAAAATCAGCCCATTCTAAAACCTCTAGGTGCCTCAAAGGGTGCTGGGTTATTAATAGGTCAAAATTTTGATGGGTCATCCGATCCTGACCCTATATATATATATATATATATATATATATATATATATATATATATATATATATATATATATATATATATATATATATATATATATATATATATATATATATATATATATATATATAGGGTCAGGATCGGATGACCCATCAAAATTTTGACCTATTAATAACCCAGCACCCTTTGAGGCACCTAGAGGTTTTAGAATGGGCTGATTTTTTGTAGACATGTTGTCTATGGTATGTTGATCATCCTCACAAAAAATCAGCCCATTCTAAAACCTCTAGGTGCATCAAAGGGTGCTCTTCAAATCAATGGTTAAAATTGACAGTCAAAAACCATTGATTTGAAGTGCGCATTTGATGCACCTAGAGGTTTTAGAATGTGCTGACTTTTTGTGAGGATGATCAACATAACATAGACAACATCCTTACAAAAAATCAGCCCATTCTATAACCTCTAAGTGCCTCAAACCGTGCTGGGTTATTAATGGGTCAAAATTTGCTGGGTCATCCGATCCTGACCCATATATATATATATATATTAAAAAAGGAAGCTTTCACATCTAGCTGACCCAATGACATGAACTGCTTCATCTTCGTCATTGTAACTAGGTAATAAAGTGATGGTGCAAATCTAACCTGTGTACCACGTCGAAGTAACTCCCTCGCAAATGGCAGTATACCCAATATGATATCAGCACCTGAATTATCAACAAAAATGATAGACTGTTGCAAGCAACAGAAGCCAAGTTAATAATGCAATCAAAGAGAACAAGAAGAAAGCAGTTTTCAAAATAACCATGTGAGACTTATCAACTGTCCTAAGATATTTGGTCCCTTGTAGCCCATGGTAAGACAAAGCTAAAACATGAGCATAGCAGTGTTCTAAAAAGCGGTCTAGGTGGCCGCCTAGGCGGCGCCTAGGCGCTAGGCGGCCCCCCACCGCCTCGCCTAGGCCCTAGGCGCTCCAGAAAAGCGGCCAAGCTCCCAGGCGGAGCTAGGCGGCCGCCTAGGCGGTCTAGGCGGGGCAAGGCGGCCGCCTAGGCGGTCTAGGCGGGTTGAGGCTGGCCAGGCGGACCAGGCGAGCCAGGCAGGCTGAGGCTGACCAGGCGGGCCAGGCGGGTTGAGGCTGGCCAGGCGGACCATGTTTGCTTTTGTTCTTATTAATCACTCAATCTTGAATTATGGTTATATACTTGTTCTTTAAAATAATGGCTTGGGATAATCTTGAACTTATATTAATTTTTAAACATATATATATTATATAATATCAAAATAATAATTAAAATAATTAAAAAAAAGGCAAAACGCCTAGGCGCCGCCTAGGCCCCGCCTAGGCGCTAGGCGGCCCCCCACCGCCCGACTAGCGCCTAGCGCTTTTTAGAACCTTGGAGCATAGATATTAATGCATGATCAGCACATGCACCTTCCACATGTGATTGTGTGCACTGTGCACTCATATATTTGGTAATAGCATGTAACAAGAGTCTAGAGACGTTGACCATGCACAACAGTTTTTATGTGTTGTCATCAAATTTATCCAAAACGCATTGAAGGATGATGCCCAAATCCGGAAGGCCAAAAACATCCACAGCGTTCATTGGGTATGAGCACAAAAAATAATGGATACGAAATAGGAACCATAAATGAAAAATAAAAAAAGATGCATTGCTCCAACAATACATTAAATGATCAAAACCATTCAAATAAACTCGTGAGGTAAAATTCTACTTCAAGTTGAAATATCAAACGGAGATGGGAGGATATTGGTAGATAAGAGTTTAATGTTACCTTTTTCCAAGACTTCCTTGTCCATTTAGTTTTAAATGTGTCCAAGTCATCAATAACCCAAGGTCGAGGTACAAGATTCTGACAACTTGCAAGAAAGGACATACCATCCCTCGCAAAAACTTCTGCAAGCTTCAAGAATGAAAATATATTGGATTTGTCAAAGTCAATTTATTAAATCTGAAGCTAAATGACATATTTCCAAGATTTCTGGAACTATAGAAGAGCTTCATACATGGTCCAAAAGACAAATACATGGCATTAAAAATTTAAACGACAATAGTGAAATTAGGAACCGATTGCTTTGAGACACTCTTTGAAATGCTAATGGAAAGAGGTACTCTGCAAGTGCGACCAAGATGGTAAAAGCAACTTTCATGTACGTTCCTTTTTCCTAAAATTACGGAGGAAAAGGTACAGAGAACAAGTTCTATCAGTCATCTTCGAAGAAAGGGACTAGGTTCGCTTTTAATGCTTCTAGGAGGCAATGGGTACAGGTAGCATCCTAGGCAGGAGATAAGTTAAAAGGAATCTTTGAAATGGATACCTACAGATACAATTAAAGTTGGCTTAATGACAGCCCCCTCAGTAGTCCATGGCAAATTGTGACTTTGGTGGCAATGTCGAAATTACAACAGTGTAATTTCTCAAATAGAACAAGCAACTAGAGTCTCGTGACTCAAATGATTCTGAAGTATTGGGCTACTTACATGTTCAACGAATTCTTAAAAGATCCTTTGGGCCTCTTCTCATTAAGGGTAAAAACCGTAAAATTAAGTGACATTTTGTTGATGAACAAATAAGCAGTGGACATAATCAAGATTCAAGCAGCCTAGGCTGAGATCTTTGGAAGGATCACATGTTCAAGACTGGAAACATTTTGAGGAGGTAGATGTTAGGTTTTCTTGCAAACAAGAGCATTTCAAGAGATACCTCTATACAAAATACGATCACTCTTCATAATTATTTGTTTGCACGGTTTTTTGGTCACTCTATCCTGTGGTTTTCTTTCAAATCTCATGGTTGAACTGTTTGGTCTGCTGCTTAACCCTTTTGATGAGAAAAGAAGTTTGTAAGCACAAAATGGTGCTGACGTAACGTCTAAATTTCTAGGCGCCCAAAATGTGAACATGCAATCAACATAGTTATTAGCTCTTCAAAATATTTTGAATCCATCAACAAGGCATAACAAAGCCAGCATCAGTGCTACAATCCTACAAGTCATAGCCTGCTAGAACATTGCTAATGTTCAGAAGATAATTGTTGCAAACATACATGTTGCAAGTTTTTTTATCAGGTTGGTAAGAAAAGTTGTCCGTAAGAATCAAATAATGTAGCATCTTATCAAGTTAGTTAAAAATGTTATCGGTAAAGTTACTAAAAATGTTTTAGTACTCTGGATAGATAAATGTGACGATGCTTTCTCTCAGCTACATTGTTCTACTAATGGGAGTAAGGACAAGATTTTTGGTGTAGCATGCCATGAGAGAGCACAAGGTCATGAACCTCAGAACAGAGATACTCTAGGGCACAATTAGAGCAAAAAACCTTAACTCGCTTCTGATATTGAATACATATCATATTGGTAATGTTATGAAAGATTCTGAAAAGCTCCGATCTATGACACGTCAGATAGACCCATGCAAATCTAGAAAAGTCATCAACAAAACTGAAAAACTGACGTAGTAAAGAAATTCTATCATCTAGAGTGAATGGGAAAGACCCCAGATATCAGAGTGCACCACGTCATGTACTTAATGTGCTAGAAGAAAATTGAAAGGCCATGTGTTTTTCCCATCAGCAACCGGTAGGATAAAGAAGAAAAAGTACTAGAACCTAAGACATGACTAAAATAATGAGTGGAGACGAATTCCAAAGATATGACCAAGATGCCAATGCTAAAGATCAGCAACAAAGAAGGCAACACCAGGAGTGGCTGACAAAGCAGCCGATGGAGGACATATAGATGGTTCATCTGCTAAAACCCTCCCATTCTACGATCGATCCCAATACTCCAACCGGTATGTGAATCCTACATAGAACAAGAGGAATCAGTGAATATGATGATACATTCAGAATCTGCAAGGCGGCTAAAAAGTCTAGGTTCATGGATAGATGTGGCTTCCACCGCAATTTGCAGCAGAAAAAGGGAATTTATTCAGCAAAAATTCGCTACAATGTGGAGGAGCTTCCTTTTATAACTAACTAAAGATGCCAATTTATAGCTCCACTCATAGTAGGACTTCCAATATTCAAATTCACTTGAATTAGGACTACTAGTCGAAGTCCCAATAACTTCCAAGCAGCAAATACGAAGGATTAGGAGTCCTAACTTCCAACCAACTCCAAGCAGCAAATATAAAGGACTCTGAGTCTGGTTGACAGAGCAGCTCCCTTAAAGGTCAAAACACAAAGCCGGTCCCCTTACGGACATTGTATATGGTTGGTGACCCTTCATGGTCATCAAGGTATGCTCCTCTTCTTTTGTTACTTCTTCTCTTCTTTTCTTCATCTTCTTCTTCATATACACAGAGATAGGGACTTTGGAAGCATCAGCTTGCATTCATGGGTTTGCTTGGGTGGATCTCCTTCGTGGAAACATTCTTGACCTGTGGCTTGGTACTAGGCCAATTCACGTCCATAACGATCAAAAGTCAAAGGGGGCCCTATCTCATAGTTGGATTTCTTGCAATTTATCAAACTTAGGAGAAGTTTGAGGTGGAGAAAGACATGTAACCAATATCATGATCATCTTATCAAATTCTTGCTCCAATTATCAAATCTTTCAAGCGTCATACTAAGCCAAATTATTGACACATAATTGTGTTCCCTCAATTAGGAGCCTTCAACTCTAATAACAAACTCTATTGCTCCAGGAATATGGTCGCGTGTTAATGTGCAGAGTGCAGACAGTAGAGAAATAAGGAGAAAAAAGAATACATTGTAGAAAACAACTAGGAGCCTCCCTTATAAATAACTAATTCATTCATAGTTCTTTACGAAATAAGGGGATAACCTGAACAATAAACGAAATTCCAAATTATTTAACCTTTAGCTAAAGAAATCGACTGGGGCCTTAGATTTTTAATGAAAGTGACTGTAATTTCTAAAACAAAAGCCACCTTTAAAAAATCGTATTGATTGTGATCACCTTGCATAAACAAGTATACATCATCTTATGCCTCCGGAAAGGTAATGTACTTAAAATACCATAATTTTGAATATTTTCTCATGCATTAGAAACATAACCCCTTGTTTTGATAACCCGCACTCCAGCCTCCATGGACACACATTTTCTTGTGTCTGTATTTTTTGTTGTTTGATAATGCAATATGCACTAATGCACATCCGTGTAGCCCGCATTTCTGCATTTTTTGTTGAAATGTGCATTTTCCCCCAAAAGCTTAGATTCATATTTCTGCAAAAGTAAGGAACCAACACTGCAGAAGAGCAACGCATTATCAAACAAAGGAAAGACATTTTTGTGGTAACATACATTTGTGGAAACAGATATCCGTTTCCACAAAAATTGGGATTTGGGTTATCGTCGTTATCGAAGTTGCAGAAAAAACAAAAGTTCAAATTGACTTATAATATGGCCTTAATAGGAACAAATGGTGAAATAGAATCCATGAAGCCAAAGTGAGAACGGCTTACTAGTTAAGGCAATGATTAATTGGCTACTGTACTAAAGCAAACCTCTATGCTTAGATTTGATATTTATTGTCCGATTCAAACATATCTTTAGTTTCAATATTAAGCCTAAGTTCAAATTACTTCAATTATTAGGCCTGGAGTAGCTGCCTTCAAGTGATAACCACATACTAAATAATTTGGAATGAAATCATAGTTATGAGTCCTCTAGTTAGCCAGATTTTTGCCAATGCTTCTAACATTGAGAGTCTAACCTTGCTCATTCAAGCTTTAAAACCAATAGGAGTGATGTGTCTTACAGGGTCCTTGAAAGTCGAGAAAGATTGACACTGAACCACATACCTGTGCTGATCCCAAATCAAATATGTTTCCTGCCAATATACCCCTAATCAAGTTTTCCACCCGTTTTCCTTCATCTTCAATAGAATCATTAAGCTTAACAACGTCCTCAAAGAGTGAAATGGCTTTGGCATTCTCCTCATCCTAATAGAGTCCGGGGAACATCATAAAATACCATTTTCAGCACAATATCAGAATATTATGATCAGTATATAGATGGGGAAAAACATCGTTCGAAGTTCTTTTCAAGAAAAAAGTATTCACCTTAACCTTCTTGAATATATCCTTAAATCCAAGTTCTCTGAGGACTTGCTCACGAAGCCTACAAAGAAGCTAAAATTGCCCAAAAAACATTAAGTTCAACTTGCATAATCAAATGCTGTAAACCAACTAAAATCACTTAATTTTTTATATAACTAGATTTCGTACTATAGAGACATGAGAAAATTATTATGCAACCATCTATTTCAACAGCTGGCTTACAATGCAATCTGGTGGCCCACCATGACTCTCAGGGTTTTTCTTCAAGTCCTCAAGAAGTTCTGTGTACCTTCACATAACATGACAAAAAGGAACCATATTAGATATGCATGCAGTTTTCATAGAATTTTGAAAAGCAATTAGGATGTGATGTTTCCAATAAACATAATTCTCATCTACATAGAAACTCTAAAAAAGCCACTCATAAATTAATGAATGATGATATTTGATGCAACCATACGAAAGGATAAAGACGCGCAAGCAGTACCCTGTTCGCAAATCAGTAAAGTCTTTTATGGGAAGATGGCTGGCTTAGATATTTCATTAGAATATATTAAACAAGTATATAATTATAAAGAAAGAAAAATCAATGGAGTCACAAATAATACGATGGGAGAAGATGGAAAGAAGAATAAATTTTATGAACAAGATATTTTAAGAGTATGCATGAAAACTTAGATATATGCATGGATACTTAGATACAATACAGCTAGTCATCCAGAAGTTCAAACAAGACATACAAATGATGAGCTGATTTACATTCAAGTACTTGTGCCAAATATTTGATCTGAACTCTTTAATGAGAAATTTGATATATGTGGTTTATGACAAGCAATCCCTTGAGGAACCGCACAAACTAAGTACATATGACAAACCATGCTGTCCAACATTTGTAAAACATAAATATTGGACAGAAACAAGAATTTTGATAATTTATATTTGTTGTCTACTTATAACAATATTCAATACGTTCTGTGATGGGAAATTGGGAATCATGTTCACATGCGGGCCTATCGAAGGTGGAAGATGTGTCAGTTCAACAATCAAGTGCAAAAGGTGCAGCCCAACATCCTTTTAAACTAATATTGGTGTACTTTTTTAAAATTTTGGTCCTTCAGGGACCTAGTTCCAAATATCAATCTTGGAGGATCATTTTTGCAAAATCTGATTTTTTTTGGAGGCCGATTGTTGTGCTGGTGTATTCCAAATGCCAAAACATACATGCTTCAATATAAATGTCACTTTAAGGACTTAACTGTATCATAATCACAGGATCAGGTTGAATATTGAAGTAGAAACTTCAGAAAATAGACATGTACATATAAGAGCCATGGATCCTGCAGAACCTAAGATTAAGATAGCCTCCTAAAAATATTGAATAAGAAACCTAAGGAAAATAGACAAGTGATGCATGTTGTATGTAAAATTTCCAATAAATTACCAACTGTATATTTGCACTAGGAGACTCTTCTATCCTAATAATTTTCATGGTCACGGCATCCAAGAAAAATCACAGGATCAAGTTAGTAGGTAGGATGAATAAAGATTATTTCCTTATGTCACATTGTTTTATAGGGTAACATATTAATATCTAAATGGAAAAGTCGTTAAAATATAGTTGCAAAAGTAAAATGTGAGGTAAAACTCTACCTATGAGCAAACTTTTCAGCTTTCTCTGGGGCATCAACAACTGTAGAATCACTCTCAGCTCGTTGCCTGCATTGATGTTAGCTCTAATAATTAGCAACAACCTTACCTTTCCGAAAAAGATAATTGCATAAAGAGAACAAAATAACAAATAAAGCGGAAAACAAAACAAGATCATGTATTCATACCACTAAAGAGACGCAGTGGCTTATCAGGACTTTGGAGTTCATGCTCATATATGATATCAGTGTTCAAAAACTCGAAACTCAAACTTGACTCGAAATCCAGCCGTCGAGTAAATTCGGTCTGACTCAATTGAGTTTTATCCTAACTCGTTCTGACTCGGCCTAATAACTCGACTCGAAATCTTGCCAAGTCGAGTCAACTCGGTCCGACTCGGCCGAGTTTTAAAACAGTGTATGATACACCTCTCAAAATAACATAAATTCTCTAATATAGAAATATGGCATCTTACTACGATGTTGCAACTCTTCCACTTCCTCTCCTAAAATAACTTCCGAGACCCCATTAAAGCAAAAAGGGGGTGTCTAGTAAGTAGTCAGGCCTACAGTTCTGTCAATTCTAGGAGATGAAATCTTCTTTCCATATGTTCAACGTATAATTTCCCTAGACTAAGTGTTTTGTACCACAAGAAAAATGGAATATAGGTATTGTGACAAGAAAAATTCGTAACATAACGAGTAACATCAATGGAAGGAGAGTCAATATAAAAAACATATGGAGGAATGGAAGCGAAAGCTAAGTAAACAGGGGCTGTAGACTTGCACATATTAGGATTTATAAAATTGAATACAAAGGAGATACGATACATAAACAGAATCCAAGTTTTGCAGTCAAAAAGCAGAATATAAAGCAACCAGGCATACAAAAGTGAAATTTGTAGCCATTGCAGTGCTGAAGTCGAATGTAGGGCAAGGGCAAATGCACAATGTGAGCTGCTTGGTTAAAATCCCAAACTTGCTGAAATAAGTTATCAAATCAAGGATATCTTAAAAAATATTGTGATAAATGTTAACCAATCAGTGGGATTGCCAATAACCAGTTTTTCATCAAAGAATCGAGAACATGTAAGTGGACTGCAGCTTATCCGAGGAAAGATTGAAGAAAAAGAAGTGATTAATCTGTTTACTCATTCAACGGATCAGTTAATCGACTTGTCCACAAAGCATTTGGAGAAATCAACAAGTTGGATGTTGCTGGAAGCTACAATATTCCTACTCCGAGTTGAGTGAGAGAGTTGAGATTCATGCTATGAATCACGGATACTTTAAGACCCCTGCGTATCACGTATCAGATACTTGGATGCGAGTCGGATACTCGGGGATACGTATCCGATACTTGGGACGATGTATCTAGTACACGTCGATACTCGAGGAGACGTATCCGATTCATTTAGGCATATCCTGAATAAAAAGAAGATATATACGCATCTCAGATGCAAGTGTGGGCTACAAGTCAAGCAGAGTTACGGGTTACAAGTCAAGCACAATTTTTTGTCAAAATGCGGATAATTACTTGTATGCCTAATACACAACCCATATATAACCGAAATCTCCCTCCCTCACCGAGGTATTCTCCGTCCTAGAGTTCAATAGCTCGTCTCCACCGCCCCTCCCTCTCTTCTAACCAAACCACCACCGAGCGCGTTCCCTCCTTCAACTCCCTCTCTCAACTCTGAAGTTTGAATCTCTCACTCTATGGCGCCACGTTGCATGTGTTCCCTCCGGACCCTCCCTTAATTCTTCTGGTCATTCGAGAGATCGAGGACTGATCGCCGCTTTTCCCGCCTCTCGACACACTAAAGGTTTGTGCTCTCTTCTTAATGGATTTAGAATATTTATCATTGCATCTTAACTTATTTTGCATACGTGAACATTTTTATGTTTATTATTGATAGTTATGACCAAACATATATATATATATATATATGGGAATGCTTAGGTGCGGTTTGCGGTCCGTAGCCGTCCGATGCACCACTCCGTGCATCCGATGCACGCGACGAGTGCATCGGACGGCTGCGGACCGCGGACCGCATCTAAGCATCCCCCTATATATATATATATATATATATATATATATATATATATATATATATATATATATATATATATATATATATATATATATATATATATATATATATATATAAAGCGAGAGAGGAGCATGACTTTGTATGCCAATGAAAAGAAGGCCACAATGTATGCTCCTCTATTAACATACATGGAGGTTTCCGAATTTGCTAATTTTTTATGGATGTGATATCTATGTTAAGATGATCATCCTCACAAAAAATCAGCAAGTTCTGAAACCTCTAAGGATTTCAAAATAAGCTAATCAAATTAACGGTTAAAATGGACAGACAATACAACTTCTATCATTTTGATAAACCTAGAAGTTTCGGAAATTGCTGACTTTTGGTGAGTGTGATCATATTGCTATAGATAGCACATCCACCAAAAATCAACAAATTCTGAAACATCTAAGTCCATCAAAATGTTAGAAGCTTTATCAGCCATCTATTTTAACCGTTAATTTGATAAGTTTATTTGAAATGCTTAAAGGTTTCCGAACTTGCTGATTTTTTTGTGAGGATGATCACCTTAACATAGATATCACATCCACAAAAAATTAGCAAATTCGGAAACCTCTATGTATGTTAATAGAGGAGCATACATTGAGGCCTTCTTTGCATGGGCATACAAAGTCATGCCTCTCTCTCTCTCTCTCTCTCTCTCTCTCTCTCTCTCTCTCTCTCTCTCTCTCTCTCTCTCTCTATATATATATATATATATATATATATATATATATATATATATATAGCATGCTATAATGCGGCACTGCACCGCAGCCGTTTGATGCACGCATTGCGTGCATGCGATGCACGCAGCGGTGCATCAGACGGCTACTATGTGGTGCCGCACTTACCGCATGCCGCATTATAGCATGCCCCTATATATATATATATATATATATATATATATATATATATATAGGGTCGGGATCCAGGGACACCGGTACTTTGCCACAGAGTTAGACACACATCATCCAAATCATTAGATAGAAGTTTCATAATTTATTGATTTTTTGTAAGGATGATCATCTTCCCTTAGATAGCACATCCATAAAAAATCAGTACATTCTAAACCCTTTAGGTGCATCAAATCTAAAAAGTTTTATCGACCGTTCATTTTAACCTTTAAATTGAAGATAACATTTGATCAGTCTATAGGTTTTAGAACATTTGATCAGTCTATAGGTTTTAGAACATTTGATCAGTCTATGGGAAAGAAGTAAGATCATAAAGATTAAAGATTATAATTTCTCATAGAAAAAGAAGAGGTCATCCCAATGATAATCAGCAGAACAATAGATGTAATCGTGAAATCTAACAATGTTATCGTTGCAAAAAAATATGGCGAACTGAAAGAGATTGTTGATCTTAAAAAAAATCCAATAGTTCCTCATTGTTCAATGTGTAAAACAATTGGTCAACGTGAAAAGAATCATGGGTACAAGATGAGGATGAGGATAAATCAAAATATAAGGAAGATAATGATGATAGTTTGCTTTATTTTCTATTGATAAAGAGAGGGGGATATTTCATAATTGGCATCTTGATAGTGGTTGCAGCAATCACTTGACCAAAAATAAAATTTTATTCATGGATATGAATAAATTAGTGAGATCACAAGTGAGAAAAGAAAAAGATAAACATGTTGAAGTACACAAAAGAAGAATTGTTGTTCAAACTAAACTTGGAGTTGATTCATGATCATGTTTGCACTGAGTAGCAATGGGTTCACGGCGTTAGTCAGTGTGGCCTTCGACATGATCCGGCTAGCCCAACATGGACTCATTTTGGATTGCGGGCACATAAGCTCAAAATCTTCTCAGTTTGCATCAACTCAATTAAAGGGAGATTAATTCGGTTATTATATGAAGAAATGTATGCTTTTAATAAGGAAAAAACACGAAATTTCAAAAGATAACAATTTTATCATGAGTTGAGGTTTCAAATTTTCATTCATGCACGAATTTACAAGGAAGGTCATGGCATCAAAAAAATTCACAGATCAACGACAAATTGAATGGTAGGAGGCTCAAAAAAAAAACAATCATCCAAACCCTAGAATAGTTGGACAATCTACGCAAGAATCACAGACACTAAGTAAGAGGTCACACTTTCATACATACTGGTGAATCTCAAATTGAAGCTGCCAAATGGGAGCTGAGACTAGGGATCCCGAAACATCGAAAGAAAGAACGGAAACCTGAAAGAGGGGACGGAGTTCAGGAAGAGATCGATCCACTGGAGCTCGATCGGTGTCGCCTTCCGCGGATTGTCGGAGCCGAACCGGTAAGGGATCGAACAGGCTCTGTAGTTCGACTCGATCGGAGTCTGGAGGAGCGGGAAAGGTACCGCCGGCGAGGAGCTCTCCATCGATTCTGTCCTTTCCCTCGCTCGCTCGCTCGCTGAGAATGGAGCGGGAGAAGAGAGGGAAGAGGAAAAGTTCGAGGAGGAGGAGGGGGGGGAGCAATGGGGGTGTCGAATGCGTTTTCTATTGGGTGGGACTAGATACAGCCCACGAAATACCTTAGGCAGCCCTATCTAAGGGCAATATGTCATTTTATTCGAAAGGCAGTCTCAGTCATCCCTTTTTTCCTCCATCGTGCCTATTGTACTTGTCCACTGCCACCAACCCCCCCCCCCCCCCCCCTCTCGCTGGTGTCCATCCAACCCATCTCGTCATCTCCTCCTCATCCCCCATTCTCTTCTTCTTCCTCCTCCTCCCACCCTCCTCCCTTCTTTTTCTTCCCATTCTTCCTTCTTGTCTTTCCCCTCTCGTCCTCCATGAAATATGTGCATTCGGTAGTCAAATATACAAAAGGTGCATTTGGACTGGTATAACCAAATGCACATATTTCAAAAGAGGATAAGGGAAGAAAGAGAAGGAAAAAGGGGAAGAAAAAGAAGGAGGGAGGAAGGATGGAGGAGAAAAGAGAAGGAATAGGAAGAAGAAGGTGAGGAGGAAAGATGAGGATACAGTGGTGGTGGGTTGCCATCAGTGGATTCGGGCAGCAGCCTGTACATGGTCGGCGACAGGGCAATGAGCGTGAACTGCCATCAGTAAAAGAGCATGGATGTTAACTCACAGGTATGACTCCACTTCCATCACCCCATATGTGAGATCATTATTCTCACTCTTGATTTCAATCTGGCTTCATTCCCTATCTTGTATGGAGACAATCTGGACTAGTTCATGGAGTTACATTCACAAGGTGTTTAACCATAGTCATAAAGTTCGGCGTAATTCGGTTCTGCAAAATTGTACTATTTCATGATATTTTTTCTTCTTCTTTTGATTACTTGTAAGCCATGTTGGTTGTTTTTTGATGCTTTGGATTTAAAAGCCGGTGTTTTCATTGATTTTTAGTCGATTCCTTTGGAGTTCAATCTGGGTTTTAAGGAAGGTGGGCGATTTGCATAGACTATAGAGTTCTCTGAAACCACCATCTCTGCTTTGGGCAGTTGGTAGTGTTGCCGCTCCTTGTGAGCACTCTCTCGAGTTCGATACCCATTTTTCAGCCAGTGCAGGTGATATCCTAGGTCCAGGTGGGCCCTTCCCGTGCTCAGTGTGTCACTTCTGCTTGATCGCACAGCAATTTCCTTGGGCCAAGTGGACCCTTTCCATGTTCAGTGTGGCACTTTCTCTCGTGGAGTAGCGACGTTTGTGGGCCAGAGGGGGCCTTTCTTCTATGGCTATGTAGCCGAGCATCTGTATGGTGCCTCTTGGGTCCAGCTAGGACCCCCACTATATACCCAAAAAAATATAAAATAAAGTTCTCTGAAACCCATAAAAAAAATTATGTCATTCTTTTCTTTTGCTTTTGGTGTGTATTTAATAACCTATTAGGCATTGGGTCCCTATTATTGGGGTGGGTGGGTATATGTTGGGGGGGGGGGGGGGGGGGCGGTGGCTATTCACATTGTAATCAGTAATTTGTTCAGGGTGCGAAGTTGGGTCTTTGGGCTTTTGTTTGATTTGTCTATGGCACACCTATTTCATTACCTAAAAAACATTCCTATATTTTCCTCGATATTTTCGAACAGGATAAAATCGTGTTGGGTTTAGTCCCAAATCATCTGGAGGCTACGCGGTGGTGTCTTCATATACCCTCTATGGACAACCCCTTATGCCCCGGGTTTTGGGGCGAGAGTGTATCCAACACCACATTTTCTATGTATGGCGCTTTCTCTTTCTCTCATTTTCTTTCTTCTCATTTCTTCCTCTTTCTCCTTCCTCACACTAGATCGCGTGTTCACAAAGAGGGAGAGAGCTAGCACCCTTGGGCCCCCCTTTTGTGCCTTTATAGGGCAGTCACCAAGTAGCTTGCGCAAACGCAAGCCACTTGTGGCCGGCCCTATGATAGCCACAAAGAGGGGGGGTCAGATTTTCCAAGAGAGAAAAGTTTGATTTAGGGATTCCCCCCTCCTCTATGATGCTTTGGACGAAAACGCTCTCCATGGCGTAGAAACATTGATAGAGAGATAGAGTGAGGTGTGCTTATCGGAATCGAGTTCCGTCAGCACCTATAAACTCCTGGAATTATTTTGCTCATTTTTAAGATCTATATTCAATATGTTTTGAGCTATATTTTAGTATTTATCAAAATACCCCTATAGCCCCTTAACACAATTGAATTAGGTTCTTAGGCTTCGGGCTTGCGTTCCATCGCGCTACTTCACATCTAACGTATCCAACCGGGTCAAGAAATAATTCCTATATGCAATGACAGGATGGTACCTTCATGGTTTAGGATTTCTAACTCCAATCGGATCCTTCATTAACTGTTCCAGTGACACACTGAAAGTTTCGCTAATCAGCTCTAATTTGATTAAATTGCATAGCCACCCAGAGTGCGATGCGAATTGAAATTTGATAATCCTAAACTTATGTTACTCCCTCGTAACCCTATTTTTTACTATACTCTGATAATCTTTAGTCACTCCTCTTACTGGTGCCATGATTCGACTCGAGCGGTGGAGAGCATCGTCAACCCCGATCGATCATATGATTAGGATTTGATGACTTGTCATTTATAATACCATACACCTCAGGTACTATACCTAGTATCCAGAATGTCGTCAGTCATATTGACAACAACCATGCCTGAGTTATTTGTATGGACAGATTGACTCATCAAAAAACTCTCATCCCGACTCTGGATGTTGGATAATATGTAGGGGTTGCATGCCATTCTAGCGCTAGTCCGGTAACCTAACATACCGTGGTATTGGACTATGGAAGGTCCGCACTCGTTGGCATATCAAAGCACCACACAGTCAGTTGGCTTAGTGTACATGGTCACTCAGGGTTGAGGATAGATTATCTATAGTAGTATAATGGATTTTACACTAGTCTCTGATACACTGATCTATGCATAGAGGCACATGGTGAGACTTTTTGAGGTATTTTAGGGAGGAGTGCTTGATTTATATATAATTTACTTATGGTTGTCGAGCGGGGGTTCTAAGAAAATGGATAGAGATTTTGGTTCCTCAAATATATAGAGTCTGGTAAAGGGAGGCACATTGCTAGGCTCTTGGTAGGTGTTTTAGGAAGGAGTGCTCGATTTGTATATTATTTAGTTATAGTTATTGGGTGGGGGTCCTGAGAAAATAGGGAGCGATTTTGGCTTCCTAAATGTTGGGAGTCTGGATGTGATCTGATAAATAGGGAGTCATATGGTGAGGCTCTTGGATAGTGTTTTGGGGTGAGTGCTTGATTTGTATATAATTTATTTATGGGTATCGGGTGGGTTTTAAGAAAATAGGAAGCAATTTTGGATCCATAAATAGAGAAAGCCTAGAATCGATCCAAAAAATAGAGACATAGCAAGGCTCTTGGAGGGTGTTTTGGGGAGGAGAGATGGATTTGTATATAATTTACTTATATTTGTTGGGTTGAAGTCCTAAAGAAATAGGAAGCTATTTTAGCTCCCTAAAAGTAGGGAGTCTGGTAGCGATCCCAAAAATAAGGAGACACAAGGCGAGGCTCATGGAGGTCATTTTGGGGTAGGTGCTCGATTTGTATAAAATTTATTTATGATTGTCGGGTGGGGGATCCGAGAAAATTGGGAGTGATTCTGGTTTTTAAAATATAGGGAGTCTGGTAGCTATCCCAAAAATAGGGAGACACATGGCAATGTTCTTGGAGGGTGTTTTAGGAAGAAGTATTTGATTTGTATATAATTACTTATGGTTATCGGGTAAGGGTCTTAAGAAATTAGAAAATAATTTTGGTTTTCTAAATATAAGAAGTCTGATAGCGATCTAAAAAATAGGGAGTCACATTGCGATGCTCTAGGAAAGTGTTTTAGGGAGGTGTGCTCGATTTGTGTATAATTTGCTTATGATTATCAGGTGGGGGTCCTGGAAAAATAGGAGCGGTTTTGGCTTTCTAAATGTAGGGAGTCTAATAGCGATCCCAAAACTAGGAAGACACATGGCAAGGTTTTTCGAGGATGTTTTAGGAGGAGTACTCGATTTGCATATAATTTACTTAGGATTTTCGGTTGGGGGTCCAAAGATAATAGGGTGTGATTTTGGCTCCCTAAATATATGAAGTCTAGTAGCGATCTAAAAAATATATAGTCATAGAGCTAGAATTTTAGATGATGTTTTTGGGGTAGAGTGCTCAATATTTATATGATTTATTTATGGTTGTCGGGTGGGGGATCTTAAAAAATAAGAAGCGATTCTAGCTTCCAAAATATGGGGGAGTCTGGTAGCTATCCCAAAAATAGAGAGGCACATGGCAAGATTCTTGGAGGGTGTTTTAGGTAGAAGTGTTTGATTTGTATATAATTACTTATGGTTGTCGGGTGGGGGTCTTAAGAAATTAGAGGGAGATTTTAGCTTTCGAAATATAAAGAGTCTGATAACGATCTAAAAAATAGAAAGTCACATTGCGAGGCTCTTGAAGAGTATTTTGAAAAGCAAAGCTCGATTTTTATATAATTTACTTATGGTTGTCGGGTCCCAAATATATGGAGTCAAATAGTGATCCCTAAATTAGGGAGATACATGACGAGGCTTTTGGAGGGTGTTTTGAAAAAGAGTGCTCAATTTGTAAATAATTTATTTATATTATCGGTTGGGGTCCAAAGATAATAGGGAGCAATTTTTGGCTTCCTAAATATAAGGAGTCTGCTAGCGATCCAAAAAAATATAATCACATGGCTAAACTCTTAGAGGATGTTTTGGGGTAGAATGCTTGATTTGTATATAATTTACTTATTATTATTTGGTGGGGGTTTTGAGAAAATAAGGAGCGATTTTGGATCCCAAATATAAAAAGTCTGGTAGCGATCCAAAAAATAGGGAGGTATTTGGCTATGTGGCAAGGCTTTTGGAGGATGTTTTGAGAAGAAGTACTCAATTTATATGTAATTTACTTATGGTTGTAAGATGGGTTCATGAGAAAATAGGAAGCAATTTTGGCTCTCCAAATGTAGGGAGTCTGATAGTGATTTCAAAAATAGGGAGGCACATTAATGGCTCTTGGAGGGTATTTTAAGAAAGAGCACTCGATTTATATATAATTTACCTATGTTTATCGGGTGGAGGTCTTGAAAAAATAAGAAGTGATTTTGGCTCCTCAAATCACACCCTAAATATAGTATTGGGGGGGGGTCCTGAGAAAATAGGGAGTGATTTTGCCTCCCTAAATATAGAAAGTCCGATAGCGATCCAAAAAATAGGGAGGCACATTGCGAAACTCTTATAGGGTGTTTTTGGGAGGAGTGCTCAATTTATATGTAATTTACTTATGATTATCAGGTAGGGGTTGAGAGAAAATAGAAAACAATTATGGCTCCCCAAATTGGGTGATTGTTAACTTTACCAAGAATAGGTAGGCAAATATCCAGGTTTTTAAAGTGTTTTTTGTGGTGTAGTACTGGATTTGTATATAATTCATTTATGATTGTCGGGGTAGATTCCTGTAAAAATACAGAGCGATTTTGGTTCCCCAAATATTGGGAGTCTGGTAGCGATCCCAAAAATAGGAAGGCACATGACGAGACTCTTGGAGGGTATTTTGGGAGAAGTTACCAATTTGTATATAATTTACTTATGCGTGTTGGGTGGAGGTCCTGTAAAAATATAAAGCGATTTTGGCTTCCTAAATGTAGAGAGTCTGGTAACGATTCAAAAATTAGAGGGGTATATGGTAAGGCACTAGGAGGGTATTTTATAGATTAGTGCTCGATTTGTATATAATTTACTTATAGTTATCGGGTGGGGTCCAGGGAAAATAGGGAGCAATTTTGGTCCCTTAAATATAGAGAATCTGGTAGATATCCGAAAAATTGAGAGGCACATGGAGAGACCCTTGGAGGGTGTTTTGGAAAGGGTACTCAATTTGCATATAATTTACTTATGGTGGTCGAGTGGGGGTCCTACGAAAATAGGGAGTGATTTTTGCTCCACAAATATAGAGAGTTTAATAGCTATCCCAAAAGTAGAGATGCACATGACGAGACTTTTGGAGGATATTTTAGGGAGGAATGCTCGAATTGTATATAATTTACTTATGTTATTGGGTGGGGTCTCTAAGAAAATAAGGAGCAATTTGTGCTCCCTGAATATAAGGAGTTTGGTTGTGATCCCAAAATAAGGGAGGCACATTCTGAGGCTCTTGGAAGGTGTTTTTGGGAGAAGTGATCGATTTGTATATAATTAACTTTTGGTTATCGAGTAGGGTCTTTAGAAATTCGGAAGCAAATTTGACTCCAAAAATGTAAGGAGTCTGGTAGAGATACCAAAAATAAGGAGGCATATGGTGAGGCTCTTGTAGGATTTTTTGGGAAGGAGTACTTAATTTATATATAATTTACTTATGTTTATCGGGTAGTGGTCCTGAGAAAATAAGGCATGCTTTTGGCTCCCCAAATATAAGAAATCTGGTAGTATTCCCAAAAATAAAGAGGCACATGGTGAGACTTTTGGATAATGTTTTTGGGAACGGGCTTGATTTGTATTTAATTTACTTATAGTTGTCGGGTGAAGATCCTTAGAAAATAGGAAAAAAATTTGGCTCAATAAAAATAGAGTCTGATAGCGATCCCTAAAATAGGGAGGCATATTTGCTATGCTCTTGGACGCTTTTTGGAGAGGAGTGCTTGATTTGTATATAATCTATTTATGGTTGTCAGGCAAGAGACTTAAAAAAACAGGTTGTGATTTTGGTTATCCAATATAGGGAGTTTGGTAGCAATCCGATAAATAGGGAGGCACATGGCGAGGCACTTGAAAGGCGTTTTGGGGATGAGTATTTGATTTGTTTATAATTTACTTATGGATGTCGGGTAGGGGTCTTGAGAAAATAGGAAGCAAATTTGGCTCTCCAAATGTAGAGTCTAAAAATGATCCCAAAAATATGGAGGCACATGGAGAGACTCTTGGAGGGTATTTTGGAGAGGAATGTTGTATTTATATATAATTTGCTTATGGTTGTTGAGTTTTGAACCTATAAAAATAGGAAGTAATTTTGGCTTCCTAAATATAGGGAGTCTGGTAACGATTCTAAAAATAAGGAAGCATATGGAGAAGCTCTTGGTGGGTGTTTTAAGGTGGGTGCTCGATTTGTATATAATTTATTTATGGTTATCGGGTTTGGTGTAATGCCCCGGTATTTTACGGATTTAATCAACTCATATAACACTGGGGTGTTAGAAGAAAACTTGATATAGAATAAATCCCATCAAATATGGAATTAATTGAGCCACTTTTATTCATAACCATGCATTATAATATAAAGGTTTGATACATGGCTTGAAATATAAAAGCCTAAAACTCCCGTATCCTCATAGTATGGAATGTAGAGCAGATCATCGACTCCCTCCGATTCATTCTCTATTCGCTCTTCCTCTTCTCCTTGTCCTGTAGGATCAGTCTCTGTAGGGTTCATAACACCTATAGAGGGGTGAGTCTAATCCACTGACTCATCTATTAAACCTAGTTCATTCATTATAAGATAAATGTACTGCAAAACGGCTCATTATTTTATTCATTTATTCAGCTGAGCGATAGTTTTCGTCCGATCAGAAACCAACGGTCTTCGGTTTTGCTGCCTTTTGGTCTCCCCCCCTCACTATAAATATTTATTTTTCTTAAGTTTAAATAGAAAAGTTTTAAGGTTTTCTGGTTAAAGGAGAAGGAATTAAGATATTGCTGATAGGTTCCTAGTTCAAAACCTTGCATTGGTCATTTTTTTATTTAAATTTTTAAATATTCTAAACATGCTCAAAACATAAAAGTTTGTATAGATTTTTTGATCGTTTCGATGAGACGGACGTAATGGCACATTCTGATTTTTATTTTGAATTTTTTATCAAAAATTCTTATTATATTAGATTTAAATTATTAATATTTTTGGGATGTTACATCCTCTACCTCTAATAAAAATTTCGTTCTTGAAATTTAAAGTACGTACCTTAGCTGTCAAGCAAGTGTGGATATTGCTTTTGTATTTCTGACTCTAATTCCTATGTAGCTTCTTCCTCATTGTGATGTTGCCATAGCACTTTTACCAATTGTATAGTTTTGGTTCACAATTATTTATCTTTGGTGTTTAAAATTCTCACATGTACTTCCACGTAAGAGGCATCTGATTGAATACTGATATTTTCATCTTCTAGAATGTGAGAATGATCAGGCTCATATTTGCGAAGCATGAATACATGAAAGACTGGATGTATATAAGCCAAACTTAACGCCAATCGATATGCAACTGGTCCAGCTTTACCCAATATTTCATAGGGTCCAATATATCTGGGAGCAAGTTTACCTTTGAGGTCAAAACGATGTATACCCTTTTTAGGAGAGATCTTTAGAAAAATAAAGTCTCCTACCTCAAATCCAAGAGGTTTTCTTCGATTGTATGCGTAACTCTTCTGTCTGCTCTGAGCTTTTAATAAATTAGCCCGAATAATTTTTATTTTGTCTGTAGTTTCTTGAATTATTTTAGGCCCCATAATACTCTTCTCTCCCATTTCTGTCCAGCAAACTGGTGATCTGCAGGGTCTTCCATATAAGGCTTCAAAATACGTCATTTGTATGCAGGATTGATAGCTATTGTTATAAGTAAATTCTATCAAGGGTAGAAAATCTTTCCAACTATCTTTGAAATCCATCACACAAGATCTTAGCATATCTTCTAAGATTTGTATTACTCTTTCTGATTGTCCGTCAGTTTGAGGATGATAAGCAGTACTCATGGTCAATTCTGTCCCCAATGCATTCTGTAAACTCTTCCAGAACTTAGAGGTAAAATAAGGATCCCTGTCGGACACAATAGTTACCGAAATCCCTTGGAGTATAACGGTTTCTTTCATGTATAAGGTACTATCATCTCTAGTGGACCCAGTCATTTTCCATGGTAGAAAATGGGCGGACTTAGTCAATCTGTCCACAATTACCCAGATTGAATCATTTTTCCTTCCTCGTTGTAGAAAAACCCGTAACGAAATCCATGGTTATATGTTCCCATTTCCATTCTGCTATAGGAAGAGGTTGTAGTAACCCAAGTGGCCTTCTGTGCTCAGCCTTCACTTTTTGACACGTGATACATTTTGTTTTCCCCCGGATGAATAGAAAATTTTGACTGATGAGCTTCGGTTAAAATATCTTCTTGTAGATAAGAAACATCAGTGACTGCTAATCTGCCCCGAAATCTCAGTCCATTATCTGTACCGAGAGTCCAGTTTTCTATAGCTTCTCCTTTTTCTAGTTTTGTATCGAATTCCTTGAAGTTCGGAATTTGACGTTTGTGCTTCTATTACTCCTTTTATCATTTCTGACTGAACTCTGATGTGACTTAGGTCTTGTGGTGAACAGTTCTGCATGATTAAATCAAAGTCTTCTGACATGCAAGCCCATTGCCATTTATCAGCTATTACGTCGGCCAGTTGTCCCTTTCTAATGAGAGCATCAGTTATTACATTTGCCTTTCTAGGGTGGTAAATAAAATTATAGTCGTAATCAACCAATAATTCCACCCATCTTCTTTGTCGTAGGTTTAGATCTTTCTGTGTGCTAATGTACTTCAAACTCTGGTGATCGAAGTATAATTCAAATTGTTCTCTATATAAATAGTGACGCCAAATCTTAAGTGCGAATACGACAGCTGCCAGCTCTAAATCATATGTAGGATAATTCTTTTCGTGAGTTTTTAACTGTCTACGCCATTACGCGACCATCTTGCATAAGTACACCTCCTAACCCCACGTGAGAAGCATCCGTCTAAAGTGTATACTTCTTTCCACTTTCTGGTATTGTCAATACCAGAGCTGTAGTGAGTTTTTTCTTTAATTTTTGGAACGTATGCTCACAAGGTTCCGACCACTCAAATTTTACCCCTTCCTTTGTGAGTCGAGTTATAGGTGCAGCGATACTGGAAAATTTTTAAATAAATCTACAATAATATCATGTTAATCCCAGAAAACTTCTGATTTCTGTAATATTCCTTGGTGGTTTCCAATTAACTACTGCTCCAATTTTTGCTGGATCTACTGTAACTCTTTCATGAGAGATTACATATACCAGAAAGTTAACTTTTGTAATCCAGAATTTATATTTACTGAGTTTGGCGTACAGTTGATGAAGATTCAACTCTTGTAGTACCAATCTCAAATGTTTTTCGTGCTCTTCCTTGGTTTTTGAATAGATCAATATATCATCTATGAATACTACCACTAATTGATCCAAGAATTTTTTAAAGATTCGATTCATCAAATCCATAAATGTCGCAGGAGCATTGGTGAGACCGAAAGGTATTACTAGAAATTCAAAATGTCCATATCGAGTTTTGAAGGGTGTCTTCGGTATGTCTTATTCCTTGATCCTTAACTGATGGTATCCTGATCGAAGATCTATTTTTGAAAAATACCTTGCTCCTTTAAGTTGATCAAATAAGTCTTCGCTTCTTGGAAGTGGATATTTGTTCTTTATAGTCATCTGATTTATTCTTCTATAGTCGATGCATATTCTTTTTGTCCCATCCTTCTTCTGTACATATAATACTGGGGCACCCCATGGTGAAGTACTGGGTCTTATAAATCCAAGAGTTAGTAACTCATCCAACTGTTTCTTCAACTCCTTTAGCTCTACAGGTGCCATTCTATATGGAGCGATTGAAATAGGAGCTACTTCGGGCATCAATTCTATTGCAAAATCTATTTCTCTTTTTGGTGGCAACCCTGGAAGGTTTTCGAAAAACACTTGTGGAAATTCTGATACTACCAAAGTGGAATTTGGTACCAGAATTTTTACTTCTTTTTCTAATAGTTGAGCCAAGTAACAGACTTTCGCTTTTGTCTTTCCGAACTTTCTTTCCCAGAATATTATTTCCTTTCCTTTTGGTGTTTATAAGGTAACCTTCTTACGGTAACAATCCATCACTGCCCTATATTTGGATAACCAGTCCATTCCTAATAGAATGTCAAATTTCTCCAATTTCAGTATAATTAAATTGGCCACTAACTCCACATCTTCAATTCTTAGTATACAGTCTCTGCAGACTCTGTTTGTTTTGGCCGTATCACTAAGTGCAGTGGTGATGGCAAGTATATACCCTAACGGTCCTGTCTTTAATTGTAAGTCTCTAGCTAGGTGAATTGATATGAATGAATGGGTCGAACCCGGATCTAAAATTACTCGAGCTAGACTTCCATAAATAGGAATGGTGCCTACGAAAAATTAACTTTTCGGTTATAACTTATCTACTTTTTACGGAATTGCTATTTTAGAAGTGGATAGTTCATACCTTCAATGACGTTGTTTGATTCTTCTTCCGCAGATATTGCAAAGGCTTTTCCAGGCACCTTTCCTATTTAGCGGGTTTGGGTTTGGCCTAAACGGGTTCGGGTCATAAATGGGTCGACCCGATTGACCCGTTTATTTAATGGGTCAGGTTCGGGTTTGTACTAATAACCCGATTGACCCGACTTGACCCGTTTAACAAATGGGTCGTGTCAACCCGACCCGACCCGACCCGAACCAACCCGAGCCAACCCGACCCAACCCGATCAAACCCGGCCCAATCTGACTGGTCTTTACCCAACCCGACAAGTTTACATGGGTTCTGTTGACCCAACCCGAGCCAACCCGACCCGACACGACCCGACCCGTTTAGTAAACGGGTTAAACGGGTCGGGTCGGGTCAACCCGTTTATTAGGCGGGTCGGGTTTGGGTTTAAGTTTTTGACCCGTTTATTAAACGGGTCGGGTTCGGGTTGGGTGTTTTGCCCTTATACCTATGTCTCAACCCGACCCGAACCCGACCCGACCCGACCCATTGCCACCCCTAGTCACAGGTGCTTGTGGAGTATTTCTGAATGGAGGTCTAGTTGAAACGTTACCATTTAGACAAGGACAGTTCCGTTGAAAATGATCCCGCGATCCGTTTATGAAACAATTTCGAGGTCCCGAAGAAATTTGAGAACCACTCTTCCCTACTGGAAACTCTTGTATCCTTGGCCTTTTGTTTGACTCTATTGATGGTGTATTACTTTTCATCTTTTTCTTTTCAAATATCTTTCGAGTTTCTTCCCATTCTCGCTCTGCTACCATAGCAGTTTTCACCAGTTCTTCATAGTTTCGAATACGAAGTACCGCCACTCTGGTTCGAATATGAGGATTCAAACCCTGTTCAAATCTTTTGGCCTTCAGTTCTTCTGTGGCTATAAGATAATGAGCAAAACATGACAGTTCAGTGAACTTAGCTTCGTACTGAGAAACACTAAGCTTTCCTAGTAAAGTTCTAAGAATTCCGTAATCATTTTATCCCTGGTTGCGTCGGAGAAATATTTCTCTAAAAAAACTTGTTAAACTCTTCCCAAGTGAAACTAGGTTGAGTCATTTTGACAGAATCCCACCAATAATCTGCCTCTCCTTCTAACATATACGTGGCTAAGGTGAACCTCTGTTCATCAATTGCCTTCAGAGTCTCCAATATCTTTCCTACCTGTTTTAGCCATCTATCGGCAATCAGAGGATCAGGTTCTCCCGTAAAAGCAGGGGGTTTTAATTCTTTGAATTCTTTTAAGATAACTCCCATCCTTGAATTATCCTTGAAAGAGTTCATCTTTTCTATCAGTTGATGTAGAGCTCCTAACACCTTGGTTAGGTCTTCATTTGGAGTAGAGTTTTCGTGTGAATTCATGTTTTCTGAAAATATAAATAAACAAAACTCTTCAAATACATACCAAAGTAAAACAAGTTTATTTATTATAAATATTTTTCTTTTCATTCTACATATAGCCAACTACTATTTTGAAAAATATAAGGTGTTCACAACGGTTCTCATCGCCCACTTTTCCACAGATACATCGGTAACGTTTATAGAAAACAGTCTCATTTTTAGTAAGTAACTGGTTTCTTCTCATTCTTTGACTTCATGATTTTCTTCTTAAGTTTCACCTTTACCCCCGATGAGCTACCTTCAGAGAATTTCAACTTCTTGACTCTGCTAGAAAAAAAAACTTTAATTCATAAATATAAGTATTCTAAATTATGTGGCTACCCTACCGATGTAGTTTCTAGTAAAACTTTTAAATTCTTAGGACCTATTACCTAGGCTCTGATACCAAGTTGTAACGTCCCGGTATTTTACGGATTTAATCAACCCGTATAACACTAGGGTGTTAGAAGAAAACTTGATATATAATAAATCCCATCAAATATGGAATTAATTGAGCCTCTTGTATTCAAAACCATACATTATAATATAAAGGTTTGATACATGGCTTGAAATATACAAGCTTAAAACTTAAATGCGATATCAACTCTTCACAACTCCTCTCCCACATCCTCATAGTATGCAGTGTTGAGCGGATCCTCGACTCTCTCCAATTCATTCTCTATTCGCTCTTCCTCTTCTTCTTGTCCTGTAGGATCAGTCTCTATAGGGTTCTTAACACCTGTAGGGGGATAATTCTAATCCACTGACTCACCTATTAAACATAGTTTATTCATGATAGGATAAATGTACTGAAGAAACAGTGAATATGACTATGAATAGTAATTAAAAAGACATTGATCACCTGATTCCTTTTTTGGCCTCAGCCAGGGTAGGAATCTTAAGCCTTAACCGGGTACTTTTTGTCTCAACAAGGCTAGCCCCACACCTAGGTTCTTTTAGTCACAAGACTAGGCTAGCCCCACACCTAGGTTACTTTTTTGCCTCAGCCAGGGCTAGACCCACACCCAAGTTACTTTTTGGCCTCAGCCAAGGCTAGACCCACACCCAGGTTACTTTTTGACCTCAGCTAGGGCTAGACCCACACCCAAATAAGTGATCAACACATCTCAAAAATTTGCAACTCCATAGCATCCTACCATTAATTCAATAACATACACTTAACAAGAATTAACTAGGTTTAGTCCCCTACCTGAAGAGTCGTATAATCTTTCTTCCGATGAAAATGCCTTAGCAAACTCACGACCTGAAATATATTGTTATATTTTGTTAGTTTTTACATTCTATTTTCCACATATTTACCGGAATCCAATTTCGATGTGGATTCATTAGGTTTGTTAATTAAACTAATTTATTTAATGCATTTTATCTTATAGGGGTATTTGGGTTATTTTTAAAATACTTTGAATTTATATCCATTTTGTAGGGTTTTTTATTCTGAAACCGAGACCGCAGATGGAACTCAATTCGGAGTTCGTTTACTCCCGATATGATCAAAATAGCCGATTCTAACGGAATTTAAACGTGTGGTCTGCCCTTAGTAAAATGGGTCAAGTTGCTCTCAGAAATAGTGTTTTAGTTTGCCTAATGTCTGGGTCGTTTTATCAGTTGGTTACTGGGCTTAATGGGTTTCGACCCACAGCATATAAAAAGACTTAATGGGCTTCGACCCACAACATATTAAAGGCTTAATGGGCTTCGACCCAGAAAATATTTAATGGGTTGAATGGCATAATGGGCTTCGACCCACAGCATATTAAAGGCTTAATGGGCTTCGGCCCAGATTCCTAGTGGGCTATAGCCCAGGATTAACAAAACAACTACCAGGCCTACCAGGTATAGGGGTGGCCGGTGGTGGGCGGCGGGCGGCGGCGACTGGCGGCGGGCACGGCGGCGACCGGTAGCGGGTACGACAATGACCGACGGGCTGCGACGGTGACCGGCGGCGGCGACCAGCGGCAGACGGCGGTGGTAGGCGGCGGCCAACGGAGGTTGGTAGTGGAGGTTATTGGGTGGCAGAGAGTATAGGCACGGATTTCGAGGCGAGGGTTTAAGTACAGAATCATGGGATCTGAGGGGGTTTTTATAGGCCTTTTTCTGGAACACCAAATGTCTAAGGTCTTAACTGCAAAACGACTCATTATTTTATTTATTTATTCAGCTGAGCGACAGTTTTCGTTCGATCAGAAACCAACGGTCTTCGGTTTCGCTGCCTTTTGGTCTCCCCCCCTCACTATAAATATTTATTTTTCTTAAGTTTGGATAGAAAAATTTTAAGGTTTTCTGGTTAAAGGGGAAGGTATTAAGATATTGCTGATAGGTGCCTAGTTCAAAACCTTACATTGGTCATTTTTTTCTTTAAAATTTTAAATATTCTAAACATGCTCAAAACATAAAAGTTTGTATAGGTTTTTTGACCGTTTCGACGAGACGGACGCAATGGCGCAGTCCAATTTTTATTTTAAATTTTTTATTAAAAATTCTTATTATATTAGATTTAAATTATTAATATGTTACATGTGGGATCTAAGAAAATACATAGTGATTTTGGTTCCCCAATTATAGGGAATCTCGTAGTGATCTCAATGATAGGAAAGCATATGGAGAGACTCTTAGAGGGTGTTTTGGGGAGGACAACTCGATTTGTATATAATTTACTTATGGTTGTTGGGAGAGGGTCTTGAGAAAATAGAAAGCGATTTTGGTTCCTCAAATGTATGACTCTGGAAGCGATCTAGAAAATAGTGAGGCACATAATGAGGCTCTTAGAGGTTATTTTAGCTAGGAGTGCATGATTTGTATATAATTTACTTATGGTTATCGTATGAGGGTCCTGGGAAAATAGTGAGCGGTTTTGATTCTCAAAATATAAAGAGTCTAGTAGCGATCCTAAAAATAGGGAGCCACATGGCGAGACTCATAGACATTATTTTGGAAAGAAGTTTTCGATTTGTATATAATTTTCTTATGATTGTTGGGTAGGGTCCTAAGAAAGTAGGGAGTGAATTTGGCTCTCCAGATATAAGGAGTTTGGTAGTTGTTCCAACTATAGGAAGGTATATAGCAGGACATTTAGAGGGAGTTTTAGAAATGTGTGCTCGATTTGTATATAAGTTAGCTATAGTTGTCTAGAAGGGTCTTGAAAAAATAGGTAGCAATTTTAGCTCCGCAAATATAAGGAGTCAGGTAGCGCTTCCAAAATAAGAAGGCACATGGAGAGGCTTTAAGAGGGCGTTTTAAGGAGGAGTGCTAGATTTGTATATAATTTACTTATGGTTGTTGGGCGAGGGGGGGCGGTCTTGAGATAATAGAAAATGATTTTGGCTCCCCAAATATAGGGAGTCTAGTTAGGATCCAAAAAAACATAGACACAAATGACAATTCTCGGAGGGTGTTTTAGGGTAGAGTGCTCAATTTGTATATAATTTACTTATGATTGTGTTCTGAGGGTTCTGAGAAAATAGGGAATGATTTTGGCTCCCCAAATATAGGGAGTCTGATAAAGATCCTAAAAATAGGAAGACGCATGACGAGGCTCTTGGAGCGTGTTTTGTGGAAGAGTACGCGATTTATATATAATTACTTATGGTTGTCGGGTAGGGGTTCTACAAAACTAGAGAGCGATTTTTTAGGGTGGAGTGCTCGATTTGTATATAATTTACTTATGGTTATGTTATGAGGGTTCTGAAAAAATAGGGAGTGATTTTGGCTCCCCAAATATAGGGAGTCAGATAAAGATCCTAAAAATAGGAAGACGCATGACGAGGCTCTTAGAGCGTGTTTTGTGGAAGAGTACGCTATATATATATATATAATTACTTATGGTTGTTGGGTAAGGGTTCTACAAAACTAGAGAGCGATTTTGACTCCCCAAATATAGGGTCTGGTAGCGACCCTAAAAATAGGGAGGCACACAAAGAAAATAGGGCATGCTTTTGCCTCCCCAAATATAAAGAATCTGATAACATTCCCAAAAATAAGAAGGCACATGATGAGGCTTTTGGATAGTGTTTTTGGGAGTGGGCTCGATTTGTTTTTAATTTACTTATAGTTATTGGGTGAAGGTCCTGAGAAAATAGAAAGGATTTTTTGCTCCATAAATATAGGGAATCTAGTTGCGATCCCAAAAATAGGGAGGCATATTTGCTAGGAGATGTGCTTGATTTGTATATAATTTATTTACAGCTGTCAAGTAAGGGACTTAAAAAATATAGGTTGTGATTTTTGTTATCCAATATAGGGAGTTTGGTAGCGATCCGATAAATAGGGAGGCACTTGGAAAGTGTTTTGGGGATGAGTACTCGATTTGTTTATAATTTACTTATGGTTGTCGGGTGGGGGTCTTGAGAAAATAAGAATCAAATTTGGCTCTTCAAATGTAAAGGCTGGAATCGATCCAAAAATAGGGAGGCATATGGCGAGGCTCTTGGGGGTATTTTGGAGAGTAATAATGTGTTTATATATAATTTATTTATGGTTGTTGAGTTTGGGACCTGTAAAAATAGGAAGCAATTTTGGCTTCCTAAATATAGGGAGTCTGGTAATAATTTTAAAAATAAGGACTCACATGGTGATGCACTTAGAGGGTGTTTTAAGGCGGGTGGTAGATTTGTATATAATTTATTTATGATTATGGGGTGTGGAATCTAAGAAAATACGGAGCAATTTTGGATCCTCAATTATAGGGAGTCTCGTAGCGATCTCAAGAATAGGAAAACACATGACGAGGCTTTTAGAGGGTGTTTTGGGGAAGACTACTCGATTTGTATATAATTTACTTATGATTATCTGGAGTGGGTTTGAGGAAATAGAGAGCGATTTTGGTTCCCCAAATGTATAGAGTCTGGAAGCAATCCAAAAAATAGTGAGGTACATTATGAGGCTCTTAGAGGTTGTTTTGAGGAGGAGTGCTCGATTTGTATATAATTTACTTATGGTTATTTCGTGTAGGGCCCTGGAAAAATAGTGAGTGGTTTTGGCTCTCCAAATATAAGGAGTCGAGTAGTATTTCTAAAAATAGTGTGACACATGATGAGACTCTTGGAGGTTGTTTTGAGTGGGAGTGTCTGATTTGTATATAATATACTTATGATTGTTGGATGGGTGTCCTAGGAAAGTAGGGAGTGAATTTGGCTCTCCAAATATAAGGATTTTGATAGTGATTCCATAAAAAGGAAGGTACATAGCATGTCACTTGGAGAAAGTTTTAGAAAGGTGTGCTCGATTTGTATATAAGTTACCTATGGTTGTCTAGAAGGGTCTTGAAAAAGTAGGTAGCGATTTTAGCTCCCCAAATATAGGGGGTCAAGTAGCGCTCCCAAAATAGGAAGACACATGGCGAGGCTTTTAGAAGGCGTTTTAAGGAGGAATGCTCGATTTGTATATAATTTACTTATGGTTATTTGGTGGGGGGGTCTTGAGATAATAGGCAGTGATTTTGGTACCCCAAATATAGGGAGTCTAGTTAGGATCCAAAAAATAGAGACAAATGGCGAGTCTTTTGGAGGGTGTTTTGGGGAGGAGTGCTCGATTTATATGTAATTTATTTATGGTTGTGTTTTGATGGTTCTGAGAAAATAAAGAGTGATTTTGGCTCCTTAAATATAGGGAGTCTAATAGAGATCCCAAAAATAGAAAGACGCATGACGAGGCTCTTAGAGCGTATTTTGTGGAAGTGTACTCGATTTATATATAATTACTTATGGTTGTTGGGTGGGGGTTCTACAAAAATAGTAAGCGATTTTGGCTCCCAAAATATAGGGTCTGGTAGTGATCCCAAAAATAGGGAGGCATACAAAGAGGCTCTATGAGGATGATTTAGAAAGGATGCTCAATTTGTATATAATTTACTTATGGTAGTCAGGTAGGGGTTATGAAAACATAGGAAGTGTGTTTAGGGAAGAGAGGTCGATTTGTATATTAATTTACCTATGGTTGTCAGGTGGGGGTTCTAAAAAAATAATAAGTAATTTTGGCTCCCCAAATATAGGGAGTCTTGTAGCGATCCTAAAAATAAGGAGACATATTGCTAGGATCCTATAGGGTGTTTTGGGAAGGAGTGATTAATTAATATATAAGACTTTCACACACACAAAAACGATTCAATTAGAGTTGCCCTAAAAAAATTGGACTTAACCCCCTAATTCCTATATGGTATTTTGAGATACCCCCAATTCCGTCCAATTATCACATAGAAATTTTAGGGGGTTAAGTCAAAGTTGGGGGGTAACTCTAATTGAAATCATTTTAGGAGGGGTAAGTCTAATTGGCCTAATAACATAAGGGGTAAATCAAATTGACCCTTTAAAAAAAAAAACTAGCACTTGTAGCTAAAACTGAGGGGGGCAAGTTAGGGGGTTTTTTTTTTGGGTTATTTTGACTTTGCCCCCCAAGTTTTGCCTTGAAATAGACTTTACCCCCCATATTTTCATTAATTAGACTTTACCCCCCAAAATTAACTGTTCCGTCAACTCACCCCCCAAAACTTTATTTCTTTTCCGTCAGTTCGCACTTTCTCTTATATGGTGAGCTGATGGAACAGTTAGTTTTGGGGGGTAAAGTCTAATTAATAAAAATATGGGGGATAAAGTCTAATTCAAGGCAAAACTTGGGGGGCAAAGTCAAAATAACCCTTTTTTTTTTAACTTGAAGGTGGCTTAAGTGATTTTGGATGAAACTACAGTGGGGCAAAGTATAATTATTATTATTTTCCTAATATCTTCGTTACTCCTATTTCTGGACAGGATAATGTATGATCTTATATATCCATTTCTTGAGGAACCATCAAAACCGAAAGAAGGGGGCTTTTAACAAAACAGGACCAAAATTAAAAAGTATATACCATTTTGGACTCCGTTTTAAAGAAACAACAAGATAGGACCAAAATGGCTATTTGTAATTAGATAAACAATTAGTAATCTTATAAAATCACTTAAATATCCATTCCATGTTTTAAAATTACGAACAACAACCCCGTAATACACACAGCGTGGGCTGGCAATTCTGGACCTGACACGAAATTAGCGGGTCTGGGTCTGGGTCAAATGGGTTCGCGTCGTAAACGGGTCGACATGATATACCCGTTTGATAAACGGATTGTGTCTGGATTTAGGGTCTAGACACGGTAGATTCGGGAAGACCCGTTTAAAATTCAACTAGTCGTGTTAGGTCGGGTCTACCCACAATACAATAATGTAGTATGTAGTACCAGCGGTCTTATTGGGTCAGGTCTGGTAGAGTCGGATTGGGTCAACTGAATAGACCCGTGTGGTAAACGGGTCTTATCGGATCTACCCGTTTATAAACGGGTCGGGTATCGGGTCTAGACACGATTAGTTAAATGGGTTGGCTCCGGATCTAGGGGTTTTGGACATGACCCGAAACTAGACACGACATGAACCCAACCCGACACTACCCATTGCGACCCCTACACGGATTGTACACTTACACATGATGACTTAAGCGGCAATGCCATTTTTGCATTCTACTGATAAATCAGGAGCATCGTAGGACCATCATAGGCCAAAGTCAGATCAAACATGGTTATAAAGGCTCTGAAAGGCCAACCTTGTGGAGGGAGGAGAGCACAGCTATAGGAAAGACAACGATCTCCGCTCCCATTACCTATGTGGGATTAACCGCCCAACACCCGCCCGCCTGCCCGCACACAGAGGGCATTTCATGTTTGAGGAACATTTGATTTCAAAATTTTGGAGAACTACTACTACAGTTGTTCCTTTTAAGAACCTCCAAATTTTTCGAAAGATAGATATGATAAATTCCATACTTTATCTTCAAAATAAATTATTTAAACAACTAGGAATGAATTAATTAAAAGGAATCAAAGATTTACCATATGCAAAACTATGACGAATGCTTTGATCTAATTGAACAAATGTTGGGATGTGTTTTTCGTTGAATTGATTTTTCAAAATTATTCGTTGAGTTGATTTCTCAAAAATTTTCCCGGATGATAGATCTAACATCTTAAAATATTTTTTTTTTAAAAAAAATCACACCGAAGAAGTCAAATAGTCTGCTCATAGGGTTTAGTGCTTAGGGTTTCAGTTTCAAGTATTTAGGGGTTAGGGTTCAAAATTTAGAAAAAATTTGGAAAAAAATAGAATATTTATGTCCCCAAATTTTGTTTTGAGGGTGAGAAAAATAAAAATATTTTATAAAAATTTAAGAAATTTTATCTACATGATCGCCAAGGAAGTTTAGATTGCTTAAGATACTCGGAAACACCAAGTAATAGACTGACAACATCATTATACTCCCAAACGTGCCCTAACAATGCACACATCATTCTTTGAGCTGTACAATTTAGTCACTCGGGTGGAAATACAGAGTAGATGCCATCATAACCTCGAGCTAATTAGATAAAATTCGGAATTGATTGCTATTGCTTTGATTCCATTAAAAAACATTAGTGATTTTTTTTTTCCTACTATAGGTTTCGTGAGAATTCCACTTGTGTGGTCATGTAAAAAAGTCGTGAAACTTGTGTCAAGATTGTCCCAATCACGATCCACGATGGGTCGAGCTCGCTTGTTTTCGTTGTCAAGAAGATGGACAACCACATCACTGATGAATTGGTTGCACACAATGTGACCATCGTACGCATGAATGGCGTGGGTTAGTTACGAGACGATGTTGTTTTGGAAAACTAAAGCCATGTGTTTTCTCTATTATAAAAGAGGATGGGTTGAGGTTTTAGGGTTTACATAGTGTATAGGTGCAAACGTCATGAGAAGGGATAGAATGTATGAGAGAGAAGAGAGGGAGAGAAGAAGTAAACAAAGACGAAGAAGAGGAAGGTAGGAAGGAGGAAGGTACGATGTGCAGACCATCTCTAGGTTTCTTGACGGATCTACTCCGGCAACTTCTTTGGTGTTTCTACTCTCGATAATGTTCGATATTTTCTTGTGTATCTCCCTTCGAGTTTGTCTTCGTCGTGAGATTGTTCCGAGATTGTTGAGGGTAGAGATATGGTGTGCATGGGTCTGACGTGCGGGGCGTCCGACAAACGGTGACCCACCGTCGGACTTTTCTTTGATGTGTGATCTCTGCAATCTTAACTTTGATCCCTTGTGGCATCCGAAAGATTTGGTGATCGGATCTATATCGACCGAGCCTTTAGATCCCGACAATAATATGTGATTTTTATTTGATGCGGGTCTTTTATAGCATTTCGAGACCTTTCATGCATATCCAATGAATTATGAGAGGCCTCCACAAAATCATCACCTTCAAGCTTACTTCGCCGCCGCTCCCTCCTCACTCCCGCCTCTCTTCCATCTCCCAAAACCCTCGAATCACACAGCAAAACCCGATCCCAGATCAAACCCTTGTCGAGAGCTTCACCCGCATCTGCCACCACGGCGACCTCCCGGCAGCCATGGCCGCTTTGGCCACCCTTCAAGCCCACGGCATCCGAGCCGACCCCATCGCCTACTCTGCGCTCATCAAGCGCTGCCTCGAGTCTGGCACCGTCGAAGACGGCAGGCTCGTTCACCGACATCTCACCGCCGGCGGGAACGCCCCTATGATGTTCCTCTCCAACACCCTCCTCAGCATGTACATCCGTTTCGGACTCCTCGGCGATGCGCGGCAGCTGTTCGACGCAATGCCTGAGAGAAACGTCGTGTCGTGGACCACCATGATCTCGGCATTCGCCAACCTGAAACACTGCGAAGAAGCTCTAAAGTCTTTGGTTCTGATGCAGAGAGACGGAATTAGCCCCAACATGTACACCTTCTCGTCGGTCCTGAGAGCCTGTGACACATCCAGGATCCTCTGGTCAATCCATGGTGCCATAATTAAGAGAGGGCTGGAGTCGGATGTTTTCGTGAGGAGCTCTCTTATCGATATCTATTCAAGGCTTGGAGGTTTGGATTATGGGTATCGAGTTTTTAGCGAGATGGTCACCCGGGACCAGGTCGTGTGGAATTCAATCATAGGCGGCTTTGCGCAGAGTGGAGATGGCTACAAATCGATTGATCTCTATACCCAGATGAAGAGTGCTGGCTTTTGGGCCAATCAGAGAACTTTGACTAGTGTGTTGAGAGCTTGCACTGGTCTTGCGTTGTTGGAGATGGGAAGGCAAGTTCATGTCAATGTGCTCAAATACGAGAGGGATTTGATTCTAAACAATGCCCTCCTTGATATGTACTGCAAGTGTGGAAGCCTAGAAGAAGCAGAGGCAGTGTTTCATAGGATGGCGGAGACGGATGTGATCTCATGGAGCACTATGATCGCGGGCTTGGCTCAGAACGGGAGGAGCGGTGAAGCATTGAGGCTATTTGAATCCATGAAAGCCATTGGTCCGAAACCAAACTACGTTACTATAGTTGGGGTTTTATTCGCTTGTAGCCACGCAGGTCTCGTGGAAGACGGGTGGTACTATTTTAGTTCGATGGAGGGGCTCTTTGGTATCGAACCCGGAAGAGAGCATTACGGTTGTATGGTTGATCTCCTCGGGAGGGCCGGAAAGCTCGACGAAGCAATGAAATTTATCAACACTATGGACGTCGAGCCAGATTCCATAATATGGAGAACTCTTCTAGGAGCTTGCAGAGTACACAGAGATGTAAATCTAGCATCGTATGCAGCTAGGGAGATTCTGAAATTGGAACCTGATGATGAAGGGGCTTACATTCTCTTATCCAACATTTACGCCAATTCTCGGCAATGGGATGATGTTGAACAAGTGAGGAAGGAAATGAGAGATCAAGGCGTGAGGAAAGAACCCGGTCGCAGCTGGATTGAAGTGGGTAAGAAGATTCATGTGTTCATAGTTGGAGATATGTCGCACCCGGAAGTAGATAGCATCAGTAAAGAGCTGAGCAGATTGATCAGTAGGATAACCAATGTGGGGTACATTCCTGATCCCGAGTTTGTACTGCATGATCTCGGGAGAGAGCAGAAAGAGGAATCTCTTCGGTATCATAGCGAGAAGCTGGCAGTTGCGTTCGGGATGATGAACTCAACGGAGGGGAAGCCCATCAGGATAATGAAGAACCTCAGGATCTGCGGTGACTGTCACACCTTTGCAAAGCTTGTGGCGAAGACCGAAGGCAAGATCATCGTGATTAGGGACCCTGTTCAATTCCACCATTTCCGGGATGGAGCTTGTTCATGCGGAGATTACTGGTAGCAGCAGAGGTGGATCTCTTTCATTGCCACTTCAAAATTTTCTCCCTGGTGGCAATCTGTAGTGTCCAGATTGCTGACCTAACGTTGTTAAGCTGATGAACCATGAGGCCATTACAGATTTACAGAAATGGGTGCCTAAATAAGCTAAGTTGTGAGCCGTGGGATGAGCTTGGTCTATCATGTAGAATGGGGATTCAGTGGTAAATGTTGTTACAGATCAGTGGGTGCCTGAAAGGAAAGGGAAGAGCTTGGTACAGCTACTGAAAGGGGATTCAGTTGCATGTATTTAAATCATGAGCTTCGTCTCTCTTGTACCATCTCAAAACCGAAGCGTCGATGAGAGCGAAAACATGGCTTGTGAATTTGAGCTGAAGCTTAATCAAGTTTTTGGGACATCCTAACTCAGAAGGAAAAAGGCATTCTTTCAAGTTATTGTGTATACTTCCATTTTGACTTAAATCTTGAGAGAATTTGGAGGTAACTAGGAGATCAAGTAGACTATGAGGGGAACCATTTATCTGGATAGAACAAAGGGATTATAAATAAAAGATTTGTTTCATTCAGTTCTTTGGATTATTATTTGTACCATAGGATTGTATACAATTTCCCAGCTTGCCTATGACTCTAATTGTCTAGACTCTCCCAATCTAGGGGAATGTTATAGGCTTGCTCCCTGGTCACATTGAGATCGGCTATGGTTCGGTAGCGATGATGGTTGATAAGAGGTAAGTAACAACACTATCGCGCCGCGACGTGAAAGCAGCTACTGCCAATGTGAAAGGATATTTTGTCATTGGAGATTGGGCATGGATCGCGGACTCTGCTTTTGCATCGCATGATCGTGGTTGTTGTGGATATATATTGGCTCGGTTTTGGATGCAGCCCGTGGAGGAACCCCAACACGAAGCAGTGAAAGAGACTCGTGGCAACTAACCTTCACCGTGCCGTTGCCACAGGGTGGTGCGCACCACTTTTGGTCCGTGGCCTATTGTGTACCACATGGTTCCCAGGCTTCCTGTTTTGGTCTCTGCTTGAGTGGTACGCATGGGTGGTGTGCACCAGCCGAAGTCGGGACTGCGGAATGACTTACTTTTCAGGGGTATTTTCTTCTTTTTTGCGCTAGGTTTGACTGGAAACTTGTATGAGACTTTTCTCTATTATATTAAGGGAATTCTAGTGTTTCTTTTGTATAGAATTGAAGAGGAATATCATTGTGTGTGTATGTGTGTGTGTATGAGAGAGAGAGAGAGAGAGAGAGAGAGAGAGAGAGAGAGAGAGAGAGAGAGAGAGAGAGATTGGGGCTTGCTGGAGGGATTGAAGAACCTTATTGAAACTCTCTTTGATTTTGATATTGGATTTCTTTCGTGTTGTCTTTGGTGGAGTATGCCAAAGGCCGAACCACCTAAAATCTCGGTGTCTCCTTATTTGGTTTGTTCTCTTTACATCTCTTTGGTGTTTGATCTAGTTTGTTGAATCTTTCTAGATTGGGTTCTACATCAAATTTATAGTTTGCATTGGTTTGCTGGGCTTCCGCGCACAACAGTTGTTATCACCCTCTTATCGACAATTTTAGTCACTGGAGCAGAGTCGAACTCTGTTTCATGAGCATAAATGCCTAAGCATTAAGATAGGTTTCTCTATCCGTCAACTGGCCTTCTAGATTTATTGGAATCCCCCTCTTGCCAAGTATGTTGGTCTGATTTAGCGTCAACTTATAGTATTGACGTCATATTTATCTTTTCCTAGGGTCCTTGTGTAATCGACCACATCTTCGTATCAATTTTACTAGTTAAAGTATAAACAGGTTGGGATCATTCTCAAGGCCCCCTCCTAATTGAAGGATTTTTAATATTTTCATAACGAGTTTTAGGCTATTTAAGTGGGTTCGAGTTTTAGGGACCTTCTTTTTCTTACATGGGGCCTTAGGTGACCACCTTAGTGGCCTTAGCTTGCCGGCTCAATCCTAAGGGCTTTAGGGTTGAGCTGGCACGATAACCTGGCGTGCATCACAGCCGCATGCAGTTAGCTGGAGTTTGATTCACTTTCGAGTCACCTGCCATTGGTTGTGATGCATGCGGGCCAACCAAATCGAGCCGACCATTTGGAGAAGATCTTCGGAGGGGAGGTTGTTGTGTTGTACTCTCTCCCTCTGGGTGGTTCGACGACACCGACGGATTATTGGATCTTCCGAAGATATCCTAGTTTGGGGGCTTGTGGTTAGTCTCTCTGAGGGCGGGTTCAAGATCGATGGATCGTGAAGGAACAATGCCCGAGTTGGGGGCTTGTGATTAGTCTCCCAGAGGGCTGGTTCGAGACCGGGATAGCACTGTTTTGTGTGAGTGCTGAATCGAGGGGAGCACTCGATGGGGCACGTTGTCATCGACGGACAACTGGTTCAGGCATCAATGAGTGGGCCTGATGGAGTAGCCGACGGGAAGCTGATGGAGCGTCGACCGGCGCTGTAGCGGCAAGCTCAACCGTTGATACACCTGCTATGTTGTAAGGGTGTGAAAGACTAGTACGGAAGTGTTGTCCGACAGGCGACAGATTGGAGCACTAGCTGTTGATGTTGCAGCGGGCGTTAATGGGAGCTGGATCGGAGCGTACATGGAGACGTGGCAGATGGTCGAATTGACCAGAGCGTCTGGGCATGATGTGCGGTCACCAGAAAGTTATATCCGTTGTGTGATAATGCGTAGGGTGAATTACGTTAATCTGTAATGATATGACTGTTGTATCTCCCTTAAATCGTTGGTTATTCCACAATATATTTTTTATTTTTATTTCTTTTTCAAAGGCAGAGTATTATATGATTGTGGAGCAAACAAACAAGTGTCACTACACGATGGCCACCGTTGATTCATCAACACATCATAGGCCACGCGTCCTCGAGGATCCCCACCTCTCCTTCTTTTTCTCTCTTGGAAGGGACCTCACGCTTAATGCTTAGAGCACAAGATAGACCACTGTTCAAATCATAACATGCCTGGCCTATAATATTGTTACACAGGAGCTCGGATAAATCCACCATAAAGACGGGAGAAAAAGCCCACAGGATTCGATACCACAACATGCTGAGGGATGCGGCCGCAGCCACACGAATCTGAGTAGTCAATTTAGTCACGAGGGGTATAATCATCCTTGTTGAAGCTTAAAATATCAGGCTCTGTGTAAGGAAGAGGAGGAGGAGAAGAAGAAGAAGAAGAAAGAAATTTACATGGACCCTATGAAATTGACCCGACCGTAGGTATGGGGGGCCCCACACGGATGGGGCAAATTCTTGTGTTTCAATTTGGGGTCCTCTTTAGGTTGTCTTTCTTAACAAAAAGAAATACCAAGCTTGGATCATGGTTTAATTCAGGCACTATGTTTCCATATTCCCTCCCTTCTTTCATCTTTAACCCTCTTTTTCTTTCTGCTTTCTTTTTCTTTTTTTAAACCATTTTGTCCTCAATATCCAGCCATTCCTAAACCCAACTGTTTTTCTTTTTGCCCCCTCCTCTCCTATCCCCATCCAAAGATCCCAAAAGCCGTCAACGCACCTCTTGAACCTTGAGCTCACTTCGTTTCTTCTCATGCCTTCCTTTGAGTAAAGCAAGGTAAAGACTCTCCTCTCTCTCTCTCTCTCTCTCTCTCTCTCTCTCTCTCTCTCTCTTGTTTCTAACCATCAGATCCTATGGACCCACTTTGTCCCTCTCTCTCTCTCTCTATGTATGTATATATACACTCTCCAACCCATTTCATTCATACACATAGCTTTCATGCCCTGTTATTTATCCACTGTGACCTCCCATCAAACTCCTGTCTTAGGTTCTACATGGAGGTATAGTTATCACATAATCTCTGATTTGATTTCTAACATGGGCTTCCTCCTGTCTCGTCAGATCTTCTAACTTCGCATCGCTGTCTCTTTTCTTACCTTGTGAGCCTTGTCCTGCTCCTTTTGGTGAGTTAGGCCAGCATTGAATAGGATCTTATTTTTGGTTTTTTCTTGCATTGCCCTGCTCTGATAGTAGTACTATTGGAGTAAGGTTGGCCTGATTGTATAGTTCCTTCTTTGTTTGTTATAATATACTTACCTTTTAAAAAACAATAAAAAATTCACATCGCTTCCGTAGCTGCTACCCTCGGCCACTCCAGTTTTTGGGCTTTTGGAGCATGGCTTTCGGCCTGCCTTGATTTTTTGTACATTTGGATCATATGAGTTTCTTCAATGTCATGATTTGATCTCCATCACCCATTTTTTAAACCATTTATTTATTTATTTATTTTCTCGTAATGTGTCTAATATAATACCCGCTACAGACTGTCGAGTTGAAGGTGGAGATGGTAGCAATACACGAGAAGAGACTACGGAAATGCCTGTCGAGGATAAAAGGCGCGGCATCCCTATGATGTTTTGACAACTTGAGTTCGATAGCATTCGCATTCGAGCGATTCTAACAGACTACTCAGTATTTTTTTATTTGTGGTGTGGCGGATCGCAGGGATAGAGAAGGTCGAGGTGGAGGCCGGCATTCAGAAGGTTGTGGTCACAGGGTATGCACAGGGGAGCAAGATCCTGAAGGCCCTGAGGAGAGTGGGGCTGAGAGCAGAGTTGTGGTCTGCACAGAATGAGATACTCAATGCCTATGCCAGTGGGAGCCTAAGAATCAACAACTTCAGCTTCTTCTAAGGAAAAACCAACCATCAATCCTATAGCCATGTGTTTGTTTGTTTGTTTGTTTTTTTTCTTTTTTTGGGTTTGTTTTGAAAGATGTCATGCTGATTACTGATGTTTATGCGAGCGAGATTAAAATGGTGTTCTTCCTTCTAGTTTACGTGTGTGCGTCTCTCTCTCTCTCTCTCTCTCTCTCTCTCTCTCTCTCTCTCTCTCTCTCTCTCTCTCATACACACACAAAAAATAATAATAATAAGAAAAAAGAATCAACATCAAATGCATTGTATACTTGGTTGCTATGAATTGAGAATATACGAGATGGCTCGACCGCTTATAGATATAAGGTTAGATCCAAAAGCACATACAGGGAATTCCTCAATAAATACAAATTACTGAACTAAGTTAACTAAAGTGGCGATGCAATTAACTACCATGTCATCTCTGTCTAAAATCGGTATAAAAATATCGAAGAAATGTGTGGAGAACTCTAGAATGTTCCCACCTCTTAGATTTTAGACAAATGGTGTAAATCTTGGCTACTCTTGTACGCCCTTATAAACTATAAATAGGGGGGATGTCTCATTTGCTCCTCACCTCAGAGAAGTGTAATTCTCCAGAGTAATAGAGAGTCGTCTTCCACCCATCTCTTCTCTTCTCTTCTCTTCTCTTGTGTCTGAGCGAGAGAGGGAAGGCCCTAGTGTGGGAGAGCTTCGAGGGAAGGCTAACTCGGCTACAAGGAGGTAGATGGAGTGCCTCGCAGGTTAAGCGATGGCGATGGAAAAGGCTACGTCCGTGACAATATATACTCTACACACAGCAGCAAACAAGCATTTGTTATTCAATTAAATGACTTTAAAAGATGAAAAATTATTTTCCAGTCCTATCAAACCAAATAGTATCATAGTTCACTATACAAACTGATGAAATTCCATCAAGGAACTTTCTTTAAAGAAAGTAAAAATTGCTAACTGAAATTTACATTTTCACCAACTATATTTATGAAACATGGTAACAAGTTCACGGTACTGCATGCGAGAAAATCAGAAGCTAGGTCTAAGTTCAAGAATCGGTTCAAAGCATTTCCGCTCAACCGATGAGAAACAACTTATGCCAAAGACGAGTTTTGACGTAATGAAACAATAATATCGCTATCTGCTACACTGCTATACCAGTCGAAACCATCTCATCCTTTTCCTCCAGAAACTCCAAAGACCCGCCGAAATAAATTTCGGCTTCCTCTCTTACTGCGGCCGAAAGATCAATTTCTCCCTTGGTTTCCAGCCCGTTTATTAGTATTCTGAACGTCGACTCATCTGGCTCACTTTCCCACAGCTTCATCAAGCGAAAGCAATCCATGGCAGCTCGGGTGAAGCCAAACTCCAACAAAGTCTTCAACAGCAAATTGAACCCTTCGGTATCTGCCGCCAAACACTCCATCTTCAGATATGAACAGATATGTTCAACTTTTTCATGTAACCCATTCGATGCCAACACTGTGATCAAATCAATATAAACCGATAACTTAGGCTTATACCAATGCTCCTTCCGAACCTCTTCAAAGACCTAACAGGAAAATCAGGATGTACAAGAATATTTCAGCTTTTGATATAATGTTAAGGAACAACTTTACATATTTTTGAAACAAAAGAATTTGAAACAAGAAAAAATTAGGCTGGAGAGAGAGAACAATAAGCAGACTAAAAAATTTAACAAAATGATACGTCTTATAATCCTAACAGACTCTTGTTGACAAGACATTATCCAAAAGAACAGATATTTAAAGAGTGAGGAAAGTCACCATTTAAAATCGGCACAACCCACAAAAATCAGTCATTAAGGGCAGCAACCTGGAGCTGGTGTTCCCAAGTCCCAACCATGGTGTTCTAAACATTCAAGAGTATGAAAGATTTGTTATAGTGACCGTTGGGATCAGTCCCCCTGTGCTCGGGATTTTCTTGCTTGCCCAATATGTTTTACCTGAGCCAGTTTGTACATAAACAAAGATGCAAACCTGCCAAATCTTTTTTTGACCAAATCATGTTCAACATAATCTTCATGTCACAAGGAATCACTGGCATTATCGGAGAGAGAGAGCGAGAGAGAGAGAGAGAGAGAGAGAGATGCTAGGGATTTTGGGGAGAAGCAGTGATCCCTCTCATTAGGCCAAGGGCCAAATATATATGTCAGTCATACAAGAAAAAACAAGGGGTATTCTATACAGGCTATCTACGGGTATGTGTATCGCAACACTATACACTATCACTAACAGCCCCCCTCAAACTCAAGGTGGGTCATGCACCATGAGTTTGCTAAGCAGAAACTGAAAACGTGGAGTAGGGTGTGACTTCGTAAAAAAGTCAGCAATCTGTTCGCCAGAGGAGACAAAGGGGAGAGAGATGGTCCCGGCCTTATACTCCTGGCGAGAGTAGTAGCAATCGAGCTCGATGTGCTTCGTCCTCTCGTGGAAGATCGGGTTGGTGACAATTTGTATTGCACTCTGATTGTCACAGTGAAGGGCTGTAGGTTCAGAGATCTCAACCCCTAGATCTCCAAGAAGTCGTCGCAAGTGAACGATCTCTTTGGTAGTAGAGGCCATGGCTCGAAACTCTGCTTCAGTACTGGAGAGAGAGACAACGCTCTGCTTCTTGCTGCGCCATGAGATAAGAGAATCTCCAAGAAATAGGCAATAGCCGGTAGTCGATCGACGAGTGGTCGGATCACCAGCCCAGTCAGCATCCGAGTAGGCACGTGGGACCAGAGGAGAAGTCGATAATAGGAAGAGCGACCGGGTGATAGTGCCTCGGAGATAACGGAGAAGCCGAAGAAGGGCAGCATAGTGAGCAGAGCGAGGGGCCTCGACAAACTGGCTGATGATGCTAGCGGCGTGAGCAATGTCAGGTCTGGTGATGCAGAGGTAAACCAACTGACCAACGATCTGTCGGTACCGAGTAAGATTTGAGAGAGGCTCACCATCGGTGGGACGAAGCTTCACGTGAAGCTCGAGAGGGGTGGCAGCAGAGCGATCATCGGAAAGTGCAACTCGACTGAGTATGTCAGCTGTGTACTTCTGCTGCGATAGCAGAATCCCTCTCTCACTGTGGGCGATCTCTAGCCCAAGGAAGTAGCGAAGAGGACCTAAATCCTTCATCTGGAACCGGCGCCGAAGATGCTGCTGAAGGAAAGTGATGGCAGCGGAGTCATCACCTATGATGATCATGTCGTCGACGTATAATAGAAGAATCGCCCTGCCCTGAGGAGATGACCGCACAAAAAGCGAGTGGTCCTGCGAGCTCTCAATGTAGCCGATCTCGGTGACGGCTTGTCATAAACACTCAAACCAAGCTCGAGAGACTTGCTTGAGCCCGTAGATAGCTCGACGGAGGCGACAAACATGCTGGGGAGGAGTATGCAAACCAGGGGGTGGCTGCATATAGACGACCTCTGAAAGATCACCATGGAGAAAGGCATTCTTCACGTCCATCTGGAGAAGTGGCCATCGACGGACTGCTGCAACTGCCAGAAGTGCACGAACGGAGGTCATCTGAGCTACAGGTGCGAAAGTCTCCTCGTAGTCTATTCCGTATGCCTGAGTGAAGCCAGGAGCCACCAACCGAGCCTTGTGCCGCTCGATGGAACCATCAGGTCGCCGCTTGACCTTGTAGACCCACCGGCAACTGACAGGCTCAATACCAACAGGAAGGGGGACGATATCCCAAGTCCGAGTCTGCTCAAATGCCTGAAATTCCTCGCTCATAGCCTGTCGCCACTGAGGGGACTGGACGGCCTCCCGGTACGACCAAGACTCCTGGTCTGTATGAGGGCTGCAAGAAAGGCTGTAAACTGAGGCGAGTAGGAGGTGACCGTGGCAAAACCAAAACGGTCAGGTGGGCTAGAGCTAAAGCTAAAGCGATCAGGTGGGTGGTGCTCGCGCTGAGGGTAGCGGGGCGGCGGGCGAGGATCCACGACCGGCGACGTCGGACTGGGCGTAGCAGGCGGAGTACCAGAGACATCGAGAGTATGAGGAAGACCTACGGAAGCAATCGGTGACGGAGGAGAGGAGGGGACAGAGGAAGACTCCGTGGAAAAATCACTAGAAACAGGGGGAGAAGTAGAGCTGGGCGAGAGAGGTGATAGAAGAGGCTCGAGAGTCGGAGACAGAGTGGGAGGAGTCTCCAAGAAGTTGAGGTCCTGAGCTGCAGAGGAATAGTAAGGGGCATCCTCGACGAAGGAGACGTGTCGAGAGATGCGAAGGCGACGAGTCAAGGGGTCATAGCAACGATAACCCTTGTGCTCGGCGCTGATTCCTAGGAGGATGCATTTAACTGCACGTTCGGACAACTTCGTGTGTTCATGGGGCAGAAGAAGAACGAAACAGGTGCACCCGAAGGTACGAAGCAGACTGTAGTCAGGAGGGGAAGAGAAAAGACGCTCGTGGGGAGATACACCACCCGAGAGAACAGGCGAAGGGATGATGTTGATGAGGTTGACTGAGGTCAAAACAGCCTCAGCCTAGAAAGTGCGTGGAACGGAAGCAGAAAGAAGAAGAGCACGCGACGTCTCAAGGATATGACGGTGCTTCCTCTCGGCTACTCTGTTTTGCTTGTGTGTGTGAGGACAGGAGTGCTCGAATAGAGGCCCATGGGACTGAAGAAGTGTCTGCATAACAGTGGAGAGATACTCGAGGGCGCAATCAGACCGAAAGGACTTGATGCGACAACCGAACTGTGTGTGCACCATCGAGGTGAAGATCTGGTAAACCTGAGGAACCTTAGAGCGGTTCTGAAGAAGGTAGAACCAAGTATATCGGCTGAAGTCATCGATGAAAGAGATATAGTAGCGATAGCCACACATCGAAGGAAGAGGTGCAGGACGGAGCAGAACTCTGAGAGGTACTAAAAGGAAAAGGTAAGGCTGTAGCTTTGGCAAGCTTGCAACCTGTACATGTAGATAAAGAAGAAAAAGAGCAATGACCTAGAGCTCCAGTCTGGAGTAAGCTCTTGAGTCGAGACTCAGAAATATGGCCGAGTCTTCGATGCCACAAGTCGGCATCGGAAGAAGCTAAACTACAGACGCCAGAAGGGAGAATGAGGGGAAGATGGAGATGATCGAGGTGGTACAGCCCGCCTGACCTACGACCAGCGCCAATCACTCGTCCGGTACGTGGATCCTGCACAACACAAGAAGAAGGGGAAAAGGTCACAACGTATCCGGAGTCACAGAGGCTGCTAATAGAGATGAGTTGCATGCGAAGCTGGGGAACATGCAATACAGTAGGTAAAGAGAGACGACCAGTCGGCTCTGTAGTGGCAGTAATCGATCCACACTACGAGATGGCTAAAGAAGAGCCATCGGCAGTATGTATCGACGGGATGTGCGGTGTCGGTCTGCAATCGGTAAGCAGGGAAGCATTGGAAGTCATGTGATGGGAGGCTCCAGAGTCCAAAATCCAAGTTGCGAAGGTACCGGGAGTGGCAAAATGAGCAGAGAAACTAGAGGCGCTGGAAGCCTCGGCGGAGCTGAAGTTCGCCTGCTGGTCTAGACGGAACTGAAGCTGTGCAAGCTGCTGCTGAAGGAGCCGAGTAGTGGCATGACCGTTCAAGGAGCCCCAGGGTGAGGATGGAACCGTGCGAGGAGAGGACGGAGCAGTAGCAGCAGCAGCAGTAGAGCCAACGGGTCGACCACGTCCTCGGGGTCCCTGCCTCTTCTCGGGATGCAGCTTCCAACATGTGGCGACAACGTGACCTGGTTTGTGGCAGTGGGTGCACACTAACCGATCACGACCAGAAGCAGAGGTAAAAGAGGTAGCCGGGATTACAGCGGGGACGCCAGTGTGGCTGGAGGAGTCGGCCATGGCGGCTCACTCGGTGCCGGAGTGGGTCAATGCAAACAGAGAGGAATCCGGCGAGGTCGGAGTCGATCCGGGTCCGACGAGGTGCTGTGAGTCAGATCTGATCGGAGATCATCGGAGGTCCACGACTGAAGTCCAGATCCGGTGAGCCCTTGGCTCGGCAGCGGCGCCAAAGGAGGAGGCAGATATGGCGTGGATGGTGAAAGCAACCGATCGGATCTCGGAGATAAAGATCTAGAGTTCGCCGGTGCGAGATCGAGAGGGTCTCGAGGGATCGTCGCGAGATCGAGATCGTCGCGAGATCGAGAGGGCCAGACCTCAGAGCAGCTGGCTATAAAAGGGCAAGACAGGGCCTGATCTGCTCAATTCGTCACTGGATCTGCTCCGGTCGGGTCAGCTCGTCGTCGGATCTGGACGGAGGAGCGGCCGGATCAGTTCGTCGCCGGTGAGATGCAGACCAGGCCGCCGGTCGGATGCAGAGCAGGTCCGATCGCTGATGTCGCCGGTGAGGCCGGTGAGATGCAAATCTGGCTGCCTGCTGAGGTCGCCGGTGAGATCTCAGATCTAAGATCGTGAGATGCAGACCTGGCCGCCGGTCGGATGCAGAGCAGATCCGGTCGCTGAGGTCGCCGGTGAGGCCGGTGAGATGCAGATCTAGCCGCCTGCTGAGGTCGCCGGTGAGATCTTAGATCTGAGATCTCAGATCTGGCCGCCGATGAGATGCTGAGGTCTCACAGATCTGAACAGATCTGTCTTCCCCGGTCGGTGGAGCTCAGGTGATGGAGAGGGAAATCCGGTGCGCAGCAGATCCGGTGAAGCTCAGGCGATGGAGATCTTCGGTGGAGCTCAGGCGATGGAGATCTCACAGATCTCACAGGTCGGAGATCTGGGAGCAGAGGAGATCTGGTCGGAGGAGCAGATCCGAGGAGATTAGATCCGGCGGGAGGAGATCTGGTCGGAGGAAGCGACAATAGAGGAGAGGCGGATCGTCCGCTCTGATACCATGTCACAAGGAATCACTAGCATGATCGGAGAGAGAGAGAGAGAGGGAGAAAGAGATGCTAGGGATTTTGGGGAGAAGCAGTGATCCCTCTCATTAGGCCAAGGGCCAAATATATATGTCAGTCATATAAGAAAAAACAAGGGGTATTCTATACAGGCTATCTACGGGTATGTGTATCGCAACACTATACACTATCACTAACACTTCATATTTAGTTAGATTGAACCAATTTTTCTTATATTCAATTGGTCATTGCCAACACTTCAAAAATTTTAAGTGTTCGACTCCTCTCGACCGAAACCGACGAGTCCAAAATCACTTTTCGAACATAAAATAGTTTTTTTTAAAAACAATAACTCTAAAGTGAATCATTTTTGAAATTGTGTCGAATCATCAAAAAGCGCATTACGATAAAAGTGATGAAAATTGTGCGAACCAATACGATTGAGAAACCCTAGGTCACCCCTACAAATCCAATCCATCGCAAGCCTCTCAAGTGAGCAACTAAGGCCACATGATGAACTGTCGAGTCTTCAGATGTTCTTGGAAATGATGTGATGCATTTGATAGATCTTCCACTCATCCCCACGTCTGATTCGGATCTGGTGGTATCCACTCTTCAAATATATCTTTGAGAAGATGGTGGCACCAGCGATCATGTCTATCGTATCATCCAGACGCGGGATGGGAAAACAGTATTTGACAGTGATAATGTTGATTGCCCTATTGTCCATGCACATTCTCTAAGATCCGTCTTTCTTGGGAGTAAAGAGTGGGAACAACGTAAGGACTGAGACTTTCCTTAACATATACCTTTTGTAACAGATCGGCTAGTTGTCGTTTGAATTCCGCATTCTTAGTAGGATTGAGCCTATAATAAGGTAGTTTCGATAGTGTAGCTTCAGAACCTAGATTGATAACATGTTTTATGTCACGCATTGCTGGCAGATGACTCAGGAGTCAGGAGGTCTTCTCGGAAAACGTCCTTGAATTCTTTCAAGGCAATGGCAACTTCTTCTGTGGGATTATCTTGAGATTCTGTGTTGACCTCCTTAGTGACAACGGTAAACATAATTGATTCTTTAGTCATGCCCTTCTCAAACTCTGTGGAACTGATGATATTTAATCACTTTTCTTTTAAGGGATCCTTTTTCTTAACCTTATCAGTAGGCTTTGGTTGAAGAGGAGTAAGCTTGATTTGTCTTCCTTCAAAAACGAATGAGCATGAGTTAGAACGACCAAAAATTGTGACAGCTAGATCCAACAGCCAGGGGTTGCCCTAAGATGATATGACCAACATCCATTGGAATAACATCACACCATATTCTATCCTTATAAGCGAGAAATTGAATGGGGACTAAACACCTTTCTTTGATAGAGATTGATGTTGTATCAATCCACGAGGCTTTCTAAGGAGTATGGTGAGGTACTAGTTTAAAGCCTAGTAGGGAGACGATGCTTGAAGAAACGGCGTTGATGCACCTCCCACTGTCTATTATTACCTTACAGTTCTTATCCCCGCACTTGACAGTGGTGTTGTAGATGACAATTTGCCACCAATCATCGTTTTCTTTTGGTTGGATCCTATACTATCAAAGTTGGGACTAGTCGACTAGTCCCCAGGCAGCATTTTGCCGACCGATTAATTCCAATTCTGTCATTGCTGGGCGGAATCCCGACTAGTCCCCGACTAGACCCGACTAGCCTGATTAGTCCCCGACTAGCGACTGCCGACTAGTCCCCAGGCAGTATTCTGCAAGCAATTTTTTTTTTTGAAATGAGTCTTTGCAAGCAATTTTGTTTGGATTTTATTACATTGGCTCAAAATCTTGAGTCGCAAGACTCACAACTATGACTCTTCCCTGTAATCATCTGTTGAGCACCTGAGAATCTCAGATAAAAACATAGACAAATAATTAGTTTATTCGTTGATATCCATATAACTCTATAATCAAAATTGGGGTTGTTCACAGATTAAACAACATCAAACAAATATTGTGATGAATTCTTAGTTCTGAATCTTCTGACATGAGCATGAAGCCAATACAACTGTGTTCTGTTAGACTGTTACTTATGTATTTATACCCATGCTGTGAAATGTGAAGGTATGTATTGTTATTAACCGACTAATATCATATACTTATTGACATTTATACTAGTTCATATATCATATATGTTTAGGGAGGGGGGGAGGGGTTAGAATAAGTTTTGGCCGACTAGTCCCGACTAGTCCTAGTAGGCCCTTGGCCGACTAGGGCTGACTACCGACTTTGACTGCATAGGTTGGATCAAGGCACATCGAACAACCCCTAGGAAGGAGGCATCAGGGTTCTCTTCAGTAGCTGCTCTAATACATCCCAAGCGTTTTTCTTCGTCTCCATAATCATCTCCCAAATAGAAGTCATTTGGATCGTACACATCTTCTCCCAAGGCTTCATCGTCTTCTTCTCCTTGTTCCTCAATCATCAAGCTCTTGGGGAGATATTTGTTAGACACCGAGCAACAATGTGCCATAACATCGGAAACATTGGCTTTGATTCCCAGTTCGCGGTGCCTCTCTTAGTATCCCTTTGTCTTTGTTGTCTCTTCGCATGGCAGGGGTGCTAGTACTTAACTTTTCTGGGATTGTCCAAAAGAGGTCATTTTCCCTTAGCTAGGGACGGTGCTGGTTGTGCCTCGAGTTTCAAAACATTTTGGGAATTGAGACTTGAGAAATTGCTCGCAATTTTGAGTCAGAGTAAAAGCTATTTCCATGGTAGTGATTTCTTGAATGAAGAGCTATTTCTTTAGGTCCTCACGTAGTCCTGCTCGGAATCTTGATAAGGTGACAACCTCGTCCTCATCATCATTTCATCAAATTGAGTGATGTAACACGATTCTACTCCCTTCTTTCAAGTTCGGCCATTCGTTCAGTAAGCCAACCTAATAGGTTTGGAGAGGGTATTTTTCTTTGATTTTTTCCTTTATTTCCTCCCAATCCACTATCGGAGGTGGCGTCTCCTATGGAGAATTTGTTCCACATTATGCCGAAAGAGTTTGACGTTGCCAATCAACTTCATCTTAGCGAATCTAACTCGACGATCCTCGGACATGTACCGCTAGAAGAAGTGATCCATGTCAAATAACCAATCTGAGAATGTCTTTGGGTCATGTCGACCAACAAAAGTAGGGGCATTCAATTTGATGCTTCTCATTACTCGCTCATCATGGTCTTGTTCTAAGTTGTTCTGGAAACCTAGATTTGGAACATGCCCATGGTGACCTTGATATGGAGGTTGGTTTCTAAAGATATTTTCAACTTCTCATTCATGTCCACCATTACCACCTATTTGTGACCCTTCACCTATGGCACAATCCATACCTTGTTGGAGTTGGACTTCTATTTGATGAAAGTGAGTTTGGGTTTCATGTTTGGATACTCAATGGACTTCATTTGTTACTTGCACTGTGGTAGTTAATTCATTTAAGGACTTTATAAAATCGGCTAGGGGGATGTGCTAATGTCGAAGACCGCCCACATGACGGTGGATTCGCTCGAGAGCTCGATGGAACTATGTTTCTTGTACGGGAAGACCAAGGAGACTTGGTTCCCCGTCATTATTATAAGCTCAATCTGAATCCTAGACCTTCCCACCACCGCACGTGTGACTGGGCCCTCCTCCACCTCCAGCCACAGAACCATGTCGGGGGTCGCTAGTGCCTTATCAAGAGACAAATTCGGTTGCTAATGCATTACCTGAGGCAGAGATAGGCTTCCGGTGTTCACTCTCTCCCGGGAGCGGCGACGGTCGGAATTCAACTTTGAATGAGGTTTAGCGGACCTCTATTGAAGAAAAGGGAGACCGTTTACATGAGTAAAAACCCTAAACTTGCTAGGGTTTGAGCAAATATCAGTTGTCAGGTCCCCAAACCCTAATCTTCAGAATCTACGCCGCCATCCAAGAAAAACTCTAGCAATTCAAACAGAGAGTCCTTCATACCCTAAAAGAGCATAAATGTAACAAATATCAAGGATTCACTCTAGGGTTTAGGTCACCAAAATCCAATCTTCAAAACTTATTAAATAAATAAATAAATAAAAACTAAGAGTTCACATAGAGCATCCATCATACCCTAAGTAGAGCATAGAATCCTTGAGTATTAAATCGACGAGAGAGCTAGGTACCAAATTGGAACCTGGAGAGCCAGGAGAGCCTCGCCCTGTCGCTTGAGCTCCCAGAGCACGGCGACCATGTCGGACTTGACCAGCCGCCGGACCTTGGACTGGAGGGCGGGGTCCAGAGAGCCGCCGGCGCTGATCTTGGCCCGCTTAAGGGCCTGGACGGCCTGGATCCCCTCGATGCTGAGGTACCGCCCCCTCTGGGTGGGCTTACGGTTCTTGCTCCGGTCCCTCATGGTGATGACGGACCTTCCCCCTGCCCCGGGCCTTAGAGATCTCCACGCCGGAGGCCTCCCCGTGGGCGGGAGGAGGGAATTGGAGTCGCAGAAAAGAGGGGGCACGAGCAGAGACGAACTCATGGCAAAGTTCGGATTCGGCACTTACCTCAAGCTACACGTACAAGAAGGTCCCGTTTCGGAGGACGTATTCACATTGACACTGTTCGTCGTCGGACCACAGCTGGACCATCACTGACGTTCATCGCCGGACCATCATGGTCGACCGCCGCCGACCGTCGACCACCGCCAGACCATCTCCTCCAGTTAATGGTCCGTCCTTGATCAGTCGATGGACTACCCGTCGGACACTGTACCGCCATTGATCACTCGCTGGATCTTATCTTTGTTGGCTTAATTTGTGTGTCCAAACCAATGTTATTAAAACCGAACCGGACTGGCCGGTCCGGACCGGTAGGGAAATCGGTCCGGTTTGGATATGAAGCGGTGTTGGAAAACGAACCAGTATTGAACCGTCGGGCCGGACGGTTTTAGGTATAAACCGAACTGGACCGAGCGGTTTTAGGTATAAACAAACCGTTTTTTTTTTTTTGATGCACAAATGCTCTCTCTCTCTCTCTATCTTTCTCTGGGTTTGACTGTGTTTGTTGGGCCGGTGAACCGGACCGGACCGGACCGACCGGCCGAACCGGACCGGTACACAAACCGGTTCATCCTCCGGTCCGGTTCTGACAACATTGGTCCAAACCAATCCATGAGAAATTACATGCAAGTCATTTATTGAGTCGTGATAGTACTTGTGCTATTGAAAATCAATCAAGTGCATCACAGTGGCTCAAGATCACCTGAAGACTCAGTAGTCCATCTCACAACTTTAAATGCTCACCTAAGAGTCGTGTGATGAGTGGAATTACATGAGTAGAATAGGTATTCTCGATCGCATCGGTTTGTATGTGTTTCTATCGTTTATTTCCTTTCATGCATTTCGAGGATTCGACACGATTTCTTTTTTTCTTTTTCTTTTTAGAGTAATCGTTTTTAAAATAAAATATTTTTTTATTTCTTGAAAATTAGAATTTGTTTCGTCGAAATCTAGGTCGAGAGGAGTTCAATACTTATATTTTTTTTTCCTAATGGTTTGGACCGCAAAACAAAGGGTCAGACTATCAAATGGTGGTCCAGACCATTTGGGTCTAAAAGGTACAGGGAGTCCGAACCATTGTTCAGACCACTTTCTCTAACCCGGGGTTTGCTGGGTCTTTGGTCCGGACCATTGTCTAGACTATGATCAAGCAAGTCCAGACCATTGTCCGGATGGCTAGTACCCAAGCCAAGGCTGACCAAGTCAATTTTGGTTTTCAACCTTTAGATCATGATCCAAGGGTTGTTAATAGCTGGGGATTGATCTGCCCTATATATACCATATTCCTCTCATTGGTTAGGGTGGAAAATCAGAGGAGAAGCATATTTTGCTTGGAAAAGCTCTTGGAAACCTTCTATTTTCTTCCTCCCTTCAAGCCTATTCATCAATGTAAGATCATATATGCTTGAAGGTGTTTTCCACCTATGTGTGCTACAATCTATAGATGTGTAGACTTGTATTTTCCGATTGGAATTAAATCAATTTTTTTTCATTTATCAGCTTTTTGGTGATTTTGTTGGTCTTCGTTTTGCTTACCCTTGTAAATCTTATGTGTTGGGTTCTTTCGTGTGAAGTCGAAGAGGGTTGGGTCTTGCTTGAGTGAATCAAGCAAGAAGAACCCTAATTTCCCTTCATTGGTAGTCGGGGTTTACCAGCGTAAAATTCTTTAGGATCCGTTGAGTGGTTAACTCAACGAAGTAGTCCCTAGAAAGGTGAATCCACCTTTAGTGGGGTGGAGTTCCCTTTGGGCGCATTCGATCTTGCAAGGTTGGGCATTGGTATCTCTGCTTGAGTGAATCAAGGGAGTCCGACCGGAGTCTTGGGTGAGCAACTAGTGCCACACGTGTTGGAGAATGGTGAATGTGGATGAGCAAAAAGCTTATGAAGAGCTGAAAGGAGCAAAACGGAAGACAACATTGTGTGGAGGGTTTACTCCGCCCATGTGTTCTTGTATCTATATATGTAATCGGACTTTTACTTAGTGGATTGCTCCCACCATCCAACGTGAAGCCGACGAGATTTTGCATATGAAGGGTTTCCTCTTAAAAACATATGTGTATGTTGTAACTTAAATTCTTCATGCAAACTTTGTATGCCTATGTCCTGCACTACACAGATACCACATATTGATATATTTTACTTGAGTGGGGAGAGAAAACCACTTGACATTAATTCAACTCACAGGAATCAACATCAGCATATCCCCCGGCCACACCTTCCTCAAAGCAAAAGGGTCTCGCCCAAGGTCCTGCATTTAGTCAACAACGAAGACACCATCGGGATCAGTGATGGTGTTGGTGTTGTAGCTCGTGTGTCATTAGCGTGGAATTTCTGTATCAACATTAATAAAGATGACTTTGGTTATTGCTTTAATTAGAATACTACTCTGGTATATGATAATACTCATATAATAAAAGGACCCTAGGGAACACAGTAGGCCACTGAGGCGCATGGAGGATCCATGCTTGGGAGACCCAGTGGACCAGTTCTGTGTAGACCTAGAACTAGTTCACAGCTTAGGTGATACTGGTCGTTTCACCGAGAACAAGCTGTTGGCAGATAGAGGATGTGGTGAAGTCTCCACCACGGGAACGTGGGATTCCCATTCACCTGACCAAGCACGATGATCGTGTTGAACAGGAACCAAGATGGTGCACAGTTCAGTGATTCAGACACTGGTGCAGAAACCGTCTTACTACTATAGATAATCCGTCCTTAACCCTGAGGGACCATGTACACTGGGCCAACCAGTTGTGTAGTGCTTTGATGTGCCAACGTGTGCGGACCTTCCATAGTCCAATACCACGGTACGTTGGGTTACCCGGCTGGCGCTTGAGTGACATATAATCCCTACAGGTTATCCGACGTCCAGTGTTGGATGGGTGCGTTTTGATGAGTCAATTTGTCCACACAGTTAACCCAGGCCTGGTGGTTGTCAGTATGACTGACGATGTTCCAGATGCTAGGCATAGCACCAGAAGGTGTGTGGTGTTATAGATGACAAGTCATCAAACCCTAGTCAGATGATCGATCGGGATCTGACGGTGCTCCCCACCGCCCGAGTCGTATCATGGCACCAGTAATAGGAGGGACTAAGGATTATCGGAGTATAGTAAAGAACAGGGTTACGAGGGAGTAACATAAGTTTAGGATCACTAGAGTTCAACTCGCGTCGCACTCTGGGTGGCTACGCGGGTTAATCGGATTAGGACTGATTAACGAAACTTTCGGTGTGTCACCGGAACAATTAATCAGGGATCCGGTTGGAGCTAGAGATCCCGAACCCTGAAGGTTCCACCCTGTCGTTGCGTATAGGAATTGTTCCCCGACTTAGTTGGATACGTTGGATACAAAGTAGCACGATGGAGCGCAAGCCCGAAGCCTAAGAACCTAATTCACGTGTGTTACGGGCCGTATGGGTATTTTGGTAAATACTGAAATATGGCTCAGAACACATTGAATATGGATCTTAAAATGAGCGGAATAATTCCAGGAGCTCATAGGCGCTGACGGAACTCGATTCCAAGTAGCACACCTCACTTAGTCTCTCTTTCAGTTTTTCGCTTTTCGTGAAGGGCGTTTTCGTCCAAGCTTCACGATAGACACCCGGAATCCCTAAAAACCGCCCCCCCCCCCCCCCCTTATCCCTATCCACCTAGGGGCCGTCCCAAGCCTCCTTGGAGCCATGGGAGACCGACCCTATATAGGAATAGGGAGAGGGAGGGGCCGACCCTATGGTTCTACTCCCTCTCCTCCAAAAATCCGACCCCCTAGTCCTCCTCCTTTGTGGTTTCGGCCAAGGAAAAGAGAGAAAGAAGAAGGGAGAAGGAATAGGAAGAAAGGAGAAAGAGGAGGAGAAAATCTCGTGGCTCGCCATCGTCTTCGCAACGGATTCCTCCGTCGGCTCGTAATCCCTGCACTCAGAGACGGGATTTCGAGGATTCTTCAATTCGCAAAGGACAAGGTGCTATCCGATAGTTTCCCTTGCGATTCAAGTGCGGTTCTTCATCGTTCCGTCGTCTCCGGATCATAGATCCAAAAAGGTATGATGATTCTAAACACCTAACTAGATGCATGCATGTCTTCCGTAGATCGTAGTATGCCTCTAGGGTGTCCGCACATATGCTAAGATCATAGATTTGCATGTAGATTGTTTTGTAGAATTAATTGTAATGAAACATACACTGTATGATCTTCGGATCTTTCTTTTGCTTCCGCTGCGACTCTGATAAGCGGATCCAATTCCAACAGTTGGCGTCTCCGTTAGGATTGTCACTGCGTCGGTGCTAGCCAAAGGGGGAGCCCTCCATGGCTATTGTTGCCAACACATCCAGATCGCCGCCAGGGCAGCCTGTAACGAGAGGGCGACCCACTCGGCAAAAGAAGTCATATTCCTCCTCTTACAGGGATGGATCCAAGGGGAGCGTGTGGGAGACCCCGCTCCTCCCAAAGATTTTTTTAACATTCGCCTCCACAAGGTTCGATTCCTGGATCCGTCCCTGTTTACGTATTATATATAGGGCAAATGAGCAGGACATTTGATTTCTCTCCTTTCTTCCTATCAATCTCTCCATGTGGTTTGTGGTGCGATAGTCTAATCATCCTTTTTGTGGTTCTCTTCCATCCCGAGTGTTTACACCTAAAACTAGACCTAAACCGAACCCTAAGATCTATAGGCCATGGGATAAACCCTAGACATAGACTGAACCTAAACTGAATGTCGTTCATTCTCGTCTCTGCTACTCGCCGCTGCCCCAAACCATACCCCTAAGATCTATATTTCATGGGATGAACTCTAGACCTAGGCCTAACCTTAACTGAACCCTATTCACATCTCCATTGCTTGCAGCCATCAGGGTAGTGACAGCGAGCAACTGCATCTTGAGTTGGTTGCTGCTCACGCCCGCCTCCATCGCTACTCGGGAAAAACATTTAACAGTCATTTTCACCGAAAATGATATGTTCTCAGGGACCTTAGTCTAAACCGATCTGTTGCCCGTGAAGGGACCTTAGGCACATTACACCCCAAAAAACACAAACTATAGGTAAGAAAGATCAGCCAATAAAAAAAAAAAAAAGTAACTTTGACATAAGTCGACTTCTAGCTGCAGGACAAACTAATTTCGAAATATAGCTCAAGTCCCCCCCCCCCCCCCCCAATCTACAGGCCATACGATGAACCCTAGACCTAGGGAGCTCAACCAAACCACCTCGCCGCCACTGCCGTCTCCGCCGACGTCGGAGCTGCTGGCCACTGCCCCCGCCTCCTCTGCTGCAGCCGCCACCAGCAGCGGAGCTGCTCCGGGGGTCGATGGGGTCGAGTGCGAGGCCGCAACCGCCGGAGCAACTCGGAAGAGTGGGAGAGAAGAGAGCAGGGACCTTAGCTAATATAGCAAATTAATGTGTTCTGCAGCTAATATTACAAAATAGTCAAGGACATATACCGAATTTGCCCAAAAAAAGCAAAACACTTGATAGGAAAGCCAGCACATGCGATGACATCTGATGAACAATATGCATACAATATCTTACATATAGAATTAAACAGCACCCACATAATTAAAAAAAAAAAAGGGAACCAAACGAAAGTTCAGAATTTGTCTCTATGAGCCAACACAGTGTCAAGAAAGACCAAGGGTTCTAAATCAGTAGACAGGTATGGGGGAAGCCTCCTTCCCCGGCTCAGCAACGACTACGTCTACATTAACCGATACAGAGTAAATGAGTGGTCCGATGATGTTATTTCCACATCATGTTTGAAATGCCCTGCTGGTTGCTGGTATTGCAGGCGCTGGTGCTGTGGTTGGGCGGGCTCCCGGGGCCGCCGGAGGATTCGCTCTGTGTTGCTCGTGACAGCGGACTGCTGGGGCCAGTCATCGAACCAGGGGCGAGCTTTCCAGGGGCTGACATAGGATCCGAATGAGCCACCGGTTTCGATTCCTTCCTTCCATCAGCGATGAAACTGCCGACTACCACCTGCAGAGAGCGATCGATTATTTCGTAGTGAGAAGGGAAGAGAATAATTGAGAAATTTATGAGCTTTTTTATCAGCATTCCAAAACACACCAGACTGAAAAAAAAAAAAAAAAAAGAGGAAAGAATGAAAAAGGACGTATGGTGGTGTGATGGGGAAGATAAGAGGAATTTTAAAAAAGTAATGTCAGTATTTTAGTTAATTGGCATCAGTTGCTCATAGGATTTGAGTTTTTTTTCTAACAAGATGATCCTCATATGCACAATGGATAACTGCGTGATAATCGTTTCATCTCTATGGGCTATTGGATAAATAAATTTACGGATAGGTTGGACCTCACGACACGGGGTGGGACCCGCATGTCAGAAAGAGTGTTGGGTGCTGCTTGAAGCCTGTGTTTAGCATCCTTCGTATAGAAAGCAAGAGATGATTATGATTACGAACAACCTTTCATGGTGAAAATTACATCCATCATTGATCGTAGTAGCCAAGGAAAACACACTAAGTGGAGGGAGGAGAAAGCTTAGTACCCTCACCAGGTGGAAGTAAAACAAAACCTGTGCATCCAAAGGTATGACACACCATATAATTCGGAGGGGTGAATAAAGCTCCTCGTGTCCAGATAAGACAGAAGATGGAGAACGATCAATGAGATAGACAAAGGTGAGAATGGTTTATCCCAAAACCGAGGAGGCATAGAAGCAAAGATACAAAGTGCATGTATGCGATGATACTTTCTCTTGGCAAACCTGTTTAATTCATGAGTATGGAGACATGACTGCTGGTTAAGACCCTGAGAGAAAATAATATCCCTCTGAAAGGGGATACTCACGGGCACCATTGGGGCAAAAGATTTCATGTTTTTCCTATACAGGGTATGAACCATGGCAATAAAATCGCGATAAATAAGACGAACATCGAACTTGCAGCACATGAGATAGATCCAAGTAAAACGAGAGAAATCATCATAGAAGGCAAAGAAGCAGGACCCCAAATGCAAAAATGAACCAAATCAAAAGAAAATGAAAGCATGATAGTACAAAATTACTAGTAGAAGAAGATGGGAGAGCCGAATGCTTTGATAACGCGTACAATTTGATAAAAGGGTCAAGAAAACATCACTTAAAAACCATACTGAAACATATTCCTAAGTCCAGGACCAGAAATGTGAGAAAGACAATGATGCCATAGTCAAATATTGAAAGAGCAATATCATAAAAGGTTGATACACATGATGCAGGAACATAAATGCAGGGTTTTAAATCTCGGCCGATACCGATACGTACCGGTTTTCGCCGGTTCGAGACCGGTACTGCATCCGATCCCGATACCTGGCCTGTACCGGCCGATACTGGTACGTACCGGTCCGTACCGACTGGTACCGACATGTTAAAGTTTTTTTTTTTTTTTTTGTTTTTTTCGGGTTTTTTTTCTCAACCGGTATCAGTCCGTATCGGCCAGTACCGGTACGTACCAGCCTGTACATATCGGTTCGGGACCGACCGATACCGCGACTGATACCGTGATTTTAAACCTTGCCTGAAGCCGCTGGATTTCATGGTCCATGCAAGCTTACTATGGGTTTGGTGTGTTATCTAAAAAAAATTCATGTACATAACTACATATGTATGCACAACTATGAAAGACTTAATTTCAAAATTAAAAAAAAAAACAAAAATTTCGGTTTCGGGCCTCAACCTAACCGAAACCAGACATGAAATCGAAATTTAAAACCTTGGTTCAAGGCTGCATGACGACAATAGGTAGTAGTCGTTGAAAAAGCTATAGTTAGCTAGGATGCAGCGACTGCAAATCTGCGACAGCTCGAGAGACCTCTATGGTGATCGTGCCTTGACGACAAAGGCTGCAAAGCTCGACGGATCAATGGGTTACTTCCCTACGATGAGTTGACGGATTAATGGCATGTTTCCTATGACTACGGTTGTTGTTGAACATATTGATTCCCTTTTTTTTTATGGAGGAACAAATAATGTGTATCGAGATTGCCTATTTTTAATGGAGCAATAAAGGAGACAGAGGAATGGGGCTATCAAATCCAATCTGGTGATGCCAAGGTTTGAGATTTTGTGTTCAGGTCGAGACGGGCAAAAAGTGAACCGATTAGGGTTTAGGTTCAGTTGCTTTGGCCAAAATTATTAAAACATAGAAAGCAAAAAACAATTAGGATCTTCCTGATTCTAGCCTGAATTGGTCGATTCCAACCCAAATCTTGTGATATGAAATATGGAATAACTACCTACTATTTAAACTAATAGAACGATGATAAAACAAAATTTGAACTAGACTGGATTCAGGGGCATGATGTGGGTGGGTTCAGATCGGCCAAATCCGAAACAATTCGGGCAAAACGGTTCGGGTTTGGACAAACCCTCAAACCATATCATGATGATGATGATGCCAAATAAGTAGCAGAAGAAGTAGATGAGGCGGAACAAAGGCAAAGACACTTCGACACTGGAGAGGAAACAAAGCTACCTGAGGTGATAATAATTCCAACCGAAGTTGTGATACCATGAACCTTGAGGAGTATATGCGCGGAGAAAAAATTTGGATTGTTTTTATTGCGCACACGAGGATTAGAAGCCGGTTCCCAGTGACCAGGGGGTGATGAGCTGAGGGCGGCGAAGATTTGATCAGCAAATTGTAAGAGAGATTCTCTGGAGGGTCCCTTTGATCTGTGTCTCCACGTTACTTCGTGCAAGAACTCTAGAGGGGTTGCCCAGTGCAGAAGTCTTTACAAGGTTTCGGGTTTTCTTGAGAGGTCGAGTGATTTTAGCCTTTATTTTTGTCCCTTCTGTACTTGGTGCGTTCTCAGCTAGGGGGCTTTCGGTGTCATTTCCTCGATCTTCGCATCTCCCTCGGCTCTTGCTAGACTTCGGTGTCCATCGTCGGTTCGATCTTGCTTTTGGATTTTGCTTTGGCTTCGCTTTGGTGTGGTTCTGGCTTTGGCTTTGCTTTGACACTTGTGCTTGAACGTAGACAGAAAGACTTGTGGTGCTTTACTTCTTCCAGACTTCGCGTCAAATCGGCTAGAATGTGTGTTGTTTTTGCTCGTGATCGTCGTAGCTCGTCGGCTTTGACACGTGCGTTGTTTTGGCGCGGACTTTACCTTTGCTTTGCTTTGGCTTCGGCTTCGGCTTTTGCTTTGGCTTGATCTTCTCTTTGAACGTCGATGGTGATGTCTCTGAATCTTCTTTATTCTTCCGACTTTCTTAGGGATGGAACTTTGACGGCGACGGTTGTGGCATCGGCTTTACTTCTTTTCTTCTCCGGGCTTCTTTGGCGTTTTCATAGTCGAAAACTTCTTTTGAAGACGGCAGGTCTAGCACTGACCTCCGTGCGACGGTTTTAGTGTCAGCTTTTGTTGAAGACGGCGGGTGTAGCACCGATCTCCGTACGACGATTGTAACATCAGCTTTTGCTGAATACGATGGGGTGGTGTCAACTTCGATCTCCTTCTCCGGGCTTCTTTGCATTTGTCAGAGTTGAGGATGGTTGGAGACGACAAGATGATGCCGACTCCGGGCCTTCTACTCTAAGCTTTCTTCTTCGTGCGAGGAGTCGAAGTTTTGATCTTCTTGTGCAAGGTCTTCACGTTGATAAAGACTTTATTGAGCTAAGCCGTTCCTTTGGGATGCGCTTGCCCGTGCCTCGTGAAGCCTTCGGTTGTCGAGCATATGAGCCTCTTTGTCTCTAGCTTCGATCTTTGACCATTGAAACCATCCCACTGCCCCTCTATTTGTAGGCGAAGGGGAGAGGAGGGGAGGGGAGGGGATATTGCTACGATTTTTAAATCCTTTAAATATCTATCCCTATAACGGTTTTTCCTTTTTTTGTAGCGGTGGTTATGGGTTAGATATGGCTCAATCTTTTGAGATATGACCCATCTTTGCTCATTCGAATCGATGGTGACACGACTTCCAATTTTGTCCGTCGAATTGAGGGATCGATACGGATCTACGGTTGCGTAAACGTCAGAGTTACCTCTCCCCGCGCATGACGGTTGTTTCCTTTTTTCTTTCCCCCCTATGGCCAGCCACACCTCCCCATGGGGGGAGGGGTTTGGTTTTCAAGAGAGGGGGACGGTGGGCCCCAATTTTTGGGTGGGCCCACCCAACCCCCTTTTGGCTTCAGGTGGTGGGCCTAGTGGGTCCCACTCGCATGGGTGGGCCCCTTTGGATCCATTCGAGTCGGGTTCAGCTCTTTCCTTTTGCGGGCCGTTGTGCGCGGGCCGGGTCTCGTGTGCGGGCTAATTTCGATGCCCACAAGGAGCAAGGGGAATTCCTATCGATTAGGGCATTCACCCAAAGTATGTGTGGTCACCAACATGGCGAACATACCACACTAGTAAGGAAAAGAAAGAGAAAGACTATATAGTGTACAAGCTCTATAAACGCAGCCTAGCAAACATACAAAAAAGCATGTGATGATGTATATACAATTGTAATATTGTAAGAATACTATCTCTAACAAAGTAATGCCTAAATGCAAATCTACAAGTTTCAATATCTAATTTCCATAAACTTGTCACTTGATTGCATTCTAGGACCAATGATAAGATCAAAAAGTGATATCAATATTTTTCTTAAATGCATCTATTCATAAAACTATTGATAAAAATCTTTATCAAGTAACATGAAAAGCAAGATTGAAAGGTATGTATCATACAAGTGTAATAATAATTCTAACAAGTATTGAGATCATTTTATAGAACTCTGAGTATACTCACGTGTATAGACGCCCTGATCTACATGTGTTTATATAAACTGTAAATACAATTACAGGTGGAATCTATGCAGGATAGTCTTTGCTCTTCCATTCATTCAACGCGCTAACATCAAAGCACAAAAATATATGGTCACATCTACACACATTCAGTACATTTACTGATGTATAGCTTGGGCTATGATCCTGATAGTAGACATAGGTGAAAAAATAACTTATCAATATTCGCCTCTTTTTCAATCCACAATAAACAAAACTCAAGCAGCTCACAGCAAATAAATGTGTTAGCAAGATCAGGTATTAGGTTAAAGAGGTTCCAAACTGCAGCATAGAGATTGGCAGACCTGAACGGGGGATGCAGCCATTAGGGGTCCTGCCACTCCACCACCTAAAACACGACCATCAGGACCTGCCAGTGAAACACTCAGTCCACCTGTTCGGCTACGCTGACCATCACTCTCAGACAGCAGAAACGAGCCCGAGAGTGATAAGATCTCAAACCGTCCCTGTCATGAATAATGAAATGATTCATGCAAGTGAGCAAACTTACTCTGGAACACCGAGAAGGGAAAATTAGTCAAAACTCAAAAGGTACAGATTCATAGAAAGTATTATCTTTTTTTATTACAGTTAATATGAAAACACATCTACATAACTTCCCTATATATCAAGAACTATGATGTACAAAAGTTTTTTGTCAATGCCGTTCACAATTACAAACCTCGTAGGTAACTGTTCCACCAGAAGTTGCAGGCTGACGAAGAGTCACATTAGAGATAGCGCCATTTGCGGAAAGAATGCAAACAGCACGAGGTCCACTCTGAGAAAATGACATGATCTTTGACGATACATCCTGGAAACAAAATTTGCCAAGTTATCAGCAGCTAATTTTCTAGTCTCTTTATAAAATATAAAGTTTAATGATCATCAGGAATAGAAAACAAATCTCACAAACAGAGCCATCTTAACAGGCCAAGATGCCACAAATATAATTTAAGGAAAATAATAAAAACATATTAAATGATCAAAACTAATAGAAAATTATAATTGTCAGTATAAGAACCCATAATTACATTCTGACTTCCTGTTATTACAGTGCATATGCTGTTGGGTTTAGCCGCACGTTGGCCGTGCATGGCATGAGAATAGCCCAATAAGACCCCATTGGTTGGCCTTTAATGAATGGGCAACACCCACACGCTTCGTGGTTAAGTGACGAATCATGGCTCTTCGTCTAATCCTATGAATGGATAGATTAGACTTCAGGTATTAGGGTTTTGGGGTGGTGTCCCGATTAAGTTATATATAGATGCCTCTACCATCCTTAAAAAAGCAATTCCTTCAGCCAAGTTCTAAATCGGAAACCTCTTCCTTGTGGATTGGCCGCCTCACCTTCCTCCCGCATCGATGCGATGCAAGGAGCTGTGCGAAGGTTCGATCTAGGATCAAGAAAAACCCTTCAATTCGTCGTCCCCGGTGCGTTATGGGGGGAGGTATAATCTTAGTTGTTAATCAGATCTTTGCGTAGTTTGTTTCGGATCTAGAGAAAACCATGGTGATTTCTTACATTGGTATTAGAGCAAGGTTAGTTCCTTGTTTCTATTTTCCGAGTTGAATCGTTATCGGAGATATTGGTTTGGTGGCGAAGCATCGTAGGGCAGCAGTGTCATGCGGGTCTACACGTGCGATGTAGCATTGCTGCCCAACGAATCTCACTGATCGGCCAATCGACATAATCGGCAGTGGTGTGCCCGACCCATGACTGAGTGACTGACCAACTGTGACGTGTGCCGCGCGGGCCGCTATGGTCGGTCGACTGTGGCGTGTGTCGGGCGAGGCCGTTGTGGTCGGCCTGGTGTGTCTGCCTCTATCTCCCTCTCTCGTAAGAAACTCAGAAGGTCAAAAGACCAAAAGGATTAAAAGGGAGAATCTTAGGAAAATCCAATCCACAAGATGCATAAAAATAAGAACAATATTATTCAACCAAGAAAAAAAAGGTTTATGGAGTCTTTACAGACACGATCACAGTTGTTTGTTGCCTCCGGTCGGGACTGATTGCGATTCATCGGTCGAGTATGGGGACAATGGACGGATGTGATCATGTTTATAAAGAGTCTATAAAGGTTTATGTCTGGATGGTAGATCGCACACCCCAAAACAAATTTTGGAAAAAATCACATTGAGGAAATCGAACGATCTGCTCAGAAGGTTTAAAGTTTAGGGTTCAGATTTTAAGAGTTATGAATTAAGGTTTAAAGTTTAGGGTTTAGATTTTAAGAGTTATGAATTAAGGTTCAAAATTTCAAAGAACTTTCGAAATTTCAGAATATTTTTGTCAAGTAATGCATTTCGGACAACCAAAAAAAAATCTAAAAAACATTTTGATTCGAGGGTCGCAAAAATGAAAATATTTTGAGAAATTTTGAAAAAGTTTGAACCGTGGCGATGCAAGGGCGTCTCGCCAGGATCGAAGTGAGAACAAGAATATCAATCGGCTTGAGGCGCCCACCTTATACCCCTAAGGCGGGCGCGGCACGAGGCGGTAGAGGCGCCCGCCTCGTTTAATTTTCGGATGTTTTGTGAATTTCAGGGTCGATCACTTTAACCTATTAAACACGTATGAACTCACATATTCCTGGAAAAATAATTACAACATAATATCGACCAAGTAACAACTACCAACATGTATGGAGAGAGTAATGCATTGATTTTATTTTTTCTTGAAGTTTGCTTCATCTGCAACAACTTATCTTTTTCTTCTTATAAGAAAAAAATGTACATTATTTTTTGCTTTCTAACTAAATTAACACATATTATACATGTTATTAGTTGATGCCATGGATTTGGGGCCAAGTTCTTCTGCTCCATCTGTGAGTATAATGTTACCCATTAAAACTATTTTCTCAGTTTTTTTTATTCCATTTTTGATGCAGCTGTATAATGTCATAATTCTTTATATGTTTATTTCACATCTTCAATTCTCATTTTTTTCTTCTTAATTGTAGACATCCAAACTAGATCTCAATATTATTTAGATTTCATAGTTCTTAAGATAAGGATGATAATCATGATATAGATTATAGACTTAATGATGATGAGTTTTATTGATGTTTGGCACGTGCTATAACATTATGCAAACTTGTTTTAACTAATCATTTTATAATTTATTTATATTTTTTTAATTATTTTGCACGCCTTATTTCAATGCGACGCTCGCCTCGCCTCTTGCCACAGGCGCAGTAAGGTCGAGCGTCTTGAATCCGCCTTGACTACACTGGTAGGGATGCATCAAGTACACTAATAAATAAATACCATGACCTGCAACTCTAATTCCATCTACATGGGAGTATGGGACAGGCTCTAGTATCGAAGGCCTGATACGTTAGAGTTTGAGAAATCTTTACAACTGGCTCAAAAGCTGCCATCAACCATCTATCGGTTTAGGGTTCCTAGTCAAGGCAACTTTCGGCGCGAAAGGAAGTAACATGACCCTGAAAAATGATTAGCAGAATGTGAAACCTGTATAGTTTGTTGGTTACATAGTTTAAGGTCCACAAGGAGCAACCAAACACGACTCCCCTACATGTGGAAATGAAGTAGAAAACAAAGAAGGCAAGCTTTAATATAATTAAATTGCATTCATCTTTGTAGACACAAGCTATAAGTCAATGTACCAAACTGAGGAATAGCCCAAAATAACTTCCAAATGCATTCACCAAGTCCGCTATAGACGAAATCTAAGGCTAATAACTGTATTAAGCAATTACAATCTTTAATCAAGGTGACTAAACAATGGTATCCATCAACGATAGGATATATTATTTGCAGCCGTGAATATTTCATAGTTGAGACACCTGATCTGGTTACATTTTGACATCACCCTTTACCAATCATTGACTGGACAATTAACATTTAAGTTTTTGTGTTTGTAAAGCATTTGTTCACAACTAGAAGCACAGATCTGATTAATAAAAAAAATATTTGTAAAAAAAATTCTGTTAATTATCACTTATAAGGGAACAAAATTTGTTCAGTACTGACTTGCCATAAAAAATTATTCTCACTCATCCCAAACAACCATGACAGGTATACATACTCTAAAGAAAGAATAGTGGACAAGGGAAATATCCTCAACCACAATATAGCTCCCATTAAGTACAAGGAAATAAGGAATCAATATAAGTGAATCAAATTATGATGGTAACAACCATTCAAAAAGAACAAATAAATACCTCTCCAGCCTTAACCGCAATGATATGTGGGATAAATCCAATACCTGCCGATCCTGCAAGTGAACTTCTCCATTCTAATTAAATATATGAAGCATGAATGGTGTATTATATAAAGTAAAGGAGAATCATGCAGTAAGCCAGTGACATCGGGTATCTGAGAAATCCACTTAAAACAAAAAAATTTGGAAAACCAATAAGAAGTGACCGTGTATAACAAAAACATATAACAAGACCTCAATTTCAGAATCTACAAAAGGTACTTTCCACAGTAAAAAAATATCAAGAAGTGTATCTGGAACTAAAAAATAAAATTTCAGCACCCCCGTTTCCTAACGGAAGCAGGGTTTCACTCAAGAAAAATGCAACAGTTTTCCCATAATTAGAAACAGCTGTTACCTAATAATTATTAAATCCAATATACCAATCAACAATACATTGATAATGGAAAAAAATTCACTTTCAAAAGTTTAGCTAAACCCAAGCTAAGTTCATTGAATTTATTTTATATCTACTACTAGATTGTGACAACCATGACTTCTGATGCATCATAAAAAGCTTACCAATGCCAGAGAACCAATCCATACATATAGATTAAATCAATCATTTCTAAATTTATAAGACATCAGTAGCCACAGTAACAAGAGCAATGGTCTAAAGGTGATTTCACCCCTTTTGACAAGAGAATCCCTCCTGCCCACCCACACCCCTCAAGCCCCCATTTTTTTCTGTCAGAAAACCTAGATCATTAACCCAAATAGAGATCCCATACATGTACTAATAAGAATCCAACACCAAAACTTCCAAAACAGTGATTAAAAAAACAACAAATTTTCAAAAAATGGATTCATTAATATAATAATAATAATAAATGGATTGAAATTTTTTTTGTCATAAACGGACCTATTTGACTGGTGTATGTCTATATGCCAGCTAAACTGACGTATAACTTGCGAGCCCGTTTTCACTTCCCCACCGTACATATGTTATACACCAATTAAACTGGCATATAGGTGTTGAGAGTCATTGGACTTATACGCCAATTAAATTGGCATAATAATAGTCATTGGTTCAACGGCTCTCAATGGCTATGTAGGCCATTTCTCTCTATAAATAAACTTAAAAACTTTTCTCATCTACCCATCACATCTCTCCACTCACAACTTCTCTCTAAATTGCTAATTTCTCCTTTACATTCTAATTTCTAATTCTAATCATAGGTGTGGTCACCTAAAATGGCACATTACTTCAGCCCAAATGCACATAATTCAGCTCAAAGTACCTATCCTACTATGTCTGCCTTAATGTGTTATTTGTTTGATGATCATCCGCAATATATGATATATTAGTAAAAAATTGCATGATAAAGTTTGCAACATGCATAATCTAAATATTTTAATGAGTGCAGTCGGTACCAGCAGCGGCCAGTTTGTGAGTTTAACCCTGGAAGCTCATCGTCACAAGCAAAATTTTATACACGGCATTGTGTATTCGCTAGCATAAAAAACTCTTAAATCGTTCAATGAACACCAAGAACCCATTCATAGGGTACTGATTGTGCACATATTGTAATATTTTCATTATATCTTCTTCATAAAGTGGCTTATGTTTCTGCTTCTACTACTATTACAGATGCTATTTGAGGTATATTTTGACAGCTCCAAAGAACAGATAGGTGGCCACCACGGCAAACTTGCCAACTGCGACGGAGTGATCATCCAAAGGTCTAATCGAAAGATGGCAAAAAAAAAATTCCCGCTCCCTGTCTTCATGTTTAGGCTCCAAGCAGAAGCCTATGGGCTTCTAACTGTTTTGCAGATTATTGCACAGCGTGGTTGTTTCCTACTGTTTATCCTGGGTGACGAACAAGATTCCATTGAAGTATTCCAAGAGCTCTCGCGTCGTAAATGCTCAGTAACTAGGAGCCTCGTAAGTGTAACTAGGGCTATGGTGGCTAGCAGAGACATTGTATCGAGGAAGATTAACATAGAAAATAATGTGGTATGTTACAGCGGCTGAGAGGAAGACAGTTGAGAGGCCGGTAACTGAGAGGAATACGGCTGGGAGAAAGACGACTAAGAAGGCGACAAACACCTGTGTATCGTCATAGGTGCCATCCGTATGAACTCTATGACAGAGGCTAAGTCCCATTCCAAGGACACAGTCACCCTCGACACGCCCTCCCCTATTCTAACAGTAAGAGCGAATCATCTTGTGGTATCTCCAGCTCCAATGTCAACACCTCTGACTGCTCCTTTACCAGTACCTTCGGCTCTACATACAACTTTGGTTACTCCTCAACCGTCACCTCTTGTGGTACCTCCTGCGCTTGTCTGTGTCCTTGGCGTCTGCTTCTATCTTTACCTCACCCTCCCCCTCTATATCGAATAGTCCGCGGACAACCAAAGGAGGTACCGCAGAAGGTGCCGGTAGAGGAGCAACCAGAGGTATTGGTAGAGGAGGAGCCGGAGGTACCACGGGAGGATTCGTTTTTACTATTATAGAGCGAGAGGGCATGCCAGGGGTGATTTTGTCTTTGGAATGGGGCAGCCCTTTGAATGCCTTGATGGAATATTGGTAGTCTCTTAGGATAAATAGTAGGAAACAACCACGTTGTGCAGCAATCCATAAAACAGTGAGAAGCCCATAGGCCTCCGTATAGGGCTGCAAACGAGTTGAGCCGAGCTTTGGCCTGTTTGAGCTTGTTCGTTTATTAAACAAGCCTAAACTTCAAGGTTGGGTTTGGCTTGTTTAATAATTGAGCCGAGCCGAGCCGAGCTGAGCTTTAGTCTGCTTGAGCTTGGTTTGTTTATTAAACGAGCCTAAACTTTAGGCTACACTTCACTCGATAAGTGATTGTATGGTCCCTTATCGAGCTTGTTCCCGAACTTCAAAATCAGTCAAAAACATCGACTATATATGTTAGATCTATTCAAGTCATTTATGAGCCTATTCACAAGCCTACACATAAGCTTGCTCACGAGAGCTAAACAAGCATGTTTATGAGCCCAATCGAGCCGAGCTTTGGTCTGCTTGAGCTTGGCTCGTTTATTAAACAAGCCTAAACTCTAGGCTTGGGCTGGCTTTGACTAGTAACCGAACGAACTCAAACGAGCTTTTATTGAGCTTGTTTGTGAGCCACTCACGAATAGCTTGGTTCGATTGCAGCCCTACCTCCACCTGAGGACTAGACTGAGCGCAGGGAGCGGGAAAGAAATTTCACCAATATCTTTCGGTCAGACCTCTAGATGATCACAATGTCGCAGCCGACAAGCTTACGATTTTGGTCACCAAATTTGTACCGTGAAGCTGTCAAAATATGCTTCAAATTGCATCTATAATATTAGTAGAAGTAGAAATATAAGCCACTCTATGAGGACTATATGGTGAAAATACTACAATGTGCGCATAATTAGTTTCCAAATGGATTCTTGAATGCTCACTGAAACATTTAAGGGTCATTTATAGTAGTGAATAACACAATGTTGTGTACAAAATTCTACTTGCGATAATGAGCTTCCAGGGTTAAACTCATATGTTGCTGGTATCAACTATACTAATTAAAAATATTTAGATTATGCATAGAACAAGCTTTGTCATGCAAGTCCTTACTAATATATCCTAACCTTTTATTTTGAGTTTTCTAATTTAATCATATTTTTTCCGATATGAATAGATTAGAGAGGTTTTGAGGTTTATTTATAGAGAGAAATGGCCTACGTAGCCATTGGAACAACAACGATTGTTACTAACCCGGAGAGCTCCAAAAAGGCTAACCTCTTGGAGGAGGGAGAGCACATGTATATTAAGCGGCCTAACGGCACTCCCCTTTTCGATGTGGGACTAAACATGTTTCAACACTCCCTCTCACGTGGAACATGTGTGGAAAGGCAATGGGAGGCTCCCAGAGCGATCCCAGCTTTGATACCATGTTATTAGCCCAGAGTGCTCTAAAAAGGCTAATTTCTTGGAGGGGTAGAGCACAACATGTATATTAAGCGACCTAATGGCCCCCCTATTTCCGATGTGGGACTAAATTTGTTTCAACAGCTATTATTACACCAGTTTAATTGCCATATAAGTTCAATGGCTCTCAACGGGTATACGTCAATTTAACTGGTATATAACAAGGGTATGATGGGCGTTAAGCGGTTAGTTCCACATCGGTAAGGGGAGCGGGGTGGCCTCTCTTAATATACCCGTTGTGATCTACTCTTCAAGGAGTCGGTCTTTTGGAGCACTCGGGTGTTGTCACATGGTATCAAAGCTAGGCCCGCTCCGGAAGTAGCTCCCAAGTGACCCACCGCCGCACCCACTGACGCCTCTCTCCACATGCGGGTAGGTCCCCGTTGAAATGCGTTCTGCGTGAGAGCAAGTGTTGAACAATTAGTACCAAATCGGTAATGGGAGCGAACATCATTGTCTTTGTATATTTGTTGTGCTCTCCTCCTTTCATAAGGTTGGTCTTTTGGAGCATTTCGGGTGTTGTCACATGGTATCAAAGCTAGGTCCGCTCTTGGAGCGTCTCCCGAGTGGCCTCACCGCACCCGCTGATTCCTCTCTCCGCATGCGGGTTGGTCCCCGTTGAAACGCACTCTGCATGCAGGCGGGTGTTGAGCAATTAGTCCCACATCGGTAAGGGAAGCGCGAGGCCTCTCTTAGTATACCCGTTAAGCTCTACTCTCTTCAAGGGTCACCCTTTTGGAGCACTCGGGTGTTGTTACAACGGGGAAGTGAAAACGGGCTCGTAAATTATACGCCAGTTTAATTGGCGTACAGATCCTTATATGACCAAAAAAAAGTTTCAATCCGTTTTTTTATTATTGCTATATTAATGAATCCGTTTTTGAAAAATTAATGTAAAAAAATAAAGAGAACATTACAAGGCCAACTGCAACAAAAAGAAAGAATCTTGATTACCCAGAGCAGCCATCTGCTGTTTCTTGACAGAAATGGAAGGACGGCCTCTTGCTTTCTTCATGCCTTCCGCCGAGGCTGAATGTGCCGGGTTCGCTGCCCCAGCTGATGAAGAGAAGCCTCCAGCCGCAGCATGGGATACAGGGATCACCGCAAGGGCCATGGTACCATCAGGCCCGTACTTCCTCGGCCGCCCACGCTTCTTTTTCAATGGCCCCCCGATGTTGTTGTTCGGGCCATGCGAAGCGATCGCCGGCGAGGGCCCATCGCCGCCTCCGGCACTGCCTCCCATCCCTCCTCCCCCTCCTCCTTGGTAGCGAGGAGGCGAGTTACTGGTCATGGGTTTGTAGACTGTCGTGCCATCGGAAGCATAGGCCAACCGCATGTTGGACATGGGTGGCTGCGGAGGAACTGGGCTCTTCTGCATCCCCACACTAAAAGGCTCCCTACCCAACATAATTCCTGGATCTGATCTCACTTCCATGAATCCAAAGAGCAAACTTTAGATTAGAATCCCCTGGGATTCAACCTCCACAGCAACCCTTATCCAAAGAACCCCAACCAAGATCTGGACTTTTTTGCTCTGCTCCACCAACACTTACAGTCCAAAGAGAAAAAAAAAAAAAAGGCCCTCCAAGATGTGATCTTTTTAACAAAAAATCCACTAGAACAGCTCAAAAACACTACAAGGGAGCTCAAATCAGAAGACCCTAAACCCTAGGATCGAAATCAGCTGCTTGCCCTAAAATTACAACATAATATAATTTCAGAGTTCAAGTACAAGAGAAACAGCAAAAGAAAAGGAAAATAAAACCCTAAAACACTTCAGTGAGATGAAAAAAGGAAAAATAAAGTGGAAAAGCACAAACTCAGTTCAAAATCCATAGAAAATTCTTTTTTTTTTCTTGGAAATCCAAGTAATTAGCGGAAATGGCCCGAGAAATTAGGAAAATTTGGGAACACAGTGGAAAAATCCCCTAGCCTTGTCGGATCACCTCCAACGGGGCTTCGGACACCTCAGGCGAAAATTGGGGAAATCGGCCTTTTTCCCCCTTTTTAATTTACCGGGAGACTGATGTGGGGAGGGGCTCTATGGAAATTAGGGGAAAACGGGGGTAGGTAAAGCAGGCAGAAATTGCTTTTCTGAAAGAAAATATTTTTTAAAAAAAAGGTTTTTTTGCAAATAGACGCCTATAATTAGGTTAATTGCATATAAATTCCTCTAGTTAGAGTATTTGTATATCAACCCCTCAATTCAGTATAAGTTGTGCACGACCACCCCTCCGGTTAACTAGCATCCATATTAGACTAATATTCACAATACCCACCAGGGGATTGGAGAGTTGGCAAAGCAACTGATGCTTTGGTGATGAGGTTGTGGGTTCAACTCTTCCTCCCCTCGATTTACCCAGGAGTGAAGTGGGAATTGCCGAGTGGGTCGGGCTTCACTCCCGGAGGGATTAGTCCGAGCCTGAAGTGGGTCATTGCCCGAAAGGTTTCAGGACACCCGCCGATGTCAAAAAAAAAAAAAAAAAAAAAAAAAAAAAAATATTCACAATATATTCCTTATTTGATCATGTGGGAGTAATGTTGACTTTTATGTGACGATAATAACCTTATATGGATGAAATGACCGAAACACCATTCTTCTCCTACAGGCGATTCTTTCCACAACGGTAACATCTGCTGTATTAAAAACCCGACGAACTCCATTAAAATCAAAGCCCCTTTATTCACCAACTACGTTCTTCCCCACTCATAATTGCTTCAACATCTTTCTTTTCCAACGGGACGATTCTTCCACAACGATAACATTTTGCTCTATTAAAACCCAACGAACTCCATTAAAACCCAAGCTCCATTCTTCACCATCAGGCCCCCTTCTTCACCAACTATGTTCTTCCTCAATTTATAATTGCTTCCATACAATAAATCATGTACCTTTTGTTATGAATGAACCCTAATTCCCTCGTTCCCAAATTAGGGATTTGAGATCAGGAACCCTAAAATTCCTCTTTCCTGTCCCCCAATTAGGTGTTTGAGGTGAGAAAACATCATTCCTTCATCTCGTCTCCCAATTAGGTGTTTGAGGTGAGAAAATCTAATTCTTTGTTCATCTAATGGTTTGCTATGGGTTACAGGGGTTCGGCTGGAGGTTAGAAGAATTGCAGTGATTAAGCCATGTTTTTGTGGGCACCGAAATTAGCCCACGGATTGGACCCGACCCGCATGCGAACACGGCCCGCACACAACGGCCCGCATGCGAAACCCGACCCGCACACAACGGCCCGCATGCGAAACTTGGCCCGCACACAACGGCCCGCATGCGAAACCTGGCCCGCACACAACGGCCCGCATGCGAAACCTGGCCCGCATACAACGGCCCGCATGCAAAACCTGGCCCACACACAACGGCCCGCATGCGAACTCGGCCCACACACAACGGCCCGCATGCGAACTCGACCCGCGTGCAAACTCAATTCGCGCGCCATGACCCAACTCAAAGCAAACGGGTCCCATCGGACCCGCTACCCGAACCTAAAAGGGGGGCCCACCGGCCCCCCCTTCTTGAAAACTATGCCCCCCTCCTCATGGAGAGGTGGGGCCGGCCATAAAGAAAAAAAAAAAAAAAAGAGAAAAAGAAAAAGAAAAGAAAAGAAAAAGAAAAAGAAATCAAAACCGCCTCGATGCGGGGGGAGGTGGCGTGGACGTCTACGCAGCCGTAGATCCGCGATGATCCCTCGATCCAACGGACAAGATGACGTTGTGTCGCCATCCGATCCAAAAGTGCAACAAAAATAACAACTCAATCTTTAAAGGATCGAGTCACATCTGGGCCGTAACCACCCCAACTAAAAAGGAGGGGATCGGGTTTGTTTCCTTGGATAAAGGAACAATATCTTGATGGTTATGGGGGGAGATATCGGATGAAACAAAAAGATTTCAGCCATATCTCCCCCAACCGCCCCCCTTTGCCTATAAATAGAAGGGGTGGGGGAAGGCACAAAGGGTCGAAAGCTGAAGAGGAAAAGGCTCTGCAAAGACGAGCTCCAACGCTTGAAGACCGAAGGCTTCGCGAGGCATGGCAAGCGCGTCCTACGGGAACACTTAGCCCATCAAGTCCTCATCAAAGCGAAGACCTTGCACTCGAAGATCAAAGCTTCGACTCCTCGCACGAAGAAGAAAGCTTGGAGAAGAAGACCCGGAATCGTCGCCACCCCGACTTCTCCAACGATCTTCATCAACTCCGAAGACGCCATAAGCAAAGGCCGGAGAAGAAGATCGAAGTCGACAACACCCCGTTGTCTTCAACAAAGGCGTCGACTCCTCGCACGAAGAAGAAAGCTTGGAGAAGAAGGCCTGAAGTCGGTGCTACCCTTGCCGTCTTCATCAACAAAAGCCGACGCTACAACCGTCGTGCGGAGATCGGTGCTACCCCCGCCGTCTTCACCAACAAAGCCGACGCTACAACCGCGTGCGGAGATCGGTGCTACCCCCGCCGTCTTCACCAACAAAGCCGACGCTACAACCGTCGTGCGGAGATCGGTGCTACCCCCGCCGTCTTCACCAACAAAGCCGATGCTACAACCGTCGCACGGAAGCCGGTGCTACCCCTGCCGTCTTCGTCAACAAAAGCCGACGCTACAACCGTCGTGCCGAAGCCGGTGCTACACCCGCCGTCTTCATCAACAAAAGCCGACGCTACAACCGTCGCACGAAGATCGGTGCTACCTCCGCCGAAAAGCCAATACCGACGCCACAACCATTGAGGAAGCCGGAAGAATAAAGAAGCCTTGAAGAAGTAACGGCAGTCGTTCGAGAAGAAGATCGAATCAAAGCTAAAGTCAAAGCCGACGCAAGAAGCCAAAGCAAACGCACCGGTAAAGCCCGCACTAAAGCAACGCACGTGCCAAAGCCAAGCAACTACGACGGTCACGAACAAAGCACCGCACGTTCTAGCCGATACGACGCGAAGTCCAGAAGAACTAAAGCATCGCAAGTCTCTACCCGCCTACATTCAAGCGCAAGCGCCAAAGCAAAGCAAACGCCAGAGCCACGCCAAAGCTACGCCAAAGCCGAAAGCTAAAGCCAAAGCTGACGCCAAAAACACGATCGATGCCGTGAACCGACGATCAAGGACGCCGAGGTCGAGCAAGGATCGAGGAAGACACGAAGACCGAGGAACGAAGCCCAAGGCCTCCCTAGCCGAGAAAGCGCGAAGCACGGACGGGACAAAATCAACGGCGGAAACTCCTTAGCCTCTCAAAAACCCTCACCCTGTAAAGACCTCTGTCTTGGGCAACCCCTTCAAAGCTCTCGCACGAATACCACGTGGAGACGCGGATCAAAGGGACCCTCCAGAGGATCTCTCCCACAATCTCCTGATCAAAAATTTGTAATCTCGTGTGACCCGCAATAAAGACGACCCGAATCTTTTTCCGCGCTCACAGATTTCTGGCACGCCCAGGGGGACCTCCTCTCCTTTCATCCGTACGTTTGAAGAAGTTGCTTCAAGTTCACCATGGCCGGAACGAATGATGATACGTTTGCTCCAACAAGCCTCTCACCTATCGCCGAGTCTCCACTACTCCAACACGGTGATCCAGAAAACCCGGAGGATGTCATTCCCCCGGTAGTACGCGTCTACACTCGGCGTACTCAAACTCTTGCGGACTTCTTCACGCCAGAAACTGTTGCCGAAGATGCCCGCCAAGGCGCCAATGAGGCCTTGGTGCATGAAGAAACAAGCCTCAATCCTGGAACATCTGTCCAGAAATTTAGGGAGGACCAGCCCCAACCCCGAACCCGTTCGGGTTCTCCAGCGGACTTTGCACCTCCCTTGCCGGGGGCAAACATTCGTCATCAAGCAGAAGCAAGTCAGCGTAACTACGTCTCCGACGACGATGGCGAGGGTGCGGGCGTGCAACATCGAGACGTCCTGCGACATCATCCTCCGTCCGCTCTCCAGCTCCAAGTCCTGCAACTACTCCTGCACTTTCCTCGGCTCCCGTGCCGGTCTCGGTGGCCGCGCAACCTTCAGTGGCAGCAACGATGAATGCCCAGCAAATACAAGCACTAGTGGCTGACATGATGCGTTCCCACGGCGGCAGCCTACCTCCGATTATGGCGGCATATTCAAAGTCTTACACCATAAGGATCCAACAGCTGCGCTTCCCTACCGGGTTCCAGCCACCAAAGTTCCAACACTTCGACGGAAAGGGGAACCCAAGGCAACACATTGCTCACTTCATCGAAACTTGCAACAACGCCGGCACATACGGCGACGAGATAGTGAAGCAGTTCGTTCGCACCCTCAAAGGTAATGCTTTTGACTGGTATATTGATCTTCCTCCAGGATCCATTGACAGCTGGGATCAAATGGAGAGGGAGTTCCTCAACCGCTTCTACAGCACTCGGCGCATCGTCAGTATGATTGAGCTTACAGCCACCAAGCAAAAGAAGGATGAGCCGGTGATCGACTACATCGATCGCTGGAGAAACCTTGCGCTAAACTCGCGAGATCGCTTGTCTGAAGACTCGGCTATCGAGTTGTGCACCCAAGGCATGCACTGGGGCTTGCTCTACATCCTCAAAGGGATCAAGCCTCGGTCCTTCGAAGAACTGGCGACTCGGGCTCACGACATGGAGCTCAGCTTAGCAAATCGCGGGGACTCAAAGGCCATAGCCTTCCAGAAGGTGGAAGAGGAGGACGAGCCGGCGGCATCAAAGCAAGTCAATGTCACCGACCTCGCTTCGACTTCCAAACCACTCAAGATCGGTGGCAAGCTGGACAAAGGCAAAGGAGCCGCTATACCACCTCCTCAGCCTCAACGGCCACCAAGGATGACTCTCGAGGAGCTTGAAGCTAAGGAGTATCCCTTCCCAGACTCGGAAGTTTCCTCCATGTTCGATCAGTTGATGCAAGAAAAGATGATCGAACTTCCGCCACCAAAAAGGCCGGAACAAGCACATCGAGTGAACGATCCGCTCTTCTGTAAGTACCACCGAATGGTCAGCCATCCCATCGAGAAGTGCTTTGTCTTCAAAGATAAGATCATGGCACTCGCCAAGCAAGGGATGATCGAGATCGACTCTGGTGATATCGTCGAGTCAAATATGACGTCAATCACCTTCGATTCCTTCCCGCCAGCACTGACTGCTCCACAACGCACTTCAGCAAGGCTGCGCATCGTCTGTCAAAGATCGATGGCGAAACCAGCTCCAAGAAGACGACGATGGTATGCTCCTGCAGTGCCCAGGGCCAAATCCTCACTGCCTTGGGGGCAACCACCTCTCGCGCAAACACTCCCTCTTCCAAACAAAGCTACATCCCAGCATGTGCTCAAAGCAAGAGACGAGCAAAGAGACCCTGAAATCAGCCTGCTAGGCCAGCCATCAGGTAAGTTCGACTTCTATGTCTTCTACTCCAAGCCTCCTTCAATCCCAATAAAAGAAGTCAAGCCAACTGGCTGGGGATCAGAAGATGAATCGGTAAAGCCTCCAGAAGAACAAGTCCTTCCGATCGAAGAAAAGCCTTTGGTTACAGCACCAATTCTTCACCCTGGCGAGGAAGATCTTACTGATAAAAAAGCATGGATTATAGTACCTCGAAGGAGAAGGCCACGACAGTCAAGCTACAGGATAGCATGTCTGGCCAACCACGAGCAAGATCGGACGGCAAGAAAACTCCCCAGAAGAAAGACCTTCAAGGAAAAGAATGAAGCTCCAGAAAGAAAGACGTCCAAAGTACCTCCAGCAAGTCCGAAAAATCTTCTCCAGCAAACATACCAAGAGCTGGTGACACTCCAGGAGTTCTTTCCCAATCGCTTCCTCGAAGCTGATCAAAACTTCAAGGTTTCCAGCTGCATGATGGAAGTTCATCAAGTGCTCCAGGAAGACAATAATGAAGGCGGCTCCAATATCGAAAGTATAGAGAGAAGCATCGCCGCCAACGGTCAGCCATGCAACAAGGCTAAAGCACACATTACTGACGCCAAGTGCTACCAGGCTGAAGACCTCGTTGCAGAAGTTCCTCCAGCAAAAGCTCCACGAGCCCAGAAAGTCAAAGCAGCTGCGAGGGACAAAACCACTCCACTTGCAAAACCAGTGACATCCTCCGGCCAGACGGTGCACAAAGACAAAGAAGCACCAGCATCAAAACGAAAAATTCACATCAACTTCAGATCAAGTTCAATGCCACACGTTCCGTTGCCTGCTCAAGCTGCATCAGTCATGTGGCTCGCGCCTCAATGGCTTCGCAAGCCAGGACGATCACCTTCCACTCCAGTAAAGGAACTATCGTCACAATTCTCCGAGGCCAACTTCATCACTTTGCAAGAGATGACACTGCCGTTACATGGTCTATTGCATACCTCGAGCTCAATCGAGTCTTCCGAGTACACTAGCTCCGAGCAACTCGCAATCAAGCCAGGAAACACTCGGGGGCAAAACTCCACCGAGTTGGTGTTCAAATCCAGCCGCAACAAAGAAAGCACAGTGCATATGAGTTTACTACCCTCAGTTGCGATACCACATCGCCTGACAGAGACTCAAGCTCGTCTCTCCAAAAGCGACGAACAAAGTCTTCTAAACCACCGAGACATCGACTCCAGTCAAACTCCAGCAATAACCAAAACTCCAGGCAAGAAGATCTTCACTTCTAACTACATTGAAGCGAAGAAGGCGGATGGCAACTGCGAACCAACAACGACTCTGCCTACTAGCGGCAAGTCCCTCAAAAGGTACTTTGCCTAGCGCAAGGTTACCCCCCTTGCCCAAAAAAAAAAAAAGGAATAAAGGAACTACGTGTGACTTGATCCCTCTCAGTAGGGTACGTAGGTAGCCTGTAATGGTTCAGTCCAAACAAAAAAAAGTAAACCACCATTCCAGAAAAATAAGCCCAGAAAAGACGCAAGTCCGACTCCGTGGGACGAGAAGCCGTCAGCCTCTGTCAAACCACCAGCTCCCAGCGCTGCCACAGCTCATCTCTCGAGGCACCCACGCGGTACAACTCCGAAAGGCGAGAAACCACCAGCTCTCAGCGATTCGTAAGCTCCTCCCGCTGCTTTGCAAGCTCTGTTGCAAAAGTCTTCTCGGTTGCTCGAGTTTTCTCCAAACGGAACTCCAGCTTCCGAAGCAACGCATGAGTAGCAAGTTGAAGTCCTAGAGGCGCCGAAGCGGCTCGCCTCCCGCAGCTTACGCGCGCTGCAACTCCATAGGTAGAGAAGCCGTCAGCTTCCGACGCGTCGCCAGCTCTGCACGCTGCTTCGCAAGGTTCGCTACAGAAGCCTTCTCGATCGATCTACCAGTTCAACGCGTCGCCAGCTTTGCACGCTGCCTTGCAAGGAGGGATTCCAGCTTCTGAAGCGACGCGCGAGTAATCTCCACCTTCTTCTGCACCCGAACCAAGTCTGCAGTAGCAACGTGAGAATCCCCTCAAGTCGACGTTTCTCTTCCTCAACCTTTGCCAATGCCAAGGAAGCGTCCTCCACTAATGAAGCCCGTTGCAAGCAATAAGCCTAGCTATTCGCCAAAAGGGTGCACATATGCTCCTCAAACAAGGAGCCATCCACCGGAAAACCCACCAGCTACTCAAAGCGTCAAGACCCTCCTCCTGGAAGGGTGCAAGCGTCGCCTGGATAAACTTCCAGCACAACTCTCCAAAAGAAGCTTAGAAAGAAGGCTCTGCGATCTACACTTTCGATGGCAAGCCTCTAAGTGCTGAAACAAGGCGCGATCCTGTCCTGAAGACCCAAGCACGGGAACCGCCTCCTGGACCATCGTCGTGACGGCTGTCAAAGATGCCACAGGAACTGACAAAGAAGCTGCGGCCAAAATATCCGTCGGAACTGACTCCTGAATGGCAACTCCGGACTCGGTCGAACGATCTGCCGTGAAGATCCCTCATCGGTGAGAATGAACTCGTCCAACTTCGACACACGTTTCTTGCTTTGAAGTACGGCGGTAGAAGACTCGCGCAAAAGGGGAACAAAGATGCGTACTCCCGTGGGAGACGGCATTGACGATTCATCTAGAAGTCGAAAAGCTCTCGTAACGACGACAGAAGACTTGCGCAAAAAGGAAACGAAGATGCGTACTCCCATGGGAGACCGCATCGACGATCCATCCAAAAGTCAGAAAGCTCTCGTACGGCGGCAGAAGACTTGCGCAAAAGGGAAACGAAGATGCGTACTCCCGTGGGAGACCGCACCGACGATCCATCCAGAAGTCGGAAAGCTCTCGTAATGATGACTAAAGACTTGCGTAAAAGAGAAACGAAGATGCGTGCTCCCGTGGGAGACCGCATCGACGATCCATCCAGAAGTCGGAAAGCTCTCTTAACGGCCGGCCTTGAAGAAAGAAATGAAGAAAAGCACGAATCAGTCATGCATACGGACACAAACAAATCAAGTCAAGGCACAAAAAAAAAATGGGCCCCGAGCCAAGGACTGCATCCTTCGTGACCTCCACGAAGCCAAAAGGATTGTTGGAGCAGTCACCAAGGTCAAGATCGGCAATCAAAAGACGACCAAAGCAGGCTGCTCCTTGTCAACGCTAGTGGCTTTGTCTTGCTCCTCGTCGAACTCCAGAACGCCCGTCTCGACGTCCTTCAAGCTGATGTCACCACCAGGAAAGCTCTCTCCATAGGCCTCCAGCGACCCATGGTCGTCTAGAGGAAGATCCAGTCCACCTCACTCAGCCTGCCCAGGTGCAACCTCGCTAGTCGCTCTGCTCCCGCGATAGGCCTCCTCAATGATCCAGCCGGCCTTTAGAAAGCACTCGAAGGGACAAGTCTTGCAAGGAAACGAAAAGTCCAAGTCAAATCAAGATGCACAATCAGTTCCAGAAGAAAAGACAGATCAAGTCCAGAAGTCAAAAAAAAAAAAGGTTAAATCCGAAGAGAAAAAGGCAGTCAAAATCTGGGAAGAAAAGTCAAGCCAATTGAAAAAAAAAGGGGGTCCAAAGATCGAGAAGAAAAAGCGAGCCAAGTCCAGAGGGGATCATCAGTCAAGACCCAAAAAAAAAAAAAAAAAAAAAAAAGAAGAAGAAATAGGGCCACAGCCTCGTAAACACGTGGAAACGGCGGGCCACAGCCACAATTTCCTCAAAAAGGCCAGCACCCCCTTTTCTGCAAAAAAAAAGAAAAAAGAGAAAGTCCCTGTTTGCAAAAAGGGAAACTGAGAGGGGGGCCACAGCAAAAAGCCGCAGCACCCCCTCTCTCCTGCTAAAACTCGGCCGAGCCCGCCTCCGGCCTGCGCCCTGCCGCGCCACCAGCCCGCGCGCCGGCCGCACCCTGCAGCCCCCGGCCGCGCCCCGTCTCCGGCTCGCGCGCCGGCCGCACACCGCAGCCCCCGGCCGCGCCCCTCCTCCGGCCACCGTCGCTGTCGTACCACTCGTGCCAAGCCTGGCCACCACAAGTCACTGCTGCACCGGCCACCGCGCTCGACCGCAGCACCGGCCACCGCGCCCCGCATGTGACGCACCACAGCCGCCGCCGGTGACGCACCGCGTCGCCCAACGACCGTAGCACCGGCCACCGCGCCCCGCATACGACGCAACACAGCCGCCGCCGGTGACGCACCGCGTCGCCCAACGCCCTGCAGCTCGTCGCTACGCCCACACCCGTGCCCGATCGTCGCCGCTGTAACCTGAGCCCATGCGCCCATGAAAAAAAAAAAAAAAACCGGCGGCCCCACTGCATGCGACTAGGCTTGCGAACCCATCGCACACAGGGGGTCGCGACGTCCCTTTCTCTGCATGTAAAAAAAAAAAACAGAGAAACAAAGAAAGAGAAAGGAGAGAAGAAAGAGAAAGGGGAAGGAGACCCCGTGCACCAGCCACTCCAGCCCGGCCCCGCGTCCGGTCTCCACCCTCGTGGCCGACCGCCTCGCGCCCACGCCCGCACCACCGGCGCCTATCCGCACGGCCGCCTCGCGCCCACATCCGCCGCCCGCCGTGCCTCCTGCGCACGCCGACCTCACCCGCCGCCCGACTGCTCGCGCCTACCCGCACGCAGCCCGGCCACCACAGCCGGCCGCGCGCGCCCGCCGCCCGCCGATCGACCGCCGCAGCCTGCCGCCCGCCTGCCACCACGCACCGGCGCCCTGACCCGCCGGCCTCCAGCCCGCGCCCGGCAGCTGCACCCCGGCCCGCGCCCTGCTGCTCCACCTGAGCCCCGCGCCCAAGCCGGCCACCGCTCCCCACGCCCGGCTGCCACAGCCCCGGCCCGCGCCGTCGCTGCCGCTGCTGTCGCCGCTGCTGCTGTGCCCTGCCGCGCCGGCCACGGCCCCGGCCCGCGCGCGCCGTGCCCTCCTGCCGCGCCGGCCACGGCCCGCGCTCGGCCGCCACAGCCCCGGCCCGCGCCGCCGCTGCTGCAGCCGCCCCCGCGCGCGCCATACACATGCCGGGCCACCCTGCTGCTGTTGCTGCTGCTGTCTCGCGCGAACCAGAGACGAACCACCAAAAAAAAAAAAAAGGGGAAACAGAGACAAAAAAAAAAAGTGTTGGGAAAAACTATTTTTCATTAAAGCCCCTATATATAGGCATAATCGGTTATTGGGATAGAGATAGGTAACTCTCGTATCCCATAAATCTAGGGGTCTATATCCGGAGTGCATCCCGATCCGATGCAACCACTGTTTCAAAAAAAAAAAGAGAAAAAAAAAGAAAAAAAGAAAGAAAAAAAAGGAAGAAGGAGGGAACCTCCTACGGCTTCGACCACTCCGCCTCCTCCGCTCGATGCGCCATCCGCGTCATCACCACCATCGGCCGCGACAATCGGCTTCCATCATTGCGCTCCTGCACCGAAGAGGGACAACAACCCTCCGTCGAGGTGCATCGCGACAGTCCTTGCGCTCCCGTCGCCTTTCCGCCCTAGGACTCCGCACAACGGCCGCTATCAACGTTCGCGCCATTCTCGAAGCAAAGGAAGTCCGTGACAATAAGGGCGATCGAAACCTTAGAAGAAGTCCTCGACTCCAAGCTGCCAGAGCCCTTCATCTTCTGCGCTAGCAACGATGAGGGAAAACAAAAAGGCGGGGGTCCCTACAAAGACCTAAATTCTGTACAAATACATGATCAAGGCCAAATGCTACGCGTTTCCCGCGGGCGCACTCGACCTTGAGGGGGCATTTGTGGGCACCGAAATTAGCCCACGGATTGGACCCGACCCGCATGCGAACACGGCCCGCACACAACGGCCCGCATGCGAAACCCGGCCCGCACACAACGGCCCGCATGCGAAACCTGGCCCGCACACAACGGCCCGCATGCGAAACCTGGCCCACACACAACGGCCCACATGCGAAACCTGGCCCACACACAACGGCCCGCATGCGAAACCTGGCCCGCACAACACGGCCCGCATGCGAAACCTGGCCCGCATACAACGGCCCGCATGCAAAACCTGGCCCACACACAACGGCCCGCATGCGAACTCGGCCCGCGTGCAAACTCAATTCGCGCGCCATGACCCAACTCAAAGCAAACGGGTCCCACTGGACCCGCTACCTGAACCTAAAAGGGGGGCCTACCGGCCCCCCCTTCTTGAAAACCGTGCCCCCCTCCTCATGGAGAGGTGGGGCCGGCCATAAAGAAAAAAAAAAGAGAAAAAAAAAGAAAAGAAAAGAAAAAGAAAAAGAAATCAAAACCGCCTCGATGCGGGGGGAGGTGGCATGGACGTCTATGCAGCCGTAGATCCGCGACGATCCCTCGATCCAACGGACAAGATGACGTTGTGTCGCCATCCGATCCAAAAGTGCAACAAAAATAACAACTCAATCTTTAAAGGATCGAGTCACATCTGGCCCGTAACCACCCCAACTAAAAAGGAGGGATCGGGTTTGTTTCCTTGGATAAAGGAACAATATCTTGATGGTTATGGGGGGAGATATCGGATGAAACAAAAAGATTTCAGCCATATCTCCCCCAACCGCCCCCCTTTGCCTATAAATAGAGGGGGTGGGGGAAGGCACAAAGGGTCGAAAGCTGAAGAGGAAAAGGCTCTGCAAAGATGAGCTCCAACGCTTGAAGACCGAAGGCTTCGCGAGGCATGGCAAGCGCGTCCTACGGGAACACTTAGCCCATCAAGTCCTTATCAAAGCGAAGACCTTGCACTCGAAGATCAAAGCTTCGACTCCTCGCACGAAGAAGAAAGCTTGGAGAAGAAGACCCGGAATCGTCGCCACCCCGACTTCTCCAACGATCTTCATCAACTCCGAAGACGCCATAAGCAAAGGCCGGAGAAGAAGATCGAAGTCGACAACACCCCGTCGTCTTCAACAAAGGCGTCGACTCCTCGCACGAAGAAGAAAGCTTGGAGAAGAAGGCCTGAAGTCGGTGCTACCCCTGCCGTCTTCATCAACAAAAGCCGACGCTACAACCGTCGTGCGGAGATCGGTGCTACCCCCGCCGTCTTCACCAACAAAGCCGACGCTATAACCGTCGTGCGGAGATCGGTGCTACCCCCGCCGTCTTCACCAACAAAGCCGACGCTACAACCGTCGTGCGGAGATCGGTGCTACCCCCGCCGTCTTCACCAACAAAGCCGACGCTACAACCGTCGCACGGAAGCCGGTGCTACCCCTGCCGTCTTCGTCAACAAAAGCCGATGCTACAACCGTCGTGCCGAAGCCGGTGCTACACCCGCCGTCTTCATCAACAAAAGCCGACGCTACAACCGTCGCACGAAGATCGGTGCTACCTCCGCCGAAAAGCCAATACCGACGCCACAACCGTCAAGGAAGCCGGAAGAATAAAGAAGCCTTGAAGAAGTAACGGCAGTCGTTCGAGAAGAAGATCGAGTCAAAGCTAAAGTCAAAGCCGACGCAAGAAGCCAAAGCAAACGCACCGGTAAAGCCTGCGCTAAAGCAACACACGTGCCAAAGCCAAGCAACTACGACGGTCACGAGCAAATTAAGCACCGCACGTTCTAGCCGATACGACGTGAAGTCTGGAAGAACTAAAGCATCGCAAGTCTCTATCCACCTACGTTCAAGCGCAAGCGCCAAAGCAAAGCAAACGCCAGAGCCACGCCAAAGCTACGCCAAAGCCGAAAGCTAAAGCCAAAGCTGACGCCAAAAACACGATCGACGCCACGAACCGACGATCAAGGACGCCGAGGTCGAGCAAGGATCGAGGAAGACACGAAGACCGAGGAACGAAGCCCAAGGCCTCCCTAGCCGAGAAAGCGCGAAGCACGGACGGGACAAAATCAACGGCGGAAACTCCTTAGCCTCTCAAAAACCCTCACCCTGTAAAGACCTCTGTCCTGGGCAACCCCTTCAAAGCTCTCGCACGAATACCACGTGGAGACGCGGATCAAAGGGACCCTCCAGAGGATCTCTCCCACAATCTCCTGATCAAAAATTTGTAATCTCGTGTGACCCGCAATAAAGACGACCCGAATCTTTTTCCGCGCTCACAGTTTTGCTGATGGTTAGAGGTGGGGTGGACCTATTGGAATGAGTTCCTCCAGCAATAACTGCTCTTTCAAAATTGTCAATACATCTATGACATGCAACTATTGTTTCAATTGTAAGCTTTATATCTCACAATCTTATTCCAAAGAAAGAATATTTTTTATATGTCAAAATTTTAAGGTATGCACAGTTTTTTATACAAATTCTTGTGATTAATTACCTCCTATTTTTTTTTGCCTAATTTTAACTTTATATTTTTTTGTCTAATTTATATTATGGATGTGGGTTTTTTAGTTGGCTAGATAATATAAATTATTACATAGTTGACCTAAAATTGCAGATTGAAGCTATTAAAGCAAGATTGATGAATCGTATGACGTTAATTGATGAATTTATAAAAAATAAACTAATTCAAATTGAAAAAAAGATAAAGATAATGCAGAATAAAGCTGTATTTGTGTTTGTATTGATTGCCACGTACTTTGTACTTAAACTGATAAACAAGTAATCGACTAACTCTTCCTAATCAATAGAGAGTTGCATTTGTGTTTCTATTAATTGTGCTACACTTTTGAGATTTACTTTGTGGTTTCAAATCAATTAATATGATCAGTTCACAAAATCATTATTATAGTATAACTAAACTATCATCAGAGTATCGCAATCCCTTAATCAGAGTATAAACCAACAAGTTTACACAATTCATATCCATATCCACATCCATAATAACTAAACATCCTCATCCCCAAACCATTAAGGTTAAACCATCAGGTTTAAACATCTACATCTCCATCCACAATAACTAAATATCATCATCCCTAAACCATCAAGGTTAAACCATCAAGTTTAAACATCCTCATCCACATCCATCTTAACTAAACATAAATAATAACAACACATTAAATAGATGATCATTCATAATAACTTAACTAACAAGGTTTTTACTAACAAAGATCAATTGTTCCATATCCAAAATATCCATCACATCCAAAATGATCATAAGTTGTTCCACATCTAAGATAACCATCACAACCAAAATAACCATCAGCTGTTGCACATCAAAAACATCATCATATTAAATATCTAAACAGGTCCAAGGCCAATTGTTCCACTTTCTCTTATAGGATTGGTTTTTCCCTTGTCAGTTCTATTTTTGCTTCTCCCATATCCTCTTGAAGATTTATCGACACTTGCATCCCTAGATCATCTTCCTCTACTGCAAGAAACACTATGTTAGAATAGATAAAGTAGATATTGAACATGATGAAATAGACATTGAACATAATTCACCTATTTTCCTCTAACTCTGATTGTTGTAGCTGAACATGATGAAGCTTGGGTTCCCTGGGTCCCTCACTCTCAAATGGTTCGTTACCTGTAACTCATGGGTTTATTGACAGTTTGCAAGCATTTTATGGTGACCTCATTGGAGGCATCTCTAACATCTATGTTTTCTCTTCGTAGGTCGCTCATCCCTACCTTTCAATATCTTCTTCTTTGGATATCCTCGAGGTCGAACACTATGGAGAGGCCGTACTTCGTATGGAATATCGATTGTCCTCCAAGCATCCTTAGAGGGCATTATGCTGATAGATTCTGTATATGTGAATTTGTACCAAAAAAGTCAAGTAAAGTTATATATACTTATAATTTCAGAGAGACATCAAATAAAGCAATATACCTATCCAAGGTAATACACTCATCAACATAGTCATCCCAATTTGGGTTCCTCGTGCTCACTATAACAGTTATTGCATGTGCACATGGAAGGTCAGTCACCCGTCACCTTCTATATGTGCAGGTATGTTCATTCAAATTTAGCTCACATCGATCATAAGGGGTCTAAACTTTAACTCTATGTTGTTTGCTGTATGCATAATATATTGGCCTAGGTTTTTACTGATATTCATAACATATCAATATGTCATTAGCATCAACTTTTTCTTTCATCGTGCAGCTAACCATTGCCTTTGATCTATCTTTATTATTAATTTTTGTCGGATACTATGAATCAAGTCTACTGCAGGCTTGAGTCTTGCTTGTGATATATAGGCATTGAATAATTCTGAGAGGTTGTTAGTGATATAGTGATTCTTTGAGATTGTTATAAACTGTGATCTACTCCAAACTTGGTTGACTTTCATAAGTTCTGTATATGCTTCAATATTGTTAGTTTTCAACTAATCTAAAGCTCTCATGTGACCACCAGTTATAAATGATTGTAATGCATTCTATACAACACTCTCAAAGAAAGGCCCAAGAAATTTTTTTTTGAAATTTTTGTATATATGACGCATACATACTCGATGCTCTATCTTAGGCATCAAAGCCTTGACTGCGTCCTCAAGACCCTTCTTTTGATCTAATATAACTGTTAATGAGGATGTATCTTCACAAGATGCACTAAAAACCATCTCCAAGAATCTTCATTTTCACTCTTCATGACTACATATGCAACATGGAATAAGCAATTATTTCCATCTAATGTTGTAGCTGAAAAAAATATTCTTAGATATTTTCCCTTCAAATGACACCCATCTAACCTAATAAAGGGGCGACAACCAAGCTTGAATCCCACAAGACAAGTTTGGAAGGAAACAAAAATCCTTTAAAATGTATTATCCGTCTCAGTCGCATAGTCTATGACACTTCTTGGATTCATAATCACAAGCTCTGAACGCAGTGTAGGAATATATGCATATAAACCTTCAATGTCCATATTCATAGATTTGTATGCATTTTCTCTACCCCTCTATACTCTATGGTAAGGTAATGTCAAAGAGTATTTCCTACGAAGCTCATCCCTGATCTTAACCATTGTCAGATTAGCTTATCCCTTAGCATTGATGCAATTTTCTATATAATCCAATCTTGTAAATCCACATCATTTCTAGCCATGTTCACCCCAGTACAAATGTGAGTTGGCTCATAAGTCTTCACCTCAATTGTTAGGTAATCACCAACACTAGAGGCATGTATTCTCCACGGGCACTCCAATTCAGAGCATCTTGCAGTTAATCTTTTTGGATCATTCTTAGCAAAAACAACCTTGAAGTTGTTCTTAATGCAGTATTATTTCAAGCAAAGTCGAAAGTCTTTTCATCTTTAAACTTTGACCCAATCATCATGATGGGGTCTTCTTTATTAGCATCCCATGTATCACCTTCAAAACTCTCAACACTTTCATCTTCCTCACCATCATTCTCTATGTCTGAGCTTGCTAGAGAATGATACTCATTCTCTGAATAGCAATCGTCAGATGCATTATCATCGATATCACACTCTTTATTAGGAGTCCATTCTTTATCTTCATCATCATCTTCAAAGTAGACAATCAAACTAATCAATATTATCAGTATTATTTTTGTCTACAGTCCTAGTTGAACCCCTTGGTGGCACCTTGTATGAACCTCCTTCAGAGCATTATCTGAACTATTTGCAGTACCACTACCTGAACCCTTTGGAGGCACTCAGAAATCCTTCGATGAGATACCATGCATCGTGCGAGATCGAGTGAACTAAAAGGTGTCTCATAATCTCCTATATCACTACACCAATTTGTGGAATAAACTATATAAATAAACGACAAACAAAGTCCATCTTTTAATAAACGATGGTAAATATATATTTTTTAGAGATAAAAAATGATGGACATTGAAAAACGATACACTGAAAAATGACGAAATGAAAAATTACGATCATTGTCTACCCTTTAATTTTCAACAGTATTGATATAGCTGACCAGATTTTACACAAAATATCCACAATGTTTCTTTTGCTACGAGAGATCCAGGAGTCCAAATGATCTCCAGCTAGATACAAAAGTTGTGTCTTGAAGTTATTTACCTCCAATTTAAATTTCAGCTAAATAGGACTTTGGAACCAAAAGTTATGGCCATTGCACCGAAGCTTTTTCGTGCAGATCTGCTTCTGTCTCCATCGATAAAGAAGAAATTTATCGCGGTAAAAGAATCTTCACGAAGGTATATCTTCTAACATGTAGATCTGGTATAGAGATAGAACATGCATGCATACTAAATTGTTCTTTTTACTAGATCAAAGTTAGGGGTTCACGTGCTCATCGTGCTAGATTCATCACGTGTAGGGTATTTCTACGAAAGTTTTGATATATAACGCAATCACCGACGGTCTTCGGACCTAACCTTTGTTTTCACTGCGGACCTCTGCCATATGATTATTTACAATAATTAGTATAAGAACTATACTAATGGTGTGCGTTTCATAATCTTTCATAAAACCATTATGTATGCGCATGATAAGTATATGCCGCCATCAGGGTTTTACGAGCACGTAGATCATGCATATTATAGATATTGTATGTTCTATGAATCAATCTGGTAGGGTACCACTGTGAAATTATTTAGATATATGATTGCTTGCTACCGGGGGGTCGGACCCCATGCTAGTATTCGCCTGGATGAGTTTTTATTTGTGTGTGGATAGATTTAAGTGCCATAGTCAGGTAAGAGGTGGAGGCTGACCACCCTTGATTTCCAGGATTTTTGCTAGGCTTGTTTTTCTTTTCTTTCAAAGATATTATGTACGAGCGAGCACTTACTCGAAGCGTACTAGATCTTTCTCAGTTATAGATAAAAGGAGGACTTGCCACATAGATCCACTACCGGAGTATTAGCGGAATCCTAGAGATCGACGATGATCCAGTGAAGCGTACATGATAATGGCAAAGGACTAAAGCGTTACGAGATTATTTTTAGAGGCTTGCACTGGATCGAGGAATCTAGTAAAGAATATAGTGAATCTTTGCTGTGCTAGTCAGGTTCAGCATCAAAAGATTATCCCTTATATTTCTATAGAGAACCCCCAATGAGATAATTTGGTTATCTGTTTTAGAGGGGGGCCCTTTCCCCTCGGGGTCTAGTGATCTTGTTATGATAAGATTTCACTAATGATGCCTATTATTTAATTAACTTTTGATTATTGTATGAATTTGTCACATTTGGTTATATCACTATTAGGATAATGTCTGACTTGTTGGGTGTCACTATTTGGCTAGCATCTAAAATAATAATGAGACGGAGATCTACTATGACATCAATTGTCAAGTTTATAAGCAAGACGTCATGATAATGGGAGGCTTTTCCAATCAGTCAGACCTTAGGCTAAGCTTTAGAGCATTTGGGTGATAGTCGATTTTACGAAGCATCGATATTCTCAGAGTATGTAATATGATCCTTGAGCGAAAAAAATTCACTTAAGGTAGGAACTATGATACTCCGAGTCTGATTAATACTTCACGAATAACTTGAAAGACTAGTAAGAGCATGGTATGACCATGGTCTAGTGTATAGGTTATCATGACCTTAGTTTATACTCATGTTTGTATTAAAATAACCCTTAACTCTAATAAGAGATGTGTAAGAGGACTCGTTTAGATATCCTCTGGCCTCCACAGCCAACGGCTTGTGTGTTTGGATGGGGGCATAGCTCAACGTCCTCCTCAGGTAATAGTTATGTTTTTCTATACCAGATAATTTGGCGGTCTCCTTTAGGATATATATGGTGGTTACGGGGCCAAGAGAAAATGAATTTCCCCACCCCGTGGGGGGCCGCATGAACTTTCATGTCGTAATTGCCTAGGCTTATGGGTAAACATCCGAAGTGAACATGAGACTTCCGGTGCTTCGCATGAGGATCCCACTGCACTAGACAAAAGAATAATCATTATCCATCAGAGGGCTTAGTTGAAAGATTTGGATTAGATCAAGAAAAGACTCATGCATATGAGCGGATGACACTGCATATTGCCCCCTCGGGCGGGTATATTCGATTCTGAGATCTCGCATATATGGTTAATTAATCTATAGAGGTGTCTTCGTTCAGAGGGTAGCGTTGGCATTTGGATATAATTAGTTTATTTTCAAAATCCATAAAATATCTTTTTTGTAAACTTTTTATAACATCTGTCCCAAACACACAAGATATTATCTGCTTTGCCCATGGCCATAAGAGGACTTCGCAAGGTGGACACCCATCTTCTCGTCCGAGCACACTTAACTACTGAGTTCTTTCAAAATTAGTAGCGGCGCACGATTTTAAAATGTGTCTTCTATATTTGAGAGGGAAAATTATATAAATAGCTCACGATCTCATTAACTCTGTGGCCTTGGATACCTCACTTATCCATCTTAGCATCACAGCCTCAGGAGTCTTGGCTCTTAGCCTATTGGATCTTGGTCGTCATATTTTCATTCAGCCATAGTTTTCCTATCCCCTATCCCATAAGAGAACTAGTTATTGGGTCTCTAACTACGTAGAGCGGAAGCGCTATCTTTAGCTTATGATTAGGTTGTAAACGTACATTGACTTTCAATCTTAATATTCCTGAATCAGACCTAACAGGTCCATATATCATTAGGGCACGGACTAGGATATATAATGACTAGAGAAAGTCTGAGAAGATATGCAAGTGTTGTGTCATAGCATACTTGCGGATAACTTTTTAAAAGCAAGTCGGAGATATATCGGATCTTCTGAGATAAAGTTTTACTTACAATAGATGTCTGAGAGGTAAAATTAATAGACTCGTCGCTCTATCATCAAGAAACTCATCAGTACCGAGATGTCTAAGGGATGCTAGTTCGAGAATACATATTTGAGTTCTATAATGAACTGGATTCCAAAGACATAGTGCTAGATGTCGAGGTGGTGGAAGACGATTGTTTTCCATTCTTGTCTAGAATATTCGAAGGTATTGTCAGAGACTTTAGCTTTAACAAGCTAGAGATGACAAACACAAAACTTAGGAGAGCTTTCCAGGATACAGAGGATGTGATCAAAATTAAAGGTAAAACCTTTAGTGCTTAACCTAGGCCTTCTCTAGAAGTGCCTAAGGGAGTCACTTATCAGAAACCAAAACGTATACCAGTGCAGAAACTAGTATGGACTAGTATGTCTGGTGACGCCAAGGACGGAAGTATTTCTCCTATAGCGAATAGAGGGGATACTGAAAGATTATATAAGGCCTCAGAATATTAGGACAAGTAGACATCAACTCTTGGAGGGGTTGAATACTATCTAGTAGTAGTTATTTTGCTTCTTGTAAAATAGACTTCGTGTCTACTGGGATTCAAGAAAAACAAAAGGCTATTTAATGGTGAAGTGGTCCTAACAAAGGTATTGATGCCATAAACCACTGCAAAAGCTGTTAAACATGTTATCTTAGTTTTTTCGATATAAGAATTTTGATCTTTAGAGGCTTATTTTTGTTTTCTACTTGCGAAATAAATTTTTTAGTTCTAGACGGCATCGTTGGTGTATCTCTTAAACTGAATGGATACCTTCTTTGTTAGAGGAATAGATTAAAATAATATCTTTGTATTTAATCCTAACTCAGAAATAGATCTCATAATAGCTATATAGTCTGATTTAAATTCATCTAAACCATTCGGAGAAACTAACCCATTTGTGGCCCCTATGATTTAGATATTTACCTTAAACAAAATTCAATGGTTAAAGAAGATCGAGTTTTTGTTCACATATCCTTTAGAGATCCTTCTAACATGTTAATATTATCTGGAAGGCAGAATAACCAACAGGGTCACTAAGGTATTGGTGTTAGTTAATTTTGACGTTTATGGTTCCAAGAGCATTCAGATAGTAGGAGACTCTTCGATTTAATTGAGAAAACAAGTATATATCAGACGGGTTCCATTGAGCTCTGAGAGAGCATATGATTATCTCATAGTTAAATACTCCAGGATAACACGTTAGAATAAAGTATCCGAGAGAAGGAATCAGTCCCTATTGGATATGGTCCGTAGTATGATGAGTATTGCTTACTAGAACTATCTTTTTATCTAAATCAATGCCTCAAACCTATAGAAAGTTATGGCCCAAGAAAAGCTAACACTATTGTGTCTCAAGATATAGGGTTATCTTGCACTTGTGAGGAATGACAAGAGAGATGAAATGAAGATAAAGTCCTAGGTATATGGAGACATATGGTGGCCTATTTTGTGATCTTGAGGTTTGGAAAATAATCATTTCTACGGATACCATCTATGTGATGCCCCGCACTCCAGACCACCCAAGAATGTCCATCTGAGCCGCCCAGACTACGGTTCATCAATGTGATTTTTTTTCTTCATAAAGTTAAAAGAGGTGCAGCTGGAATTACACAAGGTAATATATACAGAACCAACTAAAATTCTTTATTATATTTCCAATGAGCATATTACATCGACATGTTAATTTGCATCCACACCCTTACCATATAATCCACTTACATTTAAATTCTCAAATCTTGGCGAGTTCTGGGTCTCCTATAAGCAGTTCCGATCTCAATATCACTATCCTGAAGGTAGGTCTGCTCGTGGGAATGAGTAGCCCCCCAAAACATATATTTTTGGAAGATTAGCCAATGACGGCTAGTGACATCATAACAGTTCTTAATAATAGAAAATAAACAAATTTTAAACATGATTACTTGATATTAACTAAGCTATCAAAATAGACAATATTATCATTTCATAAAATCAATATCTTTGGAGTACTGTGGGGGAGGATTTCGGCCGTCGTACGTGACCCTCCTCCAACAGTCGATTGAAGGTTTGACCCTTCGAGATGTGGCGCGCTTCGAAGCGCTGAGTTGTGACTTGCTGGGCTGTCACACAAGCACTATAGAGTAGAAAGGTAGAGAAAGAGATGACACAAGATATGATGACGAAGTTCGGCCGAAGCCTACGTCTCCGTGCGGTAAGACGCAACCTTAGAATCCACTATCTCTGAGTAAACAGTAGAGCTACTCTCGACAGGCCGAGGAGTGCTTCTTACAAGTAATCAGAGGGTGGAAAAGGAGTCTGAAAACCAGAAAACTCAAGGAGCTCTGGAAAATAGAAAGTGAGTTTCTGGTCTGGAATCTCGGATCCGGAATCATTTACAGGGTTTACTATTTATAGTAGTTTGGTTCGTGTAAGGAATATTCCAAGAATATTCCTTAGTGTATCCGGGGTTTAGTAAATTTCCGGGGGGATATGCCAAACCCCAGATAGTGCAAGTGGGCCCCAGGCAGGGCTGCGGGTCCCACCGTCGTACTCATGGGCCCCAGGCAGGGCTGCGGGTCCCACTGTCGTACTCGTGGGCCTTAGGCAGGGCTGTGGGTCCCATCGCTCGGCGTTAGCCAGATTTTGCACCCACAGTTACCCCCTCCCAGCTAGATAGGTGTTAACCTAGCTGGCTGGGATTTCCTGGTGCAAAGCCGGTCGCTCGTCTGCCGACCCTCTATCCAGGGTTAGCCGTTGGGCCCGCGGACCCGGCCCCGTCATCAGTCTGCCGACCCCCTGTCTGGGGCCGACTACTGTGTGTCTGCCGACCCGTTGCACGGGGCCGACCATAGTCTGTCTGCCGACCCGTTGCGCGGGGCCGACCATCATCAGTCTGCCGACCCGTTGCGTGGGACAAACCGTCGTCTGTCTGCCGACCCGTTGTGCGGGGCCGACCGTCGTCAGTCTGTCGACCCCCTGTCCGGGGCCGACTACTTTGTGCATCTGCCGACCCGTTGCACGGGGCCGACCATTGTCTGTCTTCTGACCCGTTGCGCGGGACCGACCATCGTCAGTCTGCCAACCCCCTGTCCGGGGCTGACTATTGTGTGTCTGTCGACCCGTTGCATGGGGCCGACCAGGTGCGTGTTACCCCCTCCCAGTTAGGCAGGTGGGAACCTGGTTGATTGGGAATCCACAGGACAAGGCCGGCACCGGTGGGCGATTGCGCAGGTGGGGGTTAGGCAGGGGGACCCTGGGGGCGGAGGTTTCGGGCAAAAAACCCGGGGGCGGGGTGTTTTGGCCAAAAGAACCCGGGGTGGGGTGTTTTGGGCAAAAAACCAGGGGGCGGGGGTTATTGGGTAAAAAACTAGGGGTGGGGGGGTTTTGGGAAAAGAAACTGGGGCCGGGGGGGGTTTTGGGAAAAAAAACTGGGGCCGGGGGGGTTTTGGGCAAAACCCAAAAAAATGGGGCTCGGGTTGAAGGCTGTGATATAGGGGGGTGGGTTGCCGGCGGCTCGGGTAGCGGAGGCGGCCGGGCGCGGGCAGCGGCGGCGCGGGCGCGGGCGCCGGGGGGGGGTGTGGCTGCGGCGGCCGGGCTCGGGGAAGGGGGCTGGCGGCGGCAGCGCAGGGGGCTCGGGCGCGGGGGGGGGGGGGGGGGGGGGGGGGGTAGCGGCGGTGGCCGGGTGGTGGTGGTGGTGGTGGTGAATGGGGATGATGGTGGGGATGGTGGTGGTGATGGTGAGGTGGGTGGTGGTAGTGCTGGTGATGGTGATGGTGGTGGTGATGGTGATGGTGGAGGTGGTGGGGATGGTGCCATGGTGGTAGTGATGGTGGGGATGGTGGTAGTAGTGGTGGTGGTGGTGGGGATGGTGGTAGTGGTGGTGATGGTGGAGGTGGGTGGTGATGGGGCGGCGGGAGGTGGCAGGAGTCGCCGGAGATGGGGAAGAGGGGGGGTCTATTTTGGTGTATGTGTTGAGGGGAGATCTTGCAAGGGGGGGTCTTGCAAGAGGGGGGGGGGGGGGTCTTGCAAGATGGGGGGTCTTGTAAGAGGGGGGGGGGGGTCTTGCAAGAGGGGGGGGGGGGGGTCTTGCAAGAGGTTGGGTTCATGGAGCGGCACTTCCTCTTGCTTGCAACGATGGAAAAATAACGGGCCGCTGCATTGTGCATGCATTGAACCCAAGTGTCACACTTCATCTTTTTTTTTTTTTGCCACCCTCTCACACTCAAGCCCTCTTTCACACCCTACTCAAAAATCCAAGAGAAGGGGCTGCACAGTTGAGACTGAAGGGAGTCGACACAAGCCGAGCCGAGCATAGCTTTGGCCTGCTTGAGCTTGTCTTGTAACCCAACAAACGCAAACGAACTTGTCGGCGCATGTTGTTCAGAGTCGACGGTCGGGCTCACCGATGTGTTGTCCGACGACGGGCAACGCGGCTGCCGCCGCGTTGTCCAGCGTCGGCTGTCAAGCCCGTCGTTGCATTGACCGACGCATTCTCTGTCGGGAACCGAGGCGGCGACGGCAGCCTTGGACTTTGTCTTTGAATGCCGAGATGGAGGTTGAATATGCTTCGCCAGGTTTCTCTTTCTCTCTAATGTAGAAAGGGGAGGGACAGACCTGCTAAAGAGTGACAGTACTTGTAAATGGTTTGGATTTTTTGGCGTTTTCTCTATTGTCCCCTTTAGCTTAGCTTGTCTGTCTGAAAAAGAGAATAAAAACAGGGGAAGGAATAATTAGGACATGTGGTCCCCTCAAGCCCAACCACACACTTTTTTACCCTCTCATCTTTGAAAAGCGTGCCGAGGGAGGCTATAAATAAGACTCAAGGGGATTTTGTGTGTCTACTAGTGCTAAGATTTTTCTTCTGAGATTCTCAACTGCTCTGGGTTTTTTCGATTCATGTCTTCTGGAGGTGCTACTGGTTCTATGGGGAAGAAGCAAACCGCTCTTCACCCGATGAGGGGTTTGAAAACCCTCTTCAAGGGGAGATCGGTGACTGAGGGTTCGAACCCTTCGCTTGAGGGGATATCCCGGGAGAAGGGTAAGCCTCCTCGTCCTCTATCGAAAGCGGCACTGGAGAAGGGCAAATCTTCCCAGTCAGAGCAAGATACGTCTAAGGTGGTTCCTAAGAGGTTGAAGAAGAGATCAGGTGAGGTGTCATCTGCTCCTTGCAAGCCTCCACAGGTCCCCAAGCTGCTTTGCGAGTTGGGGCCTCTGATGCCGATTGAAGACGAAACTCTTTATAAATTTGAGGATGGCGTCGTTTCGCTGAAGTCGCAGCGTGTGGCATGGAAGAAGTTGGCGAAGCTCTTTATTGCTCATCCTCGTATGCCATCATTCAAAGTGATCGAGAAGGTCTTCGGGATCAATCCTCAAATGATCTTTCTCAGTACGGTGAGCTTGGAGAAGATCACGGGGACTATTATATCTGTCGGACAGCTGAATTGCGGGCTGAGATTACCGTTGCCACCGTTTGCTGCTCGGCTCCTGAATACGTCGGGTCTCTGTCCCGGACAGATTGGAGGAAATGCTTGGCGCGTGATTTATGCCTTCTGCCGGGTGGAATCTGACTGCCAACCAGAGCTCTGGAGGTGTTACACCGGGTTGGAGGTGGGTGAGCCGGCGAGGATCGAGCTGGGGTATTTCTTCTATCACTATATGTGGCAGTTGAGTACCGTGTCAGGGGAGCGCTTCTTCTATCTTCAGGGCGTGTCTGCTCTGAGACCGATCGAGGGTTTACCTGAATCCGACAGGACCTATGCTGAAGGTCCATTCTCGATCACGGGTGAGTGGTCACCCCTCTCCGTGCTGGAGGTAATGCGGTTTGAAGTGCAAGATGAGGTGAAGCGTTACCAAGCCGGAGGGGATTTGGCTTGGTCTTCCCGGCGTGCGGCGGCCATTGACAACATTTTCTTAGAGTTGACATGTGGTAGTAGGTTTTGGAGGCAGTTCCTCTTTTGTCCGGTGTGCCACGGGACGAAGAATTTATTGCACCGTCTTCCAGGTCGCTACCTGGACAATGATACTCTCTACTCGGACTACGGGGATGAGAAATGGCAGAAGAAGTGGGCGAACGTGGAGGTGCCTTGGATGACGGAACGGCCTAGGAAGACCGTCATGATGCCCAAGCTACAAGGGAGGGTCAAGAAGGCGGCTAAGGCTGCCTCTGCTTCGAAGTGCTCTTCTGTGGCGGATGACGGTTCTGATGACGATGAGGGAGAGGAGGAGGGTGAGGCTGAGGAGGGGTCTGAAGATACGGATGTCAGTAGGAGCGAGCGAGACAACGTCGAGATTGTGGTGCCCCCGGTAAGGGTGGTATCTCGATCTCGGGGCAAAGGAAATATGACACCTGGCATGGTGGCCTTTGCCCACCAGCTTGAAGAGGATGTGGAGGAAGAAGGAGAAGAGGATGGGCTGGGGAGCCGTTCGAGCCGGGCTACGACTTCAGCTTGTTGATGTCGAGGCCCAAGGGTAAGGGCAAGATGTCACGAGTAGCGGCGTCTGCATCTACTGTAGAAGCTTCGATCGGGGGCACTGATAGACCTACTGATCCCTTCATAGGGATGGTGGCCGCCGCTAAGAAGCTCCTTCGTGAGGCAGCGGATAGGCGAAAGAGGGAGGAGTCGACCGCTGTTGGGGCGACGAGCTTTCAACCAGAGCCGAATGTGGAGTTTGCCGTGGAGGGGGACGGCGGGGATTTTGCTCAACCTACAGCGGGGTGGGCTGGCTGGGACTCATTCCAGGACGCTGCAGGATGGACTGGACTCGATCATTCGCAGCCCGAGGCAGGTTATACTGATTGGGGTGGCGTGCCATTTACCAATGCTGTTCCTGCTACTGTTGTGACGACTGGGTTGGATGAGGCGGCACCCTCTTCCCATAGCAGGGGCGAGAAAAAGTCCCGAAAGGGAAAGGCACAGAAAGAATCTGAAGCGATTACCGCTGGGGAGGATAGGTTCGAGGGTCTGGGTGTGGAAGAGTTTGTCGAGATGGCTTGTCGTGCATCTTGCGAGTCCGACGGTCCTCTCGATGTTACCCTTGACCATGCTCTACATATGGTAAGATATCTTGCTTGAATCTTGCTTGGGTTACGTTAAATATGGCAGGAATTGAAGTGTTTTGCTTGTTTGCAGATGGATGCGATGGTGCGGCTTGTTGCTCGGACTTATCGCCGCCATGGGAATGACGTGTTGGGAAGGTCTGAGGGAGTAAACGTTGCCCTCAGGATTGAGTTGGAGGAAGCAAGGGTGGCGCTGGAAGCAGCGCAGGGTGATCTTCTCGAAATGACCGGGTTGCGTAACAAGGCGGCCGAGGAGCGTGACAAGGCTTTGTTGGGGCTTGCTGCTCGTTGCTCGGAGTTGGATGCTGTTCGGGCAGAGATGCAGGTTAATGTTAGCGACTTTCAGCAGAGAGATCGGGAGAAGCAGGAGCTCATTGATGGACTTAAGTTAGAAATCACAGGCTTGAACGAGGTCCTCATGGAGGCGATGGCGATGTCTGGTTCGAAAGCTCCGGCTCCGGGATTTGCTGAGGCAGGATCAAAGGCTACCGGTAGTCGTCGCCCAGGAGGGTCTCGTTGATTTGTAGTTTTCACTTCACCTTCTTCTTTTACCCGTCTACTTGATGTAGCCCTCTTGGCTGTGTGATTTATCGTTCTTTCTACTGCATTATGTACTTACTTTCCGTTTGGATAATAAAAAGGGCATTCTCGCTGGATGTTTCGTGTTTGAAATGCTTGTCTTGATGTTTCCAAATGTCTTTGAATTCAAAGGTGGTGACCTCGGGACTTTGTTGTTGTGTGCCAAGGTATAGCCTTGGACTTACTGGTTGATGGTGATGAGAGTTCAGAGTTCTCAGCATGACACTTTTGTATTGGTCGGACTTAGGCGAAGCGCCTTCTTAGTTGGGCCTTTGTCTTTGGAACGTAGCTTTGTACTATTGCCGGTTAGCCGGCGGTGTCGCAACGCGAACCGAACTAACTGTGGTGAGGCATTAGTGCATGTGTCCTTACGTGACAACTTGAGCACGTGCGATGCCAATGATTCGGAGTACTTAGCGTAGTGCCCTTGTATCGGTTGGACTTAGGCGAAGCGCCGTTTCAGTCGAACCTACGTATCGGGACACGTAGCTTTGTACTGTTGCAGGTTAGTTGGTCGTGTCGCAACGCGAACCGAACTAACTGTGGCGAGGCATTAGTGCATGTGTCCTTACTTGACAACGGGAGCACGTGCGACGCCAATGATTCGGAATACTCAGCGTAGTGCCCTTATATCGGTTGGACTTAGACGAAGCGCCGTTTCAGTCGAACCTACGTATCGGGACACATAGCTTTGTACTGTTGCAGGTTAGTTGGCCGTGTCGCAACACGAACCGAACTAACTGTAGCGAGGCATTAGTGTATGTGTCCTTACATAACAACGGGAGCACGTGCGACGCCAATGATTCGGAGTACTCAGCATAGTGCCCTTGTATCGATTGGACTTAGGCAAAGCGCCGTTTCAGTCGAACCTACGTATCGGGACACGTAGCTTTGTACTGTTGCAGGTTAGTCGGCCGTGTCGCAACGCGAATCGAACTAACTGTGGCATTGAACAGGACTTGAAATTGAATTTAATAAACTCATTGAATCTAAAGTGTTAGCCTTTTCATTGATAGCTTGATGGAGATTACATTCATTGATAAAACTTCTTGAGATGTGATGCATTCTATGCTCTTGGTAGCCGCTGTCCTTCCGGCGTCACTAGTCGGTACGAACCTTTCCCTCCGGCCGACTCGACAATGTATGGTCCTTCCCAGTTCGGAGCGAACTTGCCGCTGCCATGTTCCTTTGTGTTTGGGAAGACCGCTCTTAGAACAAGTTCTCCGACGCTGAACTGTCTTCTGCTAACCTTTCGGTCGAAAGCTGACTTGATCTTTTGTTGGTAGTTGGCGATGCGTACGGCTGCTTGATCACGAAGTTCGTCTGCGCAGTCGAGGTCGCCGATGCGAAGTTCCTCGTTGAGCTGTCGTTCGATTGCGAGGGACTTGATAGTTGGGCATATGGCTTCGGTTGGCAGAACTGCTTCCGACCCGTAAGTTAGACGGAAAGGTGAAATCCGGTCGATCGTCGAGGTGTGGTTCGATACCCCCACAGCACTTCAGGAAGCATTTTTTCCCAAAGCCCTTTCTTGTCTTCTAACTTCTTCTTAAGTATGCCAAGGATGGCTCGATTGGAAGCTTCTGCTTGACCGTTGCACTGAGGGTATCTCGGGGTTGAATAGAAGAGTTTGATTCCATATTCTTGGCAAAAGTTTCAGAATTTGTCCGAGTCGAATTGTGCTCCATTGTCAGCAATAAGCACTTGGGGCGTGCCGAATCTTGAGAAGATGTTCTTCCTGACGAATTTGATGACTTCATCGTCTGTTTCACGGAAGAGAGGCACAGCTTCGACCCATTTAGTAAAGTAGTCAGTTGCCAACAGTAAGTACTTCTTCTTGCTGGGAGAAGGTGGGAATGGGCCAAGGAAATCCAACCCCCATTGATGGAACGGCCAAGGACTCGTCAGAGGGTGAAGCTCAGATGCAGGGAGATGGATTGATCGAGCGTGCCGTTGGCAGGGTTCACACTTCTGGACGAACTGTTGTGCATCCTTGGCCATAGTGGGCCAATAGTAGCCTTGGAGTTTGACTTTCCCTTCGAGGGATCTACCGCCAGAGTGGTTACCGCAAGCTCCGGCATGGATGTTTGCTAATATCATCTCCACTTGTCCAAGGCTGACACATTTGAGAAGGATTCCGCTGTGGGACTGGAAGTAGAGATCGTCTCCTTCAAGGCGATAGAGAGGGAGTTTCCTTTGAAATCGTCTAGCTTGAATCGGGTCCTCCGGCATTTTGTTGTGCTTGAAGAAGTTGAGGATTGGCCATCTCCAATCTGACTGATCTTTGCTTAGGGCATAAGTGAAGATCGGCTGCCTCCAACCCCTTCTTCCGCTTGCCGAGGCAATAACACCGTGTTGCTCAGGGTTTGCCTTGGGTAACTCTTGGTATTCGATGCTGATCTGACGTTGATTGACTGGATCTCCCAATACTGAAGCGGCGTTGGCGAGGGCATCGGCTTCACGATTATCTGCCCTTGGTATTTGGATGAACTTGATGTCTGCGAACTGCCTCTTGAGGTGTTGTACGAGGTCGAGATAGTGCAGCATCATTTCACCTCATGCTACGTAATCCCCATTGATTTGTCTGATGACCAACTGAGAATCACTATAAACGTCGAGGTGCTCTACCCTCAGTGTTCGAGCAGTCTCCAATCCCGAGATGAGAGCTTCGTATTCGGCCTCATTGTTGGTGGCATTGAACCCGAGGAGGATAGCTTTCTCCAGGTAGTCTAGTTCGGGGGATATCAGAACTATTCCAATTCCCGAACCGATAGCACTTGAAGCTCCATCGGTATAGAGCTTCCATCGTGATGCGGGCGCTGATGGAGCCTCTAAGCTCGGACAAGGGGCCTCAGGGCCTGGACTGAGGCACTCCTTATCCTTGTCGTTGAGGTGCATCTCAGGATTATCTTCAAGGGCGATAGAATCTTCCACAGGGAAGTCTGCTAGAAAGTCGGCTATGACTTGCCCTTTGATAGAAATGCGAGGCTCGAATTGGATACCGAGCGAACTCATTTCAATTACCCATTTGGTCATCCGACCGGCTCGACCAGTTTTGTCGAGTATGTCTTTGAGAGGATGATCAGAAGAAATGGTGACCAGATGGGATACGAAGTAAGGGCGGAGTCGTCGGGAGGCCGTCAGTAGAGCCAAGAAGCGAGTTTCAGCCGGCAGGAGGGTGTGGCTGGTATAGTAGACAGGACGTTCGATAGCATCCCTTCTGCTGACCAAGACTGCACTGATGGCTTGACCGGTGACTGCGAGATAGAGCCACAGGGGTTCCGCTAGCAACGGTGCTGTCAGGATGGGGGATTGGGTGAGATAGAACTTGATGCTTTGGAAAGCTTGTTCACAAGTCGTGTCCCATCCTGATGTGTCAGCCTTGCGGAGTTTGTTGAAGAAGGGCTTGCATTTGTCGGAGAATTTGGATACGAATCGATTGAGTGCTGCTAGCCTTCCCGTGAGGCGCTGAACTTCTTTCTGATTAGAGGGTGATGGCATGTCAAGTATTGTTCGGATTTGGTCGGGATTTGCTTCGATGCCCCTTCTGGTTACTAGGTGACCCAGGAACTTTCCTGATTGTACTCCAAATGCGCATTTAGCTGGATTCAGCTTCATGCGGTATCTTCTCAGGATTTGGAATGTTTCGGCGAGGTCAGAGAGGTGTTCTGCTTGAGTTAGGCTCTTGGTAAGCAGATCATCAACGTAGATTTCGACGTTGTGACCGATCTGTTCTTTGAACATCTTTGTCACTAGCCTTTGGTAGGTTGATCCTGCATTTTTGAGGCCAAAGGGTATGACGTTGTAGCAGTAGAGACCCCTATCCATCATGAAGCATGTCTTCTCTTGATCATCCCGATGCAGGGGGATTTGATTGTAGCCTGAGTATCCATCCATGAAGGATAGTAGCTCGTGCCCAGTGGTGGCATCTACGAGTCTATCTATCCTTGGCATGGGGAACGGATCTTTGGGACAGGCTTTGTTGAGGTTGGTGAAGTCGATGCAGACTCTGATCTTCCCATTTTTCTTCGGGACCGCGACTATGTTTGAGATCCAAGTTGGATACTCAACTTCGCGGATGAAGCCAGCAGCAAGTAACTTGTCGATTTCTTCTTGAACTGCAATCCGTCGCTCCGGTCTGATGGTTCGAAGCTTTTGTTTGACTGGGTGTGACCCTTCTTTGATTGTGAGCCGATGACATGCGTCGTCCGGATTGATCCCGGGCATGTCTTCAAAACTCCAAGTGAAGACATCTATGTTAGATTTGAGGAACGAAACCATATCTTGCACTTCTTTGCTGTTCAGGCCAGTGCCGATGAAAGTCTCTCGAGGAGGACTTCCATTGCCGAGGTCAACTCGAACAATTTCTTCGACTGAGGGTGGAGCCTCCCATTCCAGAGATGCAGGCTCGGGCATTGGGGGCTCCCTTGATTGCTATCTGGTCGAAGGACCGGCTTCACTAGCAGAACGCTTTGCTGGCGTAGCCTTGGGCGTTGATTGATTTCGAGCGCCGCTTCGCATGATCTTCCCATTTGCTGACTCCCTCGGATGCATCTGATGCCCTCTTCGGTTGGGAATTTGAGGAGTTGGTGATTAGAGGAGGAGACAGCATTGATCTGATGAAGGAAAGGCCTGCCTAGAATGGCATTGTAGTTTGATGTCCCCTCAACTATGGCAAAACGGACGGACACTCGCATATCGCTACTGAGATCGAGTGTAAATTTTGTTTCGCCCATTGTCATGCTCTGCTCTCCCTTGAAGCCAGTAATGATGGTTGGGATTACGTCAAGACTCTCGTACTTATGACCGAGACGTTTGAAGCAATCAGAAAACATGATGTCGATGGAGCTACCAGTATCAATGAGGATCCGGTTGACCGAGCTCCCATCAACCATGAGTCGAAGGACCAAAGGATCTCGGTGAGGAGTGCATACTCCGTGGAGATCCTGATCGGTAAAGATGATTGCCGGCCATGGGAGGCCTTTGATGGGCTTTTCTATCCAGGAGTCTTCAACTTGAGCGAGGGTGCGAACGTGATGGACACGTCGTACTTACCGCTCAACCTCCTTTCGAGTTGGAGTTTGATGATGTAGGTTGCCGTGGATGCCGTAAACATTCGCTTGAACTAAGATAAGAGTTGCTTGAGAAGTGACCGAGCGAATCCAGCATGCCTCCTCCCTTTGGGGAGGGGGAGGAGGAGGGTGTGGACCGCTAGCCCTGCCTGTCTCAGATTTAAAATCCTGAAGATGGCCTTGCTCCTGAAGGTCTTCCAGGTGGTACTTCAGACTGAAGCACCGAATGGTAGAATGACCGTGGCACCGATGAAAGGTGCAATAGACTGACTTGTCTTGTGTTTGCTTGGTGCCAGGCTGAAGAGGGTTTGGCCTTCTAAGATAGCTCTCGTGCTGGATCTGTTCAAGGATAATGTCGATGGACAAGTTCCAGCTAGTGAAGGTTGTTCTCCGAGGCTTGGTGGGTCTATCGTCTGCCCTTCGCGGCTTTTTGGAGGACTCCTTCTCTTTAGCTTGAGCGTTGTTCGCTCGGGCTGGTGGTCGTGCCGGCTCTTTGTCGGATGGACGCTTCCTGAAGTCTCGCCCCTTGCGAGCGACTTGATCATCCTCGACTTCAATTTCTCGCTGGATCTGATCAAAGAGCGCTCCAAGGGAATCGGGGGGGTTGCGAATGAGGTCGTTGTAGATATGAAGGTCATAGCGCAGAGCATTTTGGAATGCCAACATAATTGCCTCATCGTCGAGATGGTGTCCGGAGAGCGCTGCATGCTCATTCCGGAACCTCCGTGTGAATTCTCGGAGGGTTTCATCCGAACCCATTCACAGCCGGTAGAGGGAGTCCAGCTTCTTCTCTGGTTTGAGATTCAGCCGGTAATGCTGGACGAAGAGATCTGCCAGGTCTCCGAACAGGCTGACAGAGCCTGTAGGGAGATTGTGATACCAATCCAACGACATGTCATCCAAGCTGCCGGCAAAGGTGCGGTATAGAACCTGGTTGTCGTGATCGTATGGTGTTAATGCTTGTTTGAAGGCGAGGACGTGTAGCGTCGGATCTCCCGTCAGACAATTGAACTTGGGGAGAGCGACAGTCTTCCATCCTCGAGGAAATTGGGCCCGGAGAATCTGCCGGTGAAGCGGTCCTTCTGAGGCGTGGTCGTTCCTTCGATCATTCCGCAAGTCGGGGAGGCGTCCCGAAGGTCGAGGAGGAAGATGGGGCTTGGAAGTTCTTCCTTCTTGGTGATGCTTCACTTGGACTCGGTTGTTGCTGAGGTGGGACCGAGCCCCAGATTGATATCTTCTGTTGCGAACATCCTGGCGACTGCTTGAGTCAGAGAATGATACTGAGTTGAGTGGCTTTGGGTGACGAGTTGATTCATCGAGACGTTCCCAGATGCTCTGCTTAGCCGGAGGAGGCGATGGTCCCCTTGAAGGAAGCTTGAGGGATCGTCGGGAGGTATCGACGACAGATCGTCTGGACGGAGCAAGGGAGACATGAAGCGGCCGGTGGACGTTTGCTCCTACGTTGATACCGGCAACCGATCGCGGGGGATCAGCTCTTCCTCCGACAGCGATTTGTCGGAGGGAGTCTCTCTCTACCATGAGGGCCGCATTCTGCTTCATGAGAGTAAGGAGTTGGAAGTCCTCTGCGGTGATTTGGTATGATGCTTGAGCGTCGGCACCAGGAGAGACATGCGCTTTCCCCAAGCGTTGAGGAATTTGGTCAGCGAGTTGAGGTGACCGTCGAAGTTGAGCTTGGGCGGCACGATCAACCGACGGGCGACTCCTCGAATTGGCAGCAAGTTGCTGTTCCGGATGTTGGCTTGTTGCAAACCGGCGACTCATTGATCGAGTCGTCGGATGCTGAGTGTATGGGTGCATGCCGCTCTCCTCTGGCTGGTCCATCGGTGTCCTCGCCATTCAGGTGTAATGATGGAGATAGACGGATTGCTTGGGCAACCGATAGCCTCTACCAAAGGAGTTGGGAGACTTAAAAGTTGTAAGTTGATAGGATCGTATCCCACAGACGGCGCCAAACTGTGGGGGAGGATTTCGGCCGTCGTACGTGACCCTCCTCCAACAGTCGATTGAAGGTTTGACCCTTCGAGATGTGGCGCGCTTCGAAGCGCTGAGTTGTGACTTGCTGGGCTGTCACACAAGCACTATAGAGTAGAAAGGTAGAGAAAGAGATGACACAAGATATGATGACGAAGTTCGGCCGAAGCCTACGTCTCCGTGCGGTAAGACACAACCTTAGAATCCACTATCTCTGAGTAAACAGTAGAGATACTCTCGACAGGCCGAGGAGTGCTTCTTACAAGTAATCAGAGGGTGGAAAAGGAGTCTGAAAACCAGAAAACCAGAAAACTCAAGGAGCTCTGGAAAATAGAAAGTGAGTTTCTGGTCTGGAATCTCGGATCCGGAATCATTTACAGGGTTTGCTATTTATAGTAGTTTGGTTCGTGTAAGGAATATTCCACGAATATTCCTTAGTGTATCCGGGGTTTAGTAAATTTCCGGGGGGATATGCCAAACCCCAGATAGTGCAAGTGGGCCCCAGGCAGGGCTGCGGGTCCCACCGTCGTACTCATGGGCCCCAGGCAGGGCTACGGGTCCCACTGTCGTACTCGTGGGCCTTAGACAGGGCTGCGGGTCCCATCGCTCGGCGTTAGCCAGATTTTGCACCCACAAGTACTACCACATAATCTCAACAATTTCTATACTGTCACAATAATGTCAAATAATTGCATGTTAGAAATTTCATAAGGTTATAATAGGTAACTTACCACATGATTTATTGTATTGTCAACAATATAGATCATAATACGTCTCTCTAACCTATTGTGAACCCTGGTATTATTTTGTTCATCCTGCCCCCAGTAGGCATTATTATTGGGCCTTTCTTTCACACCAGAGGGCCAGCTCTATCCCTGCATGGGATCCATTCATGCAGATTTTACCCAAATGATCAAGTGGGGTTTCCCGTATTTCACGGCGGAGCTTATAGGCCCATCTTGCTTTTCATCGGGGGCTGCCGAGACCCCAGGTCGAGGCACCCAACCAGGTCCCTTTTTCCGATGGTACCAACCTGGCACCATGGTAACCCTTGCCCGTGACCCCATGCCTACTTTTGGCATTCGGTGCACACCTTGGAAGGTTCACATTCCCGATGTGTGCGGGGTCCCTATCTCTATAGAGATTAGTACATTTTTCTATTCATTCTGTCATAACATGGTCACCAATATTTTTAACAAAACTTCTCCATATATATATATATATAAGGATTTATATTGTTATACCCAAAATAATTTATGATTAAGTTCTTATTTATTGCATGCGTCGACGGAATCGTACCACACATGCAAGGCAGGACCCATTGATAGCATGCTAAGAATCCCAAGGGATTGGCGTGTAATATAATGGATGCCTAACCCTTAATTTTATTTTACTTTATTTCTTATTATTAAAATCTATTCCCATAAAGGATTAATGTCACCTGTTGAGGTTCAAGAACTCCCGCTGCTCTTAGTGGACTCCGATGTGGAGAGAGGGATTTCTTGAAGAAAGAATAAGAGAGATTGAGATAAAGAGGGTGCAGGAGAAGAAAACACAAACTTTTATCTTCTCCTTTCTCATTTTGTCTTCCTCACAACCCCAACACCAATTTTCATTTCCCCCTATTATAGCATATAATTATCATTTATATTTATTCAAAGAGGATCGGTTAGTTAGACTATTTATACTTGCTTACCCACAAAGAAATAGACTAAAGAAAGTCCTAAGAAGGGGAGGGGCTATGCCATCCTGGGGCTCCCCTAATGCATTTGTACTTGCACTTGCCTTACCGAGAGAAAAGGGACTAAAGATGAATCCTAGAGAAGATGAGGGGTCGTTTTGCCCTAGGACTCCCCCTAGTTTAGTCACTCTTCGAATTCTAAGACAGAGCTAGAGATGATTTTAGATGTAATTAATTGTTACTACATAAAGACATAATTTTAAATAAGGGTGAAAAATAAATAAAAAGCACTGGAATGGACCAGTATAAAAGAAAGTAAAAGGCACTGAAAAAAGACCAGTATAAAAAAAGTAAAAGACAATGGAAAAGGACCAGTATAAAAGAAAGTAAAAGGCACTGGAAAAAGACCAGTATAAAAGAAATAAAAGACACTGGAAAATGACCAGTATAAAAGAAAAAAAAAACACTGAAAAATGACCAGTATAAAAGAAAATGCTGAAATGAATATTACAATATTCAACTGAAAAGCGGATCAGTTCATTATTTCTTCGGATGTAGATCCTTCTTAATGATCTTCGGATTCTGCTAGCGGCTCGGCCGTCCATTGCTTTGTCCAACTGTCATTAATGGATAATCGCTATCAGAAGTATTTACAACAGATAATAATAATTTACCGATAAAGAACAAATACTAATAATAACAATAAGAATCATAGATGGTTATGACAACCACCTTCGATGATCGTTGGAATACAGGCGGCTTTGACGACCATTGTGTTGTCCGACTATCATTAATAGGTGCTCGTCACCAAAACCAGCATTGTCATCACAATCATCATTTTGACTCTCGCATCCTCCCTTGCCAACCACCACCATTCATCACCACCTTCTCTTTTTCATCTCTCCTTCATCACACACAACACACACAAACAGAAATTGAGAGAGAGAGAGAGCGTGAGCTTTTTTAGAGAGAGAAAAAGAAGGAAAAATGGAGGCGAGTTCACCTTCAACCATACACACACCTGTAGAGAGAATTAGTGAGGGTTAGAGAGAGAAAGGAAAGAATTTGAGAGAGAAAGAGAGAGAGAAGGTTGGTTGGAGCTTTACCAAGGACAGACGGGCACGATCAGAGGCCGGGAATGGGTCGATCGGGTCGGATATGGAAGGGGGCGGAGCCGTGGGTCGATGGGGGTTCGCCGGAGAGAAAGCCGAAAGTGGGCCAATCAAGGACAGAGCTGAGTGTTGGCCGTTGCCCGCCCGGCCACAGCCCGTTAGGCCTTGCCGGCCGGTACCGGAGATACACGAGAGAGAGAGAGAGGCGCAGGGGTCGGGTTGGTTGTAGAAAAGAGTGGGGGATGGGGATGTTGTGGAGAACTGTACTCGGTCCCCACCCTTTTCTTACAGGGACGGGACCCTTGCCGATTTACCGCATTTGCCCTCTGATTTTTATCAGTTGGGGGCAATTGATTTTTTTTTTTTTACATTTAGATATACTCCTATATATACTGTAACATGAATGCGAATTAAGACTCTCTTTCTTCTTTAAGGTCCAGATCGAACCCTTCGGTTCGGGTTCGGGTTCGGGTCCGGGTCCGCATCAAGAATGTTCAAATTTTCATAACTTAAATCCTAGAATCGGATTCGAGCAAAATGAGATCCGTTGGGATTCTACTGATGACAAGGTCACCATGACGCTAATTTTCTTTATCTAAAATTTTTCCACAATAGGGGCAAAATGGTACTTTACATCATTACAAAATCACAGTCATTACAATCTACCTAGAAAAGATTATATTATAGACCACTAGTTTACCGATAAGGTAGTTCTGGGTAAACTATTAGGTACTGGTAGATAGTGTGTACCCACAAGCGTAGTAGGAATAGATGATACATAAACTAGTATACTATATACTGTATAAATGATTCACTTTGTACCACCACCTCATCATTATAAAAGAACCATCAGAGCTCCTGAAAGATACTATAGATAAACTTTGATAGTTAATCCAGAGTTTTAAGAGGATGATCCCTTAAACTGTCAAAACAGTGGGAGCTTCTGATAGCTCTGACTGACAAAAGATCATAGAGGCAGAGATTACATCAATGTCCCTTGAAACAGTCTTGACTTTTATTACACTATTAACATTTGGGTGTAGGGGGTGTATAAGAAGAGGACCTGATGTTTTTGTTAAGACTTAAGAAGATAAATTAGTTACCAAAGGTTTTACCCAAAGAGAAGGAATTAACTATATTGAAACCTTCTCGCTAGTAGTTATACCTAAGTCTATTTTGGATTCTCTTATCCATCACAGTCATTATAGTTAGGAGATATGGTAGATGAATGTCAAGATAATTACTCCCTAACATAGATTTGAAAGATGGCATATATATGATGCAGCCCCAAGTTTTGTGCCAGCAGGTCAGGAAGATATGGTATGCAAGTTGTAAAGATTCATTTATAGACAAAAGCAACCATCCAGGAATTAGAATATCTATTTTGGTCAGGGAATCCACTCACATGGATTTGATCAAAATAAGGATAAACCAAGACGTGTACAAGAAAGGTGATGGAGCTACAAGGGTATACTTAGTACTTTACGTTAATGATATTCTACTGATTAAAAATAATATAGGAATATTGTTTACGGTAAAGGTTTAGTTATTATCACAATTCAATATAATAGACCTTAGTGAGACGAGTTATGTTCTGGGAATCAAGATAACTCAAGATCATCAGAGCAAGGTTCTCTCGCTGGCACAGGTAGTATGAAGATAAGGCTCTAGCCATATTCGATTTACGAGACCAGATATCTATCGTGCAGTGGGGATAATGGACCTGTTTCAGTCGAACCTAGGTCCATATCGCTGGACTGATGTAAAGGGTATACTCAGAAGTCCTCATCAAGCGAGGATTGTGAGTTTGCTTACACGTCACAGGTCCCGACATCGATTGGATGTACAAGATCTGACTTTTATATCATGTGTGTGTTCTAGATAATTAACTTTAGGAATTGTTTTTACCTTGGGATGAGAAGCGATTAGTTAGTGGAGTGTGGAGCAATGGTGCATCACAAACTCTACCATAAAGGATGAGCACATTGTAGCGTGCGAGGTAGTATAACAGATGATATAGCTCATAAAATTTTTAGTAAACTTTGAACACGTACCAAAGACTCAGTTATCTGTTGTGACAACAGAAGAGCAATAAGCAAGGTCAAAGGAGCTTAGGCACCACCGTAAGGAAAAACTCATCAAGTACAAACTCCACTTGATCCGATAGTTTTAGGAGGAAAGGCAAGTAGCGATAACTAAGCTGGCATCTATATATAATGTTGCCAATTTCTTAAAGGAATTCCTACAAAGGCTTTTGGATAGCATATAGAACCTATAGAGCTTAACATTTTTTTTTCCTCATTAGACATAGTAGGAGATTATTTGAATTGATGAGGTCTACAGCTTGTAAAAACCTATATTTTAGTTATATATGATTGATAATTTAGGATTGCATCTTGGTATGTACCTTAGTACGTGTTCTGATTACAAAATAGAGAGCCATGGTTATATGGTAATCCACTTGAGTATGAGACTCAATGAACTGGTCCCATATAATCTAAATTCGTTTATAGCTCTGATTAGGATTGGTCGCCCTATCAGAATAAGTTGTTGGGATGACAGAGCATATGTGTCTCCACTATGGTCATGACCAAGCACAATGACGTGGCTGAATGGAATCAATATTGTGCACAGAATAGTGAGTAGATACTGATGCAATAAGCCGTGTTTCTCCTTAGGATAAAATGATCCTAAACCTTGAAGAACCATGCCTGGTAGGCTAACCAATTGTATGGTGCTTTGGTGTACTAATGTGTGGGTCCAGTTACGTGACCCAAAACTACAATGTGCTGGATTACCCGACTGACGTCGCATCAGGGTGCCACTCCTATATGCCACCCACACCCCTAACGGGAGATGTGTTCCTTGGTCTGACTTATGTCATATTAAACCCAGACCTAGTGGTCATCAATTATATTGTTGGCCGAGTCTAATTATTCGGCAGGATAATTGGAGGTACGATGTAGATAGTCAGCATAGAAGTAATTGAGTCATATGATTACTTGACTCTAACGGTGTTCTCCATCACTCGAGTCGAGTCATGGCACCAAGTGGAGGGACACCAAGTTTACCACTACTAAACAAAGAGCTGGGATATATAAAAAAACATAATAAATTTAGAAAATTGGATTGCAGCCTGCGTCTTACTCTGGGTGGCTATGCAGGTTAACTCGAACTCAGTAGGTCGATGGTATACTCAGATAGTATGTCGATTGAGTCAGGGTTGGAAGCCATGAACCCTGGTCCCTAAAGGTTCCACCTTATCCACATTATATACGGCCCTTGAACTATCTCCTCGATTCACTGGATACAGTTAGAGAAAGTTATAAGTCCAACCCTAATAACTCTATTATCCATGTGTGCATCGCCCTAGTACACGGTAGACGTGTAGGTGTACATATGTACGTATACTAGGGGACAACCCCGAAGTGGTATAGAGACATACAAAGTTAACCACTTACATTTAGTGGGCTTCACTACATGGGTGCGATGCGCCGGTATATATTGTGAATCGAATAATAGACTTTGCTATGAACACCCTATGTGTTTACTGAGGCACCCCGATAATAATGAAATCACTATTGAAGTCTTACGTGAATACGCCATATGAGTTCGCGTGCAAGGGCGACCGGGCCAACTAGAGCTATGGGGTTATTTTGGAAAACCAAAATATCACCATGGACTAGAAGGGTTGGCCCTATGTTTTAGGAGGCATGCATGACGTACCCCCCTAACTTGTAGGAGTTGATGCCAACTTAAAGGAGAGGGGGGTCGGTTTCAAGGGGCTTGACCTAAGGAGGTTCGGCGACACATGGCATATGGGGGCCAACCTATTGAAGCAATAAAGGGAGAGAAAGTTAAAGGGGAGGCCTACCTATTGCTATACGCAAGGTAGGGGCCAACCCCTATATATATACAGAGGGAAAGGGGAGGCCGATTCCAGGTGAAAACCCTAGCCCACTCTATTCTTCTCTCATCTCCTCTTGCATGTGCACGTTAGGTTCAGATGAGCCGATGACTTTCTCACGTGGTGATTCGTAGACGAAGAATGCTCGTTGCATGGAGGCACTCAAAGATCCATCGACGAGATGTCATGCATCATGCGAGATCGGGTGAACTAGAAGGCGCTTCTCGCAATCTCATGTTATTCAGATTTTGCACAAAAAGTCTATAATATTTCTATTGCTATAGAAGATCTAGGAGTCCAAATGATCTCCAGCTATATGCAAAAGTTGCGTCTTGAAGTCTTCTACCTCCTATTCAAATTTCAATCCAATCGGAATTTAGGGTCAAAAGTTATGGCCATTGCACCGAAGACTCTCCGCACAGATCTGATTCTGTTTCCATTGACAAAGGAGAAATTTATCGCGGTAAAAGATTCCGAACGGAGGTATCTATATATCTATACTAAAATGGAAGCCTCTCTCCCATATTGTGACATGTGGATGTCTTTTAAAGAGCAAGAATTATTCTTCCGTGTGCGAACGCGGCTCTCTTTTAAATCCATTTAAAAACCTACGATAAATATGATAAATTGACATTCAATGGTATTTAATGGTCATTTGATGTTAATATCTTTCTCTCTCTCTAACAAGTGAATCACACTCACTTCAGATTTCACACTTATTCGAACAGTGCGATGCCGTCTTTGCCAAATGGCATGCATCAAGCTCATTTGGGCATTGCCTGGGTTTCTTACTAGTGACTTCTAATATGTAGATCCAGTATAGATATAGAACATGCATGCATGCTAGATTGTTATTTTTGCTATATCGACGTTAGGGGTTCACGTGCTCGTCATGCTAGATTCATACACACACGTATAGGCCGTTTCGATAAAAGTTTTGATATATAACGCACACCATCTATGGTTGTCGGATCTAATCTTTGCTGTCGATGCGGGCCTCTGTCATAGAATTATTTCCAATAAGTTGAACCCCTTAAAGAGCCACTAGGTGAACCACAAGATGTACCATTACCTGAATCCATAGCTACCCTTCTACATGCACTCCTAGTTGTTGGGACCTTAGGTGTCACGATCTCCGTGTCTGATAATTCCACTGCATCATTATTCCACTGGCGGGACCCTGGTTGCCTTGGTGGAGAAACCATGCTAAGTGCTCTTGTTTCCTTAGTTACTAAGAACATCTCCACCCTCCTCTTCTTATCATGATCATTCAATATTGCCATATACTCTAATTCATTTGACATGGGTATATATTCATTTGGGTTTGATCCTGGTATTTTATAGAAAATATTCAAAGAATGCCCTACAGTCCAAGGGCATATTACTGCAATGTCATTTAACATCTCTTGATAAAACGTTCTATCAAGATCTATTGTGATCGACTTTTGCCTATCGTATTCATATTTCAACCTATCAGTCTTTGGTATTTATTTCCAGTATCCGTCGTATCTGATTACAATATCAATAGGCAACTCCTCTATTATGCAAATTCTGATACCTACAATTCAATTGAATTTCCTACCAAAAAAAAAAATCAATTGAATTATAGTCAAGGGCATATATAAAAACAACTCAAGTATAAGTGCATCAATTAATAAACCTACTAACTCAATTAAACTACAATCAAAATCTATTAAGGTAACTCACTATGAATCCATCAAAGAAATTCACACTTAATTCAAGCAATTAGATAAGCCTTAATTTGACAACTAAGTTAAAGACCCTAATTTCAGAACAACTTTTAGAACAAGTAAAGAATAATTAATTTGAGAACTAAAAACCAAACCATACATTGACAACAAAAATTACCAAAATTTGACAACCAAAAACCCTAGATAATTAAACTTCAAACGAAAAAGACAAAATGAAAATCAAACTATAAAAGCAGTAATCTAATAGTATAATACTAAAATAGAAGCCTCTCTCCCGTGTTGTGACACGTGGATGTCGTTTGAAGAGCCAAAATCCTTCTTCCGTGTGTGAACACAGCTCTCTTTTAAATCATATTAAAAACCTACCATAAAGGTGATAAATATTCATTTAATGGTCATTTGATGTTAATATCTATCTCTCTCTAATAAGTGAATCACACTCACTTAAAATTTCACACTTATTTGGATAGTTGAGATGTCGTCTGTGCCAAATGGCGTGCATCAAGCACATCCGGGCATTGTCTGGGTTTCTTACTAGTCATACTCAGTAATAAATTTACAACATGACTGGTAGAAAAATCCTTAATCGAAATCAAAACCTTAACATATCAGCCTAAATCAAGAAAAATTTACCAAACAATCGAAATAAAAGCCCAAATTTGACAACCAAATCAAATACCTCTAATTTCAAAATAACTTTTGGAATAAGTAAAGATTACCTGACAAAATAAAAATCAAACTCTAACATTTGGAACAAGTAAATATTACCATGGTAGAAAAAGTCGTAATCAAAATTGAAACCCTAACATTTCATTCTAAATGGAATGGAAATTACCTGACAATGATAGAGGATTGTTTGAGTGTCGTCGTGTGAAAACCACTAGATTCGCAATAGCTCACCGCTCCGGAGGAGTTGCGTAGACCGATCACTTTCCTTCTCTCCCCTACGAAAGAGAAAGAGGGAGACATGTTTAGGGTTTGCAAATCTCTCTCCCCTACGAAAGAGAAAGGAGGAGACAGGTTTAGGGTTTGCAAATCACGCTCCCTTACCAAAGAGAAATGGGGAGACATGTTTAGAGTTTGCAGATCTCTCTCCCCTACCAAAGAGAAAGGGGGGGACAAGTTTAGGGTCTGTAAATCAACCCATGACTATTATGGAAAGATCTCGATGGCTTCACTTACTAAGGGGTAAGAATGTCATTTTCTTTAGGTTAGCTGGTAACCATGGTTAATTGACTCGAAGGTGACGACAAGTAACAGAGGGGTGGACGTGCACAACTTATACTGAATTGACGGGTCGATATGCAAATACTCTAATTAGAGGGGTTCATATGCAATTAAGCCTAATTGAGGGGTCTATTTGTACAAAACCCTAGAAAAAAATAGTCAGATGCATTTAACTGAAAGAACCTAAACCCACCAACCACACATTCTTTATAACGTAAACCCTAAAACCAATGCCGCACGCGCGCGTGCACGAGAGAGAGAGAGAGTAATCACACTTTCTTAGCCTTAGCCTGTATCTTACTCATCTACCTTTGTTCTTTTTCACTCTTATCAAATTAGAGGCATATTTTGTGCGTCTACTATTTTTTTTTAAAAAGTATGGTATGAGGATTAATTACTCCAAGATGGCTGTCTACTACTTATGGGACCACAACGATGTCAACGAGAATTATCCTTTTCTGACATTCCGATTCAATTGCTAGATGGGGACATGCCAATCAAATACCTAGGCTTATTCATGGATCGGTGAGTGTTGATGGAGCGGATCGACAAGAAGTTTGCATTCTAGAATAGTAATTGCCTTTCGTCAAGGGGAAGACTCACCATGGTTAGCTTGGTGTTTTTCTCCATTCATCCTACTTAGTGTTTTACTACCTCCCCCTTGTGGGTGGTAAGAAGATCAACAAAATCAGGAGGAACTTTTTTCTGGAAGGGGTCAAATACAGCATAAGAGTTCCTTCCACTTATGAAGTTGGACAAAGTGTACAAGTCAAAGGAGCAATGTGGCATGGGGATCCTCAATCTAGGAGACTTCAACATCGCTATGCTCGAAAAAGCTGTGGTGAAGTAACTAGTCCAACCCGGAGGACAAATGGACCAAGGTCTTTAAGGCCCACAACATTAACAGATTCTCCCCCACTCAGGTTTGTTGTAGGGTGTCGAGGAGAATCTCTCCCTTTTTGGAAAGGGGTCTCTAAGGTGGGGGCACCTTACTAGTGTGGGAACAATGTGATGGTAGGAGCGGGCTCAATACCAAATTCTGTGACGACATTTGGCTAGGGATTGCTAGCTGAAGACCCTCTTTCCGGAGGCTTATTCCCAAACGTTGTTCAAAGACCTTAGCCCAGGAGGCACACTTGCAGATGGTTGAGTAAAGGGGCATCATATCCTCAATTACATTGAGCAACCGTCTGGATGAGGTTTCTTGGAGATGACACACTTCGGACAAATTTGATTAGATCCTTCTATAAATTCCTTAACAGTGGGAGCAATGCTTTCCCCTTAATCCTGTCCTGAACTTGGAAGTTGATGCCCAGGCCCGATCCTAGCCCGATTTAGCTTATATTTTTTAAACCTCTAAGACTCTAATCCATAGTATTCTGGATTGGATCGGGTCCCAATAAGCCCGATCCGAACTTGATGCCCAGGCCCAAGCCCGAATCTAGCCCGATTTAGATATGTTTTAAAAAACATTAATTCACAACATTCTGGAGTCATGACTGGACGATACTTTTTCAAAGAGTCTCTCTCTCTCTCTCTCTCTCTCTCTCTCTCTCTCTCTCTCTCTCTCTCTCTCTCTCTAAGGGGAGGGTAATACTTGATAGTCTTATAGGCATTAGGATTGGCTGATAGGCTGCTTGATAGTTTTATAGGCTTATAGACTGTAGGGTTTTGAACTTTGTTTTTTTTGTTTTGTAACAAGGTTTGAATTCTGAATCAGCACTTTTTACGAGATAGTAGAGAGGATTTAAGGGTACCAGTTTGGCAGTTACTATAAAAGGAATAATGAATAAAGCTCTTACCTTAGTTGCCTCGAACCACACTATCACCGTGGTTCGGGGTCCGGGCGTCAACACCTATTATTCCGACCGGAACAGGCGGTTCTAGATTGTTGTGATCTACAGGCCACCGAGTGACCCCCAGGGGGCTCCCATCATTCGGGCCGGGTGATCGAACGGGACGGTATAGGTGTCGGCACCCGGACCCCGAACCACGGTGGTTCCATGGTTCAGGGCAACTATTTTAAGTCGTTCGAATAATGAAAGGATATGCTGTTAATAACCTACTATGAAAGGAATAATGAAATGATTGAATGAGATTTTGACCCAAAATATATTTACATGCACGGGCGTTGAGTCGGGCTGTAATCCGATCTCATATTAGGGTTTCAGGCAGAACTTCGGACCTGTTTAATGTTGCCCAAGCCCGGCCCAAATAAAAATGGGCTTTAATATTGCAGCCCAGCCCGATGCCAAAAACTGCCATGTCCAAAGCCGGCTTAAAGAAGGCCCGGCCCGATGGGTCTTAGGCAGGTTTAGGCCCATTAACAGCCCTATGGAGGCTGTAACAAAATCGGTCTCGGCTCATATTCCCGTTTTAAACACCCGCCGCTCGAAGCCAATCCCCAGAAGCTATGGCTTTCATTCTGCCGCTGCGCCCTCCCGCTCCCGCCCCTCGGCCGCCTCCTTGCCCCAACGTGACGCTCACCCGCACGAGAGGTCGCAACCTCCAAACCCTAACCCTAGTCCTCACATTCGAGTCTGCTCACCTCTTCCATCTCTCCAGGAATCCTCCGATGCAGACTCCGGCCGGTTCCATCGCCGGAGAGAACCCGGGCGAATGAAGGAGCACGGTAGCTCCAATCTAAGAATCCGGATTTCCGCCCCAATTTTGCAGATCATTTAAGATTGGGATCTGATTTTTCTTTCATCGTACGGTGATTATTCATTGCAGTGTTTGCTGTGATGAAGGATCCAGAGCCAAGAGGAGGGAGACGCTGCTTCAGATGCTCTTCTCTGCGGTTTCTTTCTCGTTCATAGCTACGGACGCTTCAGCAGAGATGGGTAATTGCACTTTGGCCCTTTTCTTGGTAAATTACATTTTGCGCCCCCTGAAGTTTAGTCCAAAATCATTTAACTGAAGTTTTTTTTCTTGTTTTGGTTCCACATCGGTTTCTATTGTTTTCAATGGTAGCACAATACCACCTTTTTGTTGGATTCGGATCTTCTCTATTCGTTGCTCCGTGGGATCGGGATTCAACGGTGCAGATTGAAAGCTCTAATTTTCAACTGTACCAGTACATATGTACGAACCCAGTTGAAAATTGATATCCACCATTGAATCCCAATCCTGTGGATGGGAGCAACCCATAGAGGGGAGTAGAGGCACCCATGATTTTTTTTTACTAAAGGTTCTATTCATGGTGCCCCAGCCCACTAAAACTCATTATTACAAACCTTCCATAGATGCCTCTGTAAACATCATAGAGGAGATGCAAAGTGGTACCCCAAGATTAAAATTTCTAGACTCGAAGGTTTCAGGAATTTGATTGCAAAAAAGAAGAAAGTTTTAGGACGATGCCTGCAGTCGGTTACAAAGATATGTATCTACCATGGTGGGGAAAGATCCCCATCCGACAGGCGGTTGATATCACCTAAATCAATGATTAGGGATGCTGGGACTCTGCTCAGGGGACGATGTCCTTGAGGAGTCGCCAAAGATATGATCTCCAACGGATTACTCACTTTGGAGAAGCGTTCCATCGGGTAAGTAATTAAGCCCGTGAAGTTTGAGATAATAGTGCCAGTAGGAATAGACGATCGGAATCCCCTTTTGGCAACTACTAAATTTCCTCTTTCGGTAATTTTTATATCAAAAATGAAGGGGGGAAATGTAGTTTATTAACTATAGGGTGGTTAAGTGATTTTGGACTAAACTTCAGGTGGTAAAGTGTTATTTACCCTTTTATCCCTAAATTTTCTTTTGGTGCATAATTGGGATTAGAACCTGATGAGTTAACTGTTGTTGATATATTGGCATGATTTTGTGATTATTAGATCTACAGGAGAGTTTCCGCACGTATGGCGATGAGAAAAATAAGTTTCGGATAATGGTACCACAAGGTGATTGATTGGCTCCTGAAAACCTGATAACTAAGATTTGATTGTGCGTTTTATTTATTGAATTTCAAGATTTATAAATATATTATTCATAGAACATGTTATAATATAAATTCTTTTTCAATCTAGCACGGTTATGATTGCACATTTTATGAAAAAATTAGGACTTAGGAGTAAGATTCAAATCTTTGTCTTCGCTTGTGGGATTCGGTGGTTTTGGTGTACTAATATTTGATCCACCCTTTGTCACTCTGACTCATAGTAACATTATTCTCTGAATTTTTGAAAAATTCATGAATAATTCACGAACTTAAAGGAAAACAAATTGTTCTCTGAATTGTTCAGCATCTTAGGTTGTTTCTGAACAAGTCTCGAATTATTCGCAAATTATTCACAATTTTACGAATAATTCATTAATTTACCTACTTTTAATATAATATTTATTTTATTGTAATCATAAATATATTTTTTCATATCCATTTATACAAAATTGCTAGTGAAATATAATATTTTTTATGAGTTATGTTTCCGAACTTTCCGGATTTTATTTCCGAACTCCGAATTTTGTCCCCTCTCCGAATTATTCCCAAATGCCTAATTTGTTACTATGCTTGGACGAGGGTATGGTCATTCCTTGGTGGTTTTTTTAGCCATTTTGAATTCTTACTTTTGGGTTACAACGCTTTTGTCCGTCACTAGGTATTTGATGAATATAGAACAATACTATCCTTGTAAATTCATCCGCTCTTGCTCCCCAAATAGGATACGTTCTTGCTTTCTTTTGATTTTTTTCATCATTAAGGAATGTCCAAGACTCCAACGATTTCTCAGACATTTCAACAGTTGGGTCTATTTGTGCTTTCCGCTATAGCTCTCATGGTTTCCTACTTAACATCGTGTGTCATCTACTTTAGTGCCATTTCAGCCAGTACCCGATTCTCCTATTTGCAAGGTTCTAAAAAGCGCTAGGCGCTAGTCGGGCGGTGGGGGGCCGCCTAGCGCCTAGGCGGGGCCTAGGCGGTGCCTAGGCGTTTTGCCTTTTTTTTTAATTATTTTAATTATTATTTTGATATTATATAATATATATATATATGTTTAAAAATTAATATAAGTTCAAGATTATCCCAAACCATTATTTTAAAGAACAAGTATATAACCATAATTCAAGATTGAGTGATTAATAAGAACAAAAGCAAACATGGTCCGCCTGGCCCGCCTGGTCCGCCTGGCCAGCCTCAACCCGCCTGGCTCGCCTGGTCAGCCTCAGCCCGCCTGGCTCGCCTGGTCCGCCTGGCCAGCCTCAGCCTGCCTAGACCGCCTAGGCGGCTGCCTTGCCCCGCCTAGACCGCCTAGGCGGCCGCCTAGCTCCGCCTAGGAGCTTGGCCGCTTTTCTGGAGCGCCTAGGGCCTAGGCGAGGCTGTGGGGGGCCGCCTAGCGCCTAGGCGCCGCCTAGGCGGCCGCCTAGACCGCTTTTTAGAACACTGCCTATTTGGAAGTAGTTCATTTCCACGCTTTGGCTTCTCTCACCGAGTTTGGATTTGGAGGTCATCTTTTCATTTATATACAGGGATTTTTTGGTTGTTGTTTACGTGCTCCATTCTCTCTCCTTCCATTTACGAATCTGCTTGTTGCTTAACTTGCTTCTTTGGTTAGTTTGCCATCTCGCCTTCATATCAAACTCACCGAGGAGACAACCCCGAAGAACAAGAAGAGCAAGGAGTGGTGTTTGTGTGTGTGGTTTGGGGGGGGGGGGGGGGGGAGGGGGATTGTTGTGCTGTGTTGTGTTGCCATGTGTAGATTATCTATAGAGTTGTATGTGTGTATCCTTTCATATTTTTGCTAATTGAACCTACATAGTTTTATTATGCAGAAGTCTATACATTCATAGTGCGGCGTAGTAAGTATTGATTTAATATCTCGATGAAAAGATAAAAATGTTGCAGAAATTAGTTTATTAACCCCACCAGGATAAACAATTTATTGTTTTAACCATTGTTTGATCATTTTATCAAGAGGTAGAGGATACTTGCAGATTGGTTAGTTGGTGCAGGTGAAGCTAATGGAATCAAATCAGTTACCGCCTTTTATCCTAAAGAAGCTTCTAATTCCAATGGTAATGCTGTCTCCCATGTTTGTATTAGGATTCTGTAGTTGATTATCAGGTTTAAGTCGCTTAAAAGATTTCTTCAGAGTTCAGTCAGCGTCGTGATCACGGGGCTCGGTCCGGATTACACCAGATTGGAGTCTTTTGGTTCCGCTGATGCTTTCGCGGAAACTCTGGTATATTCCACTTTCTCATTGCTATGGATTATTTATCGGCTGTTACGAACACGATGATTACCTTAATAGGTAAGCGGGTTGGACAGAAGCTGGAAAAATCCACCGGGAGTTGCGGCAAAATTGATTAATTCTAAGGCTGCAAATGGTAATTTGTGACTTCTACTAAGAAATCGTGAACCTTCCTTGTAGTCGATCCTATCTTGATGGGATAAAGACTTGGATGATGATGATGATTTTGAATTTGTGGAGCTCATTTTATCTAGTACTACTGCTCCTTGGCAGGGCTGTATTACCTTGAGTACACATTGCAAAATCCGGGTGAAAGATGCAGGCACATAGTCTCAGCCATTGGCATGGCCTCCAATGGTTGGTACAATAGGCTGTATACAGTTACAGGACAGGTAAGCATTACCAAACTCAACATTTGATTGTGTCTCAATGAGTCAGTTAGTCCCACATGGGCTAGGGGTGCGAGAGCCGCGTCGTCATATACCCGTTGCCCCCTTCCCCTCATGACCTGTTTTGAGGTAGCACGGGATTCATGACTTGGTATCAGAGCTTGGTCCCACTTTCACCCCCCTCAGAACTAGTCATGACTCATGAGGGGGGAGGGAGCAATGGGTATATGAATACACGGCTCTCCCAACCCCGGCCAATGTGGGACTAACTGTTCAACAGAATTATTGATGGAACGACCGTAAGAGGATTTTGTGCAGTTCATGGAAGATGAATCGGAGAGGTACCAGTCCCAAATCGAGAAGGTGAGCTGAACGGACTTTTTAAGTTTCCTTCTATCGTGTCCTTGTGTGATTGTTCAACAGCTAAAGCTCTGCAAATTGCAGTCTGTTTCATCATTCAGATTGAATTGAGAAAACAAAAGGAGGGCTGGAATTGGTGAATGTTGTTCCATGCCGAAGTATCAGATGGTCTTTGTGCGTTTTCAAATGCTGTATAGGGCTCGGAGTTCCGTTTGTAACCATTCATTCATCAATGGAGACGAGGCTGATCATAATTTTTCGGCTGAAGTTCTGTATTTCAGGTTCTTATTGTGAATATGCAAATTGAACTGGTTCTATACTGTAGCAATTTCAATCAGATTCTGTGTCCTTGTCTTCGACGCATCTCAATAGTCCGCTTGTTGTCGGACTTTGGAGTTTCATGTGACGATCACAAATGTATACTTTGCGGCGATGTTGCTGATTTTGTTGTATTTTGATCTGGCATTGCGATTTTGTTTTTAAAATTAACAATTTTTTTCTTTAGAAAATGGACTTCAAGATAATAAATCTTTAATAAACAGACTAAAAGCTTTAAAATTGTCAAAAAATGATCTTTACATCAGTTGAAGTGGAATGTGAGGGTTTACGTCAGTTCAATCGGCGTAAATGAGAGGTTGGATTTTTTTGATCAAATGCCTTTATTTTACGCAAGTTGAACAGGTGTAATAGGATTCTTAGCGTGGAGGGGGTAGTCGGATTGAGCGCGGTTGTTGCGAACGGCTTCCTCGGTTTCAGACTCAGTCCAACCCCACCTTAGTATCCATGGCAGGGAGGGCTGCAGGTAATGACTAAATCTCATCCCCTATCAGGTAAGGATTATGCCTTGCAATGGCGTTGTCAGCGTCATGGGAGCCGGGAGCTGGAGTACAAGAAATTAATCGCCAACGGACTGAAGAACGTATAATCTTCGCCAATGTATCCTCAGCTATGAGTTAGTGTTAGGTCCCTGGCAAGAGATCGGTTTGGTTAAAATGACATGCAACAAGATGGTTTTGCACCATGTCCCTACCGAAAAGATGCAACGAGTCCCTCCGTCGACTTGCTCTCACCTTTAAATAACCAAACTGCCCCTAATATTAAAATCACAAATGTTACTTTTCACTATAGCGAAGAGTGACAATCTGCAAATGTTACCTTTGGCTCAAGTGTTTTGCAGATTAGTACTCTTTGCTACAGTAATTTCACTGTAGCATAGATATTGAGTGCTATGAAAAATTTACTGTAGCAAACAGTAACAATTTGCAAAAGTATTGTAACAAAGAGTAAAAATATGCAAATGTTACTTTTTAGTTACAGTACTTTACAAAAAGTTACTCTTTCTACAATTTTTGTAGAAAGTTACTCTTTGCTACAATGATTTCACTGTAGCATATACAAATGACTGCTATAGTGATTTCACTGTAGCAAAGATTAACAATCTGCAAAAGTACTGAAGCAAAGAGTAATAATCTGCAAATTTCTTAGCTACAATACTTTACAGAAAGTTACTCTTTGTGACAGGGATTTCATTGTAGCATATATAGTGAGTGGTATAGTGATTTCACTATAGCAAAGAGTAACAATCTGCAAAAGTACTGTAGTAATAAGTAACAATATGCAAATATTACTATTTAACTACAATACTTTGCAAAAAGGTAATCTTTGCAACAGTGCTTTGCATAAAGTAACTTTTTGCGATAATGATTTCACTGTAGCTGTGTGACGTGGAAAAAGAATCGGGTTGTCTTTATTGCGCAGCAAGATATTAGAAGCTGATCCCTAGTACTCAGGGGTGGTGAGCCGGGTGCGGCGAAGGTTTTGATCAGGAGATTGTGGGAGAGATTGTCTGGAGGGCCCTTTTGATCCGCGTCTCCAAGTTACTTCATACGAGAGCTCTGAAGGGGTTGCCTAGGACAGAGGTATTTACAGGAGTTCGGGTTTCTTGAGAGGCTAAGGAGTCTTCGCCATTACTTTTGTCCCTTCCGTACTTCAAGCTTTCGTTGGCTAGGGGGGCTTTTGGCATCGTTCCTCGGTCTTTGCGTCTCCCTTGGCCCTTGCTAGACCTCGACGTCTTCGATCGTCTGTTCGTGACGTCGATCTTACTTTTGGCGTTGACTTTGGGTTTGGCTTTGGCTTTAGCTTTAGCTTTGCTTTGGCGTGGCTATGGTGTTGACTTGGTTTTGGCGCTTGCGTTTGAACGTATACGAGGAGACTTGTGGTGTTTTAATCCTTCCGGGCATTGTATGCCGTTTTGGATAGGACGTGCGTTGCTTTGCTTGTGATCGTTGTAGTTTGTCGGCTTTGGTACATGCGTTGCTTTAGCTCGGGTGTTGCTTTTGCTTTACTTTGGCTTTTACTTCGACTTTTGCTTCAGCTTTGGCGTGATCTTTTGCTTCGAATGATGAAGGCGGGCCTTCCGAGTCCTTTGATTTTTTTAGCCTCCTCCTTTTGGGGATGGAGTTTTGGCAACGACGATTTTAGTGTCGATCGGTTTTTAACGATCTTCTCCGCGCTTCTTTGGCATTGTCGAAGTTGAGGGCTTGTTGAAGACAACGGGGTAGTGCCGCATCGATCTTCTTCCCGGACTTCTTTGGCGTTGTTGGAGTCAAAGGCTTCTTCTCTTAGCTTTTTTCTTCGTACATGGAGTTGAAGGTTGATCTTCATGTGCAAGGGTCTTCTCGTTGATGAGAACTTTTAATGAACTAAGCCGTTCTCATAAGATAAGCTTGCCCGAGCCTCGTGAAGCCTTGGGTCATCGAGGGCGAGTCTCGTTCTTTGCAGAGCATCGATGTCTCTTTGTCTTCGTCTCTGGCCGACCGACCTCTTGAGCCTTCCCCCTGCCCCTCTATTTATAGGCGAAAGGGGGGTAGGAGAGAGATGAAAAGATTTATTTGAATCCCTTGAATATTTCTCCTCATAACTACCCAAGATTCATTCCTTTATTTATGGAGGAATCAATCTTTATTTATTTTCTTTTTTATTTCCGGTAGCTATGAACTCTATCTTTTAAGGTTTAACTTAATCTTGCATATTTAATCGATAGCGACCTGAGCTTTTATCTTTTATGTCGGATCGAGGGATCGATGGACATCCACATTTGTGTAGACGTCTATGCAACCTTCCCTCGCTCATTGCAGTTTTACTTCTTTTTTTTTTTTCCTTTTCTTTCTTCCTTTTTCTTTGGCCGACCGCACCCTTTCCAAGGGAAGGGAGGCCGTGGTTCACAAAGGGGGTCGAGTGGGCTCCACTTGTGGATGCGCCGACCCGGCCTCTTTTCAGTTTAGGGTGGACTAGTGGGTACCACTTGCATGGTGCGGGCCCACTCGGGCCACGCCATGTCGGGTTCAGGCCTTAAGCTTGCACGTATGGGTCGGGCCTTGCGCGAGCAATTTTATGTGTCTACTGTAACAAAGATTAGCAATCTGCAAAGTATTATAGCAAAAAGTAACATTTACATATTGTTACTCTTTGCTATAGTAAAATTACTATAGTAGGCATTGTAGCAGCTACAATGAAATCACTGTAACAGCTACAGTGAAATGTGATTTTTTTTTTTGAAATGTGTGATTTCCTTGTACGATCTAGGGGTAAAATTGACATTTTCTTTAAAAATGTTACTCTTGATTAACGAATTGTTGTTCTTCATGTGATTTTCCTGTACGATCTAGGGGTAAAATGGATATTTTTCAAACGACATGACCATCAATAAAGCATCTATTTACCTATCATTATCGTTAATTACGATCTAATTTAATGCACTGTAGATCAATTTATCCTTTTTTTAATATATAAAATGGATACTTCGCCAGTTGAACTTGAATAATTCTTTTTACCCCAGTTAAAAACAAAAAATAGTATATTTTTATGACCGGTAATCTTGTCGGGGGTCGTCAAGGCAAAATACAGACCACAAGCAACCCCCCAACGATAAAAATCAGAGCAGACAGCAATTTTAACTGCAGAATTCTCATTACTATGCTCTGATTTTTTTGATTTTTTATTTGATAAAAAACAAGCCGGATGACCCAGTCCAAGGGCCTGATCTAGGGGTGTAAATCGGGTCGGGTTGGGTCAGGTTCTCGAGCCAAGGGTCTAAGCCCAGACCTGCCCCAGGTATAAAATTTTCCGGGTACACAACAATTTCAACCCCTTGACACCCTAGTATAAATGCAGGAACTTCTACCAATCCGAGGCGACCATTTCGCACGATTCGATCCATTTCCCGATGATCGGGAAATGATCGTATTAACTGATAAATATCTCAAATGCTTTAGTTGGCCGAACACTACATTAAGTCCGACCACCGAGCTTCAGTGCTTTCACTAAATGATGCGTGTGGGTTGAGCCATTCCCATCCCAATCTAGTGGCCCAATTGGATCGGGCATGACTGGGAAAAGATTCAGGGGTTGTTTGGTTGCCATGCAAATGATGTGTGTATATCTGCTTGCACATGTGACATATGTAAGCAGGGGCGGACCTACATTGGGCTAGGGGGGCTCAAGCCTGCCCCTCACTTTGGAAAAAAAAAAAATATAAGTTACACTTACCCCCTTAAAGTTTAGCTAAAAAACACTTAATCCCCTTATAGTTTATTTTGTTCCAAATCACTCTCTAAAACTTGAAATGTTAGACAATACCCCTTTTGTCAACTACTTGTTTTCTTCATTTGGTAAATTTTATCTTATCGAAGCTGAATTGAAGAGGGGCAAAATGTTGTTTTTTTAACTATAGGGGGGTTAAAAAAGGATCTGATCTATTATTTACAACCCGTGCATCCCGATCGATTCGGCCAGTTATAGCTCCAAATTTTTGAATAACTCTAAGGATCAAAACTCTCCTCCACTCGAGGCAAAATTCTAATAGACATTTTGCCGCGTGATCGAAGGAAGGGTAGGGACGTTGTCACACTGCTTGCCAAAGTCTTCGGCTGTGAGCAAGGTTCGAAATTTTCATTTCGGTCAATATTTCGACCTTTTGGAAAATGAAAATATTTCGTGGAAATATTTCGACAGTGTGAAAATATTGTGATTTGATGAAAATGATGAAAATATTAATTTTTTAATAGAATTTTTGAATGAAACTCTGGATAGTCATAAACCAAGTATAGATACACACTTTAGAACACTCAGATAATATTTGCACCCTATCAATGGGCTTAGAGCTTGATATAACATTATTCTATACATATTGGGCTGATAACCAGTAAACTGGCAAAACATATACTTCATCAACTTCATATATTTACATATATTTATATTGTTTACATCATGAATAATACATCACTCTTCTTCACTCATCCAAGTAATCTCTTCTTCGCTCGTCCAACTAAAGTCATCATCATCAGCCGCTCCTGATGCACACCACTGCAGCCTCCGACTGACAGACTAGGTCCACCACCACTGGCATCATGAACAAATTGCGTTGACATCCATTCTCTCAGCACGCTCCCGCTGGGCCGTTCTTGAATCTAAGACCGCCTGTCGATATTGCGCTTTCTCCTCTTCTATCTCAATATCTGGTGGGTAATCGATATCATCATATGAACGACCCCTGGTTGATGGAGTGGTAGTATGTCTGGACTCCTCGATCCGTTTCTTCTTCTTCAGATTTCTAGGGGTTCGAACCTGAACTCCTTTATATTCTCCACTCCTCAATAGAGTGCGCATGGTTACTCTGACTTCAAGAGGAGCCTTCAAGCACTCTGCAACATCGGGGAAGCAGCCGGCGAGGTATTGCTTCAGCCGTGTAACACCTCCACTACCGATCTTTTTGCCACAGTATGCACACTGTGACTTTTGCTTCTTTTCGTCCAAGGAAAACCCATGCTGCAACCCTATGTCTTTTGAACTGGAATCCCTATGCGGGGGAGGTTGGGAGGCCATCTGTAAATGAGAATAAATAATATTGATAAAGTTAAGTAACAACTCTATACAGTCTATTATTGTGAAATTCTAAGTAGGCAAGTAGCATATATTTCTTTACATGATATACAGATACATCTCTTTTTAATATTTATAAGAATAAAGAAAATGTAGATTAAGACGGGAACAATCCAAATGATGTATCAAATACTTGACTGAAAATACAGACTAAATAACTAAACGTATATAAGAAAGAAGAATACATCAAAATATAAAGGAACATAAAATCTATTACCAAAATGATCGATAGCCCGACTCATAATCATTTCTGGGATCTTGCCTCCGGTTGATCGATGCAAGGTATTCCGTGCAATAATGATGCCATGTCATATATCGATGATACCACTCTGTAAATTCTTTCACATACTGCTGATACTCCAGTGCCGACACATCAACCAAATATCCAATCATCGGATACTGTGTATAAACAGTGATTGTGACACCTCCATCTGCATGGGGATATACAACTGTACTTTCAGTCGTCGGCTGATGATATCCATATGGCCCATATGGATATAGTCTATAGCTCTGAGGTTGAGAGACATAATAATTATCGCTTTGGTCAGGATATCCATATGACTGGCCATGACTATAATATAGATCACTAGACTGGTTATGACTATAATATGGATCACTAGCTTGCTCTTGACCATAATTGTATCCGCCACTGCTCGTGCTAATCGTATCAAATTGAGACGATAAAGAATCAACCTCATGGCTCCAACGAGTAGATGTGGAGCTACCTCTATCAGTTTGTCTAGGTTCACCTCGTCTACGCTCGTACTACTTCTGCCTTTTCTCTCGCGGTGCACCATGATCATTGTCTTGAGTAGCATGATCGAAATGAGCCTCAGCAGTAAATGGGCTCAACGGTCTCTGTGATACTGATGCACCTTGTGTGTCATGCCTTCCCTGACTAGCACTGCCCCCACCACCACCACCACCATAAGAAATATCAACACCACCGTGACTACACCATGACTATCATCGTCGTCGTCGTCGTCATCGTCATCGTTGTTAGGAGTTTGCGTCTCCTTTTCGCCTATATCATCCCGCACATGGGTAGATAAAGCATCAATATCAACACCCATCTCTGAGGCAATGTATGTGGTCGGTCTTCCTAACGGGGTATCCATGGTTAGAGATCCTAACTCCTTAACCCACTGATACAGCGGATCCTCCTCTTCATCATCAGTAAAAATATCACTAAGATCGATCGGCGTCATATCTCTTTCCTCTCATTCTCTTATATTCTTTATTATGAGCCTTAAGTTGTAATGGACCCGTACAAGCTTTTCTAACCTCTCATGCCCTAGCCTATTTCTTCTCTTGCTATGGATCAATCCAAATGTGCTTCAATTACGCTCACACCCTGATGAGGATGCAGTCTGTGAAAGGACTTGAACAGCAACTTTGCGTAGGCTAGGGGCCGAAGTGCCATAAGTCACCCACCACTCGGCTGTATGAATAAGAATTTATATTGATAATTAATTATGCTGATAATTACGCTCACACCCTAATTTATATTCACTATTAAAGTATTATACCTGGCTGCGAAAGAAGTCTTCCGCTTATTGCAGTCGGTGTTGCGAAGCTACCCATCACATCTCTAAATATCTTCAACTGCATATGCATTTGAAGATTTAAGTTAACAGTCATGTTTTTATCTTAATTTTCATTTAGAAAATTAGAGGTATTTACCTCACTAAGGCAGGTTGCTTGCTCCTGAGGATTCGATAACAACTTGGCTACCACTTCTTGAAGCTCCTGAATAAGATCATCACGTATTCCAAGATCTTGGAAATAATGATACATCGGATTTAGATAGAACGTTGCGGGATTAAATAATTTGCGTGGTTAAAATGGTGTAAATTCATCAAACATAAATGGCTTGATAAATGGAAGTGATTTTTACCAGTCTTTTGTAATGGATGTGCCAGCTGCTTTGTCTATCTTTTCTCAATAATACCCAATATCCTGTCGGGATAACGAGCGGTTTTCTTTATAGCTTTTTTCATCAGATCAATAGCACGATGTAGATACCCTATGGTGGGTTTCTTATCCCCATCCACCATCCTCAATACTTTCATAATAGGAGTTAAGATAGCGACAACTTCACGGACTTTAATCCAAAATGTCGAACTCCCAACCATGTCCTCGATATTTGTGGCAGAATATCATCCATGGTATTGTATCCACTCGGGAGAAGTAAACATTGCCCTAAGTTGATCTTTCTTATCGAACAAGCTCTGTAGTGCAACGTAGTTACTTGCAAATCTAGTGAGACCTGGTCTCACAATATCCCCCCCCCACACTTCTTTCTCATTATAGCAAGCACGAACGAGTGATTGTAGATATAATTCGTAATTAATCTTGCATTCTTCATCAACTCCACCATATTTTTTCTCTCCCCAATGTCCTTAAGTATCAGGTCTATACAATGAGCAGCACAGGGGGTCCAGAATAAGTTATAGCCTTCTGTATCCATGAGTGCCTTACCGGCTTTCATATATGCACTGCCATTGTCTGTGACAATCTGTACAACATACTTCTTCCCAACAGAATCTACTACTTCCTTCATTAAATTATACAAATATAAATGGTCCTTCACATATGCAGACGTATCAACTAATTTTAGAAAAATTATTTGACCATCACTGCATACTATAAAATTTATCAATGGCATGCGTGTAGGACCTGTCCAGCCATCACACATGATGGTAACACCGTACTGTGGCCATTTTTTTTTTAAAGAGTTCATGTATTCCTGGAGGTCTTCATCCTCTTGGTCAAGTAGGGGGTTCATCAACTCGTAAGCACTTGGAGCTTTCACTCCTGGTCCACACCTACCAGTCTCATCAATCATTGTCTGGTAATAAGGATTTTTGACCACTGCATTAGGTGCCAAACCCCCGTAGTGTACAAACCGTGCCATAAACTTGTGCAGCTTATTCTTAATCCCCTTCTTATGTACTATATGAGGAATTATAGGTTGGTTTGTGTCTTGTCTTCTACAAGCATAAGGATCAAAAGTTGACTGTGAGCCTGACCTTGTAGACTTTGACCGAAATAAGCTGCTAATATCCTTCCCCCTTTTGGTAGTACCACTAGCTCCGGAACCACCTCCCGTTTCCCGTACAGATTGACCAAAATTTGGCATCATCTGCTCTAACCTCTCTCTTTGCTCTATGTCCCACTCCTCAGTACGAGACATATTCCTTCCTAAGTTAAATGCTGGATCATCATCGTCAGAGATATCCTCTTCAATATGGATCGGGGCAGCTAGACTCTCCCTAAATTGCTCCTCAGTCCTCCGTCTCTCAAGTGTCTTATCCTTGCTTACTTTCAAAGTCTCCCTCATAAGTTCTCTAACCTCTATGGGACACTTAACACATTACTCCACATTAGGGAATCCTCCCGTTAAATGTTGCTTCAATCTTGATACCCCTCCACCCTTAAGAATCTTCTGACAGTTATTACATTGAGACTTGGACTTGTCATCACCAACAGCGACACCATGTTCCCACCCGATATTTTTTTTTCCATTTCACTGCAAATGAATAACATTTATACGATTTTATCAACCATGGTAACAATCAAGCACACAAATAATCTAAAAATTTATTGATTCAGTCTATTTCAACTTAGCAGCTCCTAACTATTTGAAGAATACACCTAAGCCTCCAATCCGGTCTTATGAAACCAATTCGACCAGGTAAGCCCCCAGGTGAGTGGAGGGGTCACAATGGTCCCTCTTAAAAATCACTCTTCTAGAACAGAAATTGTCACCATCTTAAGGGACATGGCTAGCCTAGACATCGATTTGATCAAAGAGTGGAATTGGTTCAACTTTTGGTGTTCTTCGTTCTATTGAGCTCTAAATCCCTATGGCCAACATCTACGTAAATAAGCAAATAGTCAAGCACACCGTATGTTTTCAAACAAATTAGACAATTTTTATTTTTATGCGAATCAATTTTATGTTTTGATTTTATAATATATTTTTTACGTTTTGATTTTATAATATATTTTTATGCAAATCAATTTTACTTTTAGAAATTCATTTATATGCAAAATTTCTAACGTATATTACTTTTTGCTATATTACTAATTTATATGCAAAATTGCTAATTGCTAATGTCAAAGAAAAATAACATTATTTGAAAAAAATTACCAACACTTATTTGCACTCCGAAATCCTCAGACCTTTGCACTTCTTGCACTCTGAAATCAATCCCTTTGCACTCTGAAATCTATGCACACACGCCAAATAGATAGTAAGTAAGAGATAAGAGAAGAAAGAGAAAACTAGAAGAGAGAACAATTCTACACCACAAGCACCTTTTAGGCAAATATCACAGTACGTTTGCACTCCGAAATCAACTTCTTTACATCAAAAATCATAACAATCATTCACACAAACACACCAAAGAGAGAGTTAGCAATTCACAAGTTGTAATCTGAAACTACCTAGAAAATTGAAAGACATCCCCGCTCATCATGCTTCAACAATTCAGAAAATGGTTTTGGAAACTGCGTTTATTTTATTACATTGTTTATTATATAACAATTTCAAGCTTTGCTTTGAATTTGTCCACAGTTGAATCTTCCTCGAAAGCACACAGACCAAATATAGAAAAGATAAGATAAGGTTGTGGGCCTTGCGGCGTGTGGATGTGTGCACAAGTGGGTGGGTGTGTTTGCATGCTTCTGCTGGCATGTGTGTGTTTGTTTGCATCATTGTGTCTTCGTGTGTGTGTGTGTGTGTGCTTGTGGATGTGGTGCATCGAGCATGCTTGTGTTTGTGTGTGAGGATCTGGGTGTGCACTTAGAAAGCAGCTGTCTCAACTCTTTTCTGGCACCATCATGGCATCATGTTTGAACTGCCAGTTGTGGGATTCTCTCGATTTTAAAAATGCTTTATGCAATAGCAATTATGCCGACAGATGTTAGAGCTTTTATATACACATTATGCCTTTCATGTTCCCACTCTGCTTATTATGTTCTAAAGTAAACGATTTGATAACCTTCTACTACTAATATATGAATATATCATACATATGATTTCGAAAAAATGCCCAGTTTGCATCCGAAAAAATGCTCAGTTTGCAAGGTTCGAAATTACCCTCTTTGCATCCGAAATCGCAGGCTTCACAGTAATGCCTTGCACGGTTACACCCAAATAGAGAGTAAGAGAGAGGGGGAGACCCGGGGCCGTGAGAGAGAGCTAAGAAGAGAGACCGGGAGAGAGATTGGAGTAGATAAAATAAAAGAGTAAAAAAAACAGGTTCGAAAGAGAGCTAAGAAGAGAGGGAGATGAAAAAGAGATTTCGCGAGGGTCTGCAAACCAAGCCCGAAAGCCCACAGGTTTAAATAGAATTTTTAAAAACGGGATTTCGCACAGATCTCGTTAAAATTTCATGAAATATCATAATGTTTCGCAAAGTTTTGCACCGAAACGCGAAATATTGTAATGATAAGACACCCGGGCCAGTCTCTTTCGGCCGCCTCACGTGGGTGGGCCCCAGCTATCTCGAAAGAGACAGGCCGCACGATATTTCGTAAAAATCCAAAAAAAAACTGTGAAATATCGCGTGATATTTCGCGAGATATCGCACCGAAATACGTCAATCACCTGTCGCTCTCGGCCACCCCACGTGGGTGGGCCCCAGCTGTCGGCTCGATATTTCGCGATATTTCGCGAAACATTAAATTTCGCACGAGATTTCGCGAGATATCGCGGTCAACGATGGTTTCGTCGGACGCCCTCTGCGCAGCACATGATGCGGGCCCCAGCTGTCCGCTCGACATTTCGCGGTATTTCGCGATCTGTAAATTTCGCTTGATATCTCGCGAAATATCACAATTTATATGTGATTTGCATTCCGCTCGAATCCGTAGGCGGGATTTCGTGCCGAATTTTAAAAAAAACGAGATATTTTGCGATATTTCGTGAAATTTCTCGAGATTTTGAACCTTGACTATGAGGCAACGACTGTAGATACTTTTTAATAATTATACCCCCCCTGAGAAGAAATCTTGAGTCTGTCGCTGTGTGTAAGTAAAGATTCATGTGTTTAGGTAAAATTTTATTTGCACAGTTTTATGTGCAAAAGTTGTACAAATTAAGCAAGTGTGGATCTATTTACACACATCATGTCAAATTAACTAAACAGCCCTAGACTATTTGCACATGTGTTTTCAGAATCCCCCTATAGTTTACTTTGTTCCAAATCAATCCCTAAATTCTGAAATGTTAGTGCAATACCCCTATTATCAACTACTTGATTTTCTCATTTGGTAATTTTTATCTGATCAAATCTTACTTTGGGGGGGGGGGGGGACAAAGTGTAATTTACCTAAAAAAATAATTCTACACAGCTTGTTTGTCAACTTTTGGCTACCAACTTCACATGGAGGTGGCCACCGCCTCACCGGCCACTACCCCCCACGTGTCAATGTCCACCGCCATGCCGCCGACCACCGCCACACAGGACACCCGTCACCGCCGGCCACCACCCTCCGTCGCCACCCATATTGGGGACCCACGGTCGGCCTCGCCGTCCGTCGGCCATGATCCGTTACTAGCCACCAATGCCCACTACTGTTCGGCTGACATCCACAGCCGTCTACCACCACCCGTGCACGTGGCATCCCTGTAGAGTTCATCACATGGCCCTTAGTGAATGAGAATCGAGTGGGAAACGGAGCCTACTTCTAGGTTTTTGGGGGTATGTATGAAATCCCCCCATAACCGTCTCGGCAAAAAAAAAAGGATCTGGCCTATTATTTACAACCCGTGCACCCTGATCGAGTCGACCAGTTATAGCTCCAAGTTTTCGAAGGACTTCGAGGATCAAAATTCTCCTCCACTCGAGGCAAAATCCTAATAGCCCTTTTGCTGCGCGATCGAAGGAAGGATAGGGACGTTGTCACGCCGCCTATCAAAGCCAACGATTGTAGTTACTTTTTAATAATTATGCCCCTTCTGAGAAAAAATCCTGGGTCCGCCACTGCCTTCACGTCCCAAAACTTGGGTTGTAAGGGAATGTCCATGAGAGGGCATATGAAGTCGATCCCTGCCCAATCCCTCAGACGATGTGGGACTAAAACCCAACAAAACAATGGATTTGAAGTAAGAAAGTAAACAATCTTCTCTAAGTGGTTAATAGTGTCTAGCCATCATCATTACCATTTGGTTTAAAATTAAACTGATGCTAATTGTCGATTACATAAAAAAACCTTGATGATTTTTTTTTTATTTATTCTTTTGAAGAGGACATATCTGTCATGGTTAGAACGACGACTATAAGTGCCATTGTACAAGAGAGACCCCAGTTCAAAGCCTTTCAATTACAAGGGCACAAGGTATTAACTTTTTCCTTAGCAAAGACCTAGACTTGTTTCTATCCATAGATGCATCACTTTATTTATAAGCCATACGGCGTAAGACAAGATTGGGATTCGATCCTACAACGGCTCGAGCAGTGGCGGAGCCAGGATTTTTCCCGGGGAAGGGGGCGACACACAACAATTCATCAATTGGATATATTTCATAAATATAATTTTTTTAATGGTGAGTATCCATAACCTTCATTTTCATTTACAACAAAATTTGAAAAAAAAAACTTTTGGAGATATAAAAACTTCAAAGTAAATGGAATAAGATTGAAAATTCAACTTTTTTAATTTAAAAAAATCAATTAAAATTGTCCTATGAGTTTTTAAATAAACATAATTTGAAAAAAAAATCAAAAAATTAGGAAATCTAAACTGAGCTAAAGAAGAAACACATGAATCAACGGAAAGAAATCAAAACTTAAAGATATAAATAAAAAATTTGAACAATTCTAGCAATCGGAATTTCTCGGGTCGGACCTTAGGTACTCGGCAGGAGTCGTTGAAGCCTTGAAAGCAGCCAAGCAAGTGGTGGATCCTCCGTGAGTCAACATGAGGAGAAGGAGATTGCTCCACGGTGGTGGACTTGACGGCAAAGCGATGGAGGGAGCAAGCAACATAATTTAAAAAAAAAAGGGTTTTCCATTTTTTCGGATTTTCTATAGCACGGCCGCACGGGTCAGATGGGTTTGCGAGGCTCACGGGTAAGACGGTTCACGATTTCAGATTTTCGAACGCACAGTATCAGAGTCGTCAGAGCATGGTCATACGGTCTCTTTTCGATCACACTACCACTCGAGGTCAGACGATCAAACCGGTCATGACTCACGCGAGGGCTGTGAGGCTCGCAGTCGCATGGATCCAGCACAACAAATGGGGGTGTGGGGCACACTGGTTATTTCTAATTTTTGGGGGTCCATTTTGTAGTTACTTTGCTGACCAAACTTTTTGGGGGACACGTACGTGCCCCCACTTGTTGCCCCCCCCCCCCCCCCCCCCCCCCCCCCTAATCCGCCCGTGGGTTCGAGAAGAAACAACAATTTTTAAAAAATGGATTAAAAGGTATTTTGTTTGAAAAGAACGGACCAAAAACTTTTAATTTATCAACAACATATTTGTACGGCAATTCAATTACCATATAGACAGTTTAATTGATGATGTTGGAAATTTAACCGTTCTATACTAGCAAACTTAGGACTTAATCAAATTCTTAAGATTAAACGATTTGTTATTTAGCAACTATAATATTTGCAAACAAAAGCAAGTCACAATATTCTTTTAGAAATTGTTTTCCAAGACAGAGCGGGTTCTATGGAACCATCATTCACCTTGCCGAACTTTTCTAAAAGAGAGAAATAACATATCTAAGTTATCTCTAATTATTTAGTGTTTAGAATTAGATGCAAATCGTTTTTAATAGATCTACTAATAAGACTAAAGAAATAGAGTTAGAAACTCTGGCCTGTGGTCGAAGCACGCTAGGCGTTGTCTCAAGAAACTTATTGCCCCCTTCGTGCGGGTCTCGTGGCAATGGTTCTCGGAGATACAACAACCCTGATCAGGCGACCTCCTTCTCGTCGGCACGACTTCAAAAAGGCTTTGTGAACCTCGTGAACTTTCATGAATCCAGCGACTCGACGAAGATGTTCTCGAAGCAGGGAGAGGCAGCACCGCAGCACAACTTTGATCCGAGAGAGGGAGTCTTCTCGGAGCAAGGGGTAGCATCGCAGCACGAACTCGAGAGAACGAGAGAGGGAAAGGCAAAGAGTAATTCCGATCTTCAAAGTGTACCGATCCCATGGCTGCACTAGGCCTTATATAGGAGTCGGGATGTTAATCGAAGGCTGAAAGAGGGGAGCAGTTCATGGGTTGCGATTAAGCCCATTAAACCCGCACGTTACAGCTCACAGAGAGCTTACCCGTAACGGCTAGAATGCAACGCTTCTTGCATAACGGCTAGTGTCCCACATAGAAAATAATCAATGGTGGAGGGCTTAAAAGCAAAAGTAAAAATAAGGCAGGTGCGGACCAGCCCATTTCGGAGGTGCTATCGTGTCCAGGTCCGCGGGCGCACACTGTGGGTGCAAATTTTGGCAAGAAGTCTGCAAACAGCGGGACCCACCGGCCCTGCCTGTTGGACCCTCGAAGACAACAGCGGAACCCACCGGCCCTGCCTGGTGGGCCCCCGAGTACCACAGCGGGACCCACCGGCCCTGCCTGGTGGGCCCCCGAGTACCACAGCGGGACCCACCGGCCTTGCCTGGTGGGCCCCCGAAAACCACAGCGGGACCCACCGGCCCTGCCTGGTGGGCCCCCGAAGACCACAGCGGGACCCACCGGCCCTGCCTGGTGGGCCCCCGGAGACTACAGCGGGACCCACCGGCCCTGCCTGGTGGGCCCCCGAAGACCACAGCGGGACCCACCGGCCCTGCCTGGTGGGCCCCCGGAGACTACAGCGGGACCCACCGGCCCTGCCTGGTGGGCCCCCGGAGACTACAGCGGGACCCACCGGCCCTGCCTGGTAGGCCCCCGAAGACTACAGCGGGGGCCCCTGAAGACTACAGCGGGACCCACCGGCCCTGCCTGGTGGGCCCAATAACCTGTGGAATCCCCCAGGAGACGGTAGCAGGGCCCATCAGTTTTACCTGGAGAATCTCCAGATCCGATAGCAGAAAACCGCCATTTACCACCAGAGAATCCTATAAATAGCAGAGCCTTCAGAAGGAGAAGGGATCGAAAAACTCAGATCCGAAATCCGAAATTCCAGAACCAAAACCAGAGCTCTGATAATAGATCAGTGCCATCAGTTGATATCTATTTCAGAAACCAGAACCCAGAAATTTCTAACTCTTTGATCTTCTTCTTCTTGTCCTTGAAGAGGTCAAAGAGATTTCAGTGACACTCGGCTTGTCGAGGTCACTTCAAGTAAAGCATTAGTGAATTCAGGTTGCTCCCTATAGCACGGAGACGTAGGCTTCGGCTGAACTCCGAGATCACATCTCTCGTGTCAATTCTTTCTGAGTGCTTCTCTGATTGCATCTCTCTGTTTACATATCAAAAACTTCAACTTCGATCAACAGATCGACCAACGATCTTCAACGTCAACTTCAACTTCAATTGACTGGTGAGGCGAGGTCTTCGGGTCGACACGAAGATTTTCCCCCACAGTTTGGCGCCGTCTGTGGGATTCGAGCAAAAAGTCCAGCTATCCGCTACTACTCGATCGGTTGAGCATACAACCAATCTCGATAGCCAAACCTCCTCGCCTCCTCGGTTGATCAGACAACTGATCGAACGTCGGCACTCTCGTTGCACCCTTCGCTCTCTGAATGGCGAAGACAAAACACCAGGGTCAACCAGAAGGAAGTAATACTCAACAACAAGCTCGTCCGGAGACTCGTTCAATGAGTCAAAGGCTCAACTTCGGACAGCCCTTTGCTGTTCCTGAGATGGAGGTACGCTCAGGGAGTGGGAGATCGGTCGATCGACCTATTGCCCATCCTGCACGACAATCGGTTGGGCAAACTGCCCCCACTCCTGCTGAAGACCCTCCATCGACCTATCAAATCTCTGCGGTCGACTTTCAACTTCTCCAATTGGCGAAGCAAAATGCCAACCTCACAGCAGAGAGGGATGCTCTGAAGAAAGCAGCTTCCGAGGCTGGGATCGCTCTACCTATTCCCTCTACAAGTGAGAGGGTTGATCTTCCTCGACATTCAATTCACTCCGAGCAACGGAGGTCAATGGGCACTGCTGCCCTCGAGAGGATCCGACGCAACCCAACTCCCTCTGCTGCCCCCTGGAAGCAGAGTGTGTGGGATCGCCTTGACGATGAGTCTTCCCAATCGTCTTCTGGCCGCAACTGCGACAAGAGGGCACCTTCAAAGCTCAATATACCAAGGAAGCACCAAATGAAAGGCGCTCCTTCAAAGAGTAGAGTCTCCCCTTCCATTCCACTTCAACGTGGACTTGGATCGGACCTTAGACACCGACTTCAACCGACGAATACTTTAATACCTGAGCAAGACCTTGCGATCTTGCCTCTTGACCCACCTCTAGGTCGAGGACATGGTCGTAGGGATGGCTATTCCTCTGCCGGGCCTCTACATCGAAGCCTCTTCGAGTCAACATTTCCAAGGGGATGGAGAACTCCTATCCTCCCCAAATTCAACTGCATACGAGGAGACCCTACTCTCCACATCCTCGCATTCAAGCAAGCTCTAACGCCACACGAAGAAGAAAACAACGTGCTCTGCCGCACCTTCGCAGGAAGTCTCGATGAGCCGTCGCTCGACTGGTATCATAATCTCCGAGCTGGGTCCATTACCCAGTTCGATGGTTTGGCTAAACTCTTTGTGCAGCATTATCAGCTCAATCTGAAGCCCGAGAAGAAGCTCAACTCTCTCCATCGGCTAAGGATGGGTGCTGACGAGACTCTCCGAAGTTTCACTAGGAGGTTTCGCAACGAGCATGCTGCCCTCTCTGGAAGACATCTGGATGATGAAGCCATCATGTTGGCTTTCCAGAACGCTCTCCGCTTCGATCTACACATCTACAACGACTTCATCCGCAATCCCCCTCCTTCTCTGGGTGCTATGTTCGATCGAATCCAGAGAGAGATCGAGGTCGAAGACGATCAAGTCGCTCGAAAAGGGCGAGAAACAAAACAAAGGCCTGCGGAGAGAGAAGCTCCCAAGTATGCTGCCAAGGCTCACAACGCTGAGGCAGCAGCCCCTCCAACCAACAAACGATCAAAGAATGACGGGCGTCGATCTCCAACAAAGACCACTTTCACCGAGTGGAATATACCAGTCGAACAAATACTCGACCGCATTCAACACGAGGAATTCCTTCGAAGGCCCAATCCTCTTCAGCCAAACTCCAAATTCACAGCAGACAAAACAGTCTACTGTGAATTCCATCGAAGTCACGGCCACTCTACCGACCGATGCTATCGATTGAAGTTCCATCTTGAAGACTTGCTGCGAGAGGGCCATCTTCAAGAATTCGTCAACAACGGGCACGATCAACGTCGAACCTCTGCAAAGGGGAAAGAAGTGTGTTGGATACATCAAATCTCTTCTAACCCATCATCTCTCACCGTGAATGCTAATATCTTTGGCATTCATGGATCATTGCACAACCAAGCAGTGACCGGGAAAGAAGTCGATCGGCAAATTCGGCGCATCTTCCATGTTCGATCTACTGCAAATAAAGAAGATACCTGGATCGAGAAGCCCATCGAAGGTCTTGCTTGGCCTTCCATCGTCTTCAACGACACTGATCTTCAAGGAGTTCATACTCCACATCGAGACCCCCTGGTTTTGAAACTCATCATCGACGAAAGCACCGTCAATCGGATCCTCGTCGACACTGGGAGTTCTATCGATATTATGTTCTCAGACTGCTTCAAACGTCTGGGACATAAATATCAAAGTCTTGACGTCGTCCCGACCGTGATCACTGGCTTCAACGGCGAACAAAGCATCACGGTGGGCGAATCGAGATTCACTCTGGACCTCAGCCGAGAGACTCGAGTCTCGGTGAGGTTTGCCATTGTCGAAGGGGTCTCCAGTTACAACGCCATCCTCGGGCGACCATTCCTCCATCAGATCAATGCCATCTCCTCTTCTTATCATCAATTACTCAAGTTTGCAACTGGAGAAGGCATCGTCTGCATTCGAGGCGATCAACAAGCTGGAAGATCTTGTGAGGCTGCAGCGGCTAAGACAGATCGCAAGATCAACATCGCTCCTCCAAAGCGGCCACGAGATGAAGCTGGTCCCTCTTCCAAATAGCAATCAAAGGAGATTCCGCTGACCGAACCTCCACCAATCGAATGGGAAGCATCACCTTCAATAGACGAAATCATCCCAATCAATATAGGCAGCGGAGATCTCTCTCGACAAACTTTCATTGGTACCGGTCTTAGCGATGCAGAAGCGCAAGACATGGTCTCCTTCCTCCAGTCCAATATCGACGTCTTCGCTTGGTGTTTCGAAGACATGCCTGGCATCAATCCAGATGACGCTTGTCACCGACTTGCGATCAAAGAAGAAGTGAAGCCTGTCAAGCAAAAGCCACGCACCATCCGACCAGAGCTACAAGTTGTTGTTCAAGAAGAAATCACCAAGCTACTCGCAGCAGGCTTCATCCATGAAGTAGAGTATCCTACCTGGATCTCTAACATAGTTGCTGTTCCAAAGAAGAATGAGAAAGTCAGAGTCTGCATCGACTTCACCAACCTCAACAAGGCTTGCCCCAAAGACCCATTTTGTAACACCTGTGGTGTTAAATTTGGGAATAATAAAAGTTTACCTTGGGTATTTTCGTCATTCTTAGTCAGACTTTTTCTTTGGGCTTTTTCTGGAAGAATAAGTCGTAAACCCATGAAATATTTTACGTTCACTTTTGCTATGGCTTCGAACAGGTCGCAATGGCGCATCCCGTGCCGTAATCGGGTGTATGCACAGCTAGTTTCGGCAGTTCGGTAGTTATACCCTAGAATATCGATAAATTAACTAACATTTGATATTGTTTGATTCACCACGGAAGTTCGGGTAATCGGATCGCAGCAAGGCTGGATAAGTTGGGTGGGGATCTGAGAGACCTTTTCAACGAGCCTGAGCTGGGGTCGATCCGATGCCTGGGTGATGAGTAATTACTATTTTAAATTTTTAAGTATTTCTTTCTTTTCAAGAGATCCATAAGTCAGAAAATTGTGTATCAAGCGCCGACGCGTTCATGTCGACGAGAGCTTTCCAATGAATCCTCTTAGGCCCAATTCTGACATCCTATTTATAAGTTACGACTAATTATCTTTTTCAGCCCAGTAGGTACTCGAATCGCACCCGGGTTCCTACCGAGCCCACTTCAGGGCGCGGGACCGAGCCTGACCAACCCAAGGACCTGACTTCTAACCTCCTAGATGGCTTTAAGGCTCATAATTATCCCTCCCCAAGGTTTTAAATGTTAAACTTCAGATGGGGAGGATCAAGCAAGATTTGGAGTAATAAGCCCAACATCTTCCGTTCCTTTTTTTCATTCCTCTTCATTAGGAATTAAGGGGTTAACAACTGATCTTTTAAACCTTCTTTAATTACCACCATTAACAACCTACTTCTATACTTCTGTCTTCATGAAGAATCTAGAGAGAGAAAGAGAACGGTAGAACCAAGAGAGAGAGAGAGTTATATATATATATAGAGAGAGAGAGAGAGAGAGAGAGAAGGGGAAGGAGTTGCAGCGGCCCGACGATCCACGCAGCGGCGAGCCACTCCGAAACCGAACCCGAACCCATCAGGTAGTCCTCCCCTCCTCCTCCTTTCTCTTCTTCGTTGTAACCACCGGCGACCCATCGGCACTCCGCGACCCAAACCCATCCACGGTCCTCTCCTACCTTAGCCGCGGCCCACTCGGGTGAACGCCACCGCGACCCCATCTCCGGTCCTCGTCGGGAGGACAAAACCCCAGGCTCGACCGGCGATCGCCGGAGCAAAACCAAACCCAAACCCAAAACCCGCGGAACCCTCCGGCCAAAGCCTTCTCGGGCTTCGATGGAACGCATGTTACCTTCTCCCGCGTCTTCCCCGCGGGGGAGACCGGCCGGGCACCGCCGGCGCCACCCCAAGCCACCGGAGCCGAGCACCCCGCGGCCATGCATGGCTTCCCTTCCTCTTCCACGAGTTGGGTGGGGATCCCATAATGGTCACAAGCGGACTCTAACGAATCCGAAGGTGTCGGGGTGTCTGGGAGACCACAATCCCATGTCCGAGCGGCATGGAGTGGTCGAGAAAATGGTGCCGTAGTGATGGGTTCACAGTGAACCCATTCCTCTGTTTTCCTTTGTTGAAGAAGAAGAGGACAAGGGTGGCATTTCTTGAATTGTTATCAACCCAAACTTAACCCATTAATAACTCAACCCTGAATCCAGACCCGACCCGACTGCACAGCAACCCGACCCACCTTAAGTGCACAGTAGACCCGATCCGAACAGCAGACCTGACCCGACCCGCAGACCCAACCTGATAACACAGACCCGATCCAGCAGTGAACCGGTCAGGTTCACCTGAACCAGACCCTTAAACCGACCAGAAATTGGTTTAGCCGCCATTTCTTCGTCCGATCTCAGAATCGAACGAAACCAGCGGCATTACGACCGGATCGGAAAATCCTACCTGTTGGACATAGTTAGGTACAGTAATAATACTGTATAGTATCCCCTTTTATCCATGAACCCGATCTAGTCGGTGCACAGTGGCTTGACCGCCAATTCTCCGTCCGATCTCGGAATTGGACGAAACCAGTGGTATCGTGCTCAGATCATCGATGCCGATATATTAAACCTAGTTTGGGACCCTAGAGACCCCTTTACCCTATTGAACCGATCATAGACCGGTTTTCACCGGTTCGACCCTAAAACCTCCGACCAAAGTCGGATTCGAGCGAGACCGGATCCCATGGGTCCCTCATCCCTAAACCAAGATTTTTAGAACCCTATTTTAAGTAATTCATAGATGTAACGACTTATATATTTTAAATCATGGTGGTCAGTTCCTCCTTCGACGGTACACCGGACCGATAGGCGTAAGGAGCGTGGACTACCGAGCTATTCTCCAGGTGAACATGATTAATTCTATTCTAGTTAGAGTAGATTGTAGTTGTATCTGTAAAATAATAAATAAAACCGTATGTGGCATAGTATGTCCAATGCATGCAGGCGGGAAACCGGTACTGCATGTGGGAGGTGGGCATACTATCCCTTGCCTCTGAATAGTCATGCATGTAATATTTTGATAGCTATAATGGTGATTGACTCAACCTAGATTCACACTAGGATGCATGCAAACAAGTAGATACTTGTACTGATTATTTATTAATATTCTGTTGAATGACTGTGTTTGATGACCATGGATCGCATGGAGCAGTCCAGTTGTTATTGAGCAACAAAGACTGGTGGTCTCGATAGAGAGACCGGTGGTCTCAATGGAGAGACTGGTGATTGTACTTCCTCAGTTGAGGTTCTCTTCCCAGAGGGAAGACTCACTACTCACGGGCATGGGTAGGGGACCCGAGTGCACAGGATGGGAGGTGAACCACCGCCTGTGCATAATCCGAATCAAGTAGGTAGGGTCACAGGGTTGGGCAGGCGGTAAAGCCCCTAGTGGCCTAGTAGTCCACCCCTGGGTAATGACCCCGAAGAAGCAAGTTGGGCGGGAGTGCCCCGTGGTGAAAGACCTAGCCCCCTTATGGCCATATGGGTATTTCTGGCTCTCCAAGGACACTTGGACCCAGGTTTCTGTTGGCAGACTCAGTTAGAAAACTGCTGGTTCACTTTAGGAGTAGGTAGAACTAACCTTCGGTGATTAGTTGCATACTTTTGATCTGGATGATTATTTGTCTTATATATACTAGTTGTAGTTGTAATATAGTAGAATTGCCATGTGTAACTAGTTCATTTCACTTACTTGCAATATATGTATGTGTATGTTGTCGCCCTCGTAGACTTCTAGAAGGGCAGGGTATGACTATGGTTTACCTTAGCTAGTTTAGGGTTAACTGTTCACTGAGTTTACCTAGTAAACTCACCCCGTTGTTGCACACTCTTTTCAGGTACCGTAGATCCTTCTCAGACGCTTCCTAGAGGATCTTAAATAACTATCGAGAGAGGACACTAGAGCTATTAGCTAGTTTTTATTACTTCCAGTTGGTTATGTAATAATTATGGAACTATGTTTTAGATGCTCTGAATAATGCCAGAATTAGTAATGTTTCCCTTGGTAAGCTTCTTCTCAAAGCTTCATGCCCGGTAGGCCTTTCCTCAAGGCCAAGCTATTGGTAGGCTTCTCCTCAAAGCCATTCCCTATCAACTAGTAAATAGTTAATGATAAATTAATAATAAATAACTAAATAATAAAATCAACCTCGCAACCTTACAACATCGACTTACCCTTATAACCCCATCACCCCCGGGTTTGACGGGTTTACCCATGTAGTCAGATCCGGGGCGTGACAGCTGGTATCAGAGCTTAGGGATATGATCCTAGGGTTTTCTCTAGGTTGTCAGTCATTGTGTTAGGATTTATTGTAAGTGTTTCTAGTATATATCGGTTCTATCCTTAAGGTTTAGCTTTGAGGATTTTATTACTTTTCTACCCTACTGAAGGAGATGCCTTTCAGTAGAAACAGTTAAGACGGATACTTCTTAGCCTTGTAAAGTGAGTAATTGAATCCCCAACCCTATAAATGTGTAGATTGTTATAATCTCTGGGCAATTTCTCTTTAAGGTGTGTAGCTTGCCGCTTCTTTTCTTATTGTTTGGTAAGTTCTCTAGCTTAGGAGCTAATCTAAGAATCTCATTTGTAGTATAGAATGGGTCTTACCATGATAGGATCTTCTTGCACCAGGCATCCTTGCTTAACCTTGTAGATTATAGTTTTTAGTAGTAGATAATATATGGATTACAGTAATATGAGATCTTATTAGAGGAGTTGACCATTGAGAAGCTTTTACTCATTGAGTTGTTTTGTATCTCTTGGCTTAGTGTAGTAGTGGGTATTGTGCTTGTCATGGATGTTTTGTCCTACATGTATGAATTTTTAGTATATTTCGTAGTTCTGGGATCAGTAGATAATATAGGTCCAATGTGAGGATTTTGTTACAGATTAGAGATAATGATGTTTGAGGTTTTAGATCTGCTATAGAGGTTATCCTAGACTCTTTCTCATAGTATAGTTTTACCTTCCATAGTTCAGTAGTTCATACTTATAGTTCGCATAGTTAGAATAGGCATAACCTTATAGCTATTATACTATTGTCTTAGGTATTGTACTTGTATTCACTACCCTTGCACAAGTCTTGTTCGACACTGGATCGACGCACTCTTACATAGTCCCCATATTTGTGGCTACCTTGGGGCTACAGTCAGAGCCCTTGGTTATGTCCTATCGGTCGTCAAACCACTTGGGGCTAGCATCGATGTGGACTGAGTATGTAAGAGATGTGTGCTTTCCATTGGAGGCAATGAACTCATGGCCGACTTGATCATCCTTGACCTAGAAGGGTTGGATGTGCTAATTGGGATGGACTGGATGGTGGCGTACCATGCTTTACTAGTTGCTTCTCCAAGAAGATCACCTTCCTTCCACCTGGCAATACGGAGTTCTTCTTTGTGGGAGCTAAGATGGATATTTTTATACTCGACGCCCCGGCAAGGGACCATTTTAGCCTCCTAGCATAGTTGGCCAGCGAGATTGAGGGTGAAAATCCATTGGAGCGCTCCCCAATAGTTTGAGACTTTCCTGATGTATTCCCTGACCAGCTCCCATGCCTTCCTCCTATTCGAGAGGTAGAGTTCAGCATCCAACTAGTTCCGGGGATGGCACCAATCTCAGTGGCCCCGTATCGGATGGCACCAGCGGAGCTACGGGAGTTAAGTACTCAGCTAGAACAATTGCGGAGTCTCGGGTATATTCGCCCCAGTGTCTCTCTATGGGGTGCCCCTGTTTTGTTTGCCCAGAAGAAGGATGGTTCAAAGCGGCTCTGCATCGATTATAGGAAACTTAATGCAGTTACTGTGAAGAACCGATATTCTCTTCCGAGGATCGAGGATCTATTTGATCAGCTGAAGGGTGCTCAGTTCTTCTCTAAGATTGATTTGAGGACTGGGTACCATTAGCTCAGAGTGAAGGATGATGATATCCAGAAGACAGCATTTCGGACAAGGTACGGGCACTACGAGTTTCTAGTGATGCCGTTCGGTCTGACGAATGCCCCAGCAGCTTTTATGGACTTGATGAATCGGGTCTTCAGGCCTTACCTTGATCGGTTCATCGTGGTCTTCGTTGATGATGTATTGATCTTCTCGAAGTCAAAAGAGGAGCATGCAGAGCATCTGAGGATTGCTCTACAGACATTGCGAGATCACCAGCTCTATGCCAAACTCAGCAAGTGTGAGTTTTGGATGAGAGAAGTGAAGTTCTTAGGGCATGTGGTTTCAGAAGGAGGCATCTCGATGGACCCAGCAAAAATTGAGGCAGTACTGAGTTGGGAGTCACCGAGGAATATTTTTGAGATCCGGAGTTTCCTGGGTCTAGCGGGATACTACCGGAGGTTCGTAGAGGGTTTCTCGAGACTGGCATTGCCTCTGACTCGGTTGACAAAGAAGGGGGTGAAGTTTGAGTGGTCGGATGCTTGCGAGCAGTCCTTCTAGGAGCTAAAGCGACGACTCACCACTGCCCCTGTTCTTACAGTGCCAATTGGTGGGAAGGGATACGTGGTCTATACAGATGCGTCTCAGTCTGGACTTGGAGGTGTGTTGATGCAAGATGGACAAGTAGTAGCCTATGCATCGAGACAGTTGAAGCCTCATGAACAGAACTACCCGACCCATGACCTGGAGCTTACAGCGGTGGTGTTCGTGCTCAGGATTTGGCGGCACTACCTGTATGGAGAAGACTTCGAGATGTATTGTGATCATAAGAGTCTGAGGTATATCTGTACCCAGAAGGACCTGAATCTCCGACAGAGGAGGTGGATTGAGGTCTTGAAGGACTTCAACTACAACTTCTATCACCCTGGGAAGGCTAATGTAGTGGCGGATGCGCTCAGCAGGAAGTTCAAGAGCAAGATGTCTCGACTGATTGCAGATAGACAGAGCTTTATTGTAGTAGTTAAAAAGCATGACCTATTGGTACGAGAAGATCCCGCATATACTCGATTATTCAGTGTGCGGGCGCAACCTACGCTGGTCAAGCAAGTGATAGCCTCTCAGGGAGATGATGAGAAGTTGGAAGAGATGCGTTCTCGGCTGATAAAGGGAGAGGCAGTAGAGGATTGGTCGCTTGATTCTGATGGCGGACTGAGGTATAAGAGGAGGTTATGTCTACCGAAGGACTTGGAGATTCGAGAGAAGGTTCTAACAGCGGCGCATCGCTCTCGATACATGGTACACCCTGGCAGTACCAAAATGTACCGAGACTTGAAGAGCCAATTCTGGTGGAATGGCATGAAGAGAGATGTAGCTGAGTTCGTGGCCAAGTGTCTGACCTGTCAGCAGGTTAAGGCAGAACACCAGAAGCCTGCGGGACCCCTTCATCCCCTTCTTGTAGCAGAGTGGAAGTGGGAGCACATCACGATGGACTTCGTCTCGGGGTTACCACTAACCAGGAGAAAGCATGATTCAGTATGGGTGATTGTGGATAGACTGACCAAGTCTGCCCACTTCCTTCCAGTCCGAACGACTTCCTCTTTATCGGAGCTGAACAGACTCTACATTGCAGAGATAGTCAGATTGCATGGGATTCCAGTGACCATTGTCTCTGATCGAGATCCCAGGTTTGTCTCAGGGTTCTGGAAGAGTTTGCAGACCGCGTTGGGGACACAGCTCAGCTTTAGCACAGCCTTCCATCCCCAGACAGACGGTCAATCAGAGCGGACCATCCAGATATTGGAAGACATGCTTCGGGCGTGTTCTATAGATTTTGGAGGTAGCTGGGATGAGCACTTGCCCTTGGTGGAGTTCTCATACAACAATAGCTATCAAGCGAGCATTGGCATGGCTCCCTATGAGGCTCTGTATGGGAGGCCTTGTCGATCCCCCATCTGTTGGGCAGAGGTCGGAGAGCGTAGTCTTCTGGGACCAGACTTAGTACAGGAGACTACAGAGAAGATACAGGTTATCAGAGAAAGGCTCCGCATAGCTCAAAGCAGACAGAAGAGTTATGCGGATATTCGTAGACGGCCCCATGAGTTTGAGGTCGGTGACCATGTCTTTCTGCGAGTTTCCCCTAAGCGTGGCGTCTTTCGGTTCGGAAAGAAGGGAAAACTAGCACCGAGGTTTACGGGACCGTTCGAGATTCTAGATCGAGTCGGAGAGGTGGCGTATCGTGTGGCGTTGCCACCTCGACTCTCAGCAGTGCACCCAGTGTTCCACGTGTCGATGCTCCGGAGGTACATGCCATACCCGACACATGTACTAGATTGGCAAGACTTGGAGCTAAATGTCGATGCCACTTTTGAGGAGCGGCCGATCCGTGTTTTAGCTTCCGAAGATAGGGTGCTTCGCACCAAGACCATCAAGATGGTCAAGATTTTGTGGAGTCATCGAGGTGAGGACGAGGCCACTTGGGAAGTGGAGTCCGATATGTTGCGATTGTACCCTGATCTCTTTGATGTTTGATTTCTGATTCTAACTAATTTTCGAGGACGAAAATTTCTTTAAGGTGTGTAGGTTGTAACACCTGTGGTGTTAAATTTGGGAATAATAAAAGTTTACCTTGGGTATTTTCGTCATTCTTAGTCAGACTTTTTCTTTGGGCTTTTTCTGGAAGAATAAGTCGTAAACCCATGAAATATTTTACGTTCACTTTTGCTATGGCTTCGAACAGGTCGCAATGGCGCATCCCGTGCCGTAATCGGGTGTATGCACAGCTAGTTTCGGCAGTTCGGTAGTTATACCCTAGAATATCGATAAATTAACTAACATTTGATATTGTTTGATTCACCACGGAAGTTCGGGTAATCGGATCGCAGCAAGGCTGGATAAGTTGGGTGGGGATCTGAGAGACCTTTTCAACGAGCCTGAGCTGGGGTCGATCCGATGCCTGGGTGATGAGTAATTACTATTTTAAATTTTTAAGTATTTCTTTCTTTTCAAGAGATCCATAAGTCAGAAAATTGTGTATCAAGCGCCGACGCGTTCATGTCGACGAGAGCTTTCCAATGAATCCTCTTAGGCCCAATTCTGACATCCTATTTATAAGTTACGACTAATTATCTTTTTCAGCCCAGTAGGTACTCGAATCGCACCCGGGTTCCTACCGAGCCCACTTCAGGGCGCGGGACCGAGCCTGACCAACCCAAGGACCTGACTTCTAACCTCCTAGATGGCTTTAAGGCTCATAATTATCCCTCCCCAAGGTTTTAAATGTTAAACTTCAGATGGGGAGGATCAAGCAAGATTTGGAGTAATAAGCCCAACATCTTCCGTTCCTTTTTTTCATTCCTCTTCATTAGGAATTAAGGGGTTAACAACTGATCTTTTAAACCTTCTTTAATTACCACCATTAACAACCTACTTCTATACTTCTGTCTTCATGAAGAATCTAGAGAGAGAAAGAGAACGGTAGAACCAAGAGAGAGAGAGAGTTATATATATATATATATAGAGAGAGAGAGAGAGAGAAGGGGAAGGAGTTGCAGCGGCCCGACGATCCACGCAGCGGCGAGCCACTCCGAAACCGAACCCGAACCCATCAGGTAGTCCTCCCCTCCTCCTCCTTTCTCTTCTTCGTTGTAACCACCGGCGACCCATCGGCACTCCGCGACCCAAACCCATCCACGGTCCTCTCCTACCTTAGCCGCGGCCCACTCGGGTGAACGCCACCGCGACCCCATCTCCGGTCCTCGTCGGGAGGACAAAACCCCAGGCTCGACCGGCGATCGCCGGAGCAAAACCAAACCCAAACCCAAAACCCGCGGAACCCTCCGGCCAAAGCCTTCTCGGGCTTCGATGGAACGCATGTTACCTTCTCCCGCGTCTTCCCCGCGGGGGAGACCGGCCGGGCACCGCCGGCGCCACCCCAAGCCACCGGAGCCGAGCACCCCGCGGCCATGCATGGCTTCCCTTCCTCTTCCACGAGTTGGGTGGGGATCCCATAATGGTCACAAGCGGACTCTAACGAATCCGAAGGTGTCGGGGTGTCTGGGAGACCACAATCCCATGTCCGAGCGGCATGGAGTGGTCGAGAAAATGGTGCCGTAGTGATGGGTTCACAGTGAACCCATTCCTCTGTTTTCCTTTGTTGAAGAAGAAGAGGACAAGGGTGGCATTTCTTGAATTGTTATCAACCCAAACTTAACCCATTAATAACTCAACCCTGAATCCAGACCCGACCCGACTGCACAGCAACCCGACCCACCTTAAGTGCACAGTAGACCCGATCCGAACAGCAGACCTGACCCGACCCGCAGACCCAACCTGATAACACAGACCCGATCCAGCAGTGAACCGGTCAGGTTCACCTGAACCAGACCCTTAAACCGACCAGAAATTGGTTTAGCCGCCATTTCTTCGTCCGATCTCAGAATCGAACGAAACCAGCGGCATTACGACCGGATCGGAAAATCCTACCTGTTGGACATAGTTAGGTACAGTAATAATACTGTATAGTATCCCCTTTTATCCATGAACCCGATCTAGTCGGTGCACAGTGGCTTGACCGCCAATTCTCCGTCCGATCTCGGAATTGGACGAAACCAGTGGTATCGTGCTCAGATCATCGATGCCGATATATTAAACCTAGTTTGGGACCCTAGAGACCCCTTTACCCTATTGAACCGATCATAGACCGGTTTTCACCGGTTCGACCCTAAAACCTCCGACCAAAGTCGGATTCGAGCGAGACCGGATCCCATGGGTCCCTCATCCCTAAACCAAGATTTTTAGAACCCTATTTTAAGTAATTCATAGATGTAACGACTTATATATTTTAAATCATGGTGGTCAGTTCCTCCTTCGACGGTACACCGGACCGATAGGCGTAAGGAGCGTGGACTACCGAGCTATTCTCCAGGTGAACATGATTAATTCTATTCTAGTTAGAGTAGATTGTAGTTGTATCTGTAAAATAATAAATAAAACCGTATGTGGCATAGTATGTCCAATGCATGCAGGCGGGAAACCGGTACTGCATGTGGGAGGTGGGCATACTATCCCTTGCCTCTGAATAGTCATGCATGTAATATTTTGATAGCTATAATGGTGATTGACTCAACCTAGATTCACACTAGGATGCATGCAAACAAGTAGATACTTATACTGATTATTTATTAATATTCTGTTGAATGACTGTGTTTGATGACCATGGATCGCATGGAGCAGTCCAGTTGTTATTGAGCAACAAAGACTGGTGGTCTCGATAGAGAGACCGGTGGTCTCAATGGAGAGACTGGTGATTGTACTTCCTCAGTTGAGGTTCTCTTCCCAGAGGGAAGACTCACTACTCACGGGCATGGGTAGGGGACCCGAGTGCACAGGATGGGAGGTGAACCACCGCCTGTGCATAATCCGAATCAAGTAGGTAGGGTCACAGGGTTGGGCAGGCGGTAAAGCCCCTAGTGGCCTAGTAGTCCACCCCTGGGTAATGACCCCGAAGAAGCAAGTTGGGCGGGAGTGCCCCGTGGTGAAAGACCTAGCCCCCTTATGGCCATATGGGTATTTCTGGCTCTCCAAGGACACTTGGACCCAGGTTTCTGTTGGCAGACTCAGTTAGAAAACTGCTGGTTCACTTTAGGAGTAGGTAGAACTAACCTTCGGTGATTAGTTGCATACTTTTGATCTGGATGATTATTTGTCTTATATATACTAGTTGTAGTTGTAATATAGTAGAATTGCCATGTGTAACTAGTTCATTTCACTTACTTGCAATATATGTATGTGTATGTTGTCGCCCTCGTAGACTTCTAGAAGGGCAGGGTATGACTATGGTTTACCTTAGCTAGTTTAGGGTTAACTGTTCACTGAGTTTACCTAGTAAACTCACCCCGTTGTTGCACACTCTTTTCAGGTACCGTAGATCCTTCTCAGACGCTTCCTAGAGGATCTTAAATAACTATCGAGAGAGGACACTAGAGCTATTAGCTAGTTTTTATTACTTCCAGTTGGTTATGTAATAATTATGGAACTATGTTTTAGATGCTCTGAATAATGCCAGAATTAGTAATGTTTCCCTTGGTAAGCTTCTTCTCAAAGCTTCATGCCCGGTAGGCCTTTCCTCAAGGCCAAGCTATTGGTAGGCTTCTCCTCAAAGCCATTCCCTATCAACTAGTAAATAGTTAATGATAAATTAATAATAAATAACTAAATAATAAAATCAACCTCGCAACCTTACAACATCGACTTACCCTTATAACCCCATCACCCCCGGGTTTGACGGGTTTACCCATGTAGTCAGATCCGGGGCGTGACACATTTCTCATGCCAAGGATCGATAGACTCGTCGATGCCACTGCTGGCCACGAGCTATTGTCTTTCATGGATGGGTATTCTGGATACAATCAAATTCCACTTCATCCAGACGATCAAGAGAAGACTTGCTTCGTGACTAGCCGAGGTCTCTACTGCTACAATGTAATGCCGTTCGGCCTCAAAAATGCTGGATCTACCTATCAAAGGCTAGTCACCAAGATGTTCGAAAATCAGATCGGTCGCAACGTCGAAGTATATGTCGATGATCTCCTTACCAAGAGTTCCGTTCGGAGCAAGCATCTTTCCGATCTGGCGGAAACCTTTCAAGTTCTTCGAAAATATCGTATGAAGCTCAATCCAGCCAAGTGCGCTTTCGGAGTTCAATCTGGCAAATTCCTGGGTCATCTTGTAACCAGGAGAGGTATTGAAGCCAATCCCGATCAAATTCGAGCTATCCTCGACATGCTATCACCTACCAATCGAAAGGAAGTGCAGCGCCTCACTGGAAGACTTGCTGCCCTCAATCGGTTCATCTCAAAGTCTTCCGACAAGTGTAAGCCTCTCTTCGACAAACTACGAAAGGCAGACACCTCCGGCTGGAGTCCGATCTGTGAAGAAGCATTTCAAAGCATCAAGAAATATCTGGTGCAAGCTCCAATCTTGACGGCTCCACTTCCAAAAGAAGACCTGTGGCTTTATCTCGCCGTGACCGATCAAGCAATCAGCGCAGTTCTAGTCAGTAGAAGAGAAGGCGTCGAGCATCCAGTCTACTACACCTGCCATACTCTCCTTCCAGCTGAAACTCGTTACTCAAAAACTGAGAAGGTTATCCTGGCCTTGCTCACTGCATCGCGCCGTCTCCAACCATACTTCGTCTCCCATCAGATCACTGTTATTTCAGAACACTCGCTCAAAGATATCGTCGACAAAGCTGGTCGAGCTGGTCGAATGACCAAATGGGTGATCGAAATGAGTGCTCTGGGGATTCAGTTCGAACCTCGCACTTCTATCAAAGGTCAAGCTGTTGCTGATTTTCTAGCTGACTTTCCAGTTGAAGACCCCATCACTTGGGAAGAAGATGTCGACATGCGCTTAGAAGATGAGGACAATACTCCGATCAACCTTGCAACAAAAATTGATCCAAGTCTCGAAGCTATTGCTGCAACTTCTCCATGGAAGCTTTATACTGATGGAGCTTCAAGTTCGATCGGTTCGGGAACTGGGATAGTCTTAGTATCCCCCGAACTTGATCATCTACAGAAGGCCACTCTCCTAGGGTTCAACGCCACCAACAACGAAGCCGAATACGAAGCACTTATTTCCGGACTCGAAATGGCAGAATCTCTGGGGGTAGATCGAATCATCATCTACAGCGACTCCCAGTTGATCATAAGACAAATCAATGGAGAGTACACAGCTCGTGAAGAAAGAATGCAACTCTATTTAGCCCTAGTACGATGTCTTCAACAACGTTTTACCATGACTGAGTTCGTTCAAATTCCAAGGGCAGAGAATCGAGAAGCAGATGCCTTAGCCAATGCTGCCTCAGTTCTTGGAGACTCACTCGGAGGAAGACAAATACAGATCGATTATCAAGAAGTGCCCAAGACCATCCCCGATCAACAGATCCTTGCTACTACAAAAGGATCTGGGGGTGGAGATCAACTGACATCGATCCTCACTACTACGAGTGAGCTTGAAGACTGGAGACGATCAATTTTTGACTTCTTCAAGCATGGCAAAATACCAGAAGATCCAAATCAAGCCCGAAGACTTCAAAGGAAGCTCCCCTGCTATACTATTCAAGGAGAAGATCTATATTTCAAATCTCATAACGGGATATTGCTCAAATGCCTTGGCTCAGAGCAAGCAAAGGCAATCCTGGTTGATATCCACTCTGGAGCTTGTGGAAATCATTCGGGAGGAAGATCTCTTGAAGCCAAGACGAAGCTACAAGGTTACTATTGGCCAACCATGGCAAAGGATGCTCAGTAAGTTGTTCAAAGATGTGAACCATGCCAACGACACGCTCGAGCTATCCATCTCCCTGCAGATGAGCTTTACCAACTATCAAGCCCCTGGCCTTTCCATCAATGGGGGTTAGATTTCTTGGGTCCTTTCCCTCCAACTCCGAGCAAGAAGAAGTATTTACTGCTGGCCACTGATTACTTTACCAAATGGGTTGAAGCTGTGCCTCTCTTCCGAGAGACTGACGACGAAGTGATCAAATTTATTCGGCACAATATCTTCTCGAGATTTGGTACACCTCAAGTTCTGGTTGCTGACAATGGAGCTCAATTTGACTCCGACAAATTCCGAGAGTTCTGTCTGAACAACGGTATCAAGCTATTCTATTCAACTCCAAGATATCCTCAATGCAATGGTCAAGCTGAAGCCTCAAATAGAGCTATTCTTGGTATACTCAAGAAGAAACTCAACGACAAGAAAGGATTGTGGGAACAGGTCCTACCTGAAGTTCTTTGGGGGTATCGCACAACTCCGAGGAGATCAACTGGGTTCTCACCTTTTCGCTTAACATATGGATCGGAAGCAGTACTCCCAACAGAAAACATATCAAGTACTCTGAAAACCAGAGCAGTTGAAGAAGGAATCAACGAAGAGCTTTGGATCAATGATCTAGACTTCTCTGAAGAACTACGAGACCAAGCTTCCCTTCGTATGGCCAAGTACCAACAGAAGATCAAACAAGCCTACGACGAGAAAGTCTACAAGAGACAGTTCCCAGTGGGCAGTCTAGTTCTCAGAGCAGTTTTCTACAACACCAAAGAACACAACAGTGGGAAGCTTGCTCCCAACTGGGAGGGTCCATATATCGTTGAATCAGTAGGAGGCAAAGGTTCTTACAGACTAATCTCACCAGAAGGAGATAGATTGCCTCGAGCTTGGAATGCTAGACACCTCAAGTTGTTTTTTCCATGATGTAAATTCTGTGATGAATAAAGTTCTCTTTCAAATGTTCAAATGTGCAAGTGTTCAGTTTTTCAATTCAAGTTCTAAAGCAGTTTCAAATTCAAGCCACCAGGTCTTTTAACAAGTTTGGGTGTTAGAGTTGCGACTCAACCCCTTACTGACAAATGTTAAACTGACCTTCAAATTTCAATATTCAATTTCAATCAATTTCAATATCGTCTAACAGGTTTGGGTGCTTGAGTTGCGACTCAACCCCTCACATTCAAGTGTTACACGAATTCAAGTTCAATTTTCAAGTTATAATAAGTTTGGGTAATTGAGTTGTGACTCGACCCCTTACATTCAAGTGTTTGTATTTACATTCCAATACCATTCAGGACACAGCATTCAAGCACAACATTCAAAGGCATTCAACAAGACATTCAATCTTCAAAACATCAAAAATCTCTATTATCAAAAAATTGATCAAGTACAGGAGTGAGCTGTTACATATCGAAAGTTTACAAGATTCAAACAACAAAAAAGACAACAGAAGATCTCAAGGCTTGGCCACACTTTGCACGCGTGACTTCTCTCCTTCAGATTCGCCACGAGGCTTGCTCACAACCGAAGCTTTCGAAGATCGGACACTGCTGACATGTGCCCTGAGTGCCTCTGCCGCTTTCTCAGCTGTCTCCTTGTAAATCTTACATTCAGACAGCGCATGCTCCAACGCCTTCTTGGAAATCTCCTCTTTGGCAGTGAAAGCAGCGTGTTGAGCAGCAAGTTGTTCTTTCAGCTCCTGGATCTCGTTGGCGCGACCACAAGACACGTCCTCAACCTTGACGATCCGATTCTTCAAGGACTCGAGTTCGTGACTCTGCGCCTCACAACGGTCTTGCAGCCCCTTGATCTCCAGCTTCCCCTTGCGAAGATCCTCGATCTTGGCCTTGAGAGAGGTTTTCTTCGAAGACAGAAGTTCTCTCAGCCTATCTCTCTCCTCGCTCACAGCCTTCAGTTTGGCCGTCAAACGGGTTACCTCGGATGCGGCCTCCCGTTCTCCTGCCTTCCTGGAAAGCTTGCTTGCGATTCTCAAACAGGCTGAGTTCTGCAAATGGACAAAGAGTTAGAATTATTCTGAAGATACAATTCGAACAATAGATCAAAGCATATGCACATACCACCATTTCAAGCCGATCGAAGGCTTCTTCAAAGGTAGCTTCCGGAAGATTGCAAAGCTTCCGGATCGCGTTAGTGGGATGATTGATGTCAACATCACCCAAACTCCTTATCTTCTTCTTAGCCGGGCCAGCAGGTGTACCTACAATCCATGCAGCAATTCTAAGTGTTAGTATATTTTCAAGCTTCAAAGACAAGGAAGTCAATCAAAACAGGTTAGTACAGATACCTGAAGCCTCAACTTGAGGAGCCTTTCCCTTCCCACTGTCGGAGCTCTTACCCTTGGGGGTCGATTTCTCCTTGATGGGGGTTGGCTCTGGCAAGGGTTGGGGGGTAGCATCACCCACCCGGCTTCCTCTCTCCATATGAGCAGGAGAGGGAACATCCCGAGGAGGTGAGGCTCCCCCTTCGTCTTCTCGCCCACTCGAATTACTGAGCCCTGCCACCATGGCAGCTACCTCCTCAGCCAGAGATCGTGAGGGGGGTGGGGGTTGTTCAACCTCCACACCCCCACTTGTAGTTGCCCCTTCGAGACGGGGAACCTCGGGAGGTACCTGATCGAGGGGTGTAGGGTTGCTTCCAACCCCGCCACTCCCCGATATCCTGATCTTGAAGCGAAGCGGGTTCTTTTTCAACTCCCCAAAGTCATAGGTAGGAATCACCTTAGGGCCATCGCCCGTTGCATCCATGACCGCTTCCATCTTGCGAGCTTTAACTTGGTCAATAAGGATCGGCTGCGAATCCTCATCAGCCTTACCAATGGGGGTGGAAGGAATTTCTTCCTCACCACCCCTATGTCCTTCGGTACCACCAGTGGGGGTGGGAGGAATTTCTTCCTCGCCACCCCCATGTCCTTCGCCCTCACCATCATCTCCATTTCCTTCACCACTGTCGCTGCTGTCGTCGGAATCATCATCATCACCATCATCTCCACCTTCCTCTTCACCTTCCTCTTCCTCCCCCTCTTCTTCTTTTTTCTTCTCCTCCTCAACTAGCACTTTCCTTTTCTTCTTCGCTGGCCCCTTCGGAGTTACCAGTTTCTCCTCCGAGGGAAGTGCGCGCCTGGCTCCATAAGCCTTCTTCTCGAACCGAAGCTTCCTAACAATTTTTCCAGACTGAGGGTCCTCCTCGTAATCCGAGTAGATGACCTCATTGTCTTCATAGCGGGCCTTCGATCGGTGGAGAAGGTTGGCCTTGCCGTGTCGAACTGGGCAGTTCGAGAACTGCTTCCAAGATCGGGTCCCGCAGGTTAATTCTAGGAAGAGATTATCAACAGCTCCCACCTGCTCCGGAGCCCACGCAAGAGCTCCTCCTACACTGAACATGTCTATTTCATCATGCACTTTGTATCGGAGAACCTCAGGAACAGACATCGGGGTCCAGGCACCAGACACCGACAACGGCCAGTCAGTGTAAAGCTTATCAGAACCGATAGTGTCCTCGATCGGCCGAAGAGCAGACACACCCGTCAGATAGAAGAATGGGCTGTCTTTCCTCCAGGCCCATCGGTAGTGATAGAAAAAATATCCAAACTCTATCCGGGCTTCTTCACCTTCGGGGAGGCTGGAATAACATTCCCTCAGCTCCTTCTGGAAGTCCGATTCTACGCGACAGAAAGCGTAGATGATCCTCCAGGAGTTTCCAGTCACCTGCCTGGGACAGAGACCAGAGAGGTTCAGTAACCTCGCAGCAAAGGGAGGCAGTGGAAGGCGCAGTCCGCAGTTGAGCTGGCCGATCGTGACGATAGTCCCCATCACCTGCTCTTTGCTTGCATACGAGACAAAGATTGTCCGCCTGTCAATGCCAAAAGCTGACACAACTCCCGGAAGCGCTGGCCGGGCCTTCCCCTCAGTGAAACACGCTAACAGCTTCTGCAGTTTCTCCCTCTTCACGTCAGTGAGTTTGCCGCCAATGTTATACCCAAATTCCGGTTCCACCGACAGAGGTAACTGCGGGCAGAGGACAAACTTTGCCTTGGGAATCTGCTATGGCCTTGACGGTGCAGAAGCGAATCCCACTCCTTGGTGCCTCTTGCCCAGTTGGCCAAGCTCGATCAATTCGGCCCTGCCTTTGCCTCGGCCCTTCGGAGCAGAAGAGACCTCGACAACTTCCTTGCCCTTCCTCTGGGAAGGAACTGCACTCTTCTTTGAACTGCCCGAAGACACCATTTGACCGATCGAAAGGAGACGAAGAACAAGAGAGGGGAAGTAAAAGAGTCTGGACTTTGAAAAATTCTGAAAGCGTGAGGCGAAAATGACAGCGAGAAAGACTTATATACCCAGGGGTAAAACGGTACACAAATCGAGAAGACACGTGTCTTCACCATATCAAATCGCGTGTTTTTGCAGGTATACGTGGCATCCATCCATAGCAGGCGCAAAAACAGACGAACCGTCGGACCAGACGAAGCGTCAGACCTACCGGTCCGCGTAAACCCACGGTCCAAGCAAGCCACCGGTCTAAGTAAACCGGACCGCCGGTTCAAAGCCACATTCCGGCAAACACAAGATTCAAAGCAGAGAAGATCAAACACCATCGATATTCAAGACTGCCAAAGATCAAAGAAGAAGCACAAGCTATACCACTTCCTCAAAAGTACAGGTTCAAGACTTTAACCTTGACCGGTTGATTTTAGCCGTTCGGTCAAATCTAACCGTTCGGTCAAAATCAACCGATCGGTCAATTTTCTACTAGATCTGGCAAAAAACTGAGGTTTTTTGCCGATCATCCAAACCTTGACCGGCTGATTTTAGCCGTTCGGTCAAATCTGACCGTTCGGTCAAAATCAACCGATCGGTCAATTTTCTACTAGATCTGGCAAAAAACTGAGGTTTTTTGCTGATCACCCAAACCTTGACCTGCTGATTTTAGCCGTTCGGTCAAATCTGACCGTTCGGTCAAAATCAACCGATCGGTCAATTTTCTACTAGATCTGGCAAAAAACTGAGGTTTTTTGTCGATCACCCAAACCTTGACCGGCTGATTTTAGCCGTTCGGTCAAATCTGACCGTTCGGTCAAAATCAACCGATCGGTCAATTTTCTACTAGATCTGGCAAAAAACTGAGGTTTTTTGCCGATCACCCAAACCTTGACCGGCTGATTTTAGCCGTTCGGTCAAATCTGACCGTTCGGTCAAAATCAACCGATCGGTCAATTTTCTACTAGATCTGGCAAAAAACTGAGGTTTTTTGCCGATCACCCAAACCTTGACCGGCTGATTTTAGCCGTTCGGTCAAATCTGACCGTTCGGTCAAAATCAACCGATCGGTCAATTTTCTACTAGATCTGGCAAAAAACTGAGGTTTTTTGCCGATCACCCAAACCTTGACCGGCTGATTTTAGCCGTTCGATCAAATCTGACCGTTCGGTCAAAATCAACCGATCGGTCAATTTTCTACTAGATCTGGCAAAAAACTGAGGTTTTTTGCCGATCACCCAAACCTTGACCGGCTGATTTTAGCCGTTCGGTCAAATCTGACCGTTCGGTCAAAATCAACCGATCGGTCAATTTTCTACTAGATCTGGCAAAAAACTGAGGTTTTTTGCCGATCACCCAAACCTTGACCGGCTGATTTTAGCCGTTCGGTCAAATCTGACCGTTCGGTCAAAATCAACCGATCGGTCAATTTTCTACTAGATCTGGCAAAAAACTGAGGTTTTTTGCCGATCACCTAAACCTTGACCGGCTGATTTTAGCCGTTCGGTCAAATCTGACCGTTCGGTCAAAATCAACCGATCGGTCAATTTTCTACTAGATCTGGTAAAAAACTGAGGTTTTTTGCCGATCACCCAAACCTTGACCGGCTGATTTTAGCCGTTCGGTTAAATCTGACCGTTCGGTCAAAATCATCCGATCGGTCAATTTTCTACTAGATCTGGCAAAAGACTGAGGTTTTTTTGCCGATCACCCAAACCTTGACCGGCTGATTTTAGCCGTTCGGTCAAATTTGACCGAACGGTCAAAATCAACCGATCGGTCAAATTTCCACTGGATCGGTCAAAAAACCATGTTTTTTGACCGATCACCCAATCCTTGACCGGTTGAAATCGACCGTTCGGTCATAATTAACCGATCAGTCAAAATTGACCGAACGATCAAAATTGACCGAACGGTCAAATTTGACCGAACGGTCAAAATTGATCGATCAATCTATTTTAACGCTAAACACTCGACAAAGCTCCTCTCTGTGTGTGACAGGGGGTCGTTAGCTTTGCACCACGAATCCAAGCCAGCCAGATGATCTCTAGCTAACTTGGAGGGGGTAACTGTGGGTGCAAATTTTGGCAAGAAGTCTGCAAACAGCGGGACCCACCGGCCCTGCCTGTTGGACCCTCGAAGACAACAGCGGGACCCACCGGCCCTGCCTGGTGGGCCCCCGAGTACCACAGCGGGACCCACCGGCCCTGCCTGGTGGGCCCCCGAGTACCACAGCGGGACCCACCGGCCCTGCCTGGTGGGCCCCCGAAGACCACAGCGGGACCCACCGGCCCTGCCTGGTGGGCCCCCGAAGACCACAGCGGGACCCACCGGCCCTGCCTGGTGGGCCCCCGGAGACTACAGCGGGACCCACCGGCCCTGCCTGGTGGGCCCCCGAAGACCACAGCGGGACCCACCGGCCCTGCCTGGTGGGCCCCCGGAGACTACAGCGGGACCCACCGGCCTTGCCTGGTGGGCCCCCGGAGACTACAGCGGGACCCACCGGCCCTGCCTGGTGGGCCCCCGAAGACTACAGCGGGGGCCCCCGAAGACTACAGCGGGACCCACCGGCCCTGCCTGGTGGGCCCAATAACCTGTGGAATCCCCCAGGAGACGGTAGCAGGGCCCATCAGTTTACCTGGAGAATCTCCAGATCCGACAGCAGAAAACCGCCATTTACCACTAGAGAATCCTATAAATAGCAGAGCCTTCAGAAGGAGAAGGGATCGAAAAACTCAGATCCGAAATCCGAAATTCCAGAACCAAAACCAGAGCTCTGATAATAGATCAGTGCCATCAGTTGATATCTATTTCAGAAACCAGAACCCAGAAATTTCTAACTCTTTGATCTTCTTCTTCTTGTCCTTGAAGAGGTCAAAGAGATTTCAGTGACACTCGGCCTGTCGAGGTCACTTCAAGTAAAGCATTAGTGAATTCGGGTTGCTCCCTATAGCACGGAGACGTAGGCTTCGGCTGAACTCCGAGATCACATCTCTCGTGTCAATTCTTTCTGAGTGCTTCTCTGATTGCATCTCTCTGTTTACATATCAAAAACTTCAACTTCGATCAACAGATCGACCAACGATCTTCAACGTCAACTTCAACTTCAATTGACTGGTGAGGCGAGGTCTTCGGGTCGGCACGAAGATTTTCCCCCACACACACACACGCCAAGCCCAAGCCAGGCTCGGCTCGGCACGACACGCGCGCTTGCGTGTGTGAGCTAGTGGAGTCCCTCCTCTAGTGTGATGACTAGTGGGGAAAAGAGTGGAATCCCTAATAAGTTGGTAGGAGTTTTCTCCCCAAATCGATATGGGACAAAACTCTAGTGTGGTTTTACAAACACACACCCAACATATGCATATCTCGATATACGGCAGTTTAACTGTCGTATAACCTAATATGTCAGTTTGACTATAGTATAACCTTATACGATAATTTAACTGTCGTATAAAAACCAACGACTATTTATACGACAATCTGACTACTATATAAAGACCCCAACGATTAGTCTTGATTTTATACGGCAGTCGGATTGCCGTACAAAGGCTAACGGGCAGTATCGCGGGAAGTAAACGATTATTATTTTTTTATACGGCAGCTTAACTGTTGTACAAATCCGTTGCTACTAAATTAAAAATTTTGGATTCGTTTCTTCCAACTAAATTATTTTTAAAAAATTGCTTGAGATGAAAATAGTAGGGTTAACCTCTAAGATACAACCATCATCATAAAACCTTTGACGAATGATGTGACCTTTTATTTGTTTTTGTTAAAGTAAAAGCGAAAGAGCAAAGCATTATAGATTATTATCTTTCTTTTTTTTCTATTAAAGAAAAAGCAAAAATGATAGTGCTTCCGGTACATCTGAAAAGAAATCTGAAAGAGACGGCCCTTCCGACTCTGGAGCGTGTGATACGTGTTCGATATGCAATGCTATATATTCAACCCGAATGCTCAACCCGACTGACGTGGCATCCAATCACAACGTCCCTTTGCCCTCAGGTTGGGAGCTCAGATCTTCTCCGTTGGGTCGCCCGGTCGGTGGGCTTGTGCGCATCACATTCGCACAATGGCAAGCGGCCCGAAAATAAATCGTACTCCTACCGACTGAATGTGGCTATGATGTACACCGGGCCCACCGACCGAGTCCAATCGAATGGAGGAGGTATGAACGCTCTGGCTGGGGCTGAGTGCGATTCATTGATAGGGCAAAAAGGTAAATAAATAAATAACACTTAAGAATCTAAAGGCAAAAAGGTAACTGTGGGATTATTTTATTAAATATCAGAATATATGAGGAGGTTATTAATAAAGTTAAAAATGAGGTGTTTATTCATAATATGAATATCTGTTAGGGGTTTATATACAAAAATCCTAAAAAATAATTGGGAAAGTGCCCTGATCAGGCTGTTTTCAAGTGTCAAGCACATGGATGCTCTCATCTACTTGCACCACACGTCATTCCCACACTCAAAATGACTCACCTCCCTCAAATCATGTGATTTCAATGTATCTGACAAATGGGTGCTCTCATCCAATTTAGACCAGCATAGGTCAGTGGGTACAGTAATTTGACTGAGATATGTTCATGTGTCAAGGGTTATTCAAGCATCACTTGAAGAAATGACAAGATTCAAAAGCAAAAAGGAAAAGGAAAAAGATGAGAGAGAGAGAGAGAGAGAGAGAGAGAGAGAGGGGGGGGGGGGGGGGGGGGCAATAAAATGAGCAACAAAGGGTTGCGGGTTGCCTCCAAGAAGTCATGGTCCTTAGTGTCTCCAATACTCTTATAACAATCTCTTCAAAATGGTAATTTTTGCTTTTCTTACTCTTTTATTTCATTGAATTTCTTTGGTGAATTCTTCTTTTTGTTTGTAATTAAGATCATACATTGTCATTTATTTTATTTTTCGATAGAGAGATTGTATAGAGTCATAATAAATTGTTGTTCTTGCTTATCATGGAGAAAATACTAGAACTCAACCCCGGAAGGAGATATTTATATTAAGGTTGGCCCGAAGGGGGCGACCGATTGCAGTGATACATGGGACGACGGGTTCGGAGGGGAGGTGAAGCAAGTCTGCATATGGCACGGAGATCTAATACATTCGATCCAAACCACATACGAACGGCGTGGAACGCACCTTCTTTCACATCGCCATGGTGGTGCTGAAGGAAATTTCGAAGTCGTAAGTATACGATGTATATTGACTAATCATTTGTTTCAAGAGATTGATCCGTGGATTGGAAAAAATTTAACCGTTACATTAGTTAAAAAAAAAAAATTTGATCCTGAGAATTTTTGCTAAATGATTTCTTGTTTTGAATGCATACTTTGCGAAAATTTTCCACGGTATTAAAAATTATATATGTGTCTCTCAAACTCTGAATCGACCAATCGGACTGTTATCGCCTTTGCGATCCAAAAAATTATGCATAAATTTGGAGAGATAAAATGTAAGTAAAAAAATAATGTATCAGCAATTTTTACATAAACATGCGTCCTTGTATGGCAAAAATATATATATTTGTCATGAATTTTTGAATATTTATGAAATTAACAAATAATTATGGGGTGGTATTTAAAAAATAACCCATGTGGCCTTAATTTTCGAGTCGTGCTCCTTGCCACTGTAAATCTTTATGGGCCTTTTGCTATGGAAAAGTGGTTTTAGGGGGTTTAAAGTTGAATATTAAGGTTAGAGGGTAATTTTTTTTTGGAATTTTGCATATAACCTGCTAACAAATCTTGAAATTATAAATAATCCCATCACAAATTCTTGTATTTAATAAAATCCCCTACCGTCACCTTTGAATAAAACTTATAGAGAGTGGGGATTTTATTACATGTCTGAACATGTGAGGGAGTTATTCATAAAACTTAACAAGTGAATGGGTTAAGTTGTTTATACTGTCAATATTTGTTAGGTTTGGATGTAAAAATCCCTGTTTTTTCAATATCCCCAATTAAAAAAATCAATAATTTATTGCTAATTTTTTCAGGTTTTATTCATAAAATTCAAAAAATCAGTATTGTGACAATATTCACAGGTGCCAAATTTGTTAAAATGGCATCGAATGAGCGAAATGGTGATCATCCACAACAAATTTACTAGCTTAGGCAAACGGGTTCCACTTTAGTACCGAATTAAAAATTTTGGTACCATACCGAATCCATCTCCACCTTCCATCTTATTATCCCTGAATCCGATGGTCCCTATGAATTTTGGTACGGTACCGAAGTGGGTACCATAGAGTTTTCCTAAACAAAATCTCTCTTATTATTCAGTTATTTCGAACGTACTCATCTGGACCATTTTTCATAGGTTTGTTTTGATGAACCTCTCGCTTGGGTAAGCGGACATTACGGGTCTTATTGTTTAGAACCAGATATCTTCGAGGACGAGGAGACTGCTCCATACAACTACTGCACGGTGATCAGGTCCCTCAAGTTCGGTACGAGTCGAGCCACCTATGGACCGTTCGGCCGCGAGGTAGGCACGCCCTTCGTCTACAATGCCAGCACAGGCATCAGTGGATTCCATGGGCGTAGCAGTGGCAGTTCCGACTACGGTTTCCTTTGTGCCTTCGGAGTGTACGTCAAGAGCATGGCGACGGCCCTAGTCGATCCGCCACCGGTCCCCGCTACTGGAGCTGCACCCGCACCCGCATTGGATAACACCGCTAAATCCGAGGAAATTGCGAGGATTAGTAGCAGTTAGTTGGATGTGCCTGGAGATCACTATATTGAGGCGTGAAAGTTCTGTAAACTGTGTGTGGTGGCGGCACTGCTTGTAATTTTCTAAGGTACTGAATGAACCACCAAGTCTTTATCCTATCGGGATTGGATTTGATCATAAGGAAGATTGACGAGAATTTTCTGATCGTATGCCGTCCAATAAAACCCTCGTAATAGGCATGATAAGTTTTCCTGGGCCCACTAATGCAATTTACATCACATCCTAATACCATGATTGAGCTTCAATTGGACGAGGGGTCATCTTCCCCAAGTTACTGTAGCACTACAGTAACCTAAAAGATGCCAAAAAACCTAAAGACCAGTTGGTGGGTAGGTCATCTTGTTGGTTATACAATTTAGTATCAATTACACATAGGCCCCTGTAGGTTCTATTTCCTCGTACAAACACCCCCTTCGGAGGGGCTGATGACGATATATTCTTCAAACCAGGGGGGGCATTTGTGGTATTTTAAAAATGTGGGGGTGAAAGTGATAATCGGTCAAACAACAGGGGCCTAAGTGTAATTAACCCTACAATTTAAGCACATGAAATCAGGGAGTGAAAAAAAATATACATAAAGAAAATTTTATGTCATCGACAAGTGTAATAGCACGTAATTTGCTCAGATACTTATTAATTGTTAAGCATAACACGAATAAAACCATTAACCGAAGCATAACACCACCAGTCTAGCCTGCCAATGGCTCAGAAGTAAATGGTAAAATTGATAACTTGGGAGGGGCAACCATGCAAATGTGCAACATCATTATCATGAGCTACATGGTTCCATATAGTAACAGAAATGCAACCCTCTTTGATTACATGAAGCCCTGAAAGAAATTAAATTATATCCATTAAACAATCAATTACAGTATCTGATCACCAATTCAAGCATGGATTATAAAGCGAATGAAAAACTATTTCTGGTGTGGATGCAACAATGGCTTGTCATGGTGACAATATCTAGGGACCAAATAATCCCGGAAACGGTTTGCAGCTGCATCAGCACTCTCGAACCCTGCCCTCACAAAATAATACCGCAAATCACGTGCACTTTCACTCAACAGAAATCGATTCCGACACTTTACTCCCTTCAATTTCAAAATTGCGCTCGGTAGGAAATACGAATACAGTTGCAGCTGCAATCGACGGGTTCAGTGCAGCCGAATATCTCACTGATGTAATGGTGATCCGAGGGAGCTGTTGGGGTCCTGAACCCAGTGGCACAAGCTTGTAGCTGATAATGTGCTCGGTTTTCGGAAGAATGGACACAACATCACTATGAGGTCCCGAGAACACAAAGCTCTGAGAGTCCCCAAGTGAGTACCTGATCTCCTGAAGTAATCTCGTCAGGTTCTGAATCCTTATATAGAACGAGAAGGGAAGTCCGAGGACGGCATGAGGAGGGCACTCTAAACTCACAACCAATGGTGGCTTCTCCACCTTCACATCTGGCAGCTTCTGTTTCGTCGTAACAGGACAATCCAGATGCTGGTCCGGTTTTGAATCTCTCGTCCACTTCAGGTGTACCGTGCCCACGACAAGATTTGGGGACTCGATGTGTGGTGTGACCGAAAACACTTTCTTGAATTCTTCACCTGGAACAAGAAGCCCAAGATCAGCCGAAGCCCCACCATTATGCTGCACGGAGATAGATCGTCCAACATCCTCACTACCGTCCGATTCGATGGTCATGGAGATCAATCGCAGAGGCAGCTCGGTGCAGTTTCTAGCACTCGCAATAAGAACGCTGGTTTCATTCAAAGCAAGCGAGACCTTCTGTTCAGAATCAGGCGATGACTTGATTCCAGAGAGCAACATAGGTTCTCGCCGAAATGGCATCAGAAAACGATGGCTAATGATGACAGGGTTCTTCCCATCAATCTGCAAACTCCTGTGCACATTAACTCTCTGGAAAGAAACCGCCTCTGTCGAGCTTGGGGAGTAGCCAAGCGAAACATAAAGCATTACGGACTTGGGTCTGTGCCATCTGATCTCTAATCTACAGAGCCATGATTCTCCGACACCCAAAGTGGGGATAGAAACCACTCCAAAGGACTGCTGAATTTTCCTGATGTTGTCGAGAGCTGTCTGTGATTCATCCTCCTCAAATATTCCTGAAATGCTGAGAAGCTCGACGTGATGGTTGTCTGAAGAAAATGATTCTTCTACTCTTGGACTCATCAACAAACCCCCTCCTCTTGCATCCACAAGATTGATCTTCAGCTCGCCAGAATGAACAGCATGACCTTTGGAGGTCACTGATACAGGGACGATGAAGTTCTCTCCAATTAAAGCGGGGCCAGATGCACTTAAGATGAGATCAACTTGAGGTTCAAGCTCTTCAATCTGTATGAACTTTTGGCCGGAAAATGAGAGCCCAGGGTCCTTGGTTGGGAAGGTATCCACCCGATCCTCAAATTTCCACAGTGGCAGATCTTCCATTGAAGCAGGGCTTTCGGCTTGGCAGCAAATCAGGCAACAATGCCCTACTTTAGCCGTCACCGACAAGCACTCGAGCTTACCACTCTGCCCTGCATTATCACAAGTACACCTTAAAATTCTAGAAACTAGAAGTACATACAAGGAAAATGCTTTCAGCCATCCTGTTTTCAACCCAGATCAGGCCATCCTAATGTGCCAGATGATCACAGCCGTCTGTTGCACCCAGCCATAACCGGTGGATCGCACTCAGTCCAATTGGCAAGCAAAAGAAGGGTGTGATCACGTACCACGTCTGGATGGCCCGATCAAGATGGAAGGCTGAATGGCCGAATAGCATTTCTCAATATATAAAGTATGCTGGTGGCAGAAATCGGTAGCAAATTGTAAGGGTCATGCTGCATCTTCTGGAGTCAAACCCAAACAATGGAGCATCAATTAGGGCGGTCCACTATTAGGAAATCTTGATGGGCAAAATCACCCTGATAATAGCTTTCTGAATTGTGTCCCATTGATACGCTCCAAGGTGCTGATTCTGGGATCGTGGGATTCTAAGGAGACTCCTTTCTGGGATTCTGCTGAGAGTCCGTTTGGCCAGTCAAAAAATAATTTTTCAGAGAGCCCAAATCAGAGCCATGGGATTCGAAGGAGAGCCCTTTCTGGGATTCTGGGAGCTGGAATCCCCCAGCCCAAAAATGAAGCTATGAGCTTTGAGCTCCAGGATTTTGCGGAGAGCCCAGAACCCCAGAATCTGGAGCGTATCCAAACAGCACCTAACATTACAAGCAGCTATTGACCTTGGAAATTCCAGACCGATATTATCACCTGAGGCGGAAGGCCCCAGTAAGTCAAGGAATGAACTGGTTGATGGATGCATGCCTACTGGGAGCAACACAATCGATAGAGAGCAAATGGAAAATGAGAAGAGGTTGAAAGTACATACCGGATTTAATTTCAAATGTCAACCGTAGCCACTTATTGGTCAGTAAGGTAAGAGATGGGGCAGTCTCGACACGGATACCCTGATCTTCAACAACAGACTTCGCTGTCAAAAGTTCTTCACGAGCATTGACGATTGTGAAGTTACAAGTGCGCTGATTGAACTGAATTTCCATCTGATCGACCTCAACTGGATGTGGTAGTTGAGATAGAAGTGACAGAGTGATGAAGGTAGAAGCACCAAGCTTGACCGATTGGCTATGAAAAGCTGCAGATGCTAGAAAGACCATTCTGAGAGGGCTTACGAGATCAACCTCAAGGACGAGAGGTTGGTCCGCAGCCAAACTGAGGCTATAACCTTCATTATTTGCATGCTTACCCTTGAAAATGCTGAAAACTTCCTCTTGTATTTTCTCTCTCTGTGAAAGAGTAGCTGGGCCTGCAGGGCCGTATCCCTTTTTAACTTTCGGACTTTCCAACCCATCAAAAAATATCGGCAACGCAGCCATTTCAAGAGAATATTCGACAAAATCTTTTGCTGAACCAAGTTTATGTGAGCACTCTCGTAAGTAGCCCAAGCTCTCCCAGAGCAAACTAAGCCAACCCTCTTGCCGGTAAAGACCCGCCACATCATCGAAGAGCTGCTTTGCATTGGTGAAGTCCTCTGAGTTGAAATACTCCCTAGCCATTCTATTAGTACAGTAAGAAGCCATCCTGGGAGCTTTAAGGCTGCTGAATGATTCACAAGATCTCCTAAACAACGCAATGATCTCATACGAATCTTGAAACCTCCGGCCTTCCGCTAGAGCGTAGCGTGTATACTCTGTGTCGGAAAGACTGAATTGGCCATGAAAAATGTTAGTATCTGCAAGAAATATCATAAACTTCAAAGTATCTGCAAGAAATATCAAAAACTTCAAAGGATTGGCTTGGAAAACTTACGGTAGCACCATGATTGTATCTCCTTGTTCAAACAATCTCGCATATTGACCGACAAATATAGAGGGTATAACAGATTCCGGACTACAACCATTTGCGTTTTCTAGTTCGGAACATTCTGTCATGGACAAAGATTGATCCAGACAATCTCTCTTCTCCCTCAAGTAATGTGCTGATAACTGTCATTAAAATCCGGAACTATTAAAAAAATTGAGAAATTAAATCTGCAAGTGATACCCGCCTTTAATTTATAAGCAAAAGTGCGAAACATAGAATAATCAATTCCATTAATATAAAGGCACACTGGGATAAATGGTGGTAAAACAAATTTTCACAACTCTAAGAAGCAAAAGAAACATAAATATACTTGCAAGAAACAGAACTTCATATATAAAAATATAAGTAGCAAAGTTCCCTCTATATTCAATGAAATGGGCCATACCTGATAGTAGTAAGCTGGCTGAAATTCCCACTCAGTCAAAGGGTTATCGGATGTGCCGAAACGGGGGGAAAGGTTGCTTGGAATGGCAGCCGAGCTTGTCTCTAGCAACTCTGCAAATACTAGGAACTGCCTGCTGAACCATTCCCAATGAAGGAAAGAAACTTCCGGTGCCCCCACGAGCCGTTCATAACTCGCAACATGTTTATGGAACCATGAAACAGCTTCTACAACCTTTCCACCATGCAGTAACAAGGTTGATATCTTGAAGTGCAACTGCTCAGCCACAGCTTTTATCTCAACCAAGCGCTGGACAGGTGGCAACCTTGTTGATGTCCCAACCATCTTACCATTAAAACATGAAGATTAACTGATAAGATCAAACTGCACACGCAAAATTTTGCTAGAAAATTTTGGTGTATATAGGCAAATTGTTTGATGGCCAATTTTTAACTAGTATAAACTATAAAGTAAAAAAATTATAGAAATAAAAAACAAGACTTCAAACTTAAAATCAATGCATGTTTGACAACCCTATGGCCTATACCGAAAAGAAAAGAAAAAATCACAAAAATATGGATAGACAGTTCGGAAAACCCAAGATTTAATAAATCTTAATTGATCCGGTGCCAGATGACCGCAGTATATACGACCTGTCTACTGATAATAAGATACTCTTTTCATTTAACCCCGGACACAAGAAATCAGGAAGCTACTCTTTCTAACTTTTAGGCTACATTGACTGCAATGTTTGGGTAGATTTACGCAGTTGCTTTCTAAAACACACAGCAAAGAACTTTTATATAAACAGTAAGAGCTGAATGCAAATGACATCATTCAGGAAGTCAACCTCCAAAAGGGTAGGTTTCTAAAAAACATCAATGCATCAATGATCAAATACCTCCACCAGTGTGGGAAATCAAGAGGCCACTTGGAGAAGGGGTGTGTAGTACCTCGCGTAAAGCACGGTAAGCATCTTCATAGAACCTCAATGCTTCTGTCCAATCTCTTCTAAACTCCGCATATACAGCAACCTAGAATTTAACATATAAATGAAACATTGGTAATCGACACCATGCATAGCAGCTTAAGTTAGAAATTCTGACTGCTAGTTAGAGCAACCAAAGGACATGGATGAGTTTATGAGATGACAAGAGTAATGGGCATGTGAGTTCTATCATGATGCTACAAGGGGATAGACAGAATATTTAAAGATGCAAGTTCTATCATGATGCTACAAGGGGATAGCAGAATATTTAATGTAAGTTTTATCATGATGCTACCAGTGGGATAAAAATGTAGGTTCTATCATGATGCTACCAGGGGTGTAGCAAAGGATGGCACCATCAGACAACATCAATTTTATGTAAGTTATAAAGAGGACTAGAATAATTCTAGAGTTATTTAATGTAGAAAGTGATGCCATCATCAGACTGCATATTTCCTACAGCAAGACCAAGGGAACCGACAGTATATTACATGTAGCAAACAAAAATCGAAGAAAGACCAAGGTGGTATTTCGTGTAGCAAAGGATTGCATAATCAAGCAGTATCAATTTTATGGAACTTGTTACCGGAGTTATGTAGAGGACGAGAATAATTTCCTAAGTCCACATAAATAAGTGTTCCTCTTGGCCTTTCTTCTCTGTATGTTTTATATGGTCAAATATGGGACATAATTGTACTAAAATGTAAGATCCACATAGTTGACCCAAAATAGTTAGAACAAGAACTGATGTTTGGGTTCAATTGCTTGTCATTACAAGTTTATAACTCAAGCACGTACACCCAGACATATGCTCATCATTGTGTATGTATGATGAGCAAATGGGGATCAATGATCAACCAAAGAAATATAAAGAAGAAAGCTCAAAAGAAAGCCATGGTTTGGCTTAATTAACGTTTTATTTGCTTTTTAGTCTAACTTTATCTAATTTTCAAGATTTAGGAACTTGAAGTGAATTTAGTAATAGAGCTTTGTTATTCTCTAGGCAATGAGGGACTTCCATCAAGGTTTTTCACTCAGGTGGTGCTCGAGAGTATCTTTCTTCTGAGTTTCATGACATCCTCTTCTCTCACGGTACTCTACCCCAGAAGTCGTGTCCTTACATGCCTGCACAGAATGGGGTTGCCGAGAGGAAGAATCGTCACATTCTTGAGACTGCCCAGTCTCTTTTGTTCTCTACCTCAGTTCCTCGCCACTTCTGAGCTAAAGCTGTTCTTACCTCTGTCCGTCTGATTAATCAGATTCCTTCCTTACTTCTTTCTGGTCAGTCCCCGTTTCAGTAACTCTATTTCATTATTCCTAACTATTGAGTACTATGGACTTTTGGTTGAACCAGCTATGTCTTATTTCCACCTGGAGAGCGTATAAATCTTTCTTCTCGGTCAGCCAAGTGTGTCTTCTTAGGGTACATTTCAGAACACAAGGGCTGGCATTGCTATGACCCTTATGTTCGTCGTATCTGCATCTCGACAGTCGACACGTGACCTTCCTCGAGGACACAACCTTCTTTTTAGGATCCTCTTCTTCTTCGAACTTGTCTTTCCTTCAGACTTCTGGTTCCTCTTCGGGTCTCCTTCCTACCCCAGTGACTTTGGATGCTCCCACTGTCCCTGCTATGATGTTTAAACCCCCACGCCCACCTGTCATTTACACCTACACTCGTCTCCAGCTAGCGCCAACTTCACCTGCTACCACTTCTTCTACGGAGACTTCAGGTTCACCACCTTCGTTGCTAGTCTCAGGAGATAGTCATGATGGGTCTTCTGCTCCTCCAACGCGCTACCCTGAGTGTCAGAGGTATCCACCTGATCGTTAAGGTTTTCCTCAAGTAAGTGAAGTAACTCAAGTTGCTTCTTACTCGTCTCAGTTTCAGTCCTTTCATGTGACTATCCACTCTCTTCAAGAGCCACAGACTTACCGTGATGCAGTTCAGATCAATGTTGTTAGAACCGAACCGAAGGACGAACCGGTTTGTGTACCGGTCCGGTTCGGCCGGCCGGTCCGATCTGGTTCACCGGCCCAACATACACAGTCAACCCCAAAGAGAGAGAGAGAGAGAGAGAGTATTTGTGCACAAAAAAAAAACAGGTTCGTTTATATCTAAAACCGCTCGGCCCGATCCAGTTTATACCTAAAACCGCCCGGCCCGACGGTTCAATACCGATTCGTTTTCCAACAGCGGTTCATATCGCATACGGACCGGTTTTCCTACCGGTTCGCAGGTTCCCGGTCCGGTCCGGTTTTAATAACATTGGTTCAGATACTGCATTGCCAGCATGCTATGAAAGAGGAGTTGCAGGTCCTTCAGCAGACTGGCACTGGGAGCTCGCTCCTCTTTCTCCAGGAAGGACCATATCAATTGTCGTTGGGTCTATCAGACCAAGACTCGCTCAGATGGGTCGGTTGAAAGGTACAAGCCCCGCCTGGCTGCTCGTGGTTTCACTCAGAAGCATGACATTGACTACGAGGAGACCTTTGCTCCTGTTGCAAAGATGACTATTGTTCGGACTCTGTTAGCAGTTGCTTCTGTTCGTCGCTGGCCACTCTTCCAGATGGATGTGAAGAATGTCTTTTTTCACAGGGATCTCTCTGAGGAGGTCTACATACAGCTCCCTCCTGGTTTTTTGACTCCTTCCTAGATTTTTTGTCGTCTTCGTTGGTCCATTTATGGACTCAAGAAAACTTCACGGTCATGGTTTGAGCGCTTCAGATCTTCGGTGCTGGCAGCCGACTTTACAGAGAGTATGAATGATTATGCTATGTTCACTCATACCTCTAGTCATGGCCGTACGATCTTACTTCTATATGTTGGTGACATGATCATTACTGGTGATGATACAGCTACCATCGAATTCTCTAAAGAGACACCCCCAGCAGAAGTTCGAAATGAAAGACCATGGCCCGCTTTGCTACTTCCTTGGCCTTGTGTTGCTTCGTCTCCCAAGGGAAACTTAGCCTTTCAGCAGAAGTTTACTTTTGATTTACTGAGTTGTGCCACATTTACTGAGTCTCAGACTGTGGACACACCGATGGAGCTTAATGTGAAGCTCCGGCGCACAGATGGCGAGCCGCTTTCGAATCCCACGCGCTACAACCAACTTATTGGTGCTCTTGTCTATCTGACGCTTACTCGCCCAGACATTGGACATGTCGTTCGAGTTCTTAGTCAGTTTGTTAGTGCTCCTCGCTCAGCTCACTATGCCGCACTACTGAGGATTCTTGTTATCCTCGAGGCATGGTGACTTGCTCTTTGTTGTTTTTGTTATCTTCCTCCTTGGATATTCATACCTTTTTCGATGCAGACTAAGCGGGATATCCCACCGATCGACGATCCCCCAATGAGTTCTATATTTTTCTACGTGACTCGCTCATTTCATGGAAAAGTAAAAAGTGGGAGATCGTTTCGCTCTCCAATACCAAGGCCGAGTATCGTGCTATGGCTCGCACTTCGTGTGAGGTCGTTTGGATGCATCATCTACTCAATAATATGGGTGTTCAGCTAACCTCGTCGACTCCCCTCTATTGTGATAAGCGAAGTGCTACTTAGATTGCTTGCAATCCAGTATTTCACGAGCGAATAAAACACATTGAGCTGGATTGTCACTATGTTCGACATCACTACAAGGACGGTATGCTCTTTCTTCCACATGTGTCTTCAACAGATCAGCTTGCAGACTTCTTTACAAAGACATATTATTCAACGATTTTGATATCTCCTTAGCAAACTATTAGTGTATGACCCACCTTGAGTTTGAAGGGGGGTGTTAGAGTGTGTACATATATTCTTAGTCTTCGTATAGGTTTATAAGTTTATTACTCTTTCAAGTATGCTCACCCTTTGGTGACCCCATCTATTATATAGTCATATAAAGGGTCATTGCCCCAATAAGGAAGATAAGCCTTCACTTCCAACTCTCTCTCTCTCTCTCTCTCTCTCTCTCTCTCTCTCTCTCTCTCTCACACACACACACACACACTCACTCTTATGTACAATTGAACTCATTAGAAAAGCCTTGACTTTTCATGAGTGGGTTCCTGAAAAAGGTAATAAATTGGTAAACAAAAAGATTGATATGAAGGGTTTGAATCATTTGAACCCTCATTCCCAAGGTTTCAAATCTCGGCCGGTACCGGTACGTACCTGTTTTGGCCGGGCCGAACCGAATCCAGCATCCGGGACCGAAACAGGCCTGAACCGGCCGGTACCAACCCGTACCGGACCGAACCGGCCGAATCAGGTAGGTACCGGCCGGTTCAGGCCCGTTCGACAGCAATAATGGGGTGGGTGGGTTTTGGCTCATTTTTTTGTTTTTTTATCTTGGATTCCTCCCTCCACATGGGCCTCACATAGATTCGACTTTCGAGCATTTCGAAAGTCGAAACTTTTGCTATGTAGACAGTAGAATTACTTTCTGCGTAGCAGCTGTAGCTAAGCTGCTAAAGTAATAGATGTCGGATTGCTATGAGAATAAGTGAGAAAGAAAGAATGAAGAAAGAGGAGAGAGAAAGTGAGCTAAAAATAAGAGAGAAAAAAAATAAAGAAAAGAGAAGAGAAAATAAAATAAAAAAGAGAAAGAAAGGGAGAAAGTAAAAAAAGAAACAAAGAACAGAGCAAAGTGAAGAAGGTGGAATCACTTGCTCACTTGCTGATGTACATTCGACACTTTTGCTACGTAGAATTACTTTCTACGTAGCAAAAGTGAGCAAAGAGGTGAAATTACTTGTTAGGTAACTACGTTACTACGTAGTAAAAGTGAGTAAAGAGAAACAAAGAACAGAGCAAGACCAAACTCGCCAAAGAGGTGGAATTACTTGCTCACTTCTACAGCTCTGCTCACTAGTCACTATGACTCACTTCTGCTCACTTACTCACTTCTGTTCACTTGTTCAAGTAGATTCGGCACTTTTGCTACGTAGAAGTAGAATTACTTTCTAGTTTCTAGTTTCTACTTTCTACGTAGCAAAGCTGCAAAAGTGAGCAATTACTTTCTAGTTTGCTAATGCTTATTTATTTTTTGACTTAGATAATGGCACCAAAATCGAAAGAGATAGACGCTGGATGACTACATTGCAAGGCAATAGAAGGCAACAAGCGGAAGGCCATATGCAACTACTGTGGCCGGACCATAAATAGTGGTATCACAAGAATAAAGGAGCATTTAGCGGGCAAGAAAGGACAAGTGACTGGTTGTGAGCACGTTCCAACAAAGGTACGGTCTCAATTCCAACAATTTTTTAGAGAAGCAAGTAAAGATAAGAGTACTACTCCTGAGCTTTCTGCTTCTAGAAGACCACCCCTTACCAAAAGTCAGTCGGTAAGGGGTTATAGAGAAACAAACATAGATGCTGAAAGTTTTCATGATTCCTCATCTGAAGAGTTGCCGAAGGAGGATAGGGAGATGAGAACGGCAATGAGACTTTCTCGTGAGGAAGCTCGTCGTCAAGAAATGAGAGAAAGAGTGGGAGACCAAAGAGGTAGATGGTCAATGAGTGGTCCTGGTGGTAGTTCCCGTTTTTTTCTTGGTGATATTGGTGGTAGTACTGGTGGAGGTGGACCTAATGGTAGTAGCAGTGTTAGTGCTAGATGAAGTAAAACTAGTACTGGTGGCAGTACATCTGTGTAGTTACCTCTAGACGGATTTATGTTTAGAGAATGTGGCCAGAAACAAACCAAATTAACAGCTGGAAAAATAAAACAAGCGGCCAGTAAAGTGAAGAAAGCAGTGGCCAAATTTTTTCATTTCAATAATATCCCGAATAATGCAGCCGCGTCGCCATACTTTAAGAAAATGTGCGACACATTGCAGTCGGTTGGACCGAAAAATTCTCCCCCTATCCCATATGAAATTGCTGGGCTACTTTTAGATGATGAGGTCTCCGAAATAAACGATTATATTCGTAGTTTTCAAACTCCCTGGGAGGAGAAAGGTTGCACAATTATGTGCGATGGATGGAGTGGCCCTACTAGAAAATCCATAATTAATTTTCTAGTATATTACTCAATTGGTACTGTATTTTACAAATCAGTCGATGCATCAGCCAAAGTGCATGATGCAATATATCTTGCTGGACTTATAAATAATATCATCGACGAAGTTGGAGCTAATAGTATTGTCCAAATAGTGACGGACAATGGCTCTAACTATAAGAAGGCCGGACAAATCATACAGAAGGAACGAAAGACTATATTTTGGACTCCTTGTGCCGCACACTGTATCGACTTGATCCTAAAAGATATAGGCAAATTGGATTATGTCGACAACTCGAAAAATAACAAAATTCATTTACAACCATAACTGGGTAGTTGACTTGATGAGGAAGTATACTGGAAAGCGGGAGCTTCTACGTCCAGCAATCACCCGCTTTGCCACTCACTTCATAGCATTGGAGAGCATTTTTAATCAGAATGATGCTTTATGGAAAATATTTACCTCAGATGCATGGTGTCATTCAAAATATACATCTAATGAAGAAGGCAAAGAGGTGGAAAATATTGTTGTTGGAAAGGAGCTCTGGATCGAAATTGACAAAATAATATTGTGCATCCAACCTCTAGTGCAAGTTCTTCGACTGGTAAATTCAGATGAAAAGCCTGCAATGGGATATATCTACGAAGCAATGGACAGAGCTAATATGGTCATTCAGAAGTCGACAAAGATTGGAGAAAATTCAAAAAAATAATATTTTAAGTTGATCGACAAAATAAGGGAGAAGACGCTACACCATCCATTGCATGCAGTAGGTAAATATTATCGTCAAGTGTATACTCATTATTCAACAATTTCAATTTTCAATCTCATTAGTCATTAGACTCAATACTTATTTCTTTTATATTATAGGATTTTACTTAAATCCCCAATAACAGTATAGAATAGAAGTTTCACAACACCCTGAAATAATGATCGGGCTTAAAGAGGTGATCCGAACCTTAGAGCCTAACATAGCAGCGCAAAAAAAGGCAATGGAGCATATGGAAATCTTCCGATATGCTCGTGGTTCCTTTGATTCGGAGAATGCAAGAACATCTATCTCGACCATGCAGCCAGGTAATACGTCGATAAGTTGATAACACACTTTAATTATACAATTATCCAATTGCAATCAACGAATATAAACTGAATGTTTTATTTTTTAACTAATTTTATAGCTACTTGGTGGTGCATTCATGGTGAAAGTGCTCCTGATCTTCGCAAGATTGCTATCCGAGTATTGAGTCAGACATGTTCGGCATCGGACTGCGAGAGAAACTGGAGTACATTCTCTCTCATTCATACGAAAACTAGAAATAGATTGTCATCATCTAAATTAGATAAACTAGTTTTTGTACATTACAATATGAGGTTGAGGGTCCGCGATCAGGGAAGATTAGAGGACCAACGTGATAATCCAATCAATTTGGATTATATTTTCGACGATGATAACCCTCTAGCCCCTTGGTTAACGGAGAGAGAGGATCCAGTTCTTGACGGTCAAGAAAATACATGGTTGGAGAAGGAGTTAGGCAAGGAGCAAAAACAAGAACAAGAGGGACCAAGGTTGAGGAGCGGCAAACGAAGATTTCAACATGTTAGCCAGGCAATGAAGCAGATACACAGCGATGCAGATGAGAGTCTTGACAGTATACCTTCCGGATCTAGTGATGGTGGAGGAGAGTCATCTCAGTCACGACGGAGATGTCCAGGAATTGGTCACACTTCTAGTCCTGACCATAAAGAGCATAAAAGAGCTTCTTCACCTCCCAGTGCTCCCACGTACACCGGAGTCACAGGACCACCAGCTCCACCAGATCCACATCATCCACCACATATGGAGCAAGGGCCGGGCCTTCTGGCACTGTTCATGAAGCTACATATGTACCATACTCGTACGGATATGATCCACCACCAGGTCCACCATCATCATATTACCGAGATTCTTATCAGCCGATGTTTTCAGAGCCAGAGGAATCGCAAGAAACATATGGAGATTCTTCATCCTCTTACGGCTACGGAGCCTACGGTTATGGTGTCCAGCACGACTAGGACATTGGCCAATCAATCTTCAGTTATTCTGGGCCTTCCGACGGGTCTTACTACCAGCACTACTCGGCACCAACTCCAAATGAAGACGAAGAAGAAGCTGGTCGCAATAATAATCTATGGAACTTCTGAGTTCTGAATCTTCTGATCTGACTATCTGAGCCAGCCAGGTAAGGTAGCTAAAGGTGAGTTAATAATTTTAATATTGATAATCTGTATTATGTGGAAGTGGAACACGTCTGGATTCTGGAACTTATTGTATAATTTGTATTGTAAATTTATAATAATAAAAAAATTCAAAACTTTAAAAGGTTGTTTTATAAAAACATTTAAAAACCTTTTTTAACTTCGCCAAGGCCGGTCCCAGGCCCGGATAAAGAAGGAGGGAAAAAGGATATAGGAAATTAGGAATTAGTAACATCTTAGGTGTGACTTGTGAACTGTGACTTGTAACTTGTGAGTCTTGGCTCAGTTAGGTCTCTACTGTCCAATCATTCACCTCGGGAAGTGGTGATTCGACAATAGTTGACAAGTTCATCAAGATTCTTAATCATACACCTCGGGGAGTGGTGCTTGTGAATTTTGATGAATGATGAATCCAAGACTCTAAAGTCTAGAGTCTGAAGTCATAAGATAAGAGTATAAGACTCATAAGTCATAGTCTGAACTCTGAAGTCATAAGATAAGACTCATAGGCCTAAAACTAACCCTAGCGGCCTAGCCTAAGCCCTAATTCCTAAGTCCTAACTCCTAAGGTCTCTAAAGGTCCTAAACTAGGGCTCTAAAGTACTCTAATATTTATTTTCTAATTTTTTAGAATTTTTAAAGATTTTTTTAGATTTTTTTACAATTTAAAAAAAATAAAAAAAAGGGGCCGGTACTGGTTCAACCGGAACCGGCCGGTTCGGCGCCGGCCGATACCGATACCCGAGTTTTAAACCTTGCTCATTCCTACTCATTGAATGCCCATTATATATGTTTTGGAGCTCATCTTTGTTTTTATATAAAATCCATTAATAATATGTAGTTATTATACATAATATTATCAGTAATTAACTATATATAACTATATTGTACATATTTAGTGTCGCATCCTTGGCGTGTCCGTGTCTATGTCCTTTTTTTTTTTTAATTTGCAGGTGTATATATCCGTGTCCATGCTTCCTAGTATACAAATGATGTCATATACCAGTCTACCACATAAGGTGGACAAAAGATTATGTGGACGACAATATAACTAACACTCAAAAGCTGAAATCAGTAAAGCAAGGCGCATCATGAAATGAGACTATATGACTGCCATGCCTGTGGTTTCGCATAAATGAAATAAAGATTTAGTTAACGGAATCAACAGAGAAAAAAGAACCTTGCCTTAAAGCAGCAGCGAATATTTAACTCTGAAGAATTAAGGCTCTTCTTCTCTATGCGTAACTTTATTTTTCGCCCTTCTTCTCTATAATATGTATTACACAATTCTGCAAAAATGCCTGCCAGTCTACAGAAGTGTATATAAGATGAGAATAGGGTTGGCTTTATAAGTCCTTTGAACAAATAATTGTTTAAAGGATGTGCTAACCAATACATTATATACCTAACCAATAAACCCGAACTTTAATTAAAAAAATTACTCATGAATGCTCTATGATTAGTTCGAGAAAAGGTGTAGGCGCTCAAAAAAATTTACGGACCTGTTAAGCGATTGTCTTAATTCTGATACATCGTTCTGAACAAACACAACCATGTACTTGGAATCAATTTCTGCACGCTTTCTTAGTGCTAGTGTAAGGTCTTCACTGATATCATCTGCATTAAGCATATAACTATGAAACATCTTTCAACTCAGAGAAATGTTATAATAGTCCTTGAATAAAAAGGAGATATGTATGCATGAGCTTTACATATAACTAACAAGGCCGAAAAAAGAGAGCGATGATCGAGCAGATTATTGAAGGGCAGATAAACAAGTCCTTTGGAATCTTTAAAAGTGCTTTCGTAAATCAAGATTCAAGAAATGAAGATGATAAGTTATCCTAAGTTACTTCCTGAACCTGGTGGCTCCAGTAAGATGGACAGAATAACTTAAAAATCACATCCCCAATTACTAACCTCTAACAGTTGTCTGCACGAGTACGATGATGAATTTGATGCTCCTTCCAGTAAGCACAGCTCTATCCACATAATGCATGAAAAGACGGGGAAGAAAAAAAGAAAGTTGTAAGTCTTTTAACATCACAAATTACGAATGCTCCTATGAGACCAGACATCAACTAAAAAGAGCATGATATTTACACTTATGGAAAGTGGAACCATAACAGGTTAAAAACTATAAATGTAAAAAAAATGAGAGCAACCTTCAAAGACCAGGCAATTCTATAAAGAGCAGTATCACAAATTACTTTCAATCCTTTTCTTATGAAGCTTACAGACAGTTTATATTTCACTTTCAAATCCATATAATATCATTATCTTTTTCCTCTATGTAGTAGACTTGTTTTCTTTATGGAACAAAAACAGGTTGAATATAAATGGAAAAAAAATGAGAGTAAGCAAGAAAAAACCTTCCAATTTAAGGCACGATGAAGAAATACTTGAACTTCTACAATCTTTATCCTACTAGTATGCATAGTACCGAGTAAACTTATGGACCACTTAAATTTGACTTCTTTTGCTGTTTATGAATATTACCTTTTTTATCTATAACATAATTGTTTTCATTATGTAGACAGGTTAAATATGAATCCAATTTTTTTCAACTTACTGCCCCCTGTTTGGGAGGTTTCTCTTGTCACAAACACGGACGTTGGCACTTGGCACACCTACGGCTTTACCTCTCGGGGTGGTGCGGATTCAACACTTGTGTCACGGAGGACATGCCACCTACTTGATCTTACTAGTGGTCATATGGTTCTCTCAAAGATTAGTCCATGTATGTGCAAGTATCAAGTATCAACCAGTGTACTCAAGGCGTCGCCTAGGCGTTTTGGACCCCCGACCGCCTAGGACATGGCTAGGCGGGCGGTGGAGTCTAGGCGGCCGCCTAAGCCACTGCCTACGCGCCTAGTTTTGTAATTGGTTTTTTTAAAAAAAAAAAATTTAGTCGGGTTCAAATTGAGTTTTCTTAAATCTCGTTTGGTTTTATAGGTCCATGTTGCTTTATCGATGGCAAAGGAAGAAAAAATCAATATATTTCGGGAAATATCGTGAAATATATCCGAAAAATGAAAACCCGATACGAAATACCACCTGCAAAAACGAGCAGAACTGAAAATGTCAAAATATCGAGCGGTTTCGTGAAATATCACGATATTTCCACGAAATATTTCCATCTCCATGAAATATCGCGAGATTTTGTCGAAATTTTGCGAAAATTTCAAAAAATTTCGCAAAATTAATCCGAAATTCTGTGACTGACTGGTTATAAAAGGGGACTGGGGGGCCTGATTCTCAGCAGCTTATTTACATATAATAACATTTAAGTAAATGTTGATTTACTTAATTTTTATTTTCTCCATTTACTTTAAGTTATTATATGTAAATAAGCAAATACTCCCCCCCCCCCATTTAATTTCAATAAAAATATCAAAAAAATAAAAAAACAAAGGAATCAAAAAGTAAACTTTCAGTTTTAGTAGGAGAAAACAGTTTTTATGGATTTTTATAAAATCTACATGGTGAGAAAAGTGATTAAATCAACACCTTTTTAGCTCAAAAAATTCCACAAGATGTAGAAGTACGAGTGCATCTAGAAAACCATGGTCCGTCTTAGAAAATTTTGAATGTATAAAAACTTTTGTATATAAAAACTCTTTTTTTCAGACTTAGTAAAAAAACAGTGTTTCACATTTCAGCATAATTTTTGCACAATTTCAAATTTGCATAACTTTCTTGTTTTAAGTCCGCTTTCAAAATCGTTTGAAACATTATTTTAACAATCAACTAATCTTTATTTCAAAAAAAAATTATCCAAAAAAAATATTAAAAAAAATTTGAAAAATATATATCAAAACCGAACCAAATAAGATTGCACAAGACTCACAGACTCAATACATTGAATACATATTATATGAAGCTCTACACCCCTAGATAGGGTACAAATATTATTTGAGTGTTCCACGTGTGTATCTATATTTGGTTTATGACTATCCAGCTTTTCACTAAAAAATTTCATCAAAAAATCAATATTTTCACAATTTCTACAAAATTGCAATATTTCCACACTGCTGAAATATTTCTATGAAATATTTTCATATCCAGAATGTCGAAATTTCTACCGAAATGGAGATTTCGAACTTTGTCGATGGCTAACACCATGCATCATTAATGGAAAAAAAACTACTGTGTCCATGTTCTTAGAGTTTGAAGAGGAAAAATTCAAAAGAGACATATAAAGATTATTCATACGAATCATACAAGAGTGACGATGATGTATATGGTTAGGTGATTTAGATAACTAATTTTAATTATTTTTTTTTTGATACGTGGTTGTTAAATGTTCCAAAAGTAATAGATTATCTAATATGGTTATATTTATGCTTATGTTATTTGTTTGAATTTATGGCTATGATAGGGTTATGTTGCTCATCCTGATATGTGATTAATATTTGCAATGTATAATCATTGTGGTTGACGCATGATTTCTATTTGATACAATAATAATGGTTTTGTAACTTAGCATACGCTCTGGATCATACCCATTATCAAATTGTATTATTTCGACCATATCTATCTTTAAAAATTAAATTTTATTATGCACAAAATCAAAAATTACTTGTGTAGATATATGACTTATATTTATTTAATATATTTAATTTTCATCGCCTAGGCCTCGCCAGACCAAATCGCCTAGGCATCACCTTGACGCCTTGACTACACTGCATATAGCAAGTGAAACCATATCTACCTATATTTTTCCATTATGCATTTGCACAATATACATGGAAAATGGAAATACATGGTATGTGAAGCTACAAACCCCAAGATAGTGTAGTAAATTAGTAATATGATTTAAGTATTATAATGTGTGTATCTATGCTTAATTCATGATTGTCAATAGTTTTGTTGAAAAAATCCATCATTTACTTGATATTTTTATTATTTCAGAAAAGGGTAATATTTCCACATTGTTAAAATATTTTCATATCCGGCAATGTTGAGATATTGGTTAAAATCAAAATTTTGAACCTTAAAGGTAGGAGCAAGAGACTGCATTTTAGTAAACAATGAGGGCATACAATTCCAAACGAGAATGAAGTAAATTAAAAAGAACTAAAGAAGCGAGACAATTTGTTCAACATATGAGAAGTTAAGCACTAAGGTATTGTTTGGATCATGTACAAATATAGGTGTGTTTCTATTTGTACAGGTACAAACAAAATTTTATGTTTGGTTGTTGCTTTTTTAGATGTGCAACCGGTTGTACACGTTCAAAAATGTGCCGCTAGCTGGTCTTTTGAGAATTTATCTCACCCCATGAACAAATTGAAACCCATCACTTATTTACACATATGGTTCCCACTTTAGACACAAACACATGCACAAATATGTACAAATGACAAAAACAAACAAACACATGCAACTATGAACATGCATTCTTTTACATATGCATTACAAGAATGCATAAGCAAAGAAACGCACATCATATATACGCAATATCCAAACAAGCCCTAAAGAAATAGTTGAATCAATCAGAAAATTATGCAAGACTTCAACTTTCTTTCTTTTCAGGTCCCGAATGAGGTACGATCAGATAATCTGAGGAGACAGGTGGAGGAAGGAATCCGTACTTTAGGTTTTCAAGATCGGTGCAGACCTGTAGCCACTGCGCGGGATCGCCGGTTACTTGATCGGAGCTGAAGAGGGCGGCGATGACGGCGGGTACCCTGGTCCGGTGATTCAGTAGCCAGTCCCTCTTCAGGATCCCCGCCGCAGGCTGCGCGGAAGCTAGGGGATCCTTCTGCTTCCTCGCTAGGATGGAGATCTTGGAGAAGTCCGGCAGAGCGAGGGTGTTGATCGGGGGCTGCTCGGAGTGGAGGAATGCCGAGATCGTGTGATGCAGCTCCGGGCACCCCACCAGGGAGACGAGGGAGACCGGCGGGGTTCGGAGCTCCTCCGGGTACTCCTCCATGCTCCGTCGATCGGAATGGGAAGAGAACTGGGGCCTCTGAGGTCAAGAATCGGATGGGATCTCGAAACCCTAGCTAGGGTTCGGAGAAAGGGAGATGGGAGAGCTCTCACAGAGATTCGTCACATGAGAGAGACGACGCGAGGCACCGTTTGCCATAACAGCAGAGGCACTGGGAAACGGGAGCAACGAGTCATGGACGATTTGGAACAGAGAAATTGAAAACGGGAAACGGGAAATGGGAAATGGGAAACGGAAGTAACATATGGGCCGAGTTGGGCTCGAATTTTAACACTAGTAACGCCCAAAAGATTTCGAGGGCGGCGTGATAAAATTTTGAGAGAGGTGAATATTTTAAGAGTGACAATAATAATTTAAAAGCAGTGAAAATATTTCGATGGAGGTGATAATATTTTCAGGACGGTAACATGAAGAAGTGTGAAGATGATCATGTCGGCACGCACGTTTGGCGAGAGCACCCACATTCTGTGAAAGTGTTCACATTCGATGGGGGCACCCACATTCGTCGAGGACATCCAAATTCGACGGGGGCACCCACATCGGTCTTGACAATCATTTTCAGCAAGGCAAGTATATTATTCAGAAAACTGCCCCGTCAAAAATGATCGTAACAGGCTAATATTAGCGACGTCAACACACACATTCAGCGATGGTACCCACGTTTGGAGTGAATGCTCATATTTGGTTGGGTGCCTACATTTGGTAGGGGCATGCTCGTATGGACAATATTGTTCTTTCTCATATAGGGTGAGGGAGCGGCCTATCCAAGTGAACACTCCCACAAAAAACACAAAAATAAATATATCACAGAAATTTCGAGAGCGTGACAATTTTGAGGCACCACGAAAACCTCGACGAGTACAAAATCGAGCCTACGACAGTGAGATCTCTCATCATGTTTCAAATTAACAATCATTAACAGATCCAATCATACTATGACGCATCAACATAATGCAACAAATTAGGACGGGCGAATTGGTGTTTAGTTTTAAATAGCAAGATTAGATTTTTGTACATTCATGGAAGTGATCAATATCTAACTTAAGTTTCAGATCATTATTTTACATAGAACACAGCCTGCTACTGGATTTTCTATGAACAGCTCTATTTGATTAGTACATGGTTCATCATGTGATACAATATTAGCGATGCACACAAATATATACAACAGTAATATGTAATATAATACCCATGAAGTACATTGACATACAAAGTTGAAATTGAATAGCAGCATCATAAAACCCTTTTACAGCTTGAACAACATATGAAGCTCAACACCATCAAGCAACAGGCATGAGCGAGTTGTCCTCCCAAAAATCTTCAAGTTCAATCAATAAATCATCATAAACAGCCTCCTCTGACTCGCTCGGAGTTTTCTTCTGCATTGCTTTTATAAAATGATATACCATTAAATAATGAATCATTGAAAATCCTCATGATTCAAGAGAAGTATGTAAATATAAGAAAGAGCTTCATAAGATAAAGTGCAATTAAGTATCATATCATCCTTGTTTCCAAAAAAAATCAACCTCTCATCGGATCAATATTTATACCAATTTACATGAGCCGCATCAAAAGATTGAAGCCATAAACTAACAAAAGAAAATGGGAGTATACTCGAGATGATGGGACCACCATCGCCGAATGTCGATGCTAAATTTGGTTATTACTACCTCAGCTATAAGAAAAAAAAAATTAAGAGAAATGATGTCACTTTATGTAATCATCATACTATAAGCAGTAAAATGACAGGGATATGATTAAAACAAAATTCCGGATATAAGATGAAAGATAATATGAGAGCCTACTTTTGTTTTATGGAATGAGACACAGTAAATAATTTCCTTATGCTAGTTGACGAAGCTTAGAATAGAACAATGTAGTCCAAATGATATCGCGACTTGTTGATGTATAAAACCATGAAAGGCAGAAAGGATATGTGTTTGTAAAATGGTTATTATTATATTTCTATATTTTCAAATTTGTGTGTATTATTCAATCTTGCTGTGTTGTGTACTAACTGATTATACATAAAAAAGAACAAAGTGTGACTTTTGTAATAAATGTTCTACCTCTTTCCATATTTTTTCGAAGAAGCCGGTTTTATTGTATACAAACACCATTGTATAAAAATAATTGATTATATTATGACAAAAGCTTGAGACATCAGGGTTTAAACACTTCATTCTCATCTTGTTACTTACCTAAACCTAAACACAGAGAGTAACAAATCCAATATACCAATAAAAAAGATCATCTCCATGATGTCAGTTAGGTTCTTATTTTTCTCAATGCAGGTTCTTTGCTTTCTCATAAAAAAAATGCAAGTTCTTTGCAAAGAGTTGAGAGAGAGAGTGAACCTTGGATCAGTAATCAGACCCCTTTGTCGCTGCTCTCAGAGGAGAAGGGGGGAGGAGGAGGTGATGCCGATTAGCCCTTCCCCCTTGCTGTCGATGATGGAGGAGGGGGCCGACCTTCCTCCCCTCGCTGCTACTCCTCTCTCGGGGGGGCGATTTGCCACCGCCGCTGCTCTAATCGAGGTTTATCACCGCTTGAAATCAAAGATCATTCGTTGATCCTTGATTGGTAAACCCGATCTTATGAATTCCGTAGTGACGCACAGCTTTAAAACGCGTCTTCTATGTTTGGAAGGGGAAATTATATAAGTAGCTCAGGATCTCCTTCTCTCCAGGCGATGTGGGGCTGACGTATGGCCTTGTACACCTCACCTCACCTCATCCATCTTGGCATTCCCGCCTCAGGAGTCTTGGCTCTTGGCTATTGGTCTATTGGATCTTGGTCGTCACAATCCATCCCCCTTAGGGCTACACATCTTCGTGTAGGGTTAGACCCCCCCCCCCCCCCATTGTGAGAAGAACCGGCTCATATACCATTTTGTAACATCCACCCCAAACACACAAGATATTGTCCGCTTTGCCCGTGCTCTTACGAGGACTTCCTAGGATGGTCACCCATCCTAGTACTATTCTCGCCCGAGCACACTTAACTACGGAGTTCTTACGAATTACGTAGTGACGCACGGCTTTAAAACGCGTCTTCTATGTTTGGGAGGGGAAATTATATAAGTAGCTTAGGATCTCCTTCTCTCCAGGCGATGTGGGGCTAACTCATGGCCTTGTACACCTCACCTCACCTCATCCATCTTGGCATTCCCGCCTCAGGAGTCTTGGCTCTTGGCTATTGGCCTATTGGATCTTGGTCGTCATACTAGCCCCGACCAAAAAATCATACTTAGCACCAAGGGAAAGGAGAAAGATTGAAAAAGAGGATCCTGACTGAGGGGTGCTCCTTCTCTCTCTCTCTCTCTCTCTCTCTCTCTCTCTCTCTCTCTCTCTCTCTCTCTCTCTCTCTCTCTCTCCCCCCCCCCCACCACCATAGGTTTAGGGTTTGTGGGGAGATGGGGAGAGATGTTCTGTTATGGGGGTATGTCATGGCCCGAAATATTTGCCCAAATCGTTCAAGTAAAATCACGTGATTTGGGGGTCCATTAAGTGGCAATTGTTGATTAAGTTGTTGTCGTTGATCATCTCTGTTAGGAAATTGGGTGGTTTAGGGTGAAATTCTTTGTGGAGTCTATTAAGTGGGTGCAACAATCAGACAATATCGTGACCGTTGTTTGTCACCCCCACAAAAACCCTCCCCTATTATATAGATAGAGCAAATTTACACACATTGTGACATTATGACAGGTTTGATATTTAGTGTTTCAAAAGGCGGCAGAGGCATGCGCCTCGAGGCACACCTTAAGGTGAGGTGATCCTGCAAAGCCTTGAGGCGCACGCCTTAGCTGCAGTTTTAAAGAATCCCACACCTCTGCATATAGAGGCATACACCTCTACCTGAGGCACGCCTCAAGGCATCAAAGGCGTACGCCTCTATTTGTTGATGTGAGTCGGGTTTTAATGGGTCTGTGGGTCAACAGCCGGGTCGGGTTTTTTTAAAAAAACCATAACATTTATCGTGCGGCTTCTATCTTTCCCGTAGCTCCTGGTAGGCCGACTCTTTTGTGCTTGGTCTAGGGTTTGAGAGACGAGCTCCTCTCCTCTCCGTTGACCGGTCTTCTTCACTTCCAGGTCATGTGATTGGGCCGAGTTTTTAAGGTAAATTGTATTTCTCTCTTCACTCTCCATTGCTCTCTCTTTTTCTTTCTTTTTTTGAACGATATCTTTCATAGGCCTACTCTTTTTTTTTTGGAACGGTCTATCTCTCTAACAGAGATTGGCATGGTCCTGATTGGGTTTTTTTTTTTTTGAATGGTCCCCGATTGGATTTTTGGGGCAATTAGTGCTTATGATTTGAGTAATTTTGGATCAATATGACTTTAGACCCTTCTCCTTCATCTTTTGAAGAGTAATGTTATTTGAACAAACTAATGGACAAACACCGAGCGACAATCCACTCCCATGATCAGGTGGCGGGGCCTAATGCCACAGTGATATGGGAGTGGATTATTGCTTGGTGTTTATTCTTCATAAGTTTCTTCAACTAGCATTACTCTCTCCCAAACTATCACCAATGCTTCATCCATTCTTTTTACTGCACAATTACCATTAATGAGCGAATTATAGCTCGCAACATATATTGTATCATCACCACATCTGAAGCCACCCCTTTCCAGGCCATCTCGGCATGTAAGACGAGCGCCTCATGATCATTCCCTTCTCTGCAGGCTGCAATAGTTATTCACGAGCGTGTTATATCATTATATAATTTATATGTAAAAGAATTGTGAGTCAAAAACTATAATTTTCAATATTCGATACATTAGCAATCAGTTGAAAATTATAGTCAACATGTTACTACATTATATTCAATATCTTACTAGACTACTGTGGGCATCGAAATTAGCCCTCGGGTTGAACCAGATTTGCACATGAAAAATAGGCCCGCACCCAACGGCCTTCGGGTCGAACCCGACTCGCGCATGCGAAATTGGGCCCACGCACAACGGCCCACGCATGCAACTCGGCCCACACACAACGGTCCACATGCGCAACCTGGCCCGCACACAAACGGCCCACATGCGCAACCTGGCCCGCACACAAACGGCCCGCATGCGAAACCTGGCCCGCACACAACGGCCCGCATGCGAAACCCGGCCCGCACACAACGGCCCGTATGCGAAACCTGGCCCGCACACAACGGCCCGTATATGAAACCTGGCCCGCACACAACGGCCCGCATGCACACTCGGCCCATACACAACGGCCCGCATGCGAAATTGGGCCCACACACAAATGGCCCGCATGCACACTCGGCCCGCGTGCAAGCTCAATCCGCACACCATGGTCCAACTCGAAGCAAACGGGTCCCATCGGACCCGCGACTCGGACACAAAGAGGGGGGCCCACCGGCCCCCCCTCTTGAAAACCGTGCCCCGCTCCTTATGGGGAGGTGGGGCCGGCCATAAAAGAAAAAGAAAAGAAAAGAAAAGGAAAAAGAAAAAGAAAAGAAAAGAAAAAGAAAAAGAAATCAAAAACCGCCTCGATGCGGGGGGAGGTGGCGTGGACGTCTACACAGCCGTAGATCCGCGACGATCCCTCGATCCAACGGACAAGATGACGTTGGTCGCCATCCGATCCAAAAGTGCAACAAAAATAACAACTCGATCTTTAAAGATCGAGTCACATCTAGCCCATAACCACCCCAACTAAAAAGGAGGGGATCGGGTTTGTTTCCTTGAATAAAGGAATAGTATCTTGGTGGTTATGGGGGGAGATATCGGATGAAACAAAAAAGATTTCAGATTTATCTCCCCCAACCGCTCCCCTTTGCCTATAAATAGAGGGGGTGGGGGAAGGTGTGGGTGCAAAAATTGTACCGGACCAGATCAGAGCAGCATGGGCCCGCGCAACGGCCCAAATGGGTAAGCCCACCTGGGCTCACATGGGCCCACTCTACGAGGCTCGCAGAGCAAGCCCTACCCCTTATTGGGCCCGAACAACGGCCCAATAAGGGCCCAGCAAGGAGGCCCAGAACCAGTGCCACGTCATCAGCGCCACGTCATCACTGCCATATCGGGCACGTGCCTATGCTATAAAAGGACCCCCAAGGCATCCAGGAAGGGGGTTGGTCATTCGATCAGAGGAAGAGAGGATTCAAAGCCAGAGCTTACTTCTCTCCTTCCAGTTTCTTTTCTTGTTGCTCCGTGCAACCCCCACTGTAAAAAGCTTCTCTCGGCCTGTCGAGAGAACGCTTCCCACCTTTATATTTATTATAGTGAAAACCAGGTGACACCTCTCGCCCGGAGACGTAGGTCGTAAGGCCGAACTTCGACAATAACTCCATGTGTCATCTCTCTCCTTCTCAACTTTATAATCTCTAACTCTACAAACCATCCTCATTCAATCAAGGCTGTGGGGCGGGGTTCCCGATCAAGGCGGCTCAGAAATTTCCCCCCACAATCTTTGGCGCCGTCTGTGGGATATCGTTAGAGGTCTTACCCACACCTCTACCGACTCCTACTCAACTTGCGGTGACGAGCCACAAGTCCTCATCCAAATCAACATCAACGCCATCATCACGCCGACATCAACACGCTCGATGGTGAAGGCCAGCACTAACCCACCAAAGGCGGGTGCTAAACGAACAAACGATATGCTGATCGAAGAAGAACAAGAAGTCTCGGTTGCAACCAACCGAAGAAATATTCGAAAACGACTAGGGCCGCAAGGCAGCCTTCCAGAAGGGCACAGCGATCGGCGAGACCCATCATCCCCGAGGCGTCGGTCCGGCAAAGAACCTGCTATTCAAGGGAACGAGCCTCAGGCTACATATGAGATCTCGGCTGCTGACTTCCAGCTGTTAAATCTCATCAAGAAGAATGCGGCCCTCGAACAAGAGAAAGACTCCTTGAAGAAAGCAGCTGAGAGGGCGAGGGTTATGATCCTCAACTCTCCCGCTGCGACTGAAGGCCCACTGAAGACTCACCCAGCTGCAAGTCATCATCTTGAAAAACCATATGTGTCGCGGATCGAGAAGCGTCAGGTATCCACACGAGCACCAAGGCAAACGGTGTGGGATCGCCTCGATGTCGACGGTGCACTAAGTTATCGCCGAGAAGGATCGCCTCAGTCAACAAGGTCCACTGGATGTTCTATCCCTCCGCACATGAAAGCAATAAATGCCCGCGAGCTGCTCAACCGATTAAGGCATACCGCCGACATGGGACGCCGTCATCAAGACCGTAGACAGCTAATCACCTCGGTGGGGCCACTGCATCCCCAGGTTCTAGTAACCCCATTTCCTATGGGTTGGCGAACACCGAGCCTGCCAAAGTTTAACTGCATCAAGGGAGACCCTGCTCTCCATATCCTAGCCTACAAGCAGGCCCTGACGCCGTATGAGTATGAGAATCATATCCTTTGTCGTATGTTCGCGGGAAGTCTCGAGGGACCTGCTCTCGACTGGTACCACACACTGCCTACCGGTACGGTGGCCACATTCAAAGAGTTGGCTGAACTTTTCATGGACCATTATCGGCTAAACTTAAAGCCGGAAAAGAAGCTGGATACACTCTACCGGCTGAAGATGGGCTCCGATGAGTCTCTAAGGAGCTTCACGATGAGGTTTCGTAATGAGCACTCTGAGCTCACCGGTCGGTCCCAGAATGAGGAGGCCATCATGATGGCATTCCAGAATGCTATCCCGCCAGAGCTCCACGTCTACACCGACTTCATCCGGTACCCTCCCAGTACCTTAGAGGCAATGTTCAAGCGCGTACAGCGGGAGATAGAGGTGGAAGACAATCAGCAGGCCAGAAGACTACGCGAGCCCCGCGAGTCTCGTGACTCCCGACATAAGAAAGATGATGAAGCTCCTAATGAAGCACGCTACAAGAAGTCTGCCCATGCTGCGTCCGACCAAAAGGCCCAGGCCAAAAGGTACAATGAAGATCCGAAAGCCCCTCCAGTAGAAAAGAGGCAAACTCCAAGGGAGCAAAGGGTGTTCACTGAGCTGAACACCTCTATTGAAGACATCTTCGCCTACTTACAGAACGAGCCCTTTTGCAAGTGGCCACAGCCTCTCCCTCCAAACTCCGACCAGGCGGGAGATACGACAGCCTACTGTGAGTTTCATCGCAGCCATGGCCACCCAACCTCCACATGTCGGAAGCTAAAACATCACATCGAAGACCTGATCCAAGAAGGGCGGCTCGATGGCTACCTCGCTAACAAGGAACCAGGTCGAGAGAAGTAAAGGCAGCAGCAGTGGAGAAAGAAAGTCAATGTAACACATGGATGCATAATCATAACGTCCGCTAAGCAGCCTCTAAAAAAAATGTAACCGCAACTTTGTTCTATCAATAAAGTGTCTCTTTTTTCTCAAAATCAAATCTCTCGAAGTTCGATTCCGCCCGATCAAGTCGGAAACTCGAAGGCAATTCGGCTACGCCCTCTCGAGGCTAAAGTCCGATAAAATGCTCCTGGCAACCCAGGTCAACCAAAGACCTTCGATTCCGCCCATCCAAGTCGGAAGCTCGAAGGTAATTCGGCTACGCCCTCTCGAGGCTAAAGTCCGATAAAAAGGCTCCTGGCAACCCAGGTCAACCAAAGACCTTCAATTCCGCCCGTTCAAGTCGGAAGCTCGAAGGCAATTCGGCTACGCCCTCTCGAGGCTAAAGTCCGATAAAAAGGCTCCTGGCAACCCAGGTCAACCAAAGACCTTCGATTCCGTCCATTCAAGTCGGAAGCTCAAAGGCAATTCGGCTACGCCCTCTCGAGGCTAAAGTCCGATAAAAAGGCTCCTGGCAACCCAGGTCAACCAAAGACCTTCGATTTCGCCCATTCAAGTTGGAAGCTCGAAGGCAATTCGGCTACGCCCTTTCAAGGCGAAAGTCCGATAAAAATGCTCCTGGCAACCCAGGTCAACCAAAGACCTTCAATTCTGCCCATTCAAGTCGGAAGCTCGAAGGCAATTCGGCTACGCCCTTTCAAGGCGAAAGTCAGATAAAAATGCTCCTGATAATCCAGGTCAAGCTAAACTATCAACTATACTTATCCGAGGTGACCAATGCCTCGGCACTCTACAAGCCCAAGGCCCAGCCCTTGGCACTCGAAGATAAAGTCCGAGGTGACCAATGCCTCGGCAATCTATAAGCCCAAGGCCCAGCCCTTGGCACGCGAAGAAAAAGTCTGAGGTGACCAATGCCTCGGCACTCTACAAGCCCAAGGCCCAGCCCTTGGCACTCGAGGACAAAGTCCGAGGCGACCAGCGCCTCGGCACTCTACAAGCCCAAGGCCCAGCCCTTGGTACTTGAAGACAAAGTCCGAGGCGGCCAATGCCTCGGCACTCTACAAGCCCAAGGCCCAGCCCTTGGCACTCAAAAACAAAGTCTGAGGCGACTAATGCCTCGGCACTCTACAAGCCCAAGGCCTAGCCCTTGGCACTCGAAGACAAAGTCCGAGGCGACCAATGCCTCGGCACTCTACATGCACCAAGTTCAAGGAGACATCCTTGTCACTTAAAGACAAAGTCCGAGGTGACCAATGCCTCGGCACTCTACAAGCCCAAGGCCCAGCCCTTGGCACTCGAACACAAAGTCCGAGGTGACCAATGCCTCGGCAATCTATAAGCCCAAGGCCCTGCCCTTGGTACTCGAAGACATAGGCCGAGGCGACCAATGCCTCGGCACTCTACAAGCCCAAGGCCCAGCCCTTGGCACTTGAAGACAAAGTTCGAGGCGACCAACGCCTTGGCACTCTACAAGCCCAAGGCCCAGCCCTTGGCATTCGAAGACAAAGTCCGAGACATCGTCACCGACGTATTGGCATTCGATCAAAAGTCCAAGCTTAGTTTTGTCACTCAGGTCCAAGCATCAGATTGTCACTGGCCATCACCTTTTTTCGACGACTAACGGTTCCAAACCGGTCAGGGGGTGGTTGGTCTGACTCTATCAGCACGTGTCTCCACACTGGTGCAGTCGACGGTAGGTAACACGGGATAAAATGGTGCTTCCTTGATCCTGGCCAAGTCAACACCCTCATGTGACCGTAGTACCTGGTGAATACAGTAACCAGGTGCGGTAATACATTGGGTGAAGACCGGCTGGCCATCATGCGGTGTCATCCTAGATTATCTCTAAGAAACCCCCTCGAATATAGCATTGTCCCTCGCCGACATCCCCGCGCACCAGCGTTTTACCGAAAAAGTGTCGGTTTCAAATGGGGCTGAAATTCGAAAAATACACTATTTTCAATACCGACACTTTTTGGCCTCTTCTAGCAGCCCCAATAATGGGGTGTCGGCATCGACAAGCAACCCCCCCTCGGTTTCGCACAAAAACCGAGTGGGGAGGGGGTGACGACACACCATCAACACACCCCTCGGTTTCATCAGAAAACCGAGAGGGGGGGGGTGTCGGTATTAACAAGCAGTCCACCCCTCGGTTTCGCACAAAAACCAAGTGGGAAGGGGGTGACGGCACACCATCAACAGCACACCCCTCGGTTTCGTACAAAAACCGAGTGGGGAGGGGGTGACGACACACCATCCGCACACCCCTCGGTTTCGTCAGAAAACCGAGAGGGGAGGTGGGTCGGCATTAACAAGCAGTCCACCCCTCGGTTTCGCACAAAAACCAAGTGGAAAGGGGGTGACGGCACACCATCAATAGCACACCCCTCGGTTTTGTCAGAAAACCGAGAGGGGGTATGTGTCGGCATCAACAAGCAGCCCCCCATCGGTTTCGCACAAAAACCGAGTGGGGAGGGGGTGATGGCATATCAGCAGCACACCCCTCGGTTTCGTCAGAAAACCGAGAGGGGGTGTGTGTCGGCATCAGCAAGTAGCCCCCCCTCGGTTTCGCACAAAAATCGAGTGGGGAGGGGGTGACGGCACATCAGCAGCACACCCCTCGGTTTCGTCAGAAAACCGAGAGGGGGTGGGGGTCGGCATCAACAAGCAGCCCCCCCTCGGTTTCGCACAAAAACCGAGTGGGTAGGGGGTGTCGGCACTAACAACACGAACACCCACCCCTCGGTTTCGTCAGAAAACCGAGAGGGGAGGTGCTCGGTGTCATCCACACACAATGATTATTCAAAGACGAAGGGCTATCTCCCATTGGGTCGGTTGGATAGAATCTCATCCAAACCTATTGATTTGCTTGTACAAACTTCACAAAAAAAAAAAAAATCCCCTCTCATAAAGGGTGAGCACGCGGTAACTGTTGCGTCATCACTGGGGCCCGACTGCAGTCCCTAGTGAACACAGTAACTAGGTGCAGTTGGGTGTCGGACAGAACGGATGAGTTACCGCGTGCCCAGACATCTTTAAGACGCTAGCCTAAAATCTGGCCGGCGCGTTCTTAAGAGTCATCTCTCTATAAAGGTGAATACCAGAAAAGTTACACGTCAAGGCGAACAATGTTTCACGTCCACTTTGACCGTTTTTTCGATGCCTACACAACGGCACCTTATACGCATTCATCCGACATGCGTATGAAAAGTTATGACTGTCAGAAGGTTTGAAGGTCTTTTCTTCGAAGACATGCATTGAAAGTATTACACGCAAAGGTGCCCGACGCCTTACGTCCACTTTAACTAGTTTTTCAGCGTCGACGCAACGACATATTATACGCATTGATCTGGCTCATATATGAAAAATTACAATGGCCAAAAGTTTTCGAGTTCATTTTCTTCGAAGACTAGCATCAGAATAATTACACGGCAATGAAGGATGCGCTCACGCCCTCAATTTGGTTCGTTACGCGCCCAACTCGTAGCAGGCCAAGCACCGGATATAAAAGAAGAACTCGCACCTCTCCCGATCCACGCGTACGTGCTCTTGGCGACAACTGATCAGAATGGGAATAGGGGGTCGAATGAACCAAACACCCTCCCGCGCATTCTCCTTATGTAATTCGTCACACGGCGACGATGACGAACCTAACTCGTCCTCCCCTGCCACGCACTCCGTCTCGCAGCGGACCGAGGCGACCCCTCCGTGCGTGCTGTCTCACAGCGACCCGAGACAACCCCGCGTGTCCTCTTCGCAGCAGCCCAAGTCAACCCAGAGGTGGTCAGACGAACCGCACTCCCCTTCTCTTTTCTCCTCCGGCTCGCAGTACCATGGGGAGAAGATCCGTGAACTCCCGACGATCAATGATACCTCATCCTCCAACCCACCGCCGCTACCGTCCGAGCTGCTAGCGCCGGGGTTCAGGTTCCACCCCAACGATAAGGAGCTCGTCAGCTACTACCTGAAGCGGAAGGTCTCCGGCCGGCCCCTCCGCGTCGACGCCATCGCTGAGGTCGACCTCTACAAGGCCGAGCCGTGGGACCTCCCCGCCATGTCCCGGCTCCGGAGCCGGGACATGGAGTGGTACTTCTCCGGCCCGCGACCGGCCGCCGACCGCACCAGCCCGCCTGCCATGCTCCCTGCTGCGCCAGCCCGAGCCCGGCCTCCCACGCGCGCTCCACCCGGCAGCCGGCAACCACCAAAACTACTGCGAGCCCCTCCTCCCGGACGCAGAGATGAGAGAGGGCCGGGGGTCGAACGAGGCCGAGCCCCCCCCCCCAGCGCATGTCTCCTCGAAGCTGCACCACCGAGCCGCTACCGCACCCACTCCCGCACCAACCAGCATCCGGCACCATGCCCACCTGAGCTCCGCGCGCGTCGCTCGGCCACCCGCTGCTGCTGCGCCGCTCGCCTGTCACCACCGCCTCCGCCCGCGTCCGGAGTCGCACGCCGACCACCGCCTCCACCTGCGCCGCCCGGCTCTTTCTCACACCCGCTCTCTCGCGTGGATCTCCCCCTCGCGCTCGGCCTGGTGAGAAAAGAAAGAGAGCGGAAGCTGCCCCTCTCACAGAATAAAAGAAAAGGAGAGAGAGAGAGAGAGAAAGGAAAGAGAGAGAGGGATGCGCTGCTCTCTCACGCTTTCACGTGAATGGAATACAAAGGCTCTCATGTGAATGGAATAGAAAGGAAAGAGAGAGAGAGAAAGGAAAGAGAGAGCGGGGATCTGCATCCGAGCGGGGCCGGGAGAGCTTGTACCATGGGACGGCTGTGATGCAGCTGGACCCAGATCTAATGCCCCTTCCGCCAAGAAAATATGGAAAGAGAGAAGTAAAAAAAGGAAAGAGAGAAAGAAAGAAAAGGAAAAAAAGAAAAAAGCTCTTCTTTCACCAAAAGGCTCTCGGTATGCTCTCGGTACCCTCTCGGTATGCCCTCAGTATGCTCTCGGTACCCTCTCGGTATGCTCTCGGTACCCTCTCGGTGTCCACTCGGTCGGAAAACGCACTACCTTTTCGGAAACACCCCCTTGCAAAACCGAGACTTTTTGGCTTACACCAAAAGGGTCTCGGTACCCACCCGGTATGCTCTCGGTACCCACTCGGTATGCACTCGGTACCCTCTCGGTATCCACTCGGTCGGAAAACGCACTGTTTTTTCGGAAACACCCCCTCGCAAAACCGAGCCTTTTTGGCTCGCGCCAAAAAGGGTCTCGGTATCGGCGGAAGAAGGCTCTGCTAATACGAACCGCGGCACCGACAACCCTCGCCAACCGCGCCAGGATCCTAAAGCATTTGCACCTTGGAATCCCAGCCGACCCAGGGGGTCCTGACCCGACTGGGAGGGGGTAACTGTGGGTGCAAAAATTGTACCGGACCAGATCAGAGCAGCATGGGCCCGCGCAATGGCCCAAATGGGTAAGCCCGCCTGGGCTCACATGGGCCCACTCTACGAGGCTCGCAGAGCAAGCCCTACCCCTTATTGGGCCCGAACAATGGCCCAATAAGGGCCCAGCAAGGAGGCCCAAAACCAATGCCACGTCATCAGCGCCACATCATCACTGCCATATCGGGCACGTGCTTACGCTATAAAAGGACCCCCAAGGCATCCAGGAAGGGGGTTGGTCATTCGATCAGAGGAAGAGAGGATTCAAAGCCAGAGCTTACTTCTCTCCTTCCAGTTTCTTTTCTTGTTGCTCTGTGCAACCCCTACTGTAAAAAACTTCTCTCGGCCTGTCGAGAGAATGCTTCCCACCTTTATATTTATTATAGTGGAAACCAGGTGGCACCTCTCGCCCGGAGACGTAGGTCGTAAGACCGAACTTCGACAACAACTCCGTGTGTCATCTCTCTCCTTCTCAACTTTATAATCTCTAACTCTACAAACCATCCTCATTCAATCAAGGCTGTGGGGCGGGGTTCCCGATCAAGACGGCTCAAAAATTTCCCCCCACAGAAGGCACAAAGGGTCGGAAAAGCTGAAGACGAAAAGGCTCTGCAAGAGAAGCTCCAACGCTTGAAGACCGAAGGCTTCACGAGGCAAGGCAAGCATGTCCTATGGGAATCCTTGGCCCTTCAAGTCCTCATCAACGTGAAGACCTTGCACTCGAAGATCAAAGCTTCGACTCCTCGCACGAAGAAGAAAGCTTGGAGAAGAAGACCCGGAGTCGTCGTCATCCCGACTTCTCCAACGATCTTCATCAACTCCGAAGAAGCCATAAGCAAAGGCCGGAGAAGAAGATCGAAGCCGACAACACTCGTCGTCTTCAACAAAGGCATCGACTCCTCGCACGAAGAAGAAAGCTTAGAGAAGAAGGCCTGAAGCCGGTGCTACCCCTGCCGTCTTCGTCAACAAAAGCCGACGCTACAACCGTCGTGCGAAGATCGGTGCTACCCCCGCCGTCTTCACCAACAAAGCCGACGCTACAACCGTCGTGCGGAGATCGGTGCTACCCCCACCGTCTTCACCAACAAAACCGACGCTACAACCGTCGTGCGGAGATCGGTGCTACCCCCGCCGTCTTTGTCAACAAAAGCCGACGCTACAACCGTCGTGCGGAGATCGGTGCTACCCCCGCCGTCTTCACCAACAAAGCCGACGCTACAACCGTCGTGCGGAGATCGGTGCTACCCCCACCGTCTTCACCAACAAAGCCGACGCTACAAACGTCGTGCGGAGATCGGTGCTATCCCTGCCGTCTTCGTCAACAAAAGCCGACGCTACAACCATCGTGCCGAAGCCGGTGCTACACCCGCCGTCTTCATCAACAAAAGCCGACGCTACAACCGTCGCACGAAGATCGGCGCTACCCCCGCTGAAAAACCAAGCCGACGTCACAACCGTCGAGGAAGCCGGAAGAATAAAGAAGCCTTGAAGAAGTAGCCATCGCCGTTCGAGAAGAAGATCGAGTCAAAGCTAAAGTCAAAGCCAACGCAAGAAGCCAAAGCAAACGCACAGGTAAAGCCCACGCTAAAGCAACGCACGTGCCAAAGCCAAGCAACTACGACGGTCACGAGCAAAGCACCGCACGTTCTAGCCGATACGACGCGAAGTCCGGAAGAACTAAAGCATCGCAAGTCTCTACCCGCCTACATTCAAGCGCAAGCGCCAAAGCAAAGCAAACGCCAGAGCCACGCCAAAGCTACGCCAAAGCCGAAAGCTAAAGCCAAAGCTGACGCCAAAAACACGATCGACGCCACGAACCGACGATCAAGGATGCCGAGGTCTAGCAAGGATTAAGGAAGACACGAAGACCGAGGAATAAAGCCCAAAGCCTCCCTAGCCGAGAAAGCGTGAAGCACGGACGGGACAAAATCAACGGCGGAAACTCCTTAGTCTCTAAAAAAACCCTCACCCTGTAAAGATCTCTGTCCTGGGCAACCCCTTCAGAGCTCTCGCACGAATACCACGTGGAGACGCGGATCAAAGGGACCCTCCAGAGGATCTCTCCCACAATCTCCTGATCAAAATTTTGTAATCTCGTGTGATCCGCAATAAAGACGACCCAAATCTTTTTTCCGCGCCCACAACTACATTATGTTTTACCATTCTCGTGTGTTTTTTGTAGCTTGATTATAGAAGGGGAGGAAGGCAAGAAGGGCATGAGAATAGAAAAGATCCTGCTTGAAAGTATGGAGAGGAAACGGTGGAAGGCGAAGGTAGGAGACCTTATGTTTACATCAAAAAAGTTATAAAAGGCGGCGTCAAGATAATGAAAGAGCACCTTGCTTAAAGTCACAAGAATGTGGCACCCTGCGAGCATGTTCCGGTGGAGGTCAAAAAAGATATGAAAGTTGATTTGGAAGTGGGGGTGAATGAGAGAGATCAACAACACCGGACTTTTTAGGAGCAATGCAATTTGGGTGCATACTTTCATGCTTCAGGGTCACATCCAAGTTCTATTTCTGTATCAAGTGGAGCGTCTTCCAAGGGAGCCCGAGGGCCTATGGATATATTTTTGACAAACTCTTCATTCAATGATGTTAATGAGGTGGATGATCAAGAGAATCGAGGAACAAAAGAGCAAAAACTTCCTCCGGCAACTCTAAAAGAACACCAAAACAAAGTGTGCTTGGATATTAGAAGATTCTTCATTGAGAATTTGATAACTTTCAACGTTGCAAGAAGTCATTCCTTCCATAATATGTTGAGATCCGTTGGGAGCTTCGGTAGGAATTTCAAGGCCCTTACAATGCATGAATTGAGCATGTAGATATTGAAAGAGGAAGTAAAAACAACCAAATAAGTAGTGGATGATGTGAAGAGGACCTGACCACACATCGGCGTGATGAGAATGTCTGATGGTTGGATAGATATTCGCAGCCGAAGCATTATCAAGTTCCTCGTCAACAACCTGGAAGGTATAATTTTTTTGAAGTCAATTGATGCCATTAAAGATAAAAATGTTCTCTTTAATCTTCTTGATAAAGAAGTGGAAGAAGTTGGGGAAGAGATTGGGGTGCAAGTAGTCACCGACAATGCCGCAAATTATAAGGCGGCCGGGATGCTATTGATGGAGAAGAGGAAGAGGCTTTTATTGGACGCCTTGTGTGGCTTATTGCATCGACTTGATGCTTGAGAAGATTGGGATTTTATCGGCACACAAAAATACATTGTTGAAAGCCAAACAAGTGGCTAACTATATCTACGGGCATGAATGGGTGTTGGCATTGATGAGGACATTCACCAAAAGGGAGCTTATTCGTCCCACTGCCATTAGATTTGCTACGGCATATCTAACTTTGCATAGTTTGGTTCAATCAAAGTAAAAGTTAGAGGAGATGTTTGCATCGGAAAGTTGGACAAAAGGCCCTTATGCGAAAAAGGTGGATGCAAAGGTGGTGAGGAGGATTACTTTGAAGGATAGATATTTTTAGCCCGGAATGTATTATACTATCAAGAGCACAAAACCATTAATTCATGTGTTGAAGCAAGTGGATTCGAAGAAGGTACCGGTAATGTGTTTTCTTTATGGGGCAATGGATGTTTCTAAAAAACAAATTAAAATGGCGTTGGGTAGGGATGAAGATGAATCAAATGGAGCATACCGTGAGATTTGGGATATAATGCAAAGTGAGACTTCCAAATGCATCGTGATTTTTATGCAGCCGCATACTATTTGAACCCCCAATTTCACTATGAAGACGGCTTTTCAACTCAGATAAAGATAAAATATGGGTTATTTTCTTGTATACACAAAATGATTCCTCTGGAAGATAGAATAATCGCGGATCTCCAATTGAATACTTTTCATTTGAAGCAAGATTTTTTTTTGAAAGAACAAGCGCACAAGGAACAAAAAAGAGTCATCTCCCGGGTAAAAATTTAAACTCTTTTCCATACTTTAGGTCGCGTTTTGTAGTTGGAAAGTGATGGAAAAGGGAGAGAATTCTCCCCCTTAAGTGATGTTAGATGTGTTTGGTAGCCGGAAAAGTGAACAGGAATCAGAATAGTTTTATACCTAAAGTATCCCTATGCTAGTGTAATCGGGGGGAAAGTAAGGGGATTCTCTTTCCTCCCACTCCTGGGAGGAAAGACTTTTCCCTCGGGAGGGAAAAGACTTTCATTTCCTTTAATAAAATTTTTCGGCTACCAAACGCGGCCTTATAGTTCATACTTTCTAGTTTCTATTTGTTTTAATTCTAAAATTTTGTGTATACATCTTGTAGGTGTTTGGTGGTCAACATTTGGAGATGAGGTACCGGAGCTACAAAGATTTGCCATTAGGGTGCTAAGTCTCGCATGTACGGCTTTAGCATGTGGACACAATTGGAGCACCTTTAATCAAGTAATAAATTTAAATTTATTCATCTTTCAATTCACATTTTCCTATTTGATAGTAACTAGTTGTTAGTTATGTGTTTCTCTCTTTTAATCAAGTTGTGTTATATACTTATATGTATCTCTTCTTGTAGGTTCATACCAAAAAAAGAAACCGATTAAGCACAAAAAAAAATGAACCTACTTGTTTATGTTATGTACAATAAGAGGTTAATGCATAGACATTTGAGGAGGATGCAACTTAAGGATGATGAGATACTTGATACAGAGGAGTTGGCTTTCGATGATGAGTGGCTCATTGATGAAGAGATAGAACACCTTCACCAACCAAACTAAGAGGAAGAAATGACCGAGCAATTGAAACTTGATAATGAGATAACGAATTTGACTGAAAGGAGCCAAGGAGAGAGATTGAGGTTGCAAAAAAGTAAGATAAGTATAAGCGGGAGAAAATGTAATAGTGTAGTAGTGTCAAGTGTGTGATTTATTTTGTTTTATTCTCATACTAGTACATGCCCGTGCCTATCGGCATTGCAGCGGGCCGCCTTCGGCGGCAACACACCTGAACGCCTTCGGCAACAAAACATTTTCGATGACAACATCGACATTCATAGAGATACCCATTTCTTCGTCCGTGCCGATTGGCACGAAGCGGGCACCTTCGGTGCGGCCAACTCCCCCTTCCCCTATAATCGATCAATTATAGTGTTTCTATTCGAATGGATTCCTCAAGATCGACCCGATGGTTTGGGGCAGTTGAAATTTCAGCTGACAGGTTAATAGTCGTTGATGCGAACAACGATCACGGGATGAACGGTCAGGTTTATTGCAGTTTTAATGGGCCGGGATTTTAGGGGTTTAGTGCAATTTAAATGGGTTGGGATTTGAAACCAAGGAGAGATCGTGCGTTGGTTTTTGAACGAATGGTTAGATCTATTCGGTTCATTTTTGTCCAATCAGTTTGTCCTAGTCAGCTTTTTTATTCCATTTTGTCTAGTCAGTACAAAACCGACGTCCCTTGTTATATAGATATGATTTGTTGTATACTTGTGTTAATATAATATATTTTGATTTTATAGGGAAAAAAAGAGAGTAATGGTTAAAGAAGAGTGGAATGATGAGAGCAATGAGAATGAGTCAGAAGACGATAGAGCAATTCGGTACAATGATTACTCCATGGATGACCCCTCTAGTGGAAGCGATGGTCAAGATTGGCTTATTTGAGGCTTTGAGTATTTGACTTCTTTCTTCTTTTCATTTTATTGTTTGTTAACTTATTAGAGATTAGTAGAATGTTGATCTTGGTATGTTTGAAACTTGACAATTATTAGTTAACTTATTAGATATTGTTGAACTTAGTATGTTTGAATATTGATAATAGTGAACTTGTTATATTGTTGAAATTAGTATGTTTGAAGCTTGTTTGAGCAATTTAACTTTTCATTTTGTTATATTGTTTGATGGAGTCCTTGAGCGTGTCATATAAGTTATTTTCTAACACATTGTGATTTATTAGGCATATTTACTTCAATTATTATTGCACATTCAATAATATTTTTTATTCTGATTTTATTCTTTTTTTTTTACCAAAACACTTAATTTTTTTTGAAACTTACGCCTCGTCTCTACGAAGGAAAAACGTTTTGATACGCCTTTTACCTTTCTAAACATTAATTTAACTACTGTCTTGATTCAACTATTCAACTAACGATGAGACGGTAGCTAGATCGTAATTCGGAATTCGTTCTTCATCAACGATCTTGTTCTTTCACATTGGATCTTTACCTTAGGCATTTATAAGACCTAAGAGATAATTTTTAACAATCCATAGGTTGTATGCATGTGTTTTAATTCATTGTGTGATCTATTCATAAAGTAATAGAAGTTAGCACGATCACGTTCTTGTGATCTAGATAATGAAAATTTAAATTCCTAGCATCATCATCTAGATGAACATATACGCTTCCGCCGTTGTAACATCCGCCCCAAACACACAAGATATTGTCCGCTTTGCCCGTGCCTGCACGAGAACTTTCCAGGGAGGTCACCCATCCTGGTACTACTCTCGCCCGAGCACGCTTAACTATGGAGTTCTTACAAAATCCGTAGCGGCGCACGGTTTTAAAACGCGTCTTCTATGTTTAGGGGGGAAATTATATAAGTAGCTCAGGATCTCCTTCTCTCCAGGCGATGTGGGGCTAACTCGTGGCCTTGTACACCTCACCTCACCTTACCTCATCCATCTTTGCTATTGGCCTATTGGATCTTGGTCGTCACAATCCACCCCCCTTAGGGCTACACGTCATCGTGTAGGGTTAGACCCCCCCCCTCCCGAGGAGAACCGGCTCTGATACCATTTTGTAACATCCGCCCCAAACACACAAGATATTGTCCGCTTTGCCCGTGCCCGCACGAGAACTTCCCAGGGAGGTCACCCATCCTGGTACTACTCTCGCCCGAGCACGCTTAACTACGGAGTTCTTACGAAATCCGTAGCGGCGCATGGCTTTAAAACGCGTCTTCTATGTATGGGGGGAAATTATATAAGTAGCTCAGGATCTCCTTCTCTTCAGGCGATGTGGGGCTAACTCGTGGCCTTGTACACCTCACCTCACCTCATCCATCTTGGCATTCCTGCCTCAGGAGTCTTGGCTCTTGGCTATTGGCCTATTGGATCTTGGTCGTCACAATCCACCCCCCTTAGGGCTACACGTCCTCGTGTAGGGTTAGACCCCCCCCATCCCGAGGAGAACCGGCTCTGATACCATTTTGTAACATCCACCCCAAAAACACAAGATATTGTCCGTTTTGCCCGTGCCCGCACGAGAACTTCCTAGGGAGGTCACCCATCCTGGTACTACTCTCGCCCGAGCACGCTTAACTACGGAGTTCTTACGAAATCTGTAGCGGCGCACGGTTTTAAAACGCGTCTTCTATGTTTGGGGGGGAAATTATATAAGTAGCTCATGATCTCCTTCTCTCCAAGCGATATGGGGCTAACTCGTGGCCTTGTACACCTCACCTCATCCATCTTGGCATTCCCGCCTCAGGAGTCTTGGCTCTTGGCTATTGGCCTATTGGATCTTGGTCATCACAGCCGTGCTCCCGGTAACCAAACTTTCACTCCTTTCTCTTTTGCTCGTTCTCCACACGGGGATACAGTCGTCAGTTGCTTGCCAAGGGGGTCGGATAGGGTTAGCCCATATGGCCGAAATCCCCTTTCTAGTATGAGGGGATCAAGATCTCTATGATCTCCTCCCTCACAACCACTTGGGGATCTTCCCATATAGAGATTTCAAACAGGGTTTATCCCTTGGCCGAAATTCATATGGGGAAGCCCTATAAATGACATTTTGAGTGCAAATGAGGCACCCCAAGTTGGGTCACCCCTTAAACGGAGAAAGACTGTGCACTGTTATTCTAGTTCGACTGCGTTCAAACCCTAAACATACATCATGGCTTCTCCTAGTCGAACTAGGAAAGCATTAAGAGAAAATAAATAAATAAATAAATATTTGTCAATATCCATTATGGATAATTACGATAATTCCCCTGCACTCAGGGGTTATCTTAGTCCACCATGATGTTGACTTGAGAGGGAGATGGAGTCATACTCCATCCTAGACACTTATGGAAACTCCTACACATTAGGGAAGTCATTAAAGATCATTTAACTTGTCTCTAATGACTTCTCCATGTCCGAAGGTCAATTTAGCCCTAGTTAACACATATGACATTTCTGGAGAAAGTCAATTTAGTCATACCTTAGCGATCCTAGAAATCCCTAGGAATCACATATGACTCCTTTTCACACATCAATTGTTCATGTTTTCTTCCATGAGCCTGAGGCCCACTAGGTGGGTCCCACTGAAGAACTCTAATCAAACTATGTTTCCTCCAAAAGATGACCTTTGGAAGAGACCGTTTAGGAATCCTAATTCAATTAGGAAACCTAAGCTACTTAACTCCTAATCCATATGCCACTATGTTTCCTAGTCACTATGGAGTCGACCATTATCAGTAAACCCTAGTGGCATTAGATCAGATTCACTTAGTTGTTAGAGATGCCTAGGAATTGGAATCTTAGGGACCCTTATAATCTTGGCTCCTACTGGTGCTATGGTTATAGTCATCACATGACTATGTCATACAATTTAACAGTGTCTACAACCACTACTAAGACACTGTTACACTCCAAGACTATTAGTATTTACACCAGTACCCTTTATCTTACTATATTGTACTTGAACCTTTCTAATCTGATGTTCGTAAAACTAACTGAGATCAATGTCGATTGTTCCTCCCATATTAGTTCACGCATTTGAGTCCTGACTTCTCAAAGCTTTGTGATCACTATCTTGTGTACGAATACGGCTTGTCAGTTTTGGTGATCAGCCCTGCTTGAGAATCACACAATGAGATACTTAGTCCCCCACAGGGGATATAAAATTTCAAAGTTTCCATTGCGTTCAGTGCAAACTATCCAAAAATATCCAGTATCAGTCTATTATTAGACCTAGCTGATTGGCAGGTTAAAGTAGATAATACCAAACCTAGGGTTCACAACACATCATATGATTATAGTTCTAGTTAACTAGTAGTAGATGTCATACAATCTTGGTTGATAGTTACTGAGACTGAATTTCTCTCTCGATTCCGTTCGATGTATTCCAGTTGCATCAATACAACCTAATTTAGTATCTCATACCGATGGTCGAGACATGACATCTCTCCTAAAGGAAAAGGTCAGTATGTTACAGTCTTTCACGCTAGATATCTAGTCTAGCAACTCACTGCAAATATGTATAAGTGTGTACGATGGCTCACATCCCCCTTATGTGAATTCCATCCACATACATGAGTCATCTTAACTACACTAATACGGAAGAGTAAATTCATGCACTATGGTGTATGAGTTATAGTGATGTGGTCATAATCAAGTGTCATTATCGCTAAAATTGGCATGCAGGACACACTAATCCCAACAATATTCCCACGTGTCTAAATTGTCAATCCTTTTTCACGCATCTACTGGTATATACCCTCCACTCATCTCTAGAATTTCGTCATGAGACTGCAAAGTGTATGTACACCTGTATTAGCTAGGCACCTAGCTAACACATCTCACTCATTACCTAGCATGTGTGATACATCTGGGATTCATTGTCTTTTTTATGAAAACTGGCACTCCCACTAACATTCTCACTACCTAAGGGGTTGAATTAGTTATTATTGACTAAGCTAGTTGTTAATTAGATACTTGGTTCTATGCTTGTGCCTTAGCAAACATAGACCCCCTCAAACGAGTAACCGTCCATATCAGTCTAATAACCTTACTAGTTTAAAATCTAGCTCCTACAACTATCATGTCATTGCTTCTAATCCAAGATCTAACTAAAATTTTAGATCCCTAAAGCATAGTTAACCCGTCTTTTATAATCTAATTCTACTAGATATCATATGCCTTATGACTTACTTATCCACCATATCATATTCGTGTGTTTGAATGAATCAAATCTATATGAGATTTATGCTTCGATCCGTAGGACCTACACAGTTTGCATCTAGACTTTAAGCAAAGCTTTCAAGTCAGCACCCTGTGTTATCGAAATGTTCCCTCATAGACCTAGTGGGAACATTTTCGTTGCACGGCTATGCTTTCACTACTAAGAGGTCCCCACACTAGGTTATGACTTTATAGCTTAAGTATTAATCAAATTTTACTAGTATCTCTTTAACTATAATATTCAAGTCAAAATTATGTTATTACCCTAATAGGTTTAAATTGGATTAATGCATCTAATGGTTATCCTTTAAACAGTTTGAAAAATAAACAAATGCACATAGCAAACCAAACAATAATAATAATAATAATGTAAGTATTGAAGTCTGATTACATAGAAAAGACTAAATATAAATGAGTGAACTGCTAATGCATTCGATCCAATCTTATTCAATTACTGCTCCATAACTTCTACTCTGCTGCATGCCCCAGTCTTCATTCCTTCATCTGGTCCCCCGGAATCCCCTCCATTAGGTTTAGTAGAATTTATTCTAAGATTGAAATTTTTGTTTGAATTTTGCATATAATTTTTGTTAGGATTTTGCATATATATAGCCTCCTAATAAATATTGATATAACAAATAACACCTATAGTTTTTAAGTTTTATAATAACCTCTTACATATTCTAACAATTAATAAACTCCCCCCATTGTGACCTTTTGCCCCACTTTTTAAGCTTTATTCATTCAACTCGAATATGTTATGGTGGGAAGATTTTATTAAATGTCAGAATTTATGATGGGGTTATTTATAAAATTTAAAAATCAAGAAGGTTAATTATAATATTAATATTTATAAGGAGGGTATATGCAAAAATCCTATTTGTTTTCATGGTTTGACTAATAAGCCAATAAAAATAGCTACAAATACAACTTGTAAACATATCGATACTTCTCGGTTCAACCTTATCTTTATTACTCTTATCTTGAATTTTAAAAAATCCTACCACCAAACTTTAAAGTGCCTAAACAATTATGTGATACTATATGAATTCTTAAGAAATCCTACCATCGAATTTAAAAGCTTTCAAAGGCAATTATCCGATGCTACCACAATAGGCATTTGCATATAGAATACCATCATCTAGTTAATGTTATATGTAGATTCCCTCTTGCCCCAAAACCCGGGTCATAAGGGTAGGGGTCCACCAGAGGGTATATAAGCACACCATCACCTAGCCCCTAGCCGAGGTGGGACTAAACCCAACAATCCCTTCCTCACATGATAGGGCTCAGGACCGTGGGATACTGAAGTAGCGGCTACGATATACCAGGAGGGCACTTCCGTCAATAGCGAGAAGTGCATGCATCATGGTCGTTGAATCCTCATTGAACAGTCCTTGGCTCTATCGGTCTATTGCCTGGCTACGAGAGCAAAGTTGAGCACATGATCACTAATAGAGCATGAAATTTTTATAGCTAGGCTAAACTTGGCTAGCTAATAACCATGCACTAAGAGACCAACTTGCCGAAGTTAGTTGGTGTGCCCATAACGGATAGAAGCAAGCACGAGTTAGGTTGCCCAAGATGCGAAAATATATGTAATTAACAAATATCACAAAAATGACGCCAAAAGACTATAAGTTATTTTTTCTAGATGAAAACCCACAAGCTTAGGCCGCAATCTAGTCTTCCCTATGCACCCACAAAAGCGGAACAAACACTAGTGGTTACAACAAAAGTTACCCTGGCTGCCCCTGAGCCACACCCTGCTCCGATGGTGAAGTTGGTTGCAACCACCCTTCAAAGGGTCCACTCGCAATCCTCCTTGCACCACTCTGAGTTCCCCCGATCCACCTCGGTGCCGTAGAGACCCACCCAACCTTCAGCAGTAATGGATGCTTGTGTGACCATAGTCACCCCAAGTGATCCTCCAAGAGCCTTCTACACAGTGATGAGAAAGAAGCAAAAGTATATGTGGTGGAAATAAATAAAGAAAAACAAAATAAAAGCTTGATTGAGATTAGTGATAATGGTAGAAAAAGATTTTAATCTCCAAGGAGATCTCAATCTAACCTCTATGAAACCCTAACACACTGATAAAGATCAAAGCCCAAAAAACCCTCAAGTACTAGCAAGGATCCATGTAATACCCGGATATTTTGAACTACTTGAATAAATAGTTTATATGTGTGATTGTCATTTTTGTGACAATGTGATTTAATTACGTGTACATATTGCACTGTTGTGACCAGGGTTGTTGGACCGTCACAACATCGGTTTGTCTGCACCGGTTTGAGGTGAGTATGAATAGTATGAAAATAACACCATGCTCATGGGATATTAATTTGATATAACTAGGGCCATCAAAATTCAACATGACCGCACCGTTAACCCACCTCGTTAAAGACCGTCTCAAGGGGATTTTTTGGAGTTGAACCAGAGTCCCGACGGCTGGTGGTATTAGTTTCCTTATTTTAGGCTCTCCAAATCTAGATAGTATAGAATGCTCGGATGTGGACGAGGCTAGTGTACTTGCGTCTGGCTCGCCGAATCATTCTCCATGGATTATTCGCATATGCAAATCGGAGCCCAAACGATAAATTTAGAGTAATTTCTGGTTACGAGCAGGAATGACAGCATGTGGAACTTGCAGGAGCGACCCGACCCGTTATACCCAACATTGCATGGTGTCAGTGGAAAGTCTAACTCCCCAAGGCTTGCTTTCCTTGAAAATAAAATAAAATAATATTAAATAAATAAAAACCAAAACCCATCTGTCAACTTTGTTGAAGACCTTCTCTTCTCATTTATGTGTTAGCTGTCACTTTTTGACAAAGGCTCAAATCACCATTCAATGCCCTCCATGCTAGCCGTACTTTTTTGAAGAAGAGGATCGGTAGCCATCCAAATCAAATCTAGCAGATCTGATCCGCCGCCCTAAAATTTTGGCATGTCTCATGCATCTTGTCTCCTCGTATTCTATTTAAAGCATCCCCCACTCATCTATTATTGCCGGATGACTGAGCGAAGTATAGAGAGGGAGAGAAAGAGAAGTAGAGGAAAAATAAGATATATAGAGCAACATTGAGAGAGAGAGAGGGAAAGAGAGAGGAGCACCTCCACCATGCAACCCTTCCATATGACTCCCCCCTGACCACCCACGACAACATCTTCATCTTCGAGCCCACCAAGGTAAGCCGCCCATCACCTTGCTTCCTCCTCCTCTTCTCTCCACCATGACAACATCACCAGCCATGCACTCCCTAGACGAGATCTAACCAATCAGCCCCAACCAAAGAGACGTCCATGCCGAGCAGAGCACCTCACGGCCATGGCTTCTCTCCCTCCTTCACGAGTTTGGTAGGGATTCCATGGTGGCCACCGGTGGAATCTAGCGACCCCGACGGTGTTGGAGCATCTACGAGACCACAACCCCGCGTTTGAACGGCACGGGGTGATCGAAAAATGGGTGCAGAGGCGATGGGTTCATAGTGAACCCATTGCTCTGTTTTTTTTTCTCTTGTTGAAGAAGAAGAGGGACATGGGTGGCATTTTCAGATTTGTATTAAGTTGGACTATTGGATTCTACCCCATTAAATATTTAAAACCTGAACCCGACCCGACTATCCCTCTAAACCGACCCGACTGCATAGTATGCAATGAATCGGCTTGGTTCATTCGAACCAGACCCTTTAACCAGCCAAACTTGGTTCGACCATAAATTCTCCGTCCGATGTCGGAATGCCGCGAAACTGGCGGCATTGGAACCGGATCGAAAAATACTACCTGATAATCCTGGTTTCATCATGTAGAAATCACTTTTAAAATCCTATTTACAGCCATGGAACCGAGCTAGTCGGCTTCCATGGTTCGATCGTCTTTTTTTTGTCCGAATTCGGATTTGGACGAAATTGGCGGCATTAGAATTAATTTTCCAAGATGGGCCTGATGGCTTGGGTTTAACAACCTGAGTCCATATGTACCTTATAGAATTTAATTTTGGGTCGTATAGTTGCACGGGTTCCCGTGTTACTGACCCGGCACCGGTCCCCTGCCGAGGGTGACCCGGATTTCTTCCATAGGCCATATTTTTATAATCATCTAGAATGGAAAAATCTCATGGGTTAGCTCGAAACCCATGTACACACTTGCCCATATCGAGGGTAGGTCTAGCCACCGTATCGCACCGATTTGACCCCTACGAACCTTCATCCTATCAATCACGCTTGTGCAATCCAAATCTACCGACCTATTGTCGTTTAGTTGCTAGGTTAGTGATGCCTTCTTATTTGATATGTTTTTAGCATTGGAGCTTCCTAGTGGTGGTCGTGTACTTGGATACCCGGGTGTGGACATTAGGACATCTGGTACAGGAGGTTGCTATTCTAGCTAAAGTAAGTTACTCTTACTATGTCATCTACAATAGTAGACTGTTTAGTGTAGCTTTGTAGTATTCTAAAGCTTGCATGGGGAATGATGTGCCTAATGCATGTGTTAAATCGCATGTGGGGAGTGGGCACATCATTACATGCGAAGATGGTTACCGTCTAATTGCTTTAAACTTGAACAATGAGATATTTGATAGCATGGTAATAGTATATTGAGAACATGTCATTCTATGAATATAGATATAACAATCACTTATGAATTATGCGTGAGATATAATAACTTATATGTGAACTTGGTTGAGCTGCCGACGAGCAACGATACCGGCTGTCTCGGTAACTGAGGCAAGGTGGATAATACTGAATCATCATTTGACTGAGATGTGACATTGTTGCTTCCTAGAGGGAAGTGTGTAGGAAGATCCGTGTGCACGAGTGGAAGGTGAACCACTACTCGTGCATAATCTGAATAAAGTAGGTTGGGTCACGGGGTTGGGCAGGCGGTAAAGCCAGGGGCTTGAGAGCTTTGGCCTAGTAGTCCACCCCTGGGGTCTGACCTCGAAAAGTAAGTTGGGCGTTAGAGCTCCTCCGTGAGAGACGGAAAACCCCTCTTGGCCATTTGGGTAAACTTTCTACTGGAGGATCCAAGGTAACTCTTATCCAGTAGGTTTCTGTTGTCGGAACTGGTAGAAAACCGACGGTTCACAAATGTTTGAAATAAATATATAGATATCTTTTTCTGCAAAACTAAATTATCATATGAGCATGAAATTAGCAATTGTGGTATATTCTATATCATCGACATTATATGTTAGAATACATGCTTAGATATACTAAATCGTATGCTGGAGTAGTAGCTTAGTATTAGTAGTCTTACTAGTCTTTACGTAGACTAATCTTCCATTTCTATGGGGGCTGCCCATTCCCACGGGCAGATCCAGTTTCAGGTTAGCAATAATTGGTGATTAGAGACAGGCGTGGTCTTGGAACGGCGATAATCAGATATTTTATTAGTAGTTAGTAGTTTCCTCTTTCAGCAGTTATGTAATAAGAGATTAGTATTAATCCGTTTGGGATTTGAAATAGTGGGTTATCATTATTAGTGGAATGGATATGAGTCGTATATCATAATGGTGATAGTTGATATTCTTTGAGGCTTCTATTTACCTTTAATCACCTCCAAATTTTGGACCCTCTTATTAGCCCGAAATTTGGGGCCTGACAATCCAAGTGTTGGATGACACTTTGGATCATAGCATAGCCTTGCTGTCTCTTCTTTGTATGATCTCAAGGTGTTGAAAGACACTCAAGAGACCATGCAAAAGATGGGTGCAACCTCCATAGATATGGAACTAATGAAAGATTGAAGAGAGAAGAAGAAGAGGAAGAAGAAAGGAGATATAGTTCATAGAGATGAACTCATTAAGCATGTGGAAAATGATGATATGAGTGGTTTTGGCCGTAACGGTACATCTTTATCGCAATTGAGCCAAACCTAACTCTACCCTCCCAACTTTATCTCGCAGTTACTCACTACACCGGTAAAGTATGTTTGTTTAAGTCGTTAAAAACTAATAGCAATATAAGGAGACCTAACAGAGCACATGTTAAACATGATACTCATGGAAGTTGACAGAATAGATTTGCTCTCAATCACCTCCATAATTGACGTGAAGATCATTCTATATACTGCAGAATTGATATTACCCATCATTCATTGTTTGAATGGTTTCCATATATTGGAGGATTGATATTACACTACATTCATTATTTTGAATGGTTTTCTGTTATTCTAGGAGCCCTTCCTTTATTGATATGATTGTATTTGTACACATAATATTATTTAAATGAGAACCACCCATGATCTAATCTCACGTTGAGACAGAGACCCAATTACCTCTTGTCCATTGTTATTTTGTTGGTATTAGAGCATGATTTCCAATGGATTTCTCCGCTCCCACCTACCCATGTCCCTCCACTCTTAATGTGAATAGCTTCATCTCTTTGAAGCTTACCACCACCAATTATCTGATGTAGAAAACGCAGATGATGGGCTATATAGAGAGTCAAAACCTTATCGGTTTTGTCAATGGAGATAGTCCTACATCGAGTCACTTCATCTTTGCCCCTGACCGCAAGACAGAGGTACCAAATCTGGCTTATGCCCTTTGGAAGAGAAGTGATCGGTTGGTTCAGGCCTAGATTGCTAGCACTTTCAGAGAGACAGTGCTCAAACTTATTATTGGTTAACGTTGGAGTTGTTTGTTGATGTCTGGAAAGTCTTGGAGCGTCGTTTTGTGATGGCTTCTCAAGAACATGAGTTCCAACTTCTTCAACGTCTTCATTTTCATAACAAGAAGCATGAGACCTCCATCGATGATCATGTCCAACAGTACAAGGCCATAGGTGATGAGCTTGCATCCATTGGTAATTGCCCATACCTGACAAACAAAATGTATTTTGTTTCCTGCATGGCCTTGGGCCGAGGTATGACAATTTCACAACCACTATGCTCAAACCCCCACCACTGACTTTGAGGATCTCATTCCCATGTTACTAAGGTATGATTCATGATTGAATCTCTATAGCTCTGAGATGTTTGAATCATAACCCAGTATGGCCTTTTATGGTCAAAAGAAAGGCTACAAATTTCAACTTTAAGAAGAGCAGATCATCTCAAGGATATGGGGGGAATCAATTCTCCTCTAATGGTCAAGGCTTTATTCAGGGAAAATCCTCTGCCAAAAGTTCTTTTAATCCTTCTAATGGTTCTTCTCAAGTGAATACTTTACAGGGTGGTTCTATTAAGCAACCAACTCAAAGCAAGGACAAGGATTTTGATCCTCTTTGTCAGATTTGTGGCAAGATGGGCCATCGCTCTCTTCACGTACTGTTGAAATCGTTTTAATCATACTTTTCAGCCAGAGGACATCCCTCAGCCACTTGCCGCCATGACCATTGCAAATAATGGCGGAGATTCAGAATGGTTCACCGACACCGGGGCTCCCACCCACATGACCGGTGATGCTGGTAAGCTGCATGACCTTCGCTCATATACTAGCCATGATACAATTATTGTTGCTAGCAAAAGTAACAATCTAAAAATTACTCACACGGGTGATACCACTATTGACTTGGGTCATAACTCCCTTGCGCCGAAAAATGTGTTGCTTGTTCTTGATATTGTTGGGAAAAATAGAGTTCTATTCTATTAGCATGCAATGGTTCATGGAGAGTTAATTAGCTAAGGATGGGAAGCTAAGGCTTTCTACAGAGATGCAAAATAAGGGAAAGAAGAGAAGTAGAATGAAAGACTTATCGAAAGAAATGAGCCGAGGCTTGTGCTTGCACAATGCCCTGAAAACTAGATCGCCGCCGTAGGATGGTGCTCCCGGCCTCCGACGATAAGCCCCCAGGGTACAACGACTTCAAGCTTCTCCGCACCAAGGAGAGCTCGTAGGAACTCTCAGGGAACTCCAAAAAATTAATAGATGCATAACCGATCCGATGGCGAAATGAGTTGAGGATGATGAGCCGATCACGACCTCTTGTTGCTCCTCTTGTTGACTTCAAAGAGTTGAAGTAAACTTCAGCTCTATGAAGATGGAGTGCTGCACTTTGCCTCACAAAAGGAGCAACAGCACCTTATCCACCTTTAGAAATAATGGACGGGTCCACCACAACAAGATTGTAAAGAGAGAGGCAAAGAGAGAGAGAATGGAATTGTGTGTTAAAGAGAGGAGTCCGGCCTCAATATATATAGGTAGACCTCTCAACCACTTCCCCTCAACGTGGCCCACGTTCTCCACCTCCAACGGATCAGATCTCAACAAAACAAAAAATCAGCACTCCGTTACACTCGTTCCCACAAAACCGGCAACTGAATGAGATATGAAAACATTCAAAAATTTGAATTCAAAATTCAAAACCAACAATCCCCCACATGAATGATTTTAAATCTCAAAAAATTCAAAACAAAATTTGGAGTTCCATAGGAATGTGCAATCACTGAGGTGTCTTTCGACTTGAACCGCAGTTTAGAGATTGTCTGTAGGGTTTACTAACTGAGTAGTGACCTAAGTCTTGAACTGCTCAGTTTGGATAGTAGACCTAGTCAACAGGCAACTCACACATCCTTAAATCATCATTGAGTTCCTCTCTCGGTTGTGCTCATTCACGGCCATGAGCTCTCCCCGGTTTTAACAAGCGCTATAGAGAATTGGCCCCAATTCTTATAGGAAGCGGCCACACTTCCACACTCGTATAGGTGCAATCTATAAAGAGTGATCTGTATCTATACACCCCACTGGTATTCCAGCTATAGATAGCATTAAGAGTCTATGACTCAGCCTCACAGCGATACAGAATGTACTACCACATCATAGGGAGGGGTAATATGCTTGGTAGCACTCCCACAAGTTCCTCGGATAACTTGTTATCCCATTGAACCTTGTTCTTGGGATCTCCAGTCACAAAGGTTGGGTTACTGTTATCGGAAACTTATTAATTCTTAGGCCTCAGCCCCATCCCCCTCGATGTATTTAGAACTAGCTCTCTAGCTAGTCCCTTAGTTAAGGGATCTGCTAAGTTGTCTTTTGACCTTATATAGTCAATGACAATTACCCCTTCTTTTATCATCTGTCGCACAGATTTATGTCTACGACGAATATATCGAGACTTTCCATTATAGGAATTGTTCTTGGCCCTCATTATAGCTACTTGGCTATCACAGTGAATAAGAACAACAGGAATAGGTTTTGGCCATAAAGGAATATCCATAAGAAAGTTCCTTAGCCATTCACCCTCCTCACTAGTCTTATCTAGGGCTATGAACTCCGATTCCATAGTGGATCGGGCTATGCAGGTTTGCTTGGATGACTTCCAAGAAACTGCACCTCCTCCAAGGGTAAACACGTACCCGCTAGTGGATTTGGTTTCCGAAGAATCCGCAATCCAATTAGCATCGTTGTACCCCTCTAGGACAGTAGGATACCTACCAAAGAAAATGCCATAATCCAAGGTATGTTTTAAGTACCTCAGAACTCGAATTAGAGCATCCCAATACTCCTTATTAGGGTTAATAGTGTATCTACTGAGTCTGCCTATCGCATAGGCAATATCGGGTCTCGTGCAGTTCATGATATACATAAGACTGCCAATTACCCTCGAATACTCAACTTGTGATACACTTAACCCTATGTTCTTCTTCAGGTGTACTGAAGGATCATATGGTGTTCTGGCAGGTCTACAGTCAAACTGACCAAACTTCCTAAGGACCTTCTCTATATAGTGGGACTGAGATAGAGCTATGCCATTGGAATCTCTCAAAATTTTGATTCCTAAAATGACATCTGCAGCTCCTAAGTCCTTCATATCAAAGTGTCTGCTTAGCAGGTTTTTGGTTTTCACCACAACTTCCGAGTTGGTTCCAAAGATCAACATGTCATTTACATAAAGGCATATGATCACGCAAGTCTGACCATTGACCTTAGTGTAGATGCACTCATCTGATTCATTAATCGAGAACCCACTCGAAGTCAATACTTGGTCAAACTTTTCGTGCCACTGCTTTGGAGCCTGTTTGAGACCATAAAGAGATTTCTTTAGTCTACAAACCTTCTGCTCTAAACCTTGCACTACGAAGCCTTCTGGCTGATCCATATAGATCTCTTCCTCTAATTCACCATTCAGGAATACAGTCTTTACATCAATCTGGTGAATCACAAGGCTATGGATAGCGGCTATGGCTATAAGCACCCTAATGGATGTAATCCGGGTCACAGGAGAGTAAGTGTCAAAGAAGTCCACTCCCTCTCGTTGCCTATAGCCCTTTGCTACTAACCTCGCCTTATATCTCTCTATAGATTCATCTGCCCTAAGCTTCTTCTTGAATATCCATTTACACCCAATAGTTTTGCAACCAGGAGGAAGCTCCACTAACTCCCAGGTGTCGTTGGATGTTATGGATTCAAGTTCACTGTTTACAGCTTCCTTCCAAAAGATGGAGTCAACTGAGGTCATGGCTTCAACATAACTAGTTGGATCATCTTCCACTAGATAAGTGATGAAGTCAGGCCCAAAAGAAGTACCAGTCCTAGCTCGCTTGCTCCTTCTAGGTTCGTTCTCTTCCTCGTCTGAAGAGTCGATCCTACACCTAGGAACAGACCTCTCGAGCGTGCTGTACTCCTGAGGCCTCTCAGACCTATCTTTATAAGGAAACCGGTCTTCAAAGAACTCGGCATCCCTAGTCTCGATGATGGTATTATCATCTATATATGAGCTCTTAGAGTGGATTACTAAAAACCTATATGCACTGCTATTATGGGCATATCCTATGAACACAGAATCAACTGTTTTAGGACCTAGCTTGGTCCTCTTGGGGTTAGGTATGGATGCCTTCGCAAGACACCCCCACACTTTAAGATATTTATAGGAAGGCTTCCTACCTCTCAAGATCTCATACGGTGTCCGCTCAGACTCCTTAAATGGGATCCTATTTAGAATATATGCTGCAGAAAGTACAGCCTCCCCCCACAGGTTCGTAGGTACCCCTGAACTTATCATCATGGCATTGACCATGTCCTTTAAGGTCCTATTCTTCCTCTCAGCTACTCCATTAGACTGAGGGGAATATAGAGCAGTGGTCTGATGAATTACACCGGTGTCGTCACAGAACTTAGTGAAGTTTCCGGACTCATATTCACCCCCTCTGTCCGACCTAAGGACTTTGATCCTCTTCCCTAACTGATTTTCCATCTCAGACTTATAGGATATAAACTTGGTCAAACTCTCGTCCTTACTCTTAAGGAGAAATATTGAACAATGTCGAGAACAATCATTGATAAAAGTGATGAAATATTTGTTCCCTCCTCTCGTAGTGTAACCCTTAAGGTCGCACACGTCTGAGTGGATTAAGTCTAGGGTTTCTAGGCTACGCTCTATATTCTTAAAAGGTTTCTTGGAATATTTTGCCTCTACGCATATGCCACACTTTCCATCCAAGAATGGAATACATTTAGGTACGCTACCTAAGTTAACTAACCTTATAAGTGATTTAGAGTTAACGTGTCCTAGTCTAGCATGCCACAGATCAAAAGACTCAGATAAATAAGCAGAAGATGAAGCTTTATTATCATTAACGAAAGAGGTTACATTTAACTTAAATAAGCCCTCATCAAGGTAACCCTTTTCCACAAAAGACCCTCCCTTAGTCAGGACAAATTTGTCCGACTCAAATACAAGCTTGTAACCCTTTTTGCTCAGCATCGCTCCGGAGACCAGATTCTTCTGGATGTCTGGGACATGCAACACCTCCTTCAGAGTCAGAAGATTTCCGGAGGTGAGCTTCAGAATGATGTTCCCTTTTCCAGCGACTCGAGCAACCGAGGAGTTCCCCATGTACAGTGATTCTCCTTCTGCCGCAGATGTGTAAGTAGAAAATGAGCTCTTCGACCCGCAGATATGCCGGGTAGCTCCCGTATCCACCCACCAGTCTGCAAGGTTGCTGACTAGGTTGACCTCCGTCACCACTGCCGAGAAGTAGCCGCTCTGGGCCACGTTCGCCTCGGACTTGTTCTTCGGCCGATTAGCTGCATTGAAGCGGCACTCCCTAGCCAGGTGACCTGGCTTGCCGCACACGAAGCAGTCTCCCTTCGGTTTCTTTTTGAACTGGGGTTTGGATTGCTTGTTCTTCTCAAATGGCTTGGGAGCTTGAACCTTCTTATTGAAAGACTTTCCCTCCATGAGGTTGGCCTTGCCCTTTATCATATAGGCTCGCTCCCTTCGCTCCGACACTCGGTTGTCCTCTTCTATACGGATTCGGACAACGAGGTCTTCCAGGGTCATCTCCTTCCTCTTGTGCTTTAAACTGTTCTTGTACTCCTTCCACGAGGGAGGCAACTTCTCGATGATAGTTGCCACTTGGAATCCCTCGCAGATATTGTAGCCCTCTGCGAGGACCTCATGGATGATAATCTGTATATCCTCTAGTTGGGAGACCACAGACTTCCCATCGTCCATTTTGAAATCCAGGAGCTTCCCGACCACAAACTTCTTAGAACCGGCATCCTCTGTGGCATACTTCTTCTCTAAGGAGTTCCACAGATCCTTGGCGGACTTACATGTGAAGTACACATCATAAAGGTCGGGAACTAGACAGTTAAGGATATAATTCCTAAACAGGTAGTCCTGCCTCTCCCAGGAGTCTATATCGGACTGGTTCGAGGAACCATCCGATTCAGTAGAAAGATTAGGCTTCTCTAAGCTAATGAGATCGACAACCTTAAGCACAGTCAGATAGAACCTAAGTTTCATCTGCCATCGCTTAAAGTTCTTGCCGTCGAAAGGTTCAGGCTTCTCACTAGACTTGCTAGGTTTCCTCTCCATCTCAGAAGTCATCTTGGAAGAATCCCTTTTGACTTTTCAAAAGTTTGACGGCCAGATCAGCTCCAGGAAGGAGGTGGAGCACTTGGCTCGCTTAAATACCAGGCTTCCTAGGGCAATTTAATGCCGGTTTGTCAAGCTTTCCTTGACACCGTCAAACTTAAGAAATTTCAAAGAAAATCTAACAGGTGACAAGAGACTAGATCTAAACACTCTCGAATATGGACTAGATCTAATCGGAATAAAAGAGAATAGAACACATAAATAAGATCTAGTTTTCAGATTGTTGGGAAAAATAGAGTTCTATTCTATTAGCATGCAATGGTTCATGGAGAGTTAATTAGCTAAGGATGGGAAGCTAAGGCTTTCTACAGAGATGCAAAATAAGGGAAAGAAGAGAAGGAGAATGAAAGACTTATCGAAAGAAATGAGCCGAGGCTTGTGCTTGCACAATGCCCTGAAAACTAGATCGCCGCCGTAGGATGGTGCTCCCGGCCTCCGACGATAAGCCCCCAGGGTACAACGACTTCAAGCTTCTCCGCACCAAAGGGAGCTCGTAGGAACTCTTAAGGAACTCCAAAAAATTAATAGATGCATAACCGATCCGATGGCGAAATGAGTTGAGGATGATGAGCCGATCACGACCTCTTGTTGCTCCTCTTGTTGACTTCAAAGAGTTGAAGTAAACTTCAGCTCTATGAAGATGGAGTGCTGCACTTTGCCTCACAAAAGGAGCAACAGCACCTTATCCACCTTTAGAAATAATGGACGGGTCCACCACAACAAGATTGTAAAGAGAGAGGCAAAGAGAGAGAGAATGGAATTGTGTGTTGAAGAGAGGAGTCTGGCCTCAATATATATAGGCAGACCTCTCAACCACTTCCCCTCAACGTGGCCCACGTTCTCCACCTCCAACGGATCATATCTCAACAAAACAAAAAATCAGCACTCCGTTACACTCGTTCCCACAAAACCGGCAACTGAATGAGATATGAAAACATTCAAAAATTTGAATTCAAAATTCAAAACCAACAGATATACGAAAGAATTTATTATCCATCAGTCAATTTGTTTCTCATTATACGTGTAACTTTAATTTCTCTTCTAATAGATTTGTGATTAAGGACAGGAGCACACACAAGATAATAGTCCCCTGGAGAAGGAAGGGTGATCTCTACATCTTGGCGCCAAATAAAGAAGCACTTTTCTCTATTCGGTTTGGTTCTGCCTCTGAGAATCTGTGGCATCAATGATTGTCAGGTTGCTCGAGCTTCTAAATTATCATTTTTACCTTCTGGTCATGTTTATGATGAACCTTTTGATCAAGTACATTGTGATCTTTGGGGACCAGCCCCTGTTTCATCGGTTTTATGCATGTTTTGTTGATGATGTTGCGCGCTTTACTTGGTTGTTCCCTTTATGCGAAAAATCAGATTTCTTTGAGTGCTATGTTACTTTTGAGAATTATGCGCATACCCGATTCAATAAGCAGATAAAAAAAATTCAATCAGATGGTGGTGGTGAGTTTAGTAAAGGGGAGTTTCTCATACACCTTCGTCACTAGGGAGTGCTCTAACAAATCTCTTTCCCCGGGACTCCTGAACAAAATGGCGTCGCAGAGCGCAAGCATCGACATATTCGAGAGCTTGGCATGACTTGGTTGTTTCGCAACGGAGCCCAAGTGTTACTGGGTTGATAGTTTCAATACTGCGATTTTTCTAATCAACGTTTGCTCTCAAGATCTTATGGCATGGATTCTCCATTTAAGACATTGTTTGGATGAGAACGCAGTTATACCTCTCTGCGAGTATTTGGTAGTCGTTGCTTCCCTTAACTTTGGAATTCACCACACAACTAATTTAATCCCGAGTCATTATCTAGAGTTTTCATTTGGTATAGTAATTGCCACAAAGGTTATCAGTGTCTTCATCCCCCTACTAGTTGTGTCTATATCTCTAGACATGTGGTATTTGATAAGCATGTATTTCATTATCTGCAACCTAACTCATTTTATGGCTTGCAACAATAGGAAGGGGCACTCTCCACCCTTTCAAGAGTGGTTTGACACACCACTTAATGATGGATGCCCTGATCCAAATGACTGTGTCACCCATGTTGATGGCTCACATCCTCCATCCACTTATGAGAATCAGCCCACTTAGCAGTTAGCTGCCTCCTATATTGCCTATTATCAAGCTGCATAATGAGCCCACTGCTTTTGCTGGCTCTTCTACTGAGCCTGCAACTCCCGACACACCCACGGGGCTCACATTCCTCTGATTGAATCTGTTGCACAAAATCCGGCCACTATCACCATGCCTCTTTTTGTTTTGAGATCGGCGGGTGTCCCGAAACCTTTCGGGCAATGGCCCACTTCAGGCTCGGACTAATCCCTCCGGGAGTGAAGCCCGACCCACTCGGCAATTCCCACTTCACTCCTGGGTAAATCGAGGGGAGGAAGAGTTGAACCCACAACCTCATCACCAAAGCATCAGTTGCTTTGCCAACTCTCCTATCCCTTGGTGGGTTCACCATGCCTCTTATTACTACTACTGATGTTGGACCATCTATGCCCTTATCACATGTCACGACTACTGATCATTCTGAGACTACTGTTGACTTAATCTACCATGTCATCCCCCATTGGTGGCCATCCTATGTGCACTCGTGCTAAGGCAGGTATACATAAGCCTAACCCTAAATGTGCTTATCTTGGTGGCCTCGAATCTATCCCAATTGAGCCTAAAAACATACGATCAGCTCTCAAGCACTCAGGTTGGACTGATTCTATGAAAGAAGAGCTAAAAGCTCTACATGCCAATGAGATTTGGACCTTAGTCCCCCGTCAACCGCATATGCATGTTATCGGTAGCGGATGGGTTTATAAGGTTAAGCTCAAATCAGATGGCACCCTTGAACGTTTAAAGGCTAGTCTAGTGGCTAAAGGATATAATCATATGGCATGAATTGATTTTCTAGAGACTTTCTCTCATGTTATCAAGCCTGCTATGGTTAGAACTGTTCTTACTATTGCCACTACTCGAGGATGGACAATGGATGTCAAAAATGCATTCCTCCATGGCTCATTAAATGACCCAGTCTATATGTATCAACCTCCTGCCTTCATTGATCATGTGTCTCCTTCACATGTATGCCAGTTGAATAATTCTTTGTATGGTCTCAAACAAGCACCACGAGTATGGTTTGACCGCTTCAGTAGCTTCCTTCTATAGTATGGATTCTATTGTAGCGTGGTTGATACTTCACCATTTGTGTACAATTCGGCTAAGGGCATGATCGTCCTACTCTTGTATGTGGACGATATGATAATTACTGGCGACTTATCCTCGTTTCTTACTGCCTTCATCTCTCTTCTTAGCAAGGTATTTGCTATGACAGACATGGGTGACCTTCATTATTATTTTTGGTGTTGAAGGTCAACACTCCTCTTGTGGCCTCTTTTTGTCTAATGATCTCCTTGGCAGGTGTCACATGATGGGATGCAAACCTATCACCACTCCAATGACTTCTAAGCTAAGGCTCATATTCCTTCTGCAAATGATCCATACTCTGATCCGGCCGAATATCGAAGTTTAGTTGAGGCTCTCCAATATCTAACTTTTACTCGGCCAGGAACATTATTTGCCAGTTCATGCATGCTCCTACTGTGGGTCACTTCCATACAGTCAAATGTATTCTCCGGTATGCCAGTGGCACCGTGGACTATGGTATGCATATCATCTCTTCTTCCACTTTGGATCTCTATGCTTTTGCCGACGCAGATTGCATGGGCAAGGTGCCCCATGACCCTGTTGGGTGTGTGTTTTAAAACCACACAAAGGAATGGGCTTTTAGTCCCATATCGGTAAGGGGAAAAATCCCCTACCAACTTAAATAGGATTCCCCACTTCCCCCCACTAGTCATCACACTAGAGGAGGGGCTCCACTAGCCCACACACGCGCGCGCGTGTGTGTGCCGTGCCGAGCCGGGCCGGGCTTGGGCTTGGGCATGGGCATGGGCTGGGCGGCGCGTGTGTGTGTGTGCGCCCGCGGACCCGGACACGATAGCACCTCCGAAATGGGCTGGTCCGCACCTGCCCTATTTTTACTTTTTGCTTTTAAGTCCTCCACTATTTATTATTTACCATTTGGGACACTAGCCGTTACGCGAGAAACGCTGCATGCTAGCCGTTACGTACAGGCTCGCTGCGAGCTGTAACGTGCGAGGTTAATGGGCTTAATCGCAGCCCATTAACCTCTCCCCTCTTTCAGCCTCCCATTAACAGCCCGAGGCCTATATAAGGCCCGGTGCAGCTATGGGATTTATACACTCCGAAAATCGGAATTCCTCCCTGCTTGCTGCCTCTCTCTCTCTCCCATTCTCTCGTGCCGTGTTGCTGTGGTGCTGCCCCTTTGCTCCGAAGAGACTTCCTCTCTCGGACCAAAGCCTTGTTGCGGTGCTACCTCCCGGCCTCGAGAAGATCGTCATCGAGTCGCTGGGTTCCTGAAAGTCTACGAGGTTCGCAAAGCCTTCTTGGAGTCGTGCCGACGAGAAGGAGGTCGCCTGACCGGGGTCGCCGTATCTCCGAGAACAATTGCCACGAGACCCGCACGAGGGGGGCAATAAGATTCTTGGGACAGTGCCTAGCACGCTTCGACCACAGGCCAGAGTTTCTAACTCTTATTCTGTCCTAATATTAGATCTAAAATAATTGACTAGCATCTAATAGAGAAATCTAAATAATTAGATTATTTTAGATAGATTATTTCTCCCTAAACAATTTCTAAAAGAGATTTGTGACTTGTCCTTGTTTGTGAAAATAATATTTGCTAATAAATTTTAATACTAATTTGCTTAAATCCTAAATTTGCTAGTTTAGAACGATTAGATATCCAACAGACCCGACGCTCCACTACGGGGTTTTGCACATTTCTTGGAGGGAATTGCATCTCCTGGAGTGCTAAAAGCAAAGTACGACGGTGCGATCTAGTACAGAAGCTGAATATCGGGCCTTGGCCACTACTACCGATGAGCTTTCCCTTTTTCTAGTTTGTACTGGTTACGAAGAAAGAGAGAAAAAAAAATTACTTGTGGCGATCTGCAATTATTTAAACAGCGCTCAATGCTCTGTACTCTGTCCAAAAGGCAGGGCTTAATTTATAACTGCCAAAAGTCAGGGATGGAACTGCAAACTTCCCCCACATTATTTGAAATTTGAATTTCAAATATTCATAGCCGTTAACCCCTTCTCCAGGCATTCCAACGGCTACAAAGATAAAGAAACCCTCTCTATACTATTCTGTTCATTCACGTACCGTCCCTTCTTTCTTTCAACCATTTTCGAGAGAGAGAGAGAGAGAGAGAGAGAGAGAGAGAGAGCCATGGATGCTTATGAGAAACTGGAGAAGGTGGGGGAAGGAACCTACGGGAAGGTCTACAAGGCGAGGGAGAAAGCCACCGGAAAGATTGTGGCCCTCAAGAAGACCCGCCTCCCTGAGGACGACGAAGGCGTTCCTCCGACCACCCTTCGTGAGGTCTCCCTTCTGAGGATGCTCTCCATAGATCCCCACGTCGTCAGGTCATCCTCCGCTCACCCCTTTCCCTCTTCATCTTCACAGCTCTCCTTGCTGATTAAAGGTCCCATCTTCGCTCTTTGGGATCTTGATTATGTTCCTTCACTGATTTGGGGTTTTTTATTCTTTTGCGTTGTTCTTTCTTTGTTTTCTTGGTTTTCAACCTTGGCTCTGTTTTCCAAAAAAAAATTATCTTGGGTCTACTTTTGGTAATCATGGATAGTCTCAATGTTCTTCTAATTTTGACGTAAATCGCCAAATTTTGGTTCATTAAGGTTCTGCCGAATAAACTAGTGATTAGCCTTCCCATTCGCCAATCTGCCAAATAATCCCAATAAATCATGAATAATTTCTAAAAAATCCTGAAAAACTCCTGAATTTCTCCAATTTTTTTTTGGAATCTCCCACGAATTTATCCGAACTAAACTGAATCGACCCCCCACCGAATTAGTGCCGAATCCAAACTTTGTTACCATGATCATAGGTGTTTCAAACATTCCCTGATTAATGGGTTGTGATGTTTCTCGCGATTCACCGTCAATTGCAGATTGTTGGACTTGAAACAAGGGCAGAACAAAGAAGGGAAGACAATCCTATATCTCGTTTTCGAGTACATGGACACCGATCTCAAGAAGTACATCAGATCCTTCCGTCAGAACCAGGAGACGGTTCCATCAAATACCGTGAAGGTGCATTTCACGGATTTTCTCATATGTATACAATTTCAACAGAAGATTCTTGAAGGGTTAGTGCTGGGAATTGGAATTCTCAGGAAATGAGCCTATTCCCATTTACTTTTCAATTCATGGTGAAAGCAAGTACCTGAATACAAAAACAGACGGGGGAAGAAATGTAAATCCCTGGGTACATGGTGGTTCTATGGGAAGGGTGTGGGAATGAGCCCATTTGATGGGAATTCCAATTCCCAGGAAATGACACTGCTTACTATTTCAGTTTGCAAATATCCTCCTATACATGTTAGTGAACCAATCAGGTAACTCTCAACAGTAGCATTTCTTCACAAACATTACCTTACAACAAGAAAAAAAAAAATTTTTTTTGGGGGGGGGTAAATTACACTTTATCTCTCTGAAGTTTAGCCCAAAATCAATTAATCCCCTTGATGTTTTTTTTGTTCCAATTGGTCCTTATAGTTTCAAATGTTAGCACAATAACCCCTTTTCTCAACTACTAAATTTCCCTTTTTGGTAATTTCAAAACTGAATTGAAGGGGGCAAAATGCAGTTTATTAATTCTAGGTGGGTTAAGTGGTTTAGGGCTAAACTTCAGGGGGGTAAAGTGTAATTTACCTTTTTTTTTGTGTGGAAATGTTGATATTTCAATCTGTTGATCTTTCAAACTTTATCATGTAAAGCTTCGTATGACTTGGAGATTGTTTGTGTAGATTTTGATGTACCAACTTTGCAAGGGTGTTGCATTCTGCCATGGTCATGGTGTCCTTCACAGGTATACTTCCATCAGCTTAGCTCCCATGTTCTTTAATTTAATGGGAACCAAAGCATCCTCCTAAACTTCACAGCATCTCTCTCTCTCTCTCTCTCTCTCTCTCTCTCTCTCTCTCTCTCTCTCTCTCTCTCTCTCTCTCTCTCTCTCTCTCTCTCGACAACACAGGGATCTGAAGCCTCACAATCTTCTGATGGATCGGAAGACGCTGATGCTTAAGATAGCAGACCTCGGGCTTAGTCGGGCATTTATGATTCCCCTCAAGAAGTACACACATGAGGTAAGAGCTTACAAGCTCTAACCAGATGTGTCTCATTTTGATCCCTTTGTCATGAGCTTCTCCATATGATCATATGATCCATTGTTCCAGATCCTGACGCTGTGGTATCGAGCTCCTGAGGTGCTTCTCGGGGCCACACACTACTCGACACCAGTTGATATGTGGTCTGTTGGCTGCATTTTTGGTGGGTATCTCTTTCTCATACTTACAGCCCTAGTAACAATATTCTCCGAATTTTTCAAGAAATCGTGAGTAATTCGATAAGTTAAAAAAAGCCGTGAGTAATTCGCAAATTACTAACGGAATTATTCACGATTTTGTCTATTTTTACATGATACTTATTAAGGAAAATTTCCTATGAAGTATTTTTTGATCCAAATCTATCAACTAATAAATTCTGTCTTCGTAGTTTTCAAACTGAATTGAAGGGATCAAAATGTAGTTTATTATGTAGGGTGTTTAAGTGATTTTGGGCTAAACATCAGCAGGCAGTGTAATTTACCTATATTTAATTATAAATACTCATCTTGAAATCTATTTATGTGAAATTGCTAATGAAATATAATGTGTTTTAGGTTTATGTTTCCGAACTTTTTTCGAGCTCATTTCGGTTTGATGTTGGTCTAATTTGCTCTTCTGCGTTGGTTCGAATTCCAGCTGAACTGGTTACAACCCAAGCACTCTTTCCAGGGGATTCTGAGCTGCAGCAGCTCCTTCACATTTTCAGGTGCACCTTGTTTCTGCAACCCTGTGGTTTGTTTTACAAAAATGGGATTCAGCCATCCTCATGGGTCACCGATCGTAGCCGTCTGTTGCACCCAGACCCAAATGATGATCAGGCAAAGGGACGGTTTTGGTTGGGTCCCACGTCAGGATGGCTGAATCACATTGCTCTTTCTTCTGAACCACCTGTTTGTTTGTTTGTTTGGTTGGTTGGTCACATTGGGGCTTGATATGATGCAGGTTATTGGGTACCCCCAATGAGAGTGTGTGGCCAGGAGTGAATACATTAAGCAATTGGCATGAGTATCCTCAATGGAACCCCAAGGATTTATCAGCTGCTGTTCCCAGTCTTGATGCTGATGGGATAGATCTTCTCTTAGTGAGTCCCCATTCATATATATATATATATACCCAATGTGCTGAAGTAGTCTTTGTATTCTCATTAATCCAACTAGTAACTGTTAATTACCAAAATAATGCCATGAAGAACTTGTTGCCAACTCATTTCACAGCCCTAAGAGCATCTCCAACACCCTCCTATAGAAGCTCTCGTAGGGGTGGGGCTCCGACGGTCTCCTAAAGACGCTCGACGGAGTTGCGAGCGGCTTCTCTCTCGACAACTCTGTCGAGGAGCATTTACCTTCTATGAGCAGCATTTACCTCCTATCTTGTGGTCGAGGGCTTGTTAATTGTCCCCCAATTTAAAATCTGTCGTTTACCTCCTATCTTGTGTTCCTGCTTTTTTGACATTTAGGAGTCTTCTTAGAGCATCTCCAACAGCCTCCTAACTATACTCCTAAGGCTGGAGCAAAAAAAAAAAAAAGCTCCAATAGCCTCTCCTAATCAGCACTCCTAACTTTGGAAGCAGATTCTCGCTCGCAAGTCTGGCGCGGCAGACACCCTTTTTTTCTGGGCAGCACATGGTTTGAAAAAAAATAGCCGTTGGTAACTTTAAAACGAGCTTTAGCTGGTTTTTTTGGCATTTGGGGATCCCCTTTAGGAGGCTGCTGGAGCACACATGAGCTTTAGCTATCCAACGTGGCACTAGGATCTCCCTAAAACCGTCCTTATAGGAGCTCCTAGGTGAGATGCTCTTAGTCTTAGGATATTGCAGGAGCACACAAGGGTTACTCTCCTACCTATCTATCCTAGGTGGTACTAGTCGCTCCATAAAAGCGTCCTTTTAGTAGCTCCTAGTTAGGAGGTTGTTGGAGATGCTCTAATTGAAGTGAGAAATCAGTACAAAAATTTGCCGCGTTTCACCATTAACAATAGGAAAATGCTTTGCATTCTTGCAGAAGATGTTGCAGTTCGAACCTTCGAAGCGGATTTCTGCAAAAAAAGCTATGGAGCATCCATACTTTGCTGGTTTGAATAAAGCACATTATTGACAATTCTCTTCAAAAAAAAAAAAAAGAGGAGAGAGAGATGGTAATTCTTCGTGACTGTCGTGATTCTGGTGGATACTTGCTTTCCTCGAGCATCCCGAATGATGGGAGCAGGTGTTGAAACATTTTGAAATGTGCATTTCTAGTCATTTTGAAATGATGGTAGCTCAACATTTCCCCTTTTCTTTGAAGTTGGCTGATGTGTAAACTTGATCAATTGAATTTCCTGACCTGTTGAACTCCACCAGTTTTTTAAATTTGGCTAATTTGTACAACCTGATCAATTGAAGTTTCCCAAGTGTTAAGCTTTACAAGTTTGGATATTGTGAAAAATCTGATCAACTTCTGGAGTGTTAAAAGTTTTTTGAGTTTGGTTTTACAATGGGTACAACCTGATCGATTTGAAGTTCAGAAGTGTTAAAAGTCGCAATTTTTTTTTTGGATAAATTACATAAAATACCCCTCAACTATTGCTCATTTTCACCTTACCCCTGAACTAAAAAACCGAACAGTTGAGAATAGTCTCACATCGGTAAAGAGGTGGGAGTTTCACGTCTTTATATACTATTACCCCCTCCCTCTCATCACCGGTTTTGAGGGGGCATGGGAATCGTAACATCGGTAAAGGGGGAGTTTCACGTCTTTATATACTATTACCCCCTCCCTCTCATCACCGGTTTTGAGGGGGTATGGGAATCGTAACATGGTATCAGAGCTAGGCCCCACCTCGTCTCCCCTCTATGTGGTCATGTCGTCGCACCCTCTTTCTCTCTGCAATCGAGATCTTCTCCCTCTGTCTGATCGAGAGGCGCTCTGCGTACGAGCAGGTGTTGAGAATAGTCCCACATCGCTAAAGGGGTGGGAGTTTCACGTCTTTATATACCATTGACCCTGATTGGTAAACCATTGACAAAAAACATAACCATTTACCATTATCAGAACAAATTGAACATGTACAGAGGGGGAAATTGAAGATATTTCACAGTACAAGAGGTATTTTGTTCGGTTTTTTAGTTCAGAGGGGTAACATGAAAATGGGTATAGCCACGAGGGTTTCAAGTTATTTACCCTTTTTTTAAAGTCATGTTCGCAACATGCTTAATTGAAGTTATGAAGAGTAAAAAGACCAAGTTTGGTTGATTAATGTCGCGTGTAATAAAATCGATCACCAACAAGTTTTTACATCAAAAAGATCTCCGACACCAACACCATCTTACACACAATATCTCGCCTCAAGGCTAAATTATGAAGAAATCAAGGTTTACGATGCAAGTACGATATAATGCTTTGGGCAGCACAATCGATCGATGGGAAGCAAAAGCCTACATAATCACTGAAAAAATGTGCCTTTAAGGCTTTAATAACTTATCAGTTGATCTTACCCTACAATCTTCTCGTAGAGTTTCGCCTTTCTGGAAAGGAGTGTTTACGGTTGGAGGATGTTTCAAGGCGGAAATAAGATGGCAGATCGGGGATGGCAAATCAATACAATTCTTGATTGATTCTTGGACTCCTTTCTATACTATTGATGCCTCCTTCCCTCCTACTCTCTTTATCCTTGCCACTAACCCTAGAACCAGAACATCTTCTCCCATCACACTCCTTTCTACTTCCACTCATAACCCATCTACTACCCTCCTCCAGGAGCTATCCCTTCTACAGTACTCTTTCTTTTCTTCAGTCCATAAGACTACTCTTCCAAGACACCTTTGTTTGGTCCTGGAGCACTCATGGTATCTTCACTGTTAGGAGTCTCTACCTATACACTTCTCCCATTCACTTTCGCTGGAATGTGCAATGTCCCGACCTGTAACCTGTTTATTAAAAAAGAGAAGGATACCTACGTACATTAAGTCATTGCCAACGCATCACAAAATACCCACAACTTATCACCCAAAAGGGTATCGCAAGCCAACAAGCTTTCGACAAAACAATACTAGCTATAAAGCCTGATTTTACAAAATCAGGAATTATGAAAATAGCTCACAAGACTTTGCAAACAAACAGGGCTGTAAGGTCAATATCGGATCATACATATGACCCGGTCTTCATGATCCATACCCGGCCCGAAGCGGGTCGGGTCAAAAATGACCACCCTTCATCAGTATGATTATGGTTTGCCTCAAATCCTCAGACCATAAGCCCACTTCAGATTCATTGCCTAACATGCCATCACAAACAAACCCCTCTCTAATGATAAGGTACTTGAGGGTACTCACCCTCATGCACAATCATCCGTCATGATCAGGTATATGCATGCACCGCTTTGCACTTAATCATCATGGACGGCTGTGATCAGATTTACAAACACCCAAACAAAATCAAGCCAATCAGTCTATAACTATGAAGGGGGAAAAGCACAGCCCCTCCAAGTAATCAGTCAATCCAAACACTCAAAACACTCCAACACTATCAGTCTGATGGCATAGCAAGTGAGAGGAACAAAAACAAGACCTCCATCACACCAGAGCAAAGAGCTTTGTGCTGATCTTTTGTTTGCCTGTTTTGTCAATCACAGCCTGCAGTGAGGCCTGCAGTTGCTCTCACAGTCATAGAAGCAGGGGCCATTGCAGTGCATGGGGCACAGCAGCCTCATCCCCCGGCACCGCCCTCTCCCGACGCACCGAGCGTACTCCCCCACCCTGTACAATCTCGCGCTGTAGCTCGGCCTTCCACCTTCACCCCTCCCTCCTCCTCCACCATGCCTATGGGCCCTCCCTCCTCTTCCGCAACCCCACCCGCACCCACCACCACCAACATTGCCACCTCCACGATGATCACCACCGCCGCCACCACCCCCCCATCCCCATCCCCATCCCCATCCATAGCCCCAACCGCCTCCACCCCTGCCACCACCGCCCCCGCCTCCCCCACCACCACCTCCACCTCCACCACCACCACCTTTGTGGAGGCCGATGCTACTGTCGTGTCCAATGCTGGTGGTGGTGGCGGTGATGGTTGCATTGCTGCTATGAAATGATGGCAGCTGTTGTCCACGAAGGGCTGCCTCGTTGGAGGCCAAGCAGAGGGACATGGTGGTGCTGGCGACGGCAACAACAAGAAACAGGAAACCCCGCCAGACCACCATCGGACCTTGGGTTGGTTCTAGCAAGCAACACTCCTGTCTTCCTTACAAGAGCATATTCACACTGTCACCTCTTATAGCATTAGCAATGAAGTGGAGGTGGCAGTAATAATGGAGAGAGAGAGAGAGAGAGAGAGAGAGAGAGAGAGAGAGAGAGAGAGAGAGAGAGAGAGAGAGAGAGAGAGAGAGAGAGAGAGAGAGAGAGAGAGAGAGAGGCTTGCATTGCACTTCTTCCCCACATGCAGGAGGGGATCCTTTTTTGCAATGTGCACTGCACCAGCTCCTACCAATCCCCATTGCTACTTCTTCTATACTACACAATTTACTCTCTCTCTCTCTCTCTCTCTCTCTCTCTCTCTCTCTCTCTCTCTCTCTCTCTCTCTCTCATATGAACACCCACAAATCATAGCAATGCTTTCTGTCATAATAGCTCTTCAGCTCATCAAGTGTACTGCAGCTTCCATTCCAATTCAACAAATTCAGAGAATATCAGTGGCCCACTATTTGGCAGAGCAAGTAGCTGGTCCGGGTGTGGAGAGAAATAATCCAAAGCACAAGCACGCGAGCTAAGGAGCACATGGGGCTCTATCTGCCTCACCCTATAGTTGGTACCACCTCGATCGATCACAGAGCGCCAAAAAGAAAGAAAAAAAGTATGTTGAGACAAATTCTTGGGAAAGAGGAACCTATGTGGAAGCAGATGCCGAAGGAGAAATGGGTGCAACTGGGGGACAACAACAACTCTTATTTCCACAAGGCGGCCGACGGAAGAGGAGAGGAATTTTATTCAATCCTTATCGATTGGTGGGGCTATAGTGGACCTTTAAAGAGTTTTTGCGGAGAGAGGCCTCGTCGGGCCTGAAGGTGAGTTCTTCGACCCAGTTGGACACGGCAATCAGAGATGAGGAGATCAAAGCTGGCATTTTTTTTATCTTAACGCCGTCCCTATGTTCTTCTATCAGAAGTATTGGGTGGTAGTCCGAGAGGACGTCTGCAGATTTTGCACGATTTCTTTAAGAAGAAGGTGGGCCTCTCTAGTATCAACCACTCTTTGATCATTCTATTGCCTAAGAAGAAAGGAGCCAAGTTCGCATCAGACTATAGACTAATTAGCCTCTCGAACTGTCTCTACAAAATAGTCACGAAATGCTAGATAATAGGCTCAGAGGCATCCAGGACGACCTGTACGTAATGATCAGCATTCCAGAGTGATTTCGCCAGAGCAACCCAGTTTTTTTATAATATTATTTTAATATACTTAGCGTGATGCGATTGGTTGTGCTTGGACGGGGCCCGGCAGTGGGTCCCGGGTACGAGTCGCAGGGCTACAACTGAAGCATAGTCGCACAAACTGATAAGCACGTGTATCGAGGCTTGGCTCAAATGTTATTATTATTATTATTATTTTGTTTTTAGTAAAATAATTTTTATAAATAAATAGGTACTGTGGCTAATCTGTTGGAACCGTCGAGGTTCGCGCACCGGCTCATCTCGGCGCGACCCGAGTCGAGGGCGAGTCAAGCTCGGTGTGAGTCGGGCTCGACCAGCTCTTAAAAAAAAATAAATAAATAAATAAATAACAAAGAGAAAACAAAGCAAAAAAATAAAATAAAATAAAAAATTTCAAACACAAACCCAACCCGATCCTAAACCCACCGCCCGCCCCCCCCGCCCCCCCCTCGCCCCCCCCCCCCCCCCCACTCTCTATCTCTCTCTCTTTCTCTCTCAAACCCATCCCCTAACCCCAGCCAACAGCCAACTCTCTCTCTCTCTCTCTTAAAACCCCAAACCCAACCCGAACCCGATCCTAAACCCACTACCCCCCACTCTCTCTCTCTCTCTCTCTCTTCTCTCTCAAACCCAAACCCATCCCCTAACCCCAACCAACAGCCAAATCTCTCTCTCTCTCTCTTAAGCCCCCAAACCCAACCCGAACCCGATCCTAAACCCACTACCCCCCACTCTCTCTCTCTCTCTCTTTCTCTCTCAAAACCCCAAACCCATCTCCTAACCCCAAACCCATGCCCGACCCGACCCCCAAACCCAGGTCTCTCTCTCTCTTTCTCTCCCTCTCTCCCAACCGATCAACCTCTCTCTCTCTCTCTCTCTCCTCCCCTTCACCCCATCTAACCTCCCCTCTCTCGGATCTCTCTCTCCATCACCCCACCCAACCCGATCCGATCCGATCCGACCCCAAGGTCGCCGCTCGATGCCCGCGAATCCCGCCGACCTCTAGCCGCCCTCTCATCCCAAGGCGTGGAATCCGGCCCGGATTCCCGCCGAGCAGCCGGCCGCCGCCCTGAATCCCGCCGGCCGCCGCCCCCTTTCACCTTTTTAAAACCTGGACCCGACCCCCTTAAGCCCCTCCAACCTCCCCCTCTTCCCCATCCAGATCTGCCCCTCTCTCCCCCTCTTTGTGGTGTGTTGCACGCGCGGCCGTAGGAGAGCCGCGCTGGCACCGGAGAAGGCCGACCGGCCGGAGCTTGGAGGGGAGGAGCCCATGGTTAGACCCGTGGACCCCGATCAGGTCAGCGACCCCCCTCATTCCTCTTTCGTTCTGTGGATACCAGCCGACCCCCTCCTGTCAGTTTGCCTTCGACGCGGCCATGGCCACCGGCCATTGGGCTGGTGGTTGTGCAGTCGGCAAGGCCCGACCAAGCCAAGCCAAGCCAAACCCCCATCTGACCACTCGACCATCCTGAGTGGCCATCGAACCGATCATCAGCCACCGACACCGTCCCTCCCTTCACTGCAGTGTTTGAATGCCTTGTGCTCGATGGCCAAACAAACCTAGTTGACCATGGCCTAGTATGACCCCTGACCTGCCGGTATTGGCCGAGCACCCGAAGCCGAAACCTTGGGTAGAATTGCTATACTTTTTTTTTTTTGTGGTATTGTTGCTGGCAGTTGGCCCTGACGGCGAATTCGCCAAGCCGAAACCCAATCAATGGCCGTATTATGCCTTTGCCAAGATAGTAATGCGATGTATAAATCGCAGCCGTCGGCCCCGTGGGGACCCTTCGAGTTAACAAATATATCCCTCCCCTTCTCCTTGTTGACCGTCGCACTCGAAACGGAGCACGAGGCCGTCTTGGGTGGATAACGAATCGGATCTCCGATCGTGCCTAGACCTAACCGGAGTGGTACACACCTTGGTAGCAAGGCCGAAGGCTCATTGGAGCACAAGGGCACATTAATAGCAGCACCGACGTGGATGTGACCGTCTAGTCGGATTAGTGTAGTTAAACCGTAGTACGACCCTTAGCATTGGAAATACCGACTAACCGAGACTGTACCATTGGGGCATCGTTTTGTGAGCCCGTAGACCAGCGTCCGATGACGCGTAAATTCTCGACTCGGCCAACTCGGCCCTAAACCTATATTACTCGGTAACAAACATTGACCATAGGCCCACTGTGTGTGCTTGGCAGTTCGCGACGGTGCTGACCCAGTCGGAGACGGAGCGGAGGTCACCTTGCAGAAGCCCGTGTTCGACAACCAGGTGACATCTACTACCTTTGCGTGGTCTTTAATAGTGGGAAATGAGAATGACTAAATGTAGGTATCCATAATGCATGCGGGTCCCGCCGGACATCACCGCATGTGGTCGAGTGGACCCCGCCTTGCATGCGGCGTCGCGAGTCCGGCGACGCATGCTTAAAAATATTAGTAATTAAATAATAAATCTTTCTACTGATTGCTTGGACACCGTAAGTAGAAATTCCTTTAAGTTTTGGTAATTAATAATTAAATAATAATTATCGGGTCCCATCCTCCTGAGGGGAGTGTGGAGACCCGGGCACACGAGAATACGGGCGAGAGTAACTGTGATGCATGAGTTGTGAGTGCGGTGCGAATCCCGGGGTAAAACGTCAAAGCTATTTTATTATTATAATAATCTATCATGTGGAAAGATTGGACCTCGTGCGCGCAAGGGACGTGAACCACCCTGCACGCACAGCCGAAGACCAGTAGGCTAGGGGGTCATGGGCAAGGGTTGTGGTAAAGCCAATAGGAGTAGCCCTTTAGTAGGGATTGGCCTAGCAACTCTGTCCCGGGGTGGTTGAAGCCCCCAAAGTAACGCAAGTGGGGCGGTAGAGCTCCACCGTGAAAAATGGAAAATATCTTATAATTATCTGGATGATTTGTGCATGGTGGATGCACGGCGAGAGAGTTGACCCTCTACATCGAAATAAAAGTCCCTATAGTAATGCCCGACCGGGGGCAGGATGAACAAAATACCCGAGGTTCACTTTATGATATATGATTTATATTGTAATTTATAATTAAGCACTGTAGAATATCTAACGGACTGTATGGTAGATAACCTAGTGACAGTAGGAATTGCATGTGAACATAGACTACTGGTAGGCTTAGGTTAATCTTCTGTAAACTTCATAAACACTTAAACTGTTAATGTAATTTAATTCAATATGTCGTCTCATATTATTAAAGACTATTAGGATGTCACTAGCCATTAAATTGGCTAATCTCCCAATTTCCCATTGGGGGCTACTCTTTCCCACGAGTAGACTCTTATGCAGGTTAGAGGCTCAGGGCCGGAGTAGCGGTGGTAGTCCAAAGGCGGAGTTGGAGTCTTCGCTTGTCTTTCTTTCTAGTAGGTCAATGTTTGTAGTAGTACCTTTTCATTCGATGTGATTGACCTGATTTTGAATAAGAGTTTATAAGTTTGTTAGTCTAGTTTAGTATTATATGATTGTTAGTGGTGATGATCCAGCTGAATCTTTTGGGTATGCCTCTCCTCAATGCTCCAAGCCTAGATTAGATCACAATGAAAATATAAGAAGAATAATTGACCTAATTTGACAAGCCCATTAGATAGGACCTCCAAACCGATGCACCGAGTGTTAGGGAGCAGGTGAGATACTTGGCTCGCCGTTAGAGGCTTGAGCCTCGTGCTCCCTTAAGAGGGACTTCTGTCAACATGTGGGGCACCGGCTGGCCGCACATGCTGAGAGGATAACCCGATTGAAGGTCGAGCTTGATCATCTCTCTGTTGACAAAAATTTTATCTCTCTTTTAAAATAAAAATATTTTCATAAAAACCAAGTTTTAAAATACCCATTGTTTCTCCCTCCTACTCCTTCATTTATGAGAGAGTCGCAGTCCTGTGAGAAACCCTAATTGGCATGGTTAGTCGACCAAACCCTAAATCCCATGGTTTTTCTCATTTCACACCCCAGGGATCGGTTTCAGATTTCTGGGGTGTGACAGCTGGTATCAGAGCTTAGGGATATGTTCCTAGGGGTTTCGTTAGGATGTTATCTTGTGATTATTTTAATAGGAGGTCTAGGCTGTAATAGTGCTAGGGTGATTCTAAAGATAGTCGGGAGATTGATTTGTTAGTATCTCTTTGAATAGTTAGTGATAGCTTAGTGTGTGTATCTAAGGATGAAAATATATAGTTTATTGTAGAATTGGATAGGTTGGAGAAATTGATTTGTGATTAAGAAATTGTCCATACTTGAGTATTTGATTGATCAAGACTTGATAGGGATTGATAGGGATATGTTTACGTCCGGACCTTAGTGTTTAGGTACAGAGCTAGTCGTGATGACTCAGGTAGGAATCACCTAGAACATCTTAACCAAGGATAGTGTTTGAGTCAATCACGGAGTTTTTATTTGGAGTCTAATGTTTATTTGGATTTGCTAGATGTGGGCCTGGTGGCGAGTTGACTAAGAACTGGATATTGAATTTTAATTAGTAATATGATTATTTGATTTTTGAAGATGAATGTATGATCGAATATGTTTGGAAGGATGTACATCGGCATGGTTGTGAGGTCCTCTTTTTGTTAGTTATTATTTTCAGCTAAACTTTAGTATTAGAAATCTAACCGGTATTTTGGGACACATTAATCTTCATTGACCCTTAGCACTAGAGACCTAGCCGGTATCTTAGGATTCCTTGATTCTACATCGACCATTAGTATTAGAGGCCTAGTCGGTATTTTTAGGATCGTCCATTATTTAGTTCTAGGTATAATCTTCTTGATAATATTCTCTGATGTGTCATGCGCTGGTATAAAGCTTATATGTCATTTTAAAATAAATCCTATGAGTAGTGATGATGACCCTGGGGATAGTGGTTTCAAAGAGTATACCAGGAGATGGAAATCTCAGGTAGTGGTTTGAGTTCATGTGGTTAGTAGATTTCGGAATGTCTTGATAGAGACTCTCGCGGCAGGGTACGCACTGTTCCTCGGGAACTTTGGCAGTGGATTATGACTGTCCGGTAGAGGACATTGTAAGGCTACGCACTGACTCTTCGGAGGCTTTGGCGGCTACGCATTTTCTCTTCGGAGGATTTGGCGGATACATACGCACTGACTCTTCGGAGGCTTTGGCGGCTGCGCACTTTCTCTTCGGAGGATTTGGCGGATATATACACACTGACTCTTCGGAGGCTTTGGTGGCTACGCACTTTCTCTTCGGAGGATTTGGCGGATACATACGCACTGACTCTTCGGAGGCTTTGGCGGCTACGCACTTTCTCTTCGGAGGATTTGGCGGATACATACGCATTGACTCTTCGGAGGCTTTGGCGGCTATACACTTTCTTTTCGGAGGATTTGGCGGATACATACGCACTGACTCTTCGGAGGCTTTGGCGGTTGGTTTCGCAGTTCCTGTTGGAACTTGCGACAGAGCTTGCACTGTTTCTTCGAAAACTTTGGCAGCTGGCAGAGCTTGCACTGTTCCCAATCGAAACTTTGGTAACTGGTTACGCAGTTCCTGTTGGAACTTGCGGCAGAGCGTGTACTGTTTCTTCGAAAACTTTGGCAGCTGGCAGAGCTTGCACTGTTCCCAATTGGAACTTTGGCAGCTAGTTACGCAGTTCCTGTTGGAACTTGCGGCAGAGCGTGCACTGTTTCTTCGGAAACTTTGGCAGCTGGCAGAGCTTGCACTGTTCCCAATCGGAACTTTGGCAGCTAGTTACGCAGTTCATGTTGGAACTTGCGGCAGAGCGTGCACTGTTTCTTCGAAAACTTTGGCAGCTGGCAGAGCTTGCACTGTTCCCAATCGAAACTTTGGTAGCTAGTTACACAGTTCATGTTGGAACTTGCGGCAGAGCGTGCACTGTTTTTTCGAAAACTTTGGCAGCTGGCAGAGCTTGCACTGCTCCCAATCGGAACTTTGGCAGCTAGTTACGCAGTTCCTGTTGGAACTCGCGGCAAAACTTGCACTGGCCAGATGGCAGTGATGTCAAGTTGGAACTGAGATATTTGACTACTGGATAAATGATTAGTGCATATGTCAAGGATATTTTCTATATATATGGAATTTGAAAATACTTTATCGGTTAGGAAGAATATTCATTGTTTAGTTGTTTCACCCTGGTTTGTTTTAGTTGCTTACCGGATCTAATAACTTTTATCGCCGTAGTTCTCCTGACCAAATTTTCATTGGTACTTAGTGGTTCGGAATTATGTTAGTTTCTCCGTGGTCCTTGTCGCGCTAAGTCGTCTTACTTGGGTCTAGCTAGTTTTGTCTGGATTTGCTTCGAGTTGTTTCCAATGATCTCGGTCCTCTTATTCTCACTCTTTTCATATTTCTCAGATCTCTGTCAAACTAACTCGTTTCATTTAGGGTAAGAATTTAATACTTTGCAATAGTTGGCCATTAGGCTTCTAGTATGCGATTTCTTCAATTTAATCAGAGTTGCTTTAGTTTGGGACTAGTCACCTAGTTGTATAGTGTGTGTTATGTCGTATCTTAGTTTTCGGCTTCTTTCTGTTCTTTACTCAGGTAGTGAGTTTCCTCCTTACCAGGTTCGGGTACCATAGTGTACCCTTTAGAAGGTTTCCAAGTCGTACCCCAATAGCATAGTTGGGTATACTGGTGTTGATTTGTTTCAACGAGTATCAATATTTTCAATTCATCGTTATTTTCCCCTTACTCTTGTTAGTATGTGGCGTAATTCTGTTATCTTGGATTCAACATCGTATCGGTTAGTCAGTATGTAAATCGAGATGTCCAATTTGTATCTTAGTTGTGTTTTCTTCGTAAGTTAATGGGCTAGTAGTGGTGGTATAGGTATAGACGTGTTTGCTCCGGAGAGGAATCTTATAGGATTTAAGTCTAGTTGTACTAGTTCGAGTCATCTAGTTGTCTTCAATTCAATTCTATAGGTGTATAGGTATATGTTTATTTGTAGTAAATACGTTTCCATTATTAGTATTGTTAGCTGTTAATGTCTCGTGATCTTGTTTCGTGAATCGGATTGCTATCTCACTTTTGAATAAGGGGGACGCTCCTTATCCAGAAAAGGGAATAATCAGAAGTCACGAAAATTTTATTAGTCCATAGTAGTTAGGATCACAATTGAATATTATGTCTTGTGTGAGCTCCACGAGAACCTAATGTTCAAATCTCATCATAATAATTATGTGACTCGATTGAATAAGTTCGGCTAATAGTCTCGTAATTATCAAAGTTTTTCTTTTTGGAATGATAGGTATAACGATTTAGCATTCTCGTTGGCAGTATTGGAAAGAATATAGTGTCAGTGGTGAATTCGTCTTCGTTACTTTGGTAGTATATGTTGGTGGGATTGTATCATCAGTTTAGTAATAAAATTTTCGGGACAAAAATTCTATTAAGGTGGGTAGGATGTAATGATCGGCATTCCAGAGTGATTTCGCCAGAGCAACCCAGTTTTTTTTATAATATTATTTTAATATACTTAGCGTGATGCGATTGGTTGTGCTTGGACGGGGCCCGATAGTGGGTCCCGAGTACGAGTCGTAGGGCTGCAACTGAGGCATAGTCGCACAAACTGATAAGCACGTGTATCGAGGCTTGGCTCAAATGTTATTATTATTATTATTATTTTGTTTTTAGTAAAATAATTTTTATAAATAAATAGGTACTGTGGCTAATCTGTTGGAACCGTCGAGGTTCGCGCACCGGCTCATCTCGGCGCGACCCGAGTCGAGGGCGAGTCAGGCTCGGTGTGAGTCAGGACCAGCTCTTAAAAAAAAAAAATAAATAAATAAATAAAAAAGGAGAAAACAAATCAAAAAAATAAAATAAAATAAAAAATTTTAAACACAAACCCAACCTGATCCTAAACCCACCACCCCCCCCCCCCCCCCCCCCCCCCCCCCCCCCCCCCCACTCTCTCTCTCTCAAACCCAAACCCATCCCCTAACCCCAACCAACAGCCAACTCTCTCTCTCTCTCTTAAAACCCCAAACCCAACCCGAACCCGATCCTAAACCCACTACCCCCCACTCTCTCTCTCTCTCTCTCTCTCTCTCTCTCTCAAACCCAAACCCATCCCCTAACCCCAACCAACAGCCAACTCTCTCTCTCTCTCTTAAACCCCCAAACCCCAACCCGAACCCGATCCTAAACCCACTACCCCCCACTCTCTCTCTCTCTTTCTCTCTCAAAACCCCAAACCCATCTCCTAACCCCAAACCCATGCCCGACCCGACCCCCAAACCCAGGTCTCTCTCTCTCTCTCTTTCTCTCCCTCTCTCCCAACCGATCAACCTCTCTCTCTCTCTCCTCCCCTTCACCCCATCTCACCTCCCCTCTCTCGGATCTATTTCTCCATCACCCCACCCAACCCGATCCGATCCGGCCCCAAGGTCGCCGCCCGATGCCCGCGAATCCCGTCGACCTCTAGCCGCCCTCTCATCCCAAGGCGTGGAATCCGGCCCGGATTCCCGCCGAGCAGCCGGCCGCCGCCCTGAATCCCGCCGGCCGCCGCCCCCTTTCCCCTTTTTAAAACCTGGACCCGACCCCCTTAAGCCCCTCCAACCTCCCCCTCTTCCCCATCCAGATCTGCCCCTCTCTCCCCCTCTTTGTGGTGTGTTGCACGCGCGACCGGAGGAGAGCCGCGCCGGCACCGGAGAAGGCCGACCGGCCGGAGCTTGGAGGGGAGGAGCCCATGGTTAGACCCGTGGACCCCGATCAGGTCAGCGACCCCCCTCATTCCTCTTTCGTTCTGTGGATACCAGCCGACCCCCTCCTGTCAGTTTGCCTTCGACGCGGCCATGGCCACCGGCCAATGGGCTGGTGGTTGTGCAGTCGGCAAGGCCCGACCAAGCCAAGCCAAGCCAAACCCCCATCTGACCACTCGACCATCCTGAGTGGCCATCGAACCGATCATCAACCACCGACACCGTCCCTCCCTTCACTGCGGTGTTTGAATGCCTTGTGCTCGATGGCCAAACAAACCTAGTTGACCTTGGCCTAGTATGACCCCTGACCTGCCGGTATTGGCCGAGCACCCGAAGCCGAAACCTTGGGTAGAATTGCTATACTTTTTTTTTTTGTGGTATTGTTGCTGGCAGTTGGCCCTGACGGCGGATTCGCCAAGCCGAAACCCAACCAATGGCCGTATTATGCCTTTGCCAAGATAGTAATGCGATGTATAAATCGCAGCCGTCGGCCCCGTGGGGACCCTTCGAGTTAACAAATATATCCCTCCCCTTCTCCTTGTTGACCGTCGCACTCGAAACGGAGCACGAGGCCGTCTTGGGTGGATAACGAATCGGATCTCCGATCGTGCCTAGACCTAACCGGAGTGGTACACACCTTGGTAGCAAGGCCAAAGGCTCATTGGAGCAAAGGGCACACTAATAGCAGCACCGACGTGGATGTGACCGTCTAGTCGGATTAGTGTAGTTAAACCGTAGTACGACCCTTAGCATTGGAAATACCGACTAACCGAGACTGTACCATTGGGGCATCGTTTTGTGAGCCCGTAGACCAGCGTCCGATGACGCGTAAATTCTCGACTCGGCCAATTCGGCCCTAAACCTATATTACTCGGTAACAAACATTGACCATAGGCCCACTGTGTGCTTGGCAGTTCGCGGCGGTGTTGACCCAGTCGGAGACGGAGCGGAGGTCACCTTGCAGAAGCCCGTGTTCGACAACCAGGTGACATCTACTACTTTGCGTGGTCTTTAATAGTGGGAAATGAGAATGACTAAAGGTAGGTATCCATAACGCTGCATGCGGGTCCCGCCGGACATCGCCGCATGTGGTCGAGTGGACCCCGCCTTGCATGCGGCGTCGCGAGTCCGGCGACGCATGCTTAAAAATATTAGTAATTAAATAATAAACCTTTATGCTGATTGCTTGGACACCGTAAGTAGAAATTCCTTTAAGTTTTGTTAATTAATAATTAAATAATAATTATCGGGTCCCACCCTCCTGAGGGGAGTGTGGAGACCCGGGCACACGGGAATACGGGCGAGAGTAACTGTGATGCATGGGTTGTCAGTGCGATGCGAATCCCGGGATAAAACGTCAAAGCTATTTTATTATTATAATAATCTATCATGTGGAAAGATTGGACCTCGTGCGCGTAAGGGACGTGAACCACCCTGCACGCACAGCCGAAGACCAGTAGGCTAGGGGGTCACGGGCAAGGGTTGTGGTAAAGCCAATAGGAGTAGCCCTTTAGTAGGGATTGGCCTAGCAACTCTGTCCCGGGGTGTTTGAAGCCCCCAAAGTAACGCAAGTGGGGCGGTAGAGCTCCACCGTGAAAGATGGAAAATATCTTATAATTATCTGGATGATTTGTGCATGGTGGATGCACGGCGAGAGAGTTGACCCTCTACATCGAAATAAAAGTCCCTATAGTAATGCCCGACCGGGGGCAGGATGAACAAAATACCCGAGGTTCACTTTATGATATATGATTTATATTGTAATTTATAATTAAGCACTGTAGAATATCTAACGGACTGTATGGTAGATAACCTAGTGACAGTAGGAATTGCATGTGAACATAGACTACTGGTAGGCTTAGGTTAATCTTCTGTAAACTTCATAAACACTTAAACTGTTAATGTAATTTAATTCAATATGTCGTCTCATATTATTAAAGACTATTAGGATGTCACTAGCCATTAAATTGGCTAATCTCCCAATTTCCCATTGGGGGCTACTCTTTCCCACGAGTAGACTCTTATGCAGGTTAGAGGCTTAGGGCCGGAGTAGCGGTGGTAGTCCAAAGGCGGAGTTGGAGTCTTCGCTTGTCTTTCTTTCTAGTAGGTCAATGTTTGTAGTAGTACTTTTTCATTCGATGTGATTGACCTGATTTGGAATAAGAGTTTATAAGTTTGTTAGTCTAGTTTAGTATTATATGATTGTTAGTGGTGATGATCCAGCTGAATCTTTTGGGTATGCCTCTCCTCAATGCTCCAAGCCTAGATTAGATCACAATAAAAATATAAGAAGAATAATTGACCTAATTTGACAAGCCCAGTAGATAGGACCTCCAAACCGATGCACCGAGTGTTAGGAAGCGGGTGAGATACTTGGCTCGCCGTTAGAGGCTTGAGCCTCGTGCTCCCTTAAGAGGGACTTCTGTCAACATGTGGGGCACCGGCTGGCCGCACATGCTGAGAGGATAACCCGGTTGAAGGTCGAGTGTGATCATCTCTCTGTTGACAAAAATTTTATCTCTCTTTTAAAATAAAAATGTTTTCATAAAAATCAAGTTTTAAAATACCCATTGTTTCTCCCTCCTCCTCCTTCATTTATGAGAGAGTCGCAGTCCTGTGAGAAACCCTAATTGGCATGGTTAGTCGACCAAACCCTAAATCCCTTGGTTTTTCTCATTTCACACCATAGGGATCGGTTTCAGATTTCTGGGGCGTGACACGACCTGACCGGCATGAGGTTGTCTACCACCTCACAGAGACTAAGCAAGAGGGGTCCTTCTCAATCTGGATTTTAAGAAGACGTTCAATAGGATTCAGTGGGATTTATCCAGGGAGTCCTAAAGGCGTTATATGATATTTGGATCGATGAGATTTGGAATTCGAGTGCTTTTTGTCCTTGCATCTCGCTTGCTCAATCAACGGAGTCATCAATAGCTACTTTAAGCCTAGGAGAGGTATTAAGCAGGGTTGGCCCTTTCTTCGTTCCTGTTCATTCTCGCCGTTGATGTGTTCCATACTTTCAACCAACTAGCTATTTCGAAAATCTTCATAATCGGCATAGGAGACTTGCATTGAGAGGTGGATAACCTCCACTTTGTGAATGACACCTTGCTCTATTACGGGGATAGTAAGATACATGTGGCAGTGTAAAGATTGTCTTCTACACTCTAGAGCTTGTGACATAGTTGAAGATTAACTTCTCAAAGTTGTATTTATATTATCTGGAGCAGGACCCGAGCAAAAGATCCCTCTTGGCGAGCATGCACAATTATAATCTGGACGTCTTTCCCTTGAAGTATCTTGGTCTTCCTATCGACGATAGGCGATTTGTGAAGGGGTATTGGCTTAAAATGCTCGAGAAGATGGAGGAAAGATTAGCAGGGTGGGAAGGTAGGAATCTCTCCATCGGAGGAAGGCTAACCCTAGTCAACTATGTGCTCTCGGCCATCTCGTCTACCGAGATGGCACTCTTCTACTTCCCCGCTTGGGTCATCAAGAAGGTCGATGCGATTCAAAGTTCTTTTCTTTAGTGGGAACAGGTGGAAGATCCGGATCTTACTACTTGATGAATCTGGTGGACTCTGAATCCCCCCCTTCTCCTCTTCTCGGGTGTGTCACTTCCTTGGGTTGGGAAGATCGGTGCCCAAATCGGTCCAAATTGAAATCGGATTGATTTTTTTTTTTGTCTAAATCCGTCCAAGTTTTTAACTAGCTTTAGCCAAGTTTGTCCATTGTTCGGGTTGGGCAGGTCGGGTTCAGGTCAGAACCACCCAAGTCCCACCACTAGCTTAGATATGTGCATGATATGGGTGGTGTTAGTAATTTTGTGGGTGCAAATAGTAACACACCCATTTTGTTCCTATTCGAAACGTTGTATGTTTCGGTTCTGGTTCAGCTCCCAACGGTTCAGGTCGGTCCATTCGGAAGCACCCCGAATCAAAATCACAAACAATGAACGGCTGAAAAGTCATCTGATATACCGCACCACAAAACGAGCCGTCCAATCAATGTCGCCAAGAGTCCCATTCGGAGTCTCCGCGATCCTTTTTCACAGCTCCCGCCGAGGTTCGGGATCCCACTGAAATTCCCAATTTCGAAACCCTAGGTAAAGGTTGGCATTCAATCTTTTCTTTCAAATTTCCAATTTTTTTTGTTGAATTTCGTTGATCGAAGCTTTTTGATCTTCTGATTCTTTTTCATGTCGTCTCTTGTTGATATTTAGGGTTTTTGATGAGAGCTGAAGATTAGGGTTTTCCCATTTCCGTTGAGCTTGATCGATTCAAATTCGAATTTTTTTTTTTACATATTTGGTACGATCATCTAATCTAGAGTTTCTGTAATAAAAAGAGGGGTGATCATCTTAATTGACGGTATCCATGGCGGAGCATTTGGCGTCGATCTTCGGCACGGAGAAGGACCGGGTGAACTGCCCGTTCTACTTCAAGATCGGGGCTTGTCGGCACGGTGACCGGTGCTCCCGCATCCACAACCGCCCCTCGATCTCCCCCACCCTGCTCCTCTCCAACATGTACCACCGCCCCGACATGATCACCCCCGGGGTCGACGCCCAGGGACAGCCGATCGACCCCCGCAAGATCCAGGAGCACTTTGAGGACTTCTACGAGGACATATTTGAGGAGCTCAGCAAGTTCGGCGAGATCGAGAGCCTCAACATCTGCGACAACCTCGCTGACCATATGATCGGGAACGTCTACGTCCAGTTTAAAGAGGAGGAGCAGGCCGCCGCGGCCCTCAGGGCCCTGCAGGGCCGGTTCTACTCCGGCCACCCGATCATTGTCGACTTCTCCCCGGTCACAGACTTCCGGGAGGCCACCTGCCGGCAGTTCGAGGAGAACAGCTGCAACCGCGGTGGGTACTGCAATTTCATGCATGTGAAGCAGATCGGGAGGGATCTGAGGAGGAAGCTGTATGGCTGGCACCGGAGGTCTCAGGGGAGCCGCAGCCGCAGTCGGAGCACGAGCCCGTCCCCCCATCACCGGAGGGATTACCGTGATCACGGAGACCATCACAGGAGTGGCCGGAGGAGTGATGACAGGCATGGGAGGTACGAAAGCGATGGAGGGAGGAGGCGTCATGCGAGCCCGAGGCGGGCAAGGAGCCCGGTGAGGGAAGGGAGCGAGGAGCGGAGGGCTAAAATTGAGCAGTGGAATAGGGAAAGAGAGGGGAGGCATGGATGAATCAGGTTGGATTTCTGATGATCTATTGCTTACTGTTATATTCATAGATGGCCTACGCAAGGTGCACTGTTTGGTATTTACTATTTTTCTCTGCTCATCATGTGGTAGTGATTTGTGGTCTGAACCTGTTTGGTATTTTTCTCTGTTCATCCTGTGGTAGTGATTTGTGGTCCGAACATTTTGTTTGTGCTCATTGAACCTCAAAAACAATCTACTTGTTCTCTTCGCACTATGTGAATGAGTATTTGCATCTTCCTAAGTTGTTACATTACTTTATGCTTCCTATGCATATGATTCTTTATGCTTCTTCATCCTCACCCGCTCTTGATCCTACATCATGAAATACGACTAGTTTAAAAGGTTTTTTCATAGTTAACTTGACACGGATATGGTGTTGGAACAACAGTTAGGTGATGTTATTTGATGCAGTCATGAAGATGTCCGTGAACTATGTGCTTTTTATTTTTATGTAGTCTTATTGTAGTTTTTGTAATTCAAGGTTTAGTCCTAGGAAGTGCTCAATTAATTGGATTTTTAAGTCCGAGGTAATAGTTACATGGTATTTTAGTATTCTCTATGATGTTTTAGATGGTTGATTAGCATTGTGATGTGGTTTATGAAGCCACATGATCATAAAGAGGGTTTTGCGAAGGAGGCTAATGTTGTGTAACTTGTGTTTACAAACTTTCTCATGGAACTATAGCTTAAAGATACTTTTTTAGCTATGGAACTCCAATTAGTAGAAATAGAAATAGAAATGAAATTGATGCCCCAAGAGAATTGATGTCCAAGGGATAATTCAACATTATCTTTTTTTATATTACATCCATGGTATGAAACAATGAAAAGTAGATGAAGATATCTAATGAAATTAGAGTAGGGTGAACTAAGTGTACTAGTGTTTCAATGCTCTTATAGGAGTGAATCATACTTTTGGGGCTAGAGGAAATATTTTACAAGATGACCATAAGGACTGCTATGTTGAATGGTTGAAAATGTTAACCAATGAAAAGAGTTAAAAACACAAGGTGAGCATGAAACATATGAGGAAGTATTTTTTGCTTTCTCATTTTTATTCTAATTTCCAGAACATATTTGTAGTCATTGTTAAATGTAAGTTTAGTTGTTTTATTCTACTAGGGAAGTGTTTAAAACCATGGTTTGTGATTTCGATTTCGTGCCTGGTTTCGGTCTGGTCCAAAACTGAAATTTCAACCGAAATTTTAAAATTTTGATCAAAATGGTGGAAATTTTTTGAAATTGCCAAAAAATGGGTATTTTGTTGGATTGTTTTTGAAATTTTAAATTAAAGTCTTGTATTGTTGTGCATGCATATTTACTTGAATTGTTTGAAGATAACATAGCAAAACTTTATTTATATAAATTTACATTGTTTACGTCCTAATAAGAAAATATTAATCATCCTCACTCGTCCAAGTCAACTCTTTTTCGTTTGTCCATTTGAACTTGTCATCATTAGCTCCTGACACACCAGCACCGCTATAACCTCCGGCTAACGGACCAGGTCTATTGCCACTACCACTGGGTCCACAAACTGCGCCGGTATCTAATCTCTCTCAGCTCTCTCTCACTGGGTCCGTCTCGAATCAAAGACCGTCTGTCAATATTAAATCCTCTCCTCTTCTGTCTCGATATCTAGAAGGTACTCGATATCATTTGGTCCTGAACTACCCCTGGTGGATGGAGACTGGATCTGTCCTTTCTTTGGTGACCTGGGGGTCCGAATCTGAACTCATTTGTATTCCTCCCTCCTTAATAAAGTGTGCATGCTTATTTTGACCTCAGTCGGGGGCTTCAAGTATTCTACTACATCGGGGATACAATCAGTGAGGTGTTACTTTTACCATGTAACACCTCCACTTCCGATCTGTTTGTCTCAATATTCACACTGTGACTTTTGCTTCTTTCCGTCCAAGGAAACCCGTACTGCCAACCGACGTCTTTTGACCCCTATTTTCTATACATGAGAGGCTGTGAGAGCATCTGTAAAAAAAATTAAAAATATTAATACAAATTAATTTATAAGTTATTATAATTTATAAATACAAATTAATTTATAAATTTTTGTACATGACGACAATATCCAACGAATCGGGCGGCGAGAAACGGCGAAATTTGATGATTTTGGTACAATCCGATGAGGTTGGCGTCGAATTTCGTCAAAGTCTGATGACTCTGGCGAGGTTCGATCTCAGATTTCGATGATTCCAGCAAGCTATGGTGACTCCGGCCCTACGCGTGGCGAGATCCGGCTACGATCTTCTGCGAATTCGGTAAGGTCGGTGTTGGACTCCGGCAACATCCGCGATGTCCGGCCTCGGATTCCGGCAAGCTCTGACGACTTTGGGAAGTTTTCGATCGAAATCTAGTGACTTCAGCGAGGTTTCAATCGAAATCCGACAAATTTGATGGCCTTCAGTTTCTCGAAAGGTTCGAAAACCAATCCACAGTTCTGTGAAGTCCATGGGCTGGTTTCGGTCGAAATGATTGTATTGCCCCAACCTCGAGTTGACCAAAAGTCCAATCTTGAAATGTACCAAAATTCATTGTAATTCACCGAAATGCATCGAAATGCACCAGATTTTCTCGAAATGCTGGTATTAGGGGCTTAACAACTACATTTTGTTTCGGTCACCACCAAAACCGAAATATTTTACCGAAATTTCGGTATTTCCGCCGCAATGTCAATCCATGTTTAAAAGAGCATAATTTAATAGGCAATTGGGTTAGATAGTATTAATACTTCCTAGCAAGGTTCAAAGTTTTGATTTCAACCAATATTTCAACAATGTAGGGTGAATAAATATTGCGTGCAAACAATGTTTTAATATAAACAATGTTCAATCAATGTGTCAAATCAATCAGTAGGCCTTATTTAGCTGTTTTACATAACACTAAACATAGGATGGGAAATAATATAAATATTGTACTTGGTTTATAAAAGGCATGCTTTTGGTGCACTTGGGGCATCGTGCCTAGACACGTGCCCAGTGATAAGACACGCGCCTAGCTTATAGCGCACCAGCTTGCTTTGTTTGAGGCGCAGGGGGTGACTCTGGCTGCTCCCGAGCCTAGGCGTACCTTTAACAACACTGCGTTCAATATATAATTGTGGGGGGCATATTTGTGTTGTAGGGGCAAGAAAGAAGACATAATGACCTAAAATAATATTTATGGAAGTTCCGGTAAAAGATATAGAAAATTTTCGAACTCCACAATAGGTAGAGCTCATAGGAACATGGTTCTGAATTTCGCCCGAAACGAAATGTTTCGTGGAGAACATTTTGAATTTTTTGCCTTTAAAACATAACCATATTGTAGACGTTTAAGTACCTATTTAGTCCAAAATTTTAGATGGAAGTTTTGGATATTTTGTTTGCTATCATTCGACCATATATATGCTTTAGTACTCATGGGATTAACCCCTTCCCCCCCCCTATTAGATATTATTGGCATTTGGCGAAGAAGGATTCATATACTTCTAACATTTTTATTTTTTTATTTCATTTGCACACCTTTTTAAAAATTAAGGTTATTGAGGAGAGGTTGAAGGTCAAAGTTTTCCAGCCATTTATATTAATCAATCTAGCTTCCAAGCCCTCACCTCCTATCCCTTCTTTGGCATTCGAAATCTAGTTATTTTAATTTAGTAAGTCAGATTCTTGTGTTTACCCTTTTGTCTTAGTCTCTTTCCTTTTCCCCCTCCAAACCTTGTTATTTTTTAAAAGGAGAATTCGATCACCTTTGTGCAGCCATCTAGGGATTCTGTAATAATAGGAGGTTTTATGGTCAGCTCATCTGGATGGTATCCATGATGTAACATTTAGCTTTGAGTGTCGGAAGGGAGAATGATTGGGTCAAGTGCTCCTGTTGCTTCAAGATCGGGACATGCCATCATGAGGATGTGTACTCCCAGCTTTATAATCAGCCCGCAACATCCCTCCCAGTCCTAACCGATCTACCCCCACAAGATCCAGGAGCACGTTTAGAACATGTACAAGACACGGTGCTCTTTCAACTTTCCGGTACTCGAGCCTAGTCGTTTGTGTTATAAATGTAAAATTTAGTATGCAGAAGAAAACGTACTTGTGCCGTAGAGAATGACAATACTAATTTTCACAACACAAGATCTCTATGACGGGCGACAGAGAAGGAAAATATGTAATAGTCCTAATCATTTCCACAAATGAACCGGACAATTACTTACTTTTCTTTTACTCAATGTTCTTTCAATTGAGTAGTATTTAAACCTCGTCTTTTAGTGTTAGTTGTAAAATTTTGTATTAGAAAGCAAAGATGGCATGATTCAGGCCACACACATTCGTGGCTTGTTTGGTTGCTTGTTTTTTGTTTTTTTAAACACGTGCAAACATATTAGAGTTGTTTGGTTAATGGGTGTGACTCGTGCAAAAGAGAAGCACATTATGCTAAATTTGTGCCGTTTTTACCCATGAAGCCATGCAAATGAAGTTTCACCTAAACACATGAAATTTTAATTTCATAGATCACATGTACAAACAGATACACACGCACGCAACATTTGCACAGCATCCAAGTGTGCCCTCGGTGTCTGCTGTGGATGATTTTCGGTTGATAAGAGAATCAATATAAGCATGTCTCTTAAAACCTGCCATAATTCAAATTAGTTTGGGTTGGTGAAGTAGTCCGTGTAGATGTCTTGGGTAGTATCTATATGGAAGGTTATCATCTGTCTTTACTTCTCGTTTGCTTGTTTTCCATTGATATTTTTTTCTCTGGCTTCTATTGCACGTCGACGACCTCGTTCTTGTGTGGAGCTGAGGTGGATGCAGATGGCCACTGAGCCTTCTCAGTGTATTGCAGCGTCCGTGATTTAGCTATATTTTAGGAACAGGGTCGATGAGCCTACTACTTGCCCAGCTCTAGACATTTGCACTTTTTTTCGGCGTCCGCATCTTAGCATAACTCATTACTTCATGTTAGATGTAGTGATAGTTTAGTCCCACATTGTCTGTGGTATTGTCATGGTGTGTGTTCTCTCCCTATATTGATACTTCAAATCAGTACTGAATTTCTTTTCTAAGCAGGGTTTAGGTCTGGATATTCTTGTTCTCAACGGTTATGTACGTATCCTATGTGTCGTGATTTACTAATGTTCACATCCAAGCACATTTGGTAGATCGACGAAGGTTCACTCCGAGTTTTCATTCTGTACCTTCTCACCAATCATGTACTTCATTTTCAGGTGCTTTCTCTTGATGATCTTTCCATTGCCACGCGGAAAGGTGATCGCTCTTGTACTCTTCATTCTCTTGCGCAAGTTATATTATTTCATAGTTGTCTTACCATTACTGCTCATCTGCCTGCTCATTGTCTTCGGTTTCTCTTCCAAAGTCTCATATTTGGGCATTGGTCTCGTCTCAGTGCGACTTCTTTAGCAATTACCGTGGTTAAGGATTCTGGCAGCAAAAATGCCTCATCACATGGTGATATACAAGAAGTTTATATGTAGCAGCCTCCTTGGTATATTGCTCAGGGTGTTTGAGTTTGGCCCATTGAAGCCTTGACCCGAAGGACCCGAAGACAGAAAGCCTGGTAAAGTCACCTAGGCGATTGGGCAAGTCCAAGGCAGCGTCTGCAAGCAGCACCTTGGCAAAACTCACCCAAGTGACTGAGCAAGTTGTGGTCTGGGAGCATGAGTTGGACTGGTTTTCTAACCTGTTGGGAATGCTATGACCACGCTTTGAGATCGTCCACGTAGAAGAGTCACGGAATAGAATGATTGATTTGGGGTGGGGGGGGAGGGGGGCTCTAGGAGTACACAAAAAACCTGAAATCGCAGTGGTGGCTTGAGATCGTCTACGTAGAAGAGGGAGTCACGAAAGAGAATGATTGATTGGGGGGGGGGGTCTTGGGTGACCGGTGACCACGGTGAAGTGGTTCTTCTGAGTTAGATGGTGAAGTCATGGATCGAGAGTTGTGTGCTGTCGTCTTTGGTCTGGGAAGGTTGGGATTAGGGTTCAAGGGCAAACCTTGAAGAAGAAGACATGGGATTGGAGATTGTTTGGTTGAAGTGAATCAAAGGGATTGAAGAACGACGGATCCGGTGGAGGAAGAGTGTCACTATTCCTTAGTTTTGTGCTCGGTATTTGTGTTTGATTGCCTCGTCGTCCTGGTTCTTTGTGGAAGCCGGTGAATCTCCACAATGTTTGTATCTTGGTTTTAATAATTGTAAGCATGCTTTTGTTATATGATTAATAGAAGAGATATTCTACTTCCTTATTTGTGGATTAGCCCTGATTTGGGTGAACCATAGTACATCTTGGTGTCGTCATTTGTGCTTGTTTATTTCATGTTTTGGAGAATTGTTTCGTATGACATGGTAGATCTTCTGCAATTAGCCTTCTGGGTCGGTGGTTCGCTTCCGTTGGGGATTCGTGTGATCGGATCCCGATCAGAGCATCGTGTTGGTGCCTTGGTGGTGATTAAATTCACGACACATGGGGAGATCACATAAGATGTCTCGTTATTTTGGCGAGACATCAATGGGATGAAAAAATAATTTGCTTGAGACATTCATGGGCAAGGACAATAGCCTCTCAGGAAATTAAGTGTCCCATTTTCTTTTCTGTAGGGCAATTTCAACTAATTATAATGTGATATTCATTTCGTGCATTCCTTTCTACCTTGGACTTGTGGGCCTATTTTGTTGGGGTAAGTCTCTCTCTCTCTCTCTCTCTCTCTCTCTCTCTCTCTCTCTCTCTCTCTCTCTCTCTCTCTCTCTCTCTCTCTCTCTCTTTGTGTGTGTGTGTGTGTGTGATAGCAGGATTGCCATGGCGGAAAATAGATGTCCTACCACTATGGCAAACTATGTCCGATTAAAATCGGTAGAATTCCAATGTCCTTCCAAAGTAGGAAAAATAAAAAGCTTGAAAATTGATTTACCTTGGACATTGGGCAAAAGAATATATATAAGACAAAGTAAAATTTCTCAAGTAAATCAATATCCAACATGTTTTACTCTCCAAAAGAATGGACCCCTATGGATTTAGGCAATCTCATGGTTTGATAGCTTCATGGTGGTGTTGACTATAGGATGAAGGCATGAGAAGTATATTCATGCTCTTCATAAACCTTGCAATAAATGTTGTAGTGATAAAAGTCAGAAGATCTAAGAAGTAATTTTTTTGGTACATACTGGGGTCCTTGCCAAGCCCATAAGTCATCACAACAGGACACAGCCACTGGAGCCGAACCGTCCAAGAGGAAGGACCCACCTGACCCATAGGAAGTCGCCGCACCAGCGAGCGGGATTGCCACACAGTGGGGAGCGTGTATTGAACCCTTGGTTAGTGTCCCCAATCAGTGGTACCGCTACCAACGGCACTAAGCACCAGTTGAAACTCCTATGGATCATAGTACAAAGTTTGATTATGATGAAGGTAGCTTGCTTGATGATCTAGAAAGATATAGGAGGTTAGTAAGAAGGTTGATGTTCTTAAGGGGGTCATATGAGTTGGAGCACGCAACTTTTTATTGTGTGTTCCAACTACACGATTTTATATTTGATTATATGTAGGTGGTAGTTGGAACTACACCCGGTTTTCAAAAACTACAGCGAATCAAACAGTCAGTGAAGTGCAGTGTTGACCCGCTGGTTATAACTGTATCGAACCAAACAGACTGTAAGATGCTAAAAGAGGCTTCACTTCTGGATTTTGGATTTTCTTTTTTTTGTTAGACCGGCCATGCGGTCAGAGGACAGGGTGCTAGAGCAAGGGACATACCGCGGCAAGTATGTCCAAGATTATGTCCCCTTGTATGTTCAAAAAGCAATGCTCTTATTCTTAATTGATACAAAACAAACTCAAATCTTCTGTCTCATTTCTCTGCCCCATCGTCTGCTCCTAAAGCATACTCGTCAGTTGCACCCATATCCGTTCGGAGCATCGCACTCATCCCCAACCACGGCATGCAAAGGGATGGTAGTGATCAGAAACAAGCTGGAGCCTATGTCGCTGGGTCAATCGCTATCGTCCCTTTGCCTATCAGTTGGGGCTGAATGCGATGCACCAGTAGAATATGGATGCAACGTAGGACTGTTAATTTGGGGGGCAGACGATGGGGCCGAGAAAATGGAGATTTGGGTTCATAAAAAACCCTACCATCTTATTCAACCGGTGTAAGATAAATTTCTAGAAGCTCCAAGGGATGCCTTTCTCTTCGTCTCGCTGAAGTCAGAAGCTGTTTGTTAGGGTAAGCAGAGAGCCAAAGAAACCGATTCACCGTCCTCCCCGTACGCTGGGGTGACCCAAGGCATCCAAATCCATCAGCCTCTGAAGATCCCGTGGAAGTAGGTTGCTGGAGCCCGTCCGACAAGCCGTGCCAGCTAACTAGTCGGTACAGTGCTCCCCTCCCGATGAACATGGCGGGGAGACATCGTGACCCTCAAAACTAGTCGGCCATCCTAGTTGTGCAACACCTCTGCCGGATGGTTGGAAGAGAGGCGAGCAAGCACCACCGTTGAGTCACCGTCGATACACAGCAGAAACGAGGGCCATTTGTGAAGGAGGCAGAGATTGGGTCAAATTGCATGCAATTCAGCTTCAGTGGTGACGGCGTATCGGAATGCTTCACAGCCCATCTCTAATATCGCCCCGCGATGGTCACAAAGCGCAAAGCCCGTCCCACCTTGATGACATCTTGAGTCGTAAGAACCATCAAAATTTAACTTGAGGACCCTGGTGTCTGGCGGCTTCCAAAAAACCGAAACATGAATGAATCAGACTCATGCTAATTGACGTCAGTTTGGGGGGAATATTTCATATATATTCGGGGTTTATCGTAGGCCTATCAGCTGGTTGGGATGTGTAATGGATTATGATAGATCCAGATTTGATCAATTTATATTTCGTAGCAAATCGGATTGTTTTTAATCGGATCTCGGACTAAAACACCAAACTGGAGTTTTCGGATACAGACCTGATTCGGATAATGATACCGTCCATTGACAAGCTTCGGAGGTCAAAACAACATAGACAGTCATACAAAAACTCGAGACTTGCGAGTTTGAATCGCTTTCGGGTCAATGGATTTGGCGATCTACAGATCCAAACATAAGATGATTGAGTTGGGCATCAGACGATGGAAATAAGATGATTGGGCTTAGCATCATACAGACTATGATATATGTTATAAAACTGACTAAATATATCGGATCAAATCACATTGGATCGTTTTTAATTGGATATCGAACCAAAACGCTAATACCAAATCCGGGATGTTCATATCAGATTTGGATCATGATCTGGTCCATCGACAGACCTAGTTTTTGTTACCTGTTGTTGCAAAACATACTTTAACCCTGGTATGCCCTTTAGTCAAGGTATCAAATGACCATTTTACCCTTAATATCATCTAACCTAACCTTGTTTGATCTTCATTCGCGCTAATTTGGACCCAAAAAAAAATGTCAGTAAAATCATCCCAATAAAACTGTCCTAACAGTCCAACCATGAGGGATCGATTTGTACAAATAATCTAATTTTAGGGGTTAATATATAAATTCGTTTACAGGGATTAATATGCAATTAACTAAGCTTTCATATGGCCACATGTAAAATGTTCTAATTATTCTATTCACAAAAGAAACCATCACCACCACCATTGCCGTTCCTACCATGAATTGTCACCGTCGGCGCCGCGGCGGAGGCCCAAATTTTTCAGTCAAATAGATCAGACCAGAAAAAATGTGCTTTAACCCGAAAGTACCAAAACATCTTTTCTTTATATCATAGCTTCCCAATAGTAAATTAGGCCAAGTAAACATACAGAATAAGTTCAACGGAAAAGAAAAACACCCAAAACACAGTTCCAACAAGCTAGACCGCCGAAACCCTAATCGCCGGATTCTACCAATATTGCACCCAGTACAAAAATCAATAGCTCAATTCTTCAATTTTATGATAATCACCTGTATCTAAAACTAGATAAAGTGAGGAAAAGCCACCTCAGCTTCCAAAAATTGGCAAACATAAAGAAAATGATGCAACCCTACATCTTGCTCTCCTTGTATTCAGCTTCAGGAGTCTCCTCCGCTCCACCCGACGACCCTGATGCCGAAGGCCCTCCTTCCCCGCCTCGTCCCATATGCTCCCCGATCTTCGAGACAGCCTTGTTTGCGGCATCCATCTTCTCCTTGATCTTGTCCACGCTGTCCTCGCTCATCATCGACGCCCTCAAGTCGGCCACAGCGGACTCAATCTCTTTCGCAACCTCCGCGGGGATCTTCTCCCTGTACTCACCGAGGCTCTTCTCGATGCTGTAGATCGTCGTGTCCGCGGTGTTCCTTACATCGATCAACTCCTTCCTCTCCTGATCCTTCTGCGCGTGCATCTCGGCTTCCTCCACCATCGTCTTGATCTCGCTCTCCGAAAGCCCACCGGATGATCGGATGGTGATCTCCTGCTCCCTGCCAGTTGACTTGTCCTTCGCTGACACCTTGACGATCCCATTGGCGTCGATATCAAAGGTTACCTCGATCTGGGGCATGCCCCTGGGGGCAGGAGGAATGCCGGTGAGTCCAAACTCCCCGAGGACCTTGTTGTCTGCGGCCATCCCCCGCTCGCCCTGCAGCACCTTGACCTCAACCTGGGTCTGGTTATCGGCAGCAGTGGAGAAGACTTGGCTTTTCTTGGTCGGAATGGTTGTGTTCCGGTTGATGAGCCGAGTGAATATCCCCCCGAGAGTCTCTATACCAAGAGAGAGAGGGGTGACGTCGAGCAAGAGAATATCCTTAACATCACCCCTCAGGATGCCACCTTGAATTGCAGCTCCCATGGCCACTGCCTCATCAGGGTTCACGCCCTTGCTTGGCACCTTCCCAAAGATCTCGGCAACAATCTCCTGGACCTTTGGAACCCTAGTCATCCCACCGACCAAGAGGACTTCATCGACCTCCTTTACCGAGATGCCCGCATCAGTCAAGCAATTTTTGCATGGGGCACGGGTTCTCTCGATCAAATGGTTGACCAGGGCTTCGAACTTGGATCGAGTGAGCGTGATGTTGAAATGCTTGGCACCGGAAGCATCAGCTGTAATGAAAGGAAGGTTTATCTCAGTTTGGGCAGTGGAAGAGAGTTCCACCTTTGCCTTCTCAGCAGCCTCTCTGAGCCTCTGCAGTGCTAATTTATCCTTGGATAGATCAATGTTATCCGTCCTCTTAAATTCACCGACCAAGTAGTCCAGCAATGCATTGTCGAAGTCCTCACCACCAAGGAAGGTATCACCATTGGTAGCCTTGACCTATAAATAAAGAATCAGTTCAGAAAAATAGCACAGTAATAAATTGCAAATTATGTAACCTAACCATGCTTCAGACTTGCCTCAAAAACTCCATCAGAAAGCTCGAGAATGGAGACATCAAAAGTTCCACCACCCAGATCAAACACTGCAAGCAAACCCCTTTCCTTGTCGATTCCATACGAAAGAGCTGCAGCTGTGGGCTCGTTGATGATTCTAAGTACTTCCAGTCCGGCGATCCTTCCGGCGTCCTTCGTTGCCTGTCGTTGGGCATCGTTGAAATAGGCAGGGACGGTGATGACGGCTTGCGAAACAGATTTACCGAGATAAGCCTCTGCCGTCTCCTTCATCTTGGTGAGGACAAATGCACCGATCTGGCTCGGTGAGTACTGCTTCCCATTCATCTCCACCCAAGCATCCCCGCTCGCAGCCTTGACAATCTTGTATGGCACCATTTTCAGTTCTTTCTGGATATGGGCATCATCAAACCTTCTTCCAATCAAGCGCTTGGTACCAAATAATGTGTTTGCCGGATTTGTCACGGCCTGTCGCTTGGCTGGAGTGCCCACCAGAAGCTCATCCTTCTGATTAACGGCCACAACGGACGGTGTTGTCCTCGTACCTTCCGCGTTCTCAATCACTTTTGCAGTCTGCAAGAAAGTTATCCTTCATTTCTGGGGTCGAAAAATGACAAGTCCCAAGAGGAATTGCAACAAAAGGCAGCACATCAAAATAAAATTACTCTCTCTGGTTGATTTTAGGTTGACATAAACAGAGCTGTGAGTCAAATTCCTAAAATTCTTTTTTTTTTCACAGAAAAAGAACAAACAGAAATAAGTTCACAGAAAAAGAAAAAACAGATCTTGGTTCGTTTGAGGTTGGCATAAACAAAGCTGTGGGCCATTTCATCAGGGCACCATAGCATGTTACATGTCATGTCAGGCACGAGAAGTAAAAGGGTAAGTAAGTCGACACATACCTTGCCCTCCATGACTGAGACGCAAGAGTTCGTAGTACCCAAATCGATCCCAATAACATTACCGCCAGCAGGTTTTGAGCTTCAAAGATCAATGACAGTAAGAGAGGTCAGCTACAGAGAAAAGGTGATAAGGAATGAGAATAAAGAATTAAACGGGAAAAAAACATGGATAAGAATGATAGACCTAAATGCTCTTGCTACAGCTTCCCATCTCTGAGTTAAAAGAGGAGTGCCATTTGATGCCTTCAGATGACTAGAGGCCTGATGTACATAAAAATGGTGGGGAGGTTAATCATAAAGCAAAACACAAATCCATTAAAGGGGTAACCACACAACCACCTCTTATTGAAATTGGTTTTTCCTTGTAAAATGATGGAAATATTGTTTCTAAGAAAAAAACTTGTAAATCATCCAAATGTCATAGGATGGAGCTAAAGAATAACATACACACACATGAGTGAGTGAGAGAGAGAGACAGAGAGAGAGAGAGTTCAATTAGCACATAAAATAGAGCCCTCAGATCATGTTAAGTGTGCCCAACAACTTGAACTTGGTTAGAACTGAGAGTAGATCATTTACTTCGTAGATAGCAATAAAATTGGCTTAACAAATTGACTAAAGTAGTGTGTGGACCCTCGATATAAATGTCGACTTCGGTCAGTTACAAAAAGAAAGTTTGTTGGATTTCGATCAAATGTCTGAAATTTTGTGTTTTCTAAGGAAATATTTCGGTAGGAATTTATTGATTTTGGTCAAATTTCTACTAATATCGGCTTGTTAAAGATGAAATCTTTCGCAAAAAACGAAAGTTTTTTCCTGGAAAAAGAATTTTTTATCGAAAAAAGATGAAATTTCTTAGTGAAATTGCTCAATAAAAGACTGAACATCAGATTTCAGTGAAATGACTGTCATTTTCGGTCGACATTTCGTGATGTCAAACTAAAAATTGGTATAGAAGAACTTTCGGACGATTCCTATGTCGGAACCTACAAATAGGGCATATTTCGGTTATTTTGAAGGAAACATGTCGCCATTTGATTCCATGCCCCCGACAAATATAATTCAAAAAAGACTATGCACTGTCTATATCGGTATTTTAAAAAACTCGTCCCAGGGTACACCCGGGGCTCGCCCTGGGGCTGGGCAGTCCTAAAACGCCTAGGGCAGCTCCAGCTAGGACTTTTTTCCGATGGGACTTACGCCCAAACCACTGGGGCGTACGCCCCAAACGCCCGGGCATGTCTTTTACGTCCCAATGGCTTGGGCTTACGCCCCACTGGAGTTTGTCTGCATAGTTGAAAAAATAATGATTTGATTGCTACCGTGTGATCTTTTATATGCGTCTTACTCTCTTGGATGATAATTATAATATTTTGGAAACTAAAGTTGTTTTAAATTGATTCTATATCATATATGGAATGATAGAATCTATGAAATATAAACATTGATGGTTTGAATTTTGGTTAGAAACTTATAATTAGATCTTAAATGATATTGAATGACAATGACAAGTTCATTTTTATTATCGTTTTTTATATATTTGTGATTTATGAACCATGTTTGTAGGATTAAATGCTTAGTTTGCTAACTTTGCTCATAGTATTTTTTTTTGTTTGTTTTTAATCTACTTTCACTCCTTTATATAATATTTTTTATTTATATAAAAATTTGTGGGGCTTACGCCCCACCCCACAGCAAGCAAAACACTGGTCTATATGAAATCCTTGTCACGTGGAGTATCTTTAGAGAGAATAATTGGGCTTGATTGAGAAAACGGTATGATTCCATAATCGCTGAACTGAGAGAATAGAATGTTAAATCAAACAAAGAACATGAAATGGGTGGTTTTCTTGAGGGAGCTATTGTTAGGCATCAATATCAGATTCAAAAGCATCAACAGAAAAGAAGATGAAATGGCTGAGCCTGAAGCGAAGTCAAAAATTTCAGAAAAGAAAGTCAAATTAACTAAGGGATTCAGCAAGTGTAGAGTTATGGACGGCTTGTGATCAAAATCAATGCTGATTACATAGTGAGAGTAGACAAACTAAAGTCTTGCAATAAGGTCATAGAGAAAGAATCGGAGCTTTACAACCAAGGTTTTAAAAGTCAATTTCGGTTGATAAAAAAAAAAGGGAACTTGTCAGTGGAAAGCTTGCATTTTTAATGAAAAATTCGGTGGAAATTTGTCGGATTTCAATCAAATTTCGATAAACGGAGGAAAAAATGAAATCTTTTACTGAAAAAGTAGAATCTATTACCAAAAAAGAAAGAATTTTCAGTAAAATAGTTTAGAAAAAAAAGAGATGGAATGCTAAATTCCGGTCAAAGCCGGATATTCGCTTGACTTTTCATGACGTCGAATCTGAAATTTGGTATGATGGAAATTTCGGAAGATTTTTATGTCGGGACCTAAAAAAAACACATATTTCAGTCATTTTGTATTGAGATTTGTCGACATATGATTCCATGTTTACAACTCATAGAATGTCACGATTGAAAGGAAAAAAAGAGGAATTACAAAGAATATTAGCAAATTACAAATAAAATAACGGAAAAATAAATCAGGATCACAAAATCCTGTTAGTATCTGTAATCCGAATACTAACACCCAAAGAGAAATTGGTATTAAAAAAAACACAGTTATCATCGTTTCATCAGAGAAATTATTGAAAAAAAAAACGATCTTTTTTTCCAATCCAACAGCCATCCCTTCTTTCATAATCCGCCTCTGTGAAAAAAGATAGTTTTTTTCCCTTTATCATCCAATCTCTACCCAAACCCAAATGTGAGAGAGAAAGAGAGAGAGAGAGACCTGATGGACGGCGGAGGAGACGCCGGAAGCAATGGCTCTGGACCTGGTCAGCCTCGAGAGAGCATAGCCGATCGCCATTGGTAGAGAGGGAACCTGGCCGCAGCTGAACAAAGGGTCTGTTGGATTGGTGGTGACGACGGCCGGAAACCCTAGATAAACCCTAATGATGGCTTGAGGAGGGGGAAATGTCTATTGTCGGACTTATAGCAGCGGCTCTTTGTTGGAAAGATCTAGAAGGCAGATCGGGCCGTTCCTTTGTTCCCCGACTGCATCGGTCGACAGTTCCTTTGACCTGAACCGCAATTAGCAATCCGTCCTTTTGGATCTGTAGTTCTTAGGGTTATTTTAACTTTGCCCCCCAAATTTTGCCTTGAATTAGATTTTACCCCCCAAAACTAACTGTTCCGTCGGCTCACCTCCCAAAACTTTATTTCTTTTCCGTTAGCTTACCCTTTCTCTTAGATGATGAGCTGACGGAACAGTTAGTTTTGGGGGGTAAAGCCTAATTAATGAAACATGGGGGGTAAAGTCTAATTCAAGGCAAAATTTGAGGGACAAAGTCAAAATAACCCTAGTTCTTATTTGCTCCGACTAAATTACTTAGGACCCGTTTGGATAGGGCACCCCATAGATACTTTCTCACCCCACCGATTGTTTCGACAGACACCGCATTCGTCTAAAAAAAAGGTATAGAGTTTACAAGACACAGGATTTTGGAACGATTGGAAAACCACAACCTCAGTCTGTGGTTCCTCTATAATATTTATAATCAATTCGCTTAACAAACAATCCCATCAATATAGGAATATACAACAGTTTGGATTTACATAACAACATTCAAGTTCCAGGTGGCTGCACAATTGGAGATATGATTATGCTATCACCGCCCTCATTCCTTCTCCCTCCTTTGCCTTCTTTTTTTCCTCCCTCCTCCCTTCTCAATTTTCCTCCTCTCGAGGGATGTGTCACTCGCCCTCCGACATGGTGTGTTGAGATATATTAGTTGGGAGTGACCAACAACTATGTCGGTTGAGAGTGACTGACACGTCCCTCCACACCATGTCAGCCGGAAAAGCGACTAAGGATCATGTTGGTCAGAAGTGAGCCATGTCTCCAGGGAGGAGGTAGAGGGAGAAAGGATACAGAGCAGGGAGGGGGCAGTGGAGTGTAAGTGTGTGTGTGGGTGTGTGTTGGGGAGTGCTGCTCGGTTGCACGAGACTGATGAGGGAGGATGGGGGCAGTTACACAGGACTAACAAGGAAGGAGGCGACGATGGGGTGCATGGGACCAGCGTCTAAGTCATCGATGAAGGTCAAAATCAGAGTCGTCATCGTCAGGGTCGAAGAAGATGACGAACAATGGTGGGAAACGGAGGAACGTTGCCGTCCATGAAGACACTAGAGTATGAGGAGACGTCATTCAAATTAGAAATTATTTTTGAATTACTTTGAGTCTTAATTTGTTTAATTTGACATTTAAACATGCAAAAGTTGAAAGTTTCTTCTTATGTTTGGTTGGGTCCGGTTCCAATTTGAGGCGACCACATAGTAGGATTTCACCGGCCAGGTAGGGACAAGTAAATGGGCCGGGATCGGGATGTGCCACCTGACAATAGTCCGAACTTATGTGTGTCCAATTTTGTGCCGGTCCCAAATTAAATATGATGCTTAGTCCAAACCAAGCCCAAAACCATATTATGAAACTGAAGCCAAAATGTGGTCCATTATTCTTTGTAAAAAAAAGGAGTGAGTTTTTATTTTAGATAAATTTCAATCTCGGCTTAAAACCTGAAAAGGAAACTTATTGTCTCATGCAGGTCGAACAGTACTCATCAAATTCGTACTCAATTTACTTCCGATCTACTCTATGTCTACACTGAGTTTACTAAAGAAGATCCGCAAAGTTATCAATAGAATACAACGGGATTCAGGTGGGAGTATGATCAAGGTCACCGACACATTTATCTTAAGGCCTGGAAGGAATTACACAGGAAGTATGATCAAGGTTTTGGATCTCATTCAGGAAGAGCATATGACTTGGACTTATTGTCTCATGCATCCCTTCTAGGGCCTTACTCTCCATGTAGATCCAGGGCATCGAACCGGACTGTCTTATGTGTCAACAAGATCGATGTAGAAACGTATAAACACTTATTCTTCTTATGCCTATTTGCCCAAGCGGTATGGTTCGGAGGATCTACGGCCATTGACTCGGGAAGGAGCACTCTCTCTTGCAGGCAATGGATCTGAGTAGCCTGTGTGAGCTAGAGGCCCAAATTAAACTTGGGGCTTCAATGTCTTTGCTATTACACTATGGCAAATATGAAAAGCTAGGTGCAATTTGATATTTAAGAATACCCCAGTGTCCCCCATTAGAGCCATATGTGTGATCACCATAATGATTCAAGACCAACAACTGATAATGGTTCAACAGGAACAAAGCCTCTATGGGAGCTAATGTAACATCCGTCCCAAACACACAAGATTTTGTCCGCTTTGCTCGTGACCGCACGAGAACTTCCCAGGAAGGTCACCCATCCTAGTACTGCTCTCCCCCGAGCACGATTAACTACGGAGTTCTTAAAAAATCCATAACGGTGCACGGTTTTAAAACGCATCTTCTATGTTTGAGAGGAAAAATTATATAAGTAGATCATGATCTCCTTCTCTCCAGGTAATGTGGAGCTAACTCGTGGCCTTGTACACCTCACCTCATCCATCTTGGCATCCCAGCCTCAGGAGTCTTGGCTCTTGGCTATTGGCCTATTGAATCTTGGTCGTCACAGTTAATCCCAAACAAAAGACAGCTTGGGTCCCTTCAACATCTGATGGGCTTAAAATCAACGTTGATGGAGCAGTGGGATTAGACGGAACTGCAGCAGTTATCATTGTCATAAATAGTAAAGGAGGCCTCATCATGGCTAAGTCTATCAACATTTCTGGAGGTAACCCATTGTGGGTCGAAGCGGTCGCCTTCAAAACTAGAGTCAGGGCGGCAATAGAACTCAATCTTCAAAACTGCATGGTGGAGGGCGATGCCCTCAACATCGTCAAAGCTCTAACACCACCACACCCAGATCCACCATGGAAGATCAAAACCATCATCAATGACATCAAATCACTCATCAAATGCAAGCCATTGATCAGAATAAACTTCACCCCCAAGAACGGTAACAAAGCTACTCACTCTCTTGCTCGTTACTCCTTAAATCATTGTAACTTCAATTAGTAGACTAGCACCTCTATACCAGATGAGGTCAGAGGAGTCCTTTTATATGATGCTTTAATGAATGACCGAGGCATATGGACCTCCTTCCCCTAAAAAAAAACCAAAATAAAAGCAAGAAATAACATTGATTATAATATGTATCGAAAGCATAAATGTATGGTAATGCTTCTAATTAAGTCTTAGGTATTAGTATTTGTAAAGTAGATGTGGAAAATTCTAGGGGGAGTTTGCATTAAGTCCATTTAATAACATTCCATTAACTGTAGGTCCCGACAAAACTTTTCTTTTAAGAGAGATACACAGTCCAAAATTTAATTGCAATAGATCCAACGGCTAGTAAATTGATTCATTCACCATCTAGTTAAACCGGTTTCACAACACAACAAAAAAACGTTTTGGAATTTTAAAACGTTCATGTTGTGAAACCCTAACCCTAAACCTAATTCTATAACCTAAATAATGACTCATAACCCTAACCCTACTTCTATATCATAAACAGTGAATCCTAATCCTAAACCTAACCCTACTTTCATACCCCTAATAGTGAATCCTAACCCTAAACCTAATTATATACCCTAAATAATGAACCTAATTATATACCCTAAATAATGAAATCACTATGGTACTCTGAAACCACTGTAGTAGTTTGAAAATGTTGTACCACTACGAAATCACTATAGCACTCTAAAAATATTGTACCACTCCAAAATCACTATAGTTGCTACAGTGAGAAATCACTATAGCAACAAAGCTACTATAGCACTGCATTGAGTTCACGTGGGGGAGGTTCTCAAGAGCATATTTGACATTTAAAAAAAATTAAAAAAATAATAACGTCAAAAGCGATTGGAAGAAAATCTCTTGGTGTTAAAACAGTTGTATTCAACCTCTTATACTAAATCCATTCCGTGGACTAGTATAAATCGAAACTTTTTATTGGACTTAATGCAAGTACATACTATTCACTGGACCTTCACCTAATTACCCCAAAATTCTATATCCATTGTCAAAAATAGTAATTGGTAATTAATCCCTGGAATAAGAAATTTTTAACATAAAGAACAGCGAAATATTACTGACTATGTTAGTTCTTACTATTTGAAAAAAATATCTATTTTACCCACCTATATGCAACTGTACAAGGAAATCATATGGAGCAACAATTTGGTTATAAAGAGCAATAATTTTTTAAAGAAAAAAAAAAGTTTTAACAAAAAAAATTGCTACAATGACTTTGCTATATAGTAGGAGCAACAATTCGATAATAAAGAGTAACAATTGTTTTTTACTGTAGCAATAGTTGCTCTTTACTATTGAATTGTGGCTCTTTGCTCAGCGTAACAAAGAGCAATAATTCGATAATAAAGAGAAACCGTTGTTACAGTGATTTTACTGTAGTGATTTAATTTTTTTTAAATATTTTATAGGATAAAATTTGCTACAATGATTTCACTGTAGTAAAAAACAATAATCGGCACTAAAGAACAACAATTGCTACAATAATTTAACTGTAGCAAATTTTTAAAAAAGAAGAATTTTTTTTAAAAAAATCTTGTAGTGATTTCGCCGTAGCAAGAGCAACAATTGCTGCAATAATAAAGAACAATAAGGGAGTAGTATTATCATTTAACGGGGATAAAAAGTCAACGGAGAGACCTGTCTTAAATGCATTTTTTTGGGAGGTACCTGACGCATATAAGGATATTTCAGCTTCCTTAACGCTAACCTGACCCTTTGTTAAGGACCTATCACTAACTTCCCCTCCAACAACCCCCTTCCTCCCGCCAAAAAAAAAAAAACTAATCCAGCCTTTGGATCGGGTTAGAGGTTGCCCATGCCTGGTTTACAATACATTAGGGCTTGAAAATTCAACCCCAACCCAGCCCAAAGCCTAAGTGCATCTCCAATAGGCTCGCCCCACTGTCTCGTTTCCTCCATTTGAGTGAGTGACCCCAACAAAATGAGCTCCAATGGTCTCTCTTAAAGCCTCGCTTGGTCCAACAAATGGAAGTGAATCGAGCATTGCTTGCATGCTTGAGCGAGTCTTCATCGGCTCCCTTGGCTAGGTCCCACATGTCACCATCAGCCATGTGCATTTGCTGGACTTTGCAAAACGAATCCTAACTATTATTTTGATCAATCTAGACCGCCCATTTTCACACCAGGTGACCGTTGAGCCTCAACAGCTATAAGTCCTGTTGAATTTCAAAAATGCTCACAAAGCAAAGTCTCTACAAGACAAAAAAATAGCCTTTGGCTATGAAATAAAGCCCAAAAATTCCCTACCCCCCCCCCCCCCCCCAAAAAAAAAAAAAAAAAAAAAAGATCAGATAATAATTCTATAAATAAGGAAATACACGTACAACTCATTTCTACCTACCATTCCTACACATCATTCTAATGTCTTCCTCTTTGTCCAAACCCCTAAACCCATATATTTGAATGAGGTTGATTTTTCAGGCTATGAGACAAGCGGATCGGGATTTGACATCTACAAAGATATTATGTCGGAATCGAAGAAGCAACCGACAATGGAATTTTCCCCGATATCCGTCCAACCCCCTGCCGCTTCAAGCAAGCAAAAGGTAACCCGTGTTGGCAACTAAACCGTGCATGAGGACAAGGTCCTTATCTCAGCTTGGCTCAACACCAGCATCGACGCGGTGTGTGGTAATGAGCAAGGCCACAAGCAATTTTGGGCTCGAATTTACAACTACTACCATGTATTCTAGTGTTTTGACTCACCCCGTACTCAAAACTCGTTGATGCATCGGTGGTCCACTATCCAGTTTGTTGTCAACAAGTTTTGTGCAGCCTATGCGCAAATCGAAAGAAGCAACCAATCTGAAACAAATGAACAAGATAAGATAATTTTTCAATATCCTTCTATTTATTTTACAACACTAGTTTTCAACACCAACTTTTTTCTAAACTTTGTATACTTTTGCAGATCCAAGCTACAAAAAAGTTGTACATGAGATTGTATAAGCAAAGTTTGTTCCAATTCAAACATTGCTGGAATGAACTTTGCTTTCAAGCCAAATGGGCGGAGCAGTGAAAGAGAAAAGGAAGGTTGCAAAAAAGGATAATAATATCACATCTCCAACGTCGTCGTCTCCATCTACCCCGGATTTGATAAGCATTGGAGATGATGCTTCTCCAATCGAGTTAGATAGACCACCAAGAACGAAAGCCGACAAGGAGTGGTTGAAGCGCAAGGGAAAAATTTTGATAGATGATCATAGCAAATTAATGCCAGTGTACGAGCTCTTCGAAGGGATGACTAAAGAGTCGAAGCAGCATTACAATTTGAAGATTGATCTTCTATCGAAGATGTATGATCAAGACCAAGTGAGGATTGCAATTGATCAAGAAAGAAATCAAGTGGATAAGGATCAGATTGCATTAAAAGAAGCATGAGAGAGAGAGGAATGCAATGAAGATGGTCAAGATTGCATTTGAAGAAAGAAAATTCCTAATACAGCAAGATAATGAGAGAATGGCTGCGAAGGAAATGAGCATGCTACTCGACACTAGGATATGCCCCCCCACCAAGCAGAGTACTATATGTGCCGTCGGAGGGAGATACTCACTCGAGGAGCGCAATTCTAGATTTGTGCGAGTATTTCACATGTATCTTTCAATTTCAGTGCATGTAACTTTCAATTTCAAAGTACTACAAGATACTCCATCAATTTTAATTTCAATTTAGCGCATTGATGACAACTTAAAAAAAAAAGTAAAATAAGATGACAACTTAAAAATACATTAACGCCCATTGATGTTTCATTAGGCCATTCCTTCGAAACGCAAAATACATCGACTCCCATTGATGCTCCATTAGGCCATTCCTCCGAGAAGCTCCCATTGATGCTCCATTAGGCCATTCCTTCGAAACGCTCCTATTGATGCTCTATTAGGTCATTCTGCAGTCCGGAATGAGTTTTCCTACTCCTAATATGTAGGTGGTGATTGATAAATTCCATTAGCCCTGGAGTGCGCTCGAGTGAAGCGGTTCGCATTGATTCTCATTGTTCGTATCATAGACATGGTTCAAACGAGAATTATCCTGCTTATCCTCGACGATCATGTTGTGTATTATGATGCAAGCTATTATGATTTCCTTAAATGTCTCACGATTTCAAAAGCGTGTCGGTCCTCGAACTATCGCAAAACATGACTGCAGAACTCCAAATGCTCTCTCCACATCCTTTTCATGTTACCTCTTGAACTGTAGTGAAATGCCTCTACTTATTACCTTGAGGAGATGATATTGTCTTGATCAGAGTTGCCCACGGGGGGTAAATACAATCGGCGAGGAAGTACCCCATTGTGTAGTTGTGATCGTTGATGGAGAAATTACAATGCACAGCTTGTCCTTCAGCAATATCTAAATACACAGGAGATCGATTCAATACATTTATATCACTATCTGATCCCGAAAGGCGAAAAAAAGCATGTCATATCCACAAGTCGTAGCTAGCTATTTCAAGAATTATAGTAGGCTCATGCACATGTCTGGTTACATACATTTTCAAGATGTCGAGCAATTCTTTCACTTTCAGTGCATGCAGTCGATGCTTCTTAGCATGTTCGAAAAACCTCGCCTTTCTGCATACAATAGAAGCAGTGCAACATCTTCAGCAGTTGATGCACGTAAATATCCCTCAAAGAAGTACGCAATCACAATTTTCACAAACTTCGAAAGGCTCTCAATCGCAGTGCTTTCACCAATATAGATGTAGTCATCTACGGAGTTTGTCGATACCCATAAGTTAGTATCCTCATCGCCGCAGTGATCTTCTGAAGACTCGATAGCCACATTCTTCCACTAGCATCTCTCTTCTGGATGAAGAATGAGCCGTACTGCTCTATTGCAGCTTGAACCTGAAGGAATAATGACAAGTGCATGTGGAATCTTCATTGAAACGTATTGGTTGAATATACCGAATATTCAGCAAAAGTAATCTTTGAAGAGCCTCTCGTGGCCTTGAAATCGATCACGCCAAATGGTTTTGCGACCTTCAATGGATCTTCTCCTTTGCTCCTTTGAGCGACTAACTTATTGCTCTTCCTCGAATGCGACATTTGCCACCATCATCTTTTCGTCGTCGGAGCTTGAGTCTTCAAGGAGCAATATCTTCAAACGACTGCGCGACATGATGATGATAGATAAGAGCAAAAACAAAAAGAGAGTGAAGTGTTAAGGGATTTGTTGAATGAGGAAGCTCTTTTTTTTTTTTTTGAGAACCCCTCCTAAAGGAGGGAGGGTTTGGCGGACCCCAACCAGAAACCATTAAAAACTAAGACAGCAGATTGTTACAAAAACGAAGAGCCTCCGTCCCTAGTTTATCTCTCCAAGGTACAATCCAAGCACTAAAAAAGGAAATCACCGAATGTCTCAACTTCTCCTGCCCTGCCGACTTAGCATTGAAGATTCTGTTATTCCGCTCAAGCCAGATGACCCACACGATTGCCATGACCAAAATGTCCCACGGCTTCCGGATCCCCACTGGTATTCTCCTCCTTCTCCAAGAAGTCCAAAGGCCCCTAAGGGTCCTGGGATGCGAAGACAAACCTGCCTCACTCTCGAAGTGGTCCCACAGGTGTCTGGCAAAAGGGCATCCGAGCAGTAGATGCGAAGACGTCTCCTCCTCCGAGGCGCAGAAGGTGCAGGAAGCATCCGTCGCCTGGGGGTGCTTTCGCCGCATCAGATTCGCCTTCGTCAGAATCTTGTTCCTCGAGGCCAGCAAGGAGAAGATCTGAACCTTCGAGGGCGCCTTTGTCTTCCAGATAGCCTTAGACGGCCCGTGGCACTGAACCCGAGGAAGAAGATGATAATAGAAAGATCTAACGGAGAAAACTCCTGAAGATGTGCCGCTCCACCGGACCCCATCCCGGGCCGGCCTGAACGAAGCCGCCTGCAGAATTGCGTGGAGGTCCTGCATCTCCCGCCGACCATTATGGTCCGATGGAGCACCGAGCCTTAAGCGCCACCCGATTGACCCCTGCCTCCGGCAAGCCTAGGAACGGACTGAAGCTCCCTTATTCCGGGCCAAAGAGAAAAGGGTTGGAAAGAGCTGCTCCAGAGGCCTGTCCCCGAGCCAAGTATCCCTCCAGAATCTAATGTCTCTCCCATCGCCTAAAACAAGCGTAGTAGCCTCCCTGTAGAGATCCTTGACCCTCAGAATGCCCCTCCAGAAATGAGAGATCCGGCTGGACACTCTATCCCGTGCGTACAGAGGAGAGAATCTCCTAAAATACCTCGCTAGAATGACGTCCCGCCAGGAGCCTCCAGATCCCTGCTGCAGCCTCCACCACCATTTCCCCAACATGGAGATATTGAATCTGCGCAGGTCAAGGACTCCCAGGCCTCCCAGTCCCTTAGGAAGACAAACCTGGTCCCATCTCATCAGATTGTAGCCACCTGCACTCACCCCCGCCCCATGCCAAAGGAAGGAGCGCCGAATCTTGTCAATCCTGTCTATAACCCAAGACGGCAGGAAGTAGAAGGATAGATAGTAGCAAGGAATCGAGGATAGAACCGAGTTCACCAGCACCAGCCTCCCCCCCGAAGATAGAAATCTACCCTTCCAGCCCTCCAATCTCCTCTCGATCTTAAGAATCAGCTGCTCCCAATCCTCCCTCCGCAGTGCTTTGTCACTGATAGGCAGCCCCAAATACGTCATCGGCAGGGTTGCAACCTTACAGTTCAGGAGCCTGGCTAAACCGCTACCTGCATCCCCCGAACCGATGTAGTAAAGGCTGCTCTTCTGGAAATTGATCTTCAGGCCCGAAGTCAGCTCCAACCCGTAAAGGAGGATCTTGAGAGAGACCATCTGGAAAGGACAAGCCATTGTGAACAAGAGAGAGTCATCCGCATAGTGCAGATTAGAAGTAGTCCAACCATGCCCGCCCACTCCCTTAACCAACCCCTCAGCATTCGCCTTACGAACAGCGGCATCGAAGGCATCAACCACCAGAATGAACAGATACGGGGATAAAGGACACCCCTGCTTCAGCCCCTTGTAAACCTTGAAGTCCTTGCCTTGCTCCCCATTGATAAGACAAGACAGCTTCGAGGATACCAAAATCTCTCTGACCACCCCAGCCATCCACTAGAGAAGCCCTTGGCCTTCAAGAGGTCAAGCAAGAAATCCCACCTGATCTGATCGAAAGCTCTCTCGAAATCGATCTTCAGTAACACTCCTTCTTCTCCAGACTCGCGCAGGTGGAAGATCGTTTCATGAGCCGTCGCTACACTGTCCAGGATTAATCTCCCCTTGATGAAAGCGGTCTGGGAGGGAGAGACTAACATGGAGATGCTGTCCGTGAGCCTATTGGCAAGAACCTTCGTAATAATCTTGTAGAGACAGTTCGAGAGGGAGATCGGCCTGTAGTCCCGAATAGTCTCTGCAGCAGATTTCTTAGGGAGGAGGATAATCCATGAGTGGTTCAGGCAGTGAAGACGCACCTTGCCCGAGAAGAAGTCGCGCAGCAGGCGGCAAAGGTCACTCTCCAACAGGTCCCAGTACTCCTGGTAGAAAGACATAGGGAACCCATCCGGACCCGGGGCCCCTTCTCCTTTGGATTGAAAGACCGCCTTCCGGAATTCTTCATTGGTAAACTCCGCATCAATGCCCGAGCCTCCTGGAAGTCGCGGAAAATCTGCACCGCTCCAATCATAGGAAACCCCCGTCGAAGTATCCGACTCCAAGAAAGAAGTTCTGAAAAAAGAAGTAGCTGCCCCCAGGATGTCAGCCGTGGACGTCAACTCTCTCTCCTCGTGCCACAGAGAGGTCAGAAAGTTCGTCCTCCTCCGAGCGTTAGCTACTCTGTGGAAGTAGGAGGTATTCGCATCCCCCAGTTTCACCCACTGCTCCTTCGAACATTGCCTCCACATCTCCTCCTCCTTCCGCAAGATAAGCACAAGATTCTCATTCAGCTCCTTTAACCTAGCGGACTCCGGTATAGTGAGTACAGCAGATTCTCCCTTAACCTCAAGAACCTGGATCTCAGCCAAGGTTGAGGCCTTTTGCCTCAGAACATTACCAAAATGATCCCTGCTCTAGCATCAAAGCTTCTTCTTGATGAATCTGAGTTTCCTAGCCATGTTCAAGGCTGAGTTCTCAACCCTACCTGCTTCTCCCCACCAACCGGTCAGCAGGTCCTTGAAACCTTCCTCCAGCGACCACATTGACTCGAACCTGAAGGAAGCTCTTGTTGAGCTACCCCTAGTATATTTGTAGGAGGAAGTCCTTATTTGAATAGATAGAAATATGACCATTGAGAAGAGATAAAGAACATCGATATGTGTGTCCAACGGAGATAAATCTGACCATTGAAAAAAAACAAAATATCGATAGATGTGCCAAACAGATAGAAATTTAGTTATTGGAAAGAAGACAGAATATCGATATATATGCCCAACGGACAAAAATCTAACCGTTAAAAAAAAAAGAAAAAACATCGATAGATGCATGCATTGGAAAAAAAATGACAGTTGGTAAAATCTCATAAAAAAAAAAAATACAACCCTTGGTAAATTTTTTAATAATTATAAATTTTGTAATTAATTTTAAACGTATCGTAAGTATTATTTAATTGTTTAATTCATGTTTTTTCGGGTGTAAAGTGAATGGATAATGTGGTCTTTGGTTGTCATTATAATTTAGATATAATAGAATAATAATTTCAATATATATCATGCAGGGAGTTGTAAGAGAGATCGTTGGAGTGGGAAAAATTTTCAGCACATCTTGCGTAAGCTGCAACCGTTGCCCGGAACCTATCAGCACGCTCTAAGTACTGCGGGGCCACTATACTCATGTGCCGGGGCCTGCTACACCCTGTCTCTTGAATCGTAATGGGCTCCGTGGTTGTAGCGTACGCAGGATGTACTGAAAATTTTCCCCTTGGAGTGGGGGGACAAAACCCACTCCCTCAGTGGGCTGATGTGGCAGATATGGCTCCCATAGCCAGGAGGAGGTTAAAGGAGGCCGTTGGAGATGCTGGGCCCCAGCAGATTGGGCCCAGGCTTATCTGAACCCATTTACAGCCCTAGGACGATGGGACCAGCGGCGCTTCAGTCAGACTCCAGAGATCCTATTCCTCCCACACCGCTGGTGCATAAGCCGAAGCATGCGGGAGTGGTTGTAGCTTCCCCCCCTTCTCTTTTTTTTTTAAACCCCCAAATATTTATAAAAAATATATATCTATATATACCCCACCGAGAATCGAGACGAGATCGAGAGAGGAGGCGCAGCCGACATGGATTCAGACTACGGAGTTCCCCGAGAGCTCTCAGATCTACAGAAGCAGCGGGCTCTGTACCAGCCGGAGGTCCCTCCATGCCTTCAGGTTCCTTCTCCCCTCCTCCCTCCCCTTCCTCGCTTCTAGGGTTTCGTTTCTTGGATCGGCATTGCCGATGCGCGCATTCAAGCGAGATCTTTTGCTTCTTCTGAGTCCGCGTTCATTTCGTTTTGAGGCTGTTTGATCGCCTGTTCTGGTGCTCGGTTTTGGCTAGATCCCAATGGCTTGCGTTTTTTAAGTGTTTCTTGATCGGAGGCTCGTGGATCTATAGGAGTTTGGCATCGTCTCTTGTTTTCCTTCTGCGGGCGATTTGGAAATGTTGCTCTGCTTGTTTTCTCGTGTTTTTTCTTTGTAATTTTTTTGATCGCCATTGCTTTGCCAATTTTCAAAGTGAGATCTTTGTCTCCTCCGCATACTGTTCTATATGATCTGATCGTTGCTCCATTGCGAGAGATCTTACTCTTTGCGATGGAACTGTCCGGATTGCATTTCTGGTTCTCAGAAACTGATTGAATTGTCACATAACAAATCGGGCTGACCAATCGGGACGAACGCTGCGGGTTGAATGACACTTCTCGTGCCAAATTAGGTCTAGTGGTACCAGCTACCTCCATTACGTGCTAGGCCAGCTAATGGATCCTTTATCATATTTTTCCATTGACTACTGCTATTCCAACAATCTCTCTCTCTCTCTCTCTCTCTCTCTCTCTCTATCTATTTTTCCATTGACTACTGCTATTCCAAAAATCGGTTTTTGACTGTCAATTTTAACCGTTGATTTGAAAAGCGCATTTGATACACCTAGAGGTTTTAGAATGGACTGATTTTTTGTGAGGATGATCAACATACCATAGACAACATGTATATCAAAAATCAGCCCATTCTAAAACCTCTAGGTGCATCAAAGGGTGCTGGGTTATTTGCTGGGTCATCTGATCCTGACCCATATATATATATATATATATATATATATATATATATATATATATATATATATATGGAGAGGGATACTCTTACTCATGACCTCTTAATCATATAGTTACCTATGATCCGGGCCGTCCATTAGATCCCGACGTACAGTTCGGATTAGATGGGGAGTTAAAGCAATGGTGTCCGCATTAAATGCGGGCTTTTAATACGGGCATTTAATGCGGACACCATTGCTTTAACTCCCCATTTAATCCGAACCGTTCGTCGGGATCTAATGGACTGTCTGTATTATAGGTAACTATATGAGTAAGGCCATGAGTAAGAGTATCCCTCCCCTATATGTGTGTGTGTGTGTGTGTTGTGTGTGTGTGTGTGTGTGTGTGTATATATATATAGGGTCGGGATCGGCTGACCCAGTAAATTTTGACCCAGCAATAACCCAGCACCCTTTGATGCACCTAGAGGTTTTAGAATGGGCTGATTTTTTGTAGGCATGTTGTTTATGGTATGTTGATCATCCTCACAAAAAATCATCCCATTCTAAAACTTCTAGTTGCATCAAATGCACTCTTCAAATCAACGGTTTTTTACTGTCAATTTTAACCGTTGATTTGTAGACTGCATTTGATGCACCTAGAGGTTTTAGAATGAGCTGATTTTTTGTGAAGATGATCAACATACCATAGACAACATGCCTACATAAAATCAGCCCATTCTAAAACCTCTAGGTGCATCAAAGGGTGCTGGGTTATTTGCTGGGTCAAAATTTGCTCGGTCATCCGATCCTGACCCATATATATACTAGTGAATGCCCGTGCCGATTGGCACGGACGCCTTCGGCGCGAACCCCCCCCCCCCCCCCCCCCCCCCCACACACACACACACACCCACACCCATCCACCCACCACCACCACCACCACCACCACCACCTTCCCCTCGCCTACCAACCCAATGGGTGAAGAGAAAGACGAAGCCCATCTCGTCAGCACCTAGCTCATTTATCCATTTATATTTGAATTTGAATTCAAATTCAAGTTCCTACTTGATTATAGCTGTCTGTTGCACCACATTCACTCATCCCATCAGCTCGAAAGCCATCAGTTGCCACATTCACTTGATTATAGCCGTCCGTTGAGCACTTCTCCTCGAGCCGCCCGCCTCCCCTCTTTAAGTAAGAAAGCAGAGAGATAATCTGAGAGAGAGAGAGAGAGTAGTGGCTAGAGAGAGAGAGATAAGATCGAGCGAGTCTCTCTCTCGCCGTTCTGCAGGGTCTGAGGTTTGCTCTCGGGTCTCAGCACCCTCGCCGACCTGCAGGGTTGCGGCTGTGGGGAGACTGGAATTGAGAGGACTCTCTCTCTCTTTCTCTTAGTTTTTTTTTCTTGGTTGTCGGGTGCCGTCGTTGGTTGGGTCATGATCGTCACCGGCGAGGTCATGATCAGGATCTCTGCGCCGAGATCGAGTGGCGGTGAGACTGTAATTGAGAGGGGGCTCTCCTCTCAGACTGCTCCACCGCCTTCTTCAAACCCCTCCCCCTACTCTTCCCCCTCGGAAAACACTCCAGCCGGCCCCTCGCTAAGCAGGTCAAGGCGGAGATCAACGCGTCTCCCGCCACCGCTACGACTGCGCCACCTTTGACGAACCTGAAACCCGAGGGTTAACCTAGGGGGTAGAGAGAGAGAGAGAACCTGGGGGGTTGAGAGTTTTTTTTTTTAAAAAATGAGAGATAGAGAGGGAGAGAGATCGGGTGGGGGTTTAGAGAAGTAGAGAGAGACGAACCTGCGGAATAGGGATACCTTGACGAACTTGAAACCTGAAAAGAAAAAAAAGCAGAGAACTTGGGGGATGAGAGAGAGAGAGAGAGAGAGAGAGAGAGAGAGAGAGAGAGAGAGAGAGAGAGAGAGAGAGAGAGAGGAGCTCAGGAACCTTGTTGCCCGGTGTTGCTGCCGGTGTAAGGGGACATCGAGCGATCGGTGTAGAAGGACAACAAGCTGGAGAAGAGAAAGGAAACCCGAGTTGGCGGGGAGATAAAGTGCAGCAATAGGGAGATCATGTAGCAAGTGGTTAGCGTAGAAACTGGGGGGGGGGATAACATGTAGCAACAGAATATACGTTCAATTATGATTGGATTTTTGGGTATTTTTGATCTATTCGATTTGAGGGGATATGGTGTGTTTGATACATACAATTAATTAGATCAGAGGGACAACTTGTCTCTAAAACTTATCTCTTGTGATTTTGAGGATGGCAGACACTAGATCGCGTGTTCCGAACTGCCCTAACATGTTATATATATATATATATATATATATATATATATATATATATATATATATATATATATATATATATATATAGGAATGTTACAATGAGCTATGAGCTACGGAAGGAGAAAATGAGCTACGGATATTTTGACCACCCTAGAAGTTTTGGAATTTTGTGAAAATTTGTGGGTGTGTTGTCTAAGATAACATGATCATCCTCACCAATTTTCAAGGAATTCCAAAACTTCTAGGGTCATCAAATGGTAGAAGCTTTATCCACCGTCCGTAGTAATCGTTAATTTTGCGTCTACCATTTGACCCTAGAAGTTTTGGAATTCATTGAAAATTGGTGAGGATGATCGTGTTGCCCTAGACCACACACCCACCAATTTTCACGAAATTTCAAAACTTCTAGAGTGGTCAAAATGACCGTAGCTCATTTTCTCCTTTCGTAGCTCATAGCTCACTGTAACATTCCTCTCTCTCTCTCTCTCTATATATATATATATATATATATATATATATATATATATATATATATGGGTCGGGATCCAGAAACACGCTACTTTGCCACAAAGTTAGACACGCATCATCCAAAACCCTAGATAGAGGTTTTAGAATTTGTTGATTTTTTGTACGGATGATCAACTACCTTTAGATAGTGCATCCATAAAAAATCAGCACATTCTAAACCCTTTAGGTGCATCAAATTTAAAGAGCTTTATCGACCGTTCATTTTAACCGTTAAATTGAAGAAAATATTTGATTAGTCTATAGGTTTTAGAATGTGCTGATTTTTTGCTGATGTGCTATCTAAGACAAGGTTATAATCCTCACAAAAAATCAATAAATTTTGAAACCTCTATCTAGGGTTTTGGAGATGCGTGTCTAACTCTGTGGCAAAATAGCATGTTTCTGGATCCCGACCCTATATATATATATATATATATATATATATATATATATATATATATATATATATATATATATATATATATATATATATATATATATATATATATATATATGGGAATAGGGAACACGGTCCTCCCGACCACCCAACACGCTAGTCCTCCTTTCAATTTGGGTGCCACATGGCACTTTTTAACCGGGGTTAGGGGTTGGTCAAGGTGGGTACATCCCTCCTAACAATGATCATGAAAAAAAATTTGGAAAAAAAATATGTCAAGTGGCATTTTTAAATTAACCATAGCAAGGGCTATCTACACGCTACAGTTTACCTTTAAATTTGTCGACCGTTGATCTGATTGTTTTAAGTTTTTTTTTTTAGAATTTTTTTTAAAATCTTGATCTAAGTAGAGTGGATTGACCATCCATAAAAAGAAATATGGTTAAAAATTGTCATGTGGCATCCAAATTGAAGGGAGGACTAGCGTGTTGGGTGGTCGGGAGGACCGTGTTCCCTATTCCATATATATATATATATATATATATATATATGGGTCGGGATCCAGAAACATGCTACTTTGTCACAAAGTTAGACACACATCATCCAAAACCCTAGATAGAGGTTTCAGAATTTGTTGATTTTTTGTAAGGATGATCAACTTCCTTTAGATAGTACATCCATAGAAAATCAGCACATGCTAAACCCTTTAGGTGCATCAAATCTAAAACGCTTTATCGACCGTTCATTTTAACCGTTAAATTGAAGGGAATATTTGATTAGTCTATAGGTTTTAGAATGCATTGATTTTTTGTTGATGTGCTATCTAAGGCAAGGTTATCATCCTCACAAAAAATCAACAAATTCTAAAACCTCTATCTAGGGTTTTGGAGATGCGTGCCTAACTCTGTGGCAAAGTAGCGTGTTTCTGGATCTCGACCCTATATATATATATATATATATATATATATATATATATATATATATATATATATGGGGACGGGGAGCCTGGACCTCAGGTGCAGGGAGAATGCTGCACCCGTCCCTGCATGCGTGACACCTGTCCCTGAAATCGGCGCCAAAATCGGCCATCCCGACTTAAATCCCGCAGGATTAACCGCAGCCGTCTGATCCCTGCGATCCGGCCGTCTGAACCGCACCGCACAAGCACCCAGCCTCCCGAATCGGCCGTTGGATCAGTCGATCGAGCGGCTGAAACAAAAACCTGGGGCTGAAACAAAAACCGGGGGTGTGGTGAATCTCAGTCGTCCGATCGCATGGATCGAACGGCTCAGAATAATTTCTCGGTTACTGTAGCCGCTACAGTAACCGCGAAATTGTTTTGAGCCGTTCGATCCATGCGATCGGACGGCTGAAAACATTATCACGGTTACTGCAGCGGCTACAGTAACCGCGAAATTTTTTTCAGCCGCCCGATCGCCTCGATCCAACGTCCGAGATTCATCCGGACCTAAAACCGCCCGATCGCCTCGATCCAACGCAGCGATCAGACGGCTGGGTGCGTGTGCGGTGCGGTTCAGACGGCCGGATCACAGGATCAGACGGCTGCGGTTAATCCCGCGGGATTTAAGTCGGGATGGCCGATTTTGGCTCCGATTTCGGGGACAGGTGTCACACATGCGGGGACGGGTGCAGCATTCTCCCTGCACCTGAGGTCCAGGCTCCCCGTCCCCTATATATATATATATATATATATATATATATATATATATATATATATATATATATATATATATATATATATATATATATATATATATATATGGGAATATGGTGCATGGTCCTCCCGACTAGCCAACACGCTAATCCTCCCTTCAAATTTAAGTGCCATGTGACAATTTTTAACCAGGGTTAGGGGTTGGTCAAGGTGGGTTCACCCTTCCTAACAATAATTATGAAAAAAAAAATTAAAAAAAAAAGTGTCTAGTGGCATTTTTAGATTAACCATAATAAGGGGTATTTGTGCACTACAATTTACCATTAAATTTGTCGGCTGTTGATTGGGTTGTTTAAGTTTTTTTTTTTAATTTTTTAAAAAAATCATGATCCAAATAGAGTGGATTGGCCATCTGCCATCCATTAAAAAAAAATTAGTTAAAAAGTACCACGTGGCACCTAAATATAGGAGATGACTAGCGTTTTGGCTAGTCAGGAGGACCATACTCCTTATTCCATATATATATATATATATATATATATATATATATATATATATATATATATATATATATATATATATAGAGAGAGAGAGAGAGAGAGAGAGAGAGAGAGAGAGAGAGAGAGAGAGAGAGAGAGAGAGAGAGAGAGAGAGAGAGAGAGAGAGAGAGAGAGAGGTCTTCGTATTTATTAATGAAATGAATAGGATAATTTATGATGGAAAACAAGATCACACTTTTGATGGTTTGTAGCCCTGCAAGGGAGCGTGCCAACTTAGGTCTATAGGTACCCGCTAGCAGTTACTTGACTTTATCAGACTTTTCCTTTAGAGGTCCCCAATTGATGTGTCTGGAATACATCCGTCCGTCGCACTTAGACATGACCCGAAAGGGGAGACCGATTTCCTCTAAAGAGGTTGGAGCATTCCCCTCTCTATCATTGGTCCATTTCGAGGGCTTTTGGTCATTTCACCATGATGAATATTGTGAAATGACATACATGCTCTTGACCTGGACCAATGAGAGAAGGGGGATGCTCCAATATCTTGTGTGCACGTGATTCTCTGGCTAGAGGCAATTCACAATAGGCAGAAGCCCACTATTGCAATAGGTTGGGCTTAAACGAGGTGAAGTCAGTTCACCAACTGTCAAGGGCCTAACTGCCCTTTGCAAGGTGCAAGTGGACATGTCTTCCTACCAGTTGTAGGACAATTGTTTGAGCCTTGTTTACTGAGTTCACGTGATAGATAGCTAGAGACCAAAATTTCTTTCACTTGCTAGAGGCCTTTTGCTTGTATAAAGTGCTTAAAATTAACACATGCTAGCCCCAAGGCCCATCGGATCAAGCCCGACTTTGGGCAGAGTTAATTTGGGTCTTGGGTCGGGCTGAGCTTGAACATTCAAGATCGAACGTATTATGAGCCAGATATGGGCAATCCCCAACCCAGCTTAAGCCCAGATTATTATTTATATGTAATGAATATAATATTTGTGCGTTTCTACTTTACAAATACCATTTTGTATGCTTCAGCCTTTTTACTGTATTGCTTAACATAATTCCTTTTAATATCTATTGTAATCAATGCTATTTTTCCCTTTTGTCATGTGATACAGAGAAAAAACAAGATTTGGGCATAGGTCTTGTTAGAATTCCAAATTAAATTTGGGCCGAATTTGGGTTCGTACTTCATAAAGAAGTTTTGAGCCGAGTTCGGGCCAAGCCTGAAATATTGAATTTGGGCCCGGGTCGAGCTTGTGTACATTGTAACTAGTTCTGACCGGGCCCGAGGTGGCCAACCTCGAACCCGATCCATTTACAGCCCTACCTGTATAAGGCATAGAAGAGTTCAACTCTTCTTAATATCTCTTCTAGTTCTAGACCTTGGTTCCTATCACTTGTTGTGGCCAACCTGAGTTAGAGAGAGGATAAAATACCCTTCTATAGAGGGCTATATGTGAGCATAGCCAAGCGTTGTAGGTATATAAGAGAACACCACTATCCATGACAAAGAGAACACTGTTTTCTCTGTTCCCACTTCCCAATTATGGGAATTATCCAGGTGAAGTTTTGAGGTTCACTATGTGGAGGTTGAGGTGGGGCCTTTTTGCAACGAGACCTTGTAGTTTCCAAGGTGAAAGGGTTCATGAGATGAATTGCCAATGGGGGTTAAGGAACGAATCCCAAGAATACCTAAGATTAATTTTGAGGAACAAAAAGTTGGGTCTCCTTCAAGACTCGGAGAAAAGGTTCATGAGACCTTCAATGTCGGGAGGTTGAGGCGCGGTGCCTTTTCACAACGAGACCTTGTAGTTTCCAAGGTGAAAGGGTTCATGAGATGAATTACTAATGGGGGTTAAGGAATGAATCCCGAGAATACATAAAATTAATTTTAAGCAATGAATCCCGAGAATACCTAAGATTAATTTTGAGGAACAAAACGTTGGGTCTCCTTCAAGTCGAGGGCCGAGGGTTGCAGGGATCTGGATCGGAGGTCCTTCAAAGCACAAGGAGGCCATAGTCGATCTCGAGCGGCCGACTGCTGCAGCTTGAGGTGGATCTCGTGTGGCAAGATCTCATCGGAGAAGATGAAGGAGCAGGGCTGTAGGGGTTTGGATCGGAGGTCCTCCGAAGCATAAAGGAGGCCGGAGGCGATCTTGTCAGAGGGATGGATCTCTGATCGTCTCGACGAAGTTGCGTGGCAAGAGAGAGAGAGAGAGAGAGAGAGAGAGAGAGAGAGAGAGAGAGAGAGAGAGAGAGAGAGAGAGAGAGAGAGAGAGAGAGAGAGAGAGAGAGGCTAGGATTTTGGGGAGAAGGAATAACTTCTCATTTGGCCAATATATATTGTCTTGATATATAAGGGATATGTTCACTATTATACACACAAGACTAACATACTTTATTTATTTATTTGTTTTTTTGGTGCTGCTGTCTCACTCTGGTGTTAACTTTTGCGGGATGTTTTTCTTCTTCATGTTTTTTTCTTCTTTTGAATCACATAATTTCGAAGAGATCATAGGCTTGGGATGGAGCTCCCATACTCTAGTGCATTTCTGGTGCTTGCTTCCATTAGACAGGAGTTGTTCTGATTCTTTAATGGTCTAAACTTTGACCTGTTGTGGATGGAGAAACTGCAATAAGAGGTATTGTCTCATCTAACCATCAAAATTTTGAACCTTGCTTTTGCAAGTGTGTTTGAGATATGAATTTGTTTGTTTTCTAAATGCTGGTGATAGGGGTTGAAAATGAATGGACTTGAACAGGTAATAAACTCCAAGAATTAGCGGGTTTAGCTTTCATGGTAGTCCTTGCCTCTGTTATGGTCCAAATGACACCTTTGTCTTGCTTGTCTTCTTTTCTTCTTAGGAATGACAGGTATCTACTGCTTTTGATTGAGATATACTGAAAATGTCTGATACATATGCTGGTGCTTGCTTTGTTTAGATCCTATTGTTTCTTCTTCTTTGGCGTGTTGGACTTCGACTCTTGTAGATATAGAAATGCCAGTGGAAGTATTTCGTGGAACAGCCACAATATTGTGCCATTTTCTGATTTTTCTGGTGAATTTGATACATAGTTGTGGATTCTTGTCCTTTTCATGGCTGGATAGGAGTGAACTTGAAACTGCTACAATCTTTTTCTTTTGTTCTTAATATTCTATAGCCGAGTGATCCTTATGCCTTTGTCGTGAGTGGAAGTTCTCAATGTTGATGCCATATGAATGAGCTCAAGCAAATAGTTGTTGCCCATTGGCAATATGAATCTGATTAATAGCGACATACTACAAAAGTTTGTTTTATGCGAATTTAACATGAAATATTAAGGAATGGATTCTTTACTTAACAGCATATGAAAGTTGCAATATATGCTTTCTGTGTCAATTGGTATATAAACTACAATGATGAAATTGATATATAAAACCAGTGTTCAAAAACCCGGAACTCGGAATCGACTTGAAAGTCCACCGAGTCGAGTAACTCAAAGACTCGACTCGGGTGACTCGGTAATTATATATATATATATATGTGTGTGTATTTTTTAAAAACTTAAACTAGTAAATAGTCCAAGTCGGACCGAGTAACAGTTGGTCCGAGTCGACTCGATTTTCGGCCGAGTCGAGTCGACTCGGGCGAGTCGAGTCGAGTCGGACCGACTTTTGGTACTATGTATAAAACCATAGTGATGAGAGACCTCTTTGAGATTAAGATATATATTTTTTTAATTCGTAATTGTTTTATTTCTTATTCAGAATTATCCATAACATCAAAACATTTTTTTTTTTTGTTTCTTTATCATGAACAGGGTACTGCAGTGAGGTTAGAGTTTGGTGATGTAACAACAGCTGCAGATCCTGCTGGTGCACATGTGATCAGTCATGCTTTCCCACACACATATGGACAGCCTTTGGCTCATTTTTTGAGGGCAACAACCAATGCTCCTGATGCCAAAATTATAACGGAGCATGCTGCTATGAGGTTCGTACTAAGAAAATGTAATTCCGTGATTCTTACCAAAATCTTGTTGGCTTCATTTCTTTATGATAGCAAAGATTTAAGCTTACTCTTGAAATCTAGTGAATATGGTTTCCTGTCTTGTATTAGATTGTGAAGTCGGATGCTAGATTTGAAGTATAATGTCGTGTTCATATCAGTGAGAGATTGACATTGTACGAATAGTTAGAGACAGCTTTGTCAGTTGGGTCTAATTACTTATGTACAAATTGTCATCAAGATCACATACTCTGAAGGCACACACATTTTTATGCATTAGGAGAATCAAATTTCTACTAATCTTGGAAATTTTATTTTGAATGATAAGCAGACATGTTTAAACTCCATATTTTATACACTAATACATCTTCTCAGATATGCACTGTTTTTTTTTTCCCTCTTATAAATGTTGCTAAAGGATGCTTCACTGTACTAAGTTGCACAACACCAGCTAACATCAAATTCATAATATAAGTACACATACTTTACACAAACTTGCATTTTAGCAAATTTTGATCAAGTAAACATTAGTTGTACTGATGCTAACCAAAGTCTATTGTCGTGTTTTGTGGTGCAAGCATCATAAACTACAGTAGTATGCAAAATATTGGCATATGACCAAAGAACACGAGCTATATGTGTTCCCTGCATACCACAGCTTGCATAGAAAATCCCATACTCTCGAGTGCCATCAATCCATGCCATGTCAAATTTACTTAGGATGAAATCTGAAAATGCTGAAAAGGTGTTTTTCTTGTATTAAATCTGCATCGAACAGGTTGTAATGGGTCTATTGGAAAGTTATCATTGTCATGGGGCACTCTCATGAACTTGCGAAAGCTTGGCATGAATCTTTCTGATCAAAGCATGACACTCTTTATGAATTGAGAAATGCTATTCAGCCCGAAGGTTGTCCCGATTCCGTCCAGCCCGATTGACGTGGCAGCGTGCAACTGGTGGTGTAAAAGATTTAAATGTTGCTAGTTGGTTTCAGCCACCAGTTGCACGCTGCCATGTCATTTGGGCCGGCGGAATCGGGAAAACCTTCGGGCTGAATAGCATTTCTCTTATGAATTTTATTTTCATAAAAGTTTCTTCATTATTATTTATTTCTTTTGAGGTTCTGCTGAAGTTCGGGTGTTGATTGAATGGCTTTGTGATTGAAGGGATTCTTTTCTTGGACAGGAGCTACCAGTGACCTATTCTGTAGGGTTGTGTCAATTTTTTCTAGTTGTGTACCTCATTTTAATAATGCCAAGTAACTCTTCATTGTTTCAGCCGGCTTTATAGTTTTGCTAGGTCTTCGTTGGGTGCTTCTATAATGGCTGTATCTTTATTGTGTCTGAATATCTTGAGATAGGATCACTATTTCTTCATTAGTTCGTTATATTTATGATTCTCATTCTTTGATACAAGTGATGTGTCTTACCTTCTAACTCTTGGTACATTTTCTTCAGCTTCACATTATATCTGGCTTTATTAACTTGGACGCCACTAGGAGAAACATGCTATTGTCATATTTTTTACTGTTAATTTGTGGTGCATAATATTTCCGCTTCCTTATTGCAGGGTGGGTGTAGTATTTTGTGGGAGACAATCCCCTGGAGGACATAATGTCATTTGGGGCCTTCATAGTGCAATTAAATCTCATAATCCTAACAGTACTTTACTTGGATTTGTTGGTAAGAATTTGTCACGTCTGATTATTCATAGCTGGAATTTTTGAGCTAATGTTGTTCCTCCATTTTTTTCTTAAACATTTTCAGTTGCCATTTCAAACCAGCAATATTTCATTTCATATGTATGCTGTAATGCTGTATGCACTTTTATGTTCACCTAATTAGTGAACTAATCATCAGTTAAATGAACTCACCACTTGTTGTCATTTCCTTTTGATTGATATAAGTGTTTATCTATTTTGCTCTTATGTTTCTAACTTATATTAGGTTGATTGAAATTTTATTGGTCTTGGAGGTACATTCCAACCCATGTACAAATGAATGGGTTTGTTCACATGGCTTGGTTGTCATGACCAAGGCTATGTACAAATTTTGAGGTTGTGAGGTCGAATCCTGTTTGCGCATGAAATAGAAGAGAGTTTGATGTAGGTCCTTTATTACTTGATTTAATTATCATCACAAATACATTGTAATCTCATGTATAGTAATTTTTAAGCATGAATCCATTGCTGGCCGCTATTCCGTTCTCTGTTTGTTGTCTTCCAGTGGCAAAGTTCTACTAGAATGGTTGGAAATATTGGCCTTAGTGAATTGATGCTTCTTTTCTTATCTACTTAAATCATTTATAAGGACATGGTCATTTTACTCATAAAAAAAACATGGTTTGCGAGTTCGTCCGAACCCGAACCTGTTTGGATTTTGGCCTATTTGATCACCCAAACCCACCTTATGCCCCCAAATCCAGTCTTATTCAGATTTGGTTCATAACTTCATATCATTCGTCCTAGTAGTTTGAACGATATCTATATACGTAGTAGTTATTCCATGATTCATGTGGTACATGACTTGGCTCTGAAATGATCAATCGGGCCCGAATCGGGTGAATAAGACCCTATTTTTTTTATTTTTGTTCGAAACAGCCAAATCGCCCAAACCCGAACCCAAATCCAAACCCGAACCAGCTCTTTTTTTCCCCGGTGCAAACCTAAACCCGAATTCTTGTACCTTGTAAAGAAGAATGCTTCAATATTCAAGAGATGGCAAGAAGATGTATCACAAGCTAATAAGGACTTTGTCTTTTCACCAGCGGTTAAAAGAGTGGAGGTTTAAGGTTAAGGTGTTTTTATTTTAAAGGAGGCGAAGCATATGCTTTGGGCTGAATAGTGTAAGCTTCATGAATTTTCCTTCTTTAAAAGGTATCACTACAAAAAGGAGTTGAAGAATGCAATTGTTGCGCTAGTTGTTGGTTTCCACACCCAACTTTGGTAGGTAAGAATCTCACATTGATACTCGAAGTGTGATTAAACCTTGAAGCAAACAAATGGTGGGGTTTGGTAGAGTTTTGATGTTTCCTTAAAATGCAAAACAAATATATGAATGCTCATTATTGAATGAATATTTTGGATTATATTGAGGTACCTGGTTAAGGACATTAAGTTCTTGTTTAGACAAGATTTTTTTTCTTCGATAACCAAGAAGATATGGCAGTCTTCAACCCCTTTTGCAATGTTCTACATAGGGGTGGCAATGGGTCGGGTCGGGTTCGGGTCGGGTTGAGACATATTTATAAGGGCAAAACACCCAACCCGAACCCGACTCGTTTAATAAACGGGTCAAAAACTTAAACCCAAACCCGACCTGCTTAATAAACGGGTTGACCCGACCCGACCCGTTTAACCCGTTTACTAAACGGGTCGGGTCGTGTCGGGTCGGGTTGGCTCGGGTTGGGTCAACAGAACCCATGTAAACCTGTCGGGTTGGGTAAAGACTAGTCGGATTGGGCCGGGTTTGATCGGGTTGGTTCGGGTTGGGTCGGGTCGGGTTGACACGACCCATTTGTTAAACGGGTCAAGTCGGGTCAATCGGGTTATAAGTACAAACCCGAACCCGACTCATTAAACAAACGGGTCAATTGGGTCGACCCGTTTATGACCCGAACCTGTTTAGGCCAAACCCAAACCCGCTAACTTCGGGTCGGGTTGGCGGGTCGGGTCAAGAATTGCCACCCCTAGTTCTACATCAGATCAATGCAACATGGTGCGCATAGAGTCCAATACAATTTGTGTCTGGCTTTCATCAACAATTGTCCACCTGCTTTGAATTTGGACCATTGTCACTCACTATATACACCATGGTCTTTGACACTCTTTATATGGTCAGTGGCATTTATAGATTTTAGGAGAACTATGTCAATGTGATGATACATGGGAATGCTTATGATATCCCTCTTGTTCTGTTTAGTCCACTTATCACAAATGAAATGCGAATCCGAGTCTTAGTCTTCCCTTGTTCACAACACCTTGTATTTATAAGAAGAAACGCTGTGTGTTCCTACTTTTTCTCGTTGCAATCCCGCTACTTGGTTTGACTGGATTTGAAGGCCATGTAGGTCTGCGGAAAGAACCCTCCAGAACAACAGATGCTATTGTTCAGGTGGTATATATGCTTGGTCTTGTCTAGATTTCCACATACACATGTCATTGGTGTCCTTTCGTGTTTCTGTTGTTTCCCCATTTTTCAAGCCCTAGATTTCGTATCCTGTTTGCTAGCCCACATCACTTTGCTAATATTTATCTTGTTTTGATCATCGAATTGCATCATCTGGATGCCCTTTTTCATATGTTTTTCATACTTGTTTGCTTGTTACAAGTTTATTATTGCTGCAAATTTTGTTTTGTGCATAGTAACTCTAATAATATGCGAGGCTTGCTTCTTAAGCATATTTAGTATTAAATTGTGGTTATGATTCATGCTTTCTTAGTCCAATTTCCAATTAGGGCTAAATTAGGGGTGCTGATTTGGTATGCTCAACAGCTTGCTCATGTTTAGAAAAATATATATATTATTAAGTAACATTTTTTATTTGTTTATTCTTTACTGCATATTTTTTCTTTGCAGATGCACTTAGTTGACATTTATATTTCACATGCACTTCTGTTTGGAGATTGATCTTTGAGTTCTTGTGATTTTAATTTTTTTCTCTATGGAATAAGTATCACTCCCGATTATTGGCATGCTAGTATTTTTAAAACTTGCAGATTTCTTGTTGATGTTTTTTTGGAACTAGCTTTGTTATTTGAGACGTTATATGATCAGTGTTGATACTTGATACTCGTTGTTTGATGATACAGGTGGCACTGAAGGGTTATTTGTAGGGAAAACTTTGGAAATAACAGATGATGTTCTTGCTACATATAAAAACCAAGGTTTACTAAAGCTTGGTCTGAAGGGTTTTCTCTTAATTGCACAATGATGATGTTTTTTTAGTTTTAATCTATGTGTTCGTGCTTCTGAAGGTGGCTATGATTTGCTCGGCCGCACGAAAGATCAAATCAAAACAACTGAGCAGGTCAATGCTGCACTTTCTACATGCCAAGCCTTGAATTTGGATGGTCTTGTCATCATTGGAGGTATTTCCAATAATTCACTTACACTAACGTGATTTTTTGTCATCAAATTGCCGAAGTGGCTAATTATGTTGCTTTCTTAATCTTTTTAAAGGGGTCACCTCCAATACGGATGCAGCTCAGCTTGCAGAGACTTTTTCGGAGTCAAAATGTCTGACTAAGGTATTTGAAATGTGGCTGCAACATTCATGTTGGATGTAGAACCTGATCGTGCCTCTGTTTGGTGTTCATTTAGATTTTGTAGAAGATTATGCTTCTTCTGTTCATGTTTTACCATTTTTGGCATCTTTACTGCTTTAGGGGTAAAGTAGCTATGCACGTAGCTGCAAAACATACAAATTTTTGCCAGGAAATACTGCTTTAGTATCTCTCTCCTCTCCTTTATCTTTTTTAATTGTAGAGCTCCCGTAGCTAAGAAGATAAATTTGTGGACCAGGTGGTAGGTGTTCCTGTTACTTTGAATGGGGATCTTAAGAATCAGTTTGTTGAGACAAATGTCGGGTTTGATACTATATGCAAGGTATGATCTGAATGCCATTATGCTGAATGTGTATTTAAAACATCAATGCTACCAGTACATATTTATTGATGACAAATCTTTGATTTGGAATTCTATATTGTTCAGTATTTGCTTAATGTTTTTTTTTAAAGTCCTTACATTACTTTTGGTAGCTCTAAGCCTCTAACACACTTCTAACTGTATTTTTTTTGTTAAAATTCCAACTAATGTAACATAACGTAGGTACCTAGGAAGCATGGACACTTCCCCAGGCCTCCCGTACCCGTGTCGGACACGTGTCGGACACCGACACTCGTCGGACACTCGCCGGACACGCACCGGACACGCATGTGCCGTGTCCTACGTGCTTCCGGGAGCCGGACATGGTCGGACACTTCTCGGACACTCGCCGGACACTCCTCGGACACTCGGGACACTGCGGGTTGACGGATTGTTCGATATAGGGTCGAGTTACAAGCTGTGGTGATTCAGCTTTGGCTTCAACCTATCTGATCCTTTGAGATTATAAACTCAGAGAATCAGATAGGTTGAAATCAAAACTGAATCGCAGCCGTTCTTTTGCATAACATTTGGGCCTGAGTGTGATTCACTTGTCAGGATGGTTATGATGGACGGTTACGATTCAGGTTTGGTTTTAACTTATCTTATCATCTGAGGTTTCAGATAGGTTGAAGTCAAAACTGAAACACAACCATTATTTTCCATATCATTTAGAGTTGTCTGCGATTCACCGATCGGGCTCGATGTAACTAACGATAGCGATTGAGTATGTATTAAATTTTCATTTTAGTTGTTTTCTATGAGGGTTTTTCGGTTAGTGAAATATATATGAATTACAAACACACATAAAATATAAATTTAAAAATATTAATTTATTTTGCCGTGTCCCCGCCGTACCCGTGTCCTCTTTTTTTAGGATTAGCCGTGTCGGCGAACCCGTGTCGTGTCGTACCCGTGTCCCCGTACCAGTGTCAGTGCTTCTTAGGTAGGTACAAGTTACAATTGGTTTTTGTAATTTCCTTCCACGAAGCTACTGACGTTTTGATTTTTAAATACTTCGAAAGATCTTAAAAGGTGGATTCAAATGCTATCTTTTGACTTCTGTTTGTGAAAGTTTTGATTCCTTGCAAGTTTATAGTGAACCTTTTGTATTTGCTATCTATTTTCAGGTTAATTCACAGCTCATTAGCAATGCCTGCACAGATGCTCTTTCTGCAGAAAAGGTAGTCTTCAGTTCACCCACAAACGATTAGTTGGGATGCTTTTAATCATCAATCTTACTTCGACAAGTTAGATAAACCATATTGTTACATTGAATAAGAATCCAATGGTAACTTATTCTATTAGGGAAATCAAGTAGTAGTACATGACTTGACTTCGAATTCTCATCATATGTTCAATGAACCATTTTCAACGGTTGGTCTTTTTTATCTTCGTATTGCAAGGAAGTCAGTTTTTGGTTGATATTTCAGGTTGTTACATGAGCTGTGTAGGATTGCTGCATCACTGATCTTTTGCGTTGTCAACTTTCTGACCCACTAATGGCTTAAACTATGTTTGCAGTACTATTATTTTATTCGCCTGATGGGCCGTAAAGCATCTCACGTGGCTTTGGAATGTACGCTCCAGTCACATCCAAACATGGTTGCACCTCCCAGCCTAGTTGGCATTTTTCTCTCAATATATTGGTTTCTGTTGATTGTAAATAAATTCTTTGTCGCTTCAATTTGTTCTCAGGTCATCCTGGGTGAGGAGGTGGCTGCATCAAAACTTACTATTTTTGACCTTACAAAGCAGATCTGTGATGCGGTCCAGGGCAGGGCGGAGAAAGGTACGAAGTTGATGGTTCTATTGATGTACCCACTAACTGGTCATTGTTCTGAAGCACTATATGTTTCTGACGCAGACAAGAATCATGGTGTAATCCTCATCCCTGAGGGGCTTGTAGAAAGTATTCCAGAATTGTATGCTCTCCTTCAGGTAATTGTCCCGGTTTTGACCAAATAAACTGCAGATTTTTGGCAAGTTCTGTTGCATTGGGAAGCAAATAGCTTTTTCATTTCCCTTATCCTTGAGTGAGTGAGTGAGTGAGGGAGGGAGGGAGGGAGGGACCCTTTAAATTCATTGATCAGGCGGTTGAGAAAAACAGTTTATCCTGTTACTCTAGTGTTACAGTAACATATGGTTTGCTTTATATTACAGTGTAGATGGAAATCTGTAGCACTTAAAATGATGGTATGGTGTCGCATATGTTGCAGGAAATTCATGGCCTCCACCGCCAAGGTGTTTCAGCAGAAAAAATATCTGCACAACTTTCACCTTGGGCGTCCGCGTTGTTGGAATTTTTGCCACCATTTATCAGGAAACAGGTTATTGATTTGTTTTTTGATTAATGATGACCCAGTAAATTATTTCATTACTGCTTTGACCTGCTTAAGATATTGGTGAGTCACTTGGTATTTGGTAACGATATCCTCTATGATACAGCTGCTTCTCCATCCGGAATCTGATGACTCTGCACAGTTGTCCCAGGTAAAGTTTACTTCGTCAGCTAGTAATAAGTAAGATTGATAAGGTTTTAATTAATTTTTATTTTATCTTGACATTATGCTCTATGTTTTTTCTTCTCAGATTGAGACAGAAAAACTTCTAGCCCAGTTGGTGGAAACAGAAATGAACAAGCGGTTGGTAAGTAGGATCGACTCTCACAGAATATGGTCACAGCTTTATGAGAAAGTTTATTTTTTGACACAAGTCTCGGACTCGGATTGACATTGGTCTCCAAGTCAAATCCATCCATATTTCCTTTTATGGGTCTTCATTATTGTGGATCAATCTCTTGAATTTTTTTTTATTGCCTCTGGTGCTTTGTATCTATTAACCTGTGAGATTCTGAACTACTAGTTGCTTTGTATCCATTTCTATATTGCTTCTCTTCGCCCCTGTTTGCTCATTCTTGCAATGCACTAAGTTTTTGCTATCTTCCAGAAAGAAGGCACTTATAAAGGAAAGAAATTCAATGCTATTTGTCACTTTTTTGGGTACCAAGCTCGGGGATCGTTGCCATCAAAATTTGATTGTGATTATGCCTATGTGAGTTATCACTAATACGGTTAGTTCTCTAGTTTGTTTGCTAGTTATGCTATGCTGAATGAATTACCATAAAACTCCACTTATTAGGTTCTTGGACATATCTGCTATCATATTCTGGCGGCTGGCTTGAATGGTTACATGGCTACTGCAACAAACCTGAAAAATCCTGTTAACAAGTGGCGATGTGGTGCAGCTCCAATTACGGTTGGATATCTATCCTCTTGGTTTTTCTATTTTATCAGAATGTGCGTTGTTAGATATATGCTTGTACTAGTCTGACCCCCCGGGGCGAGGTGCCCGGGAACAAACGACACACCCAGAGCGGCTCGGATTCGGAGCATGGTGGCATCACAGCCATACGATGGTGGCACCCCATAGGCTATGGGCTATGATGGCTTGGGGCACCCAATCCAGAGCGCCCGCCCTATACTGGAAAGCCAAAATGTCCGCACTTATACCACACTTACTGTAGCAGTACAGTAATCGAGGGTTTGCTTTGTATTACATACAGACTTGCAACTAGACATTAAGAGGGGATCAAATCAAATAATTTTTAATCGGCAAAATAGAGGATATCTGACAATATGTTTTGGTTACCGCCAGGCAATGATGACAGTGAAGCGATGGTCTCGTGGTCATGCTGCTACTACTATAATTGGAAAACCTGCTATTCATCCTGCTACTGTTGATTTGAAAGGAAAAGCATACGAGTGTGTTTCTCTTGCTCACCTTACTGAATGTTTTTTTTTTTTTTTGATGTCTCATGGGGAGGATCTGGACTTCAGAAATTATTAAGTGAAAATAAGTGTATTTATTACATTTGATACATTTATAATATATTAACCAAAATTATTGCTTGCCTTTTTGTCTCGATTGATCCTTCTCCCTTCCTCACTTTTTACTCTTCTTCCACTTGGTAGCTCAAAAGAATATTATGATCTTTGCTTGTGGTACTAACTTTTGCTTATGGATTCCAGGTTGTTGAGGAATAATGCATCGAGTTTTTTGATGGACGACATATATAGAAATCCTGGGCCGCTTCAATTCGAAGGGCCGGGCGCTGATGCTAGGGCTGTTATGTTGTGTGTTGAAGATCAAGATTACATGGGCCGGATTAAGTTGCTCCAGGAGTATCTGGATAAGGTCTCGTCTCTTCGCCGTTCCATGATATGATTACCTTTCTTCGCTTTTCCTTCTTTACTGGAACTAGCTATATGGTGATTCGACGGACTTTATTATCACTTAACCGGAATATTGCAAAGTTGCAATGTAAATTGGCTTGCTTATAGGGATTGAGCATTGCAACTCAACTTGTCCATATATTACTTGTTTTACCTTCGTATATAGCTCCTATAGGCCATGACGCTCGATCTACAATTTCTGCCACCCTAAACCCTAAATCCTAAACCGTAACCCCTAAACTATCAGTCAAAATATATTTTATATTCCTATATCATGCTTTCCTTGGATCACACCCACCAAGCAAGCTGCTTACTAGTTATCTACAACTATTTTGTATTAGTTTAAGTTGTTTTTGCATATAACCCCTAACAAATATTGGTATTGCAAATAATCCTGTCATTTTTAAGTTTATTGATAACCCCATCACGTATTATGATATTTAATAAAATCCCCGTCTGATACCTTTTAGCCCCACTTTTTTAAGTTTTATTCATTTAGCTCGAGTTCAAAATGGTAACAGTGGGGGGATTTTATTAAATGTCAGAATATGTGAGGGGGGTTATGTATAAAACTTAAAAGTGAGGGGGTTTATTTGTAATATCAATATTTTAGAGAGTTATATGCAAAAATCCCTAAATTTAAATTGACTCATTCTGGGTGCTCCCACTTCTCAATATTTCTGAGAGCACCACTTCCTGGCTCCTGCTCCGGTACTGGCCGACACCTATTCCTGATTAAGAACTTAACCTTCTTAGCTTCATTCATTTCCGCCATCTTTTATTCACGGCTAATTAATTTTATTCTAATACGGAGATCGACCACTCAAAATGTTACATCAAGAAGCTTGGAAAAGAGTTTAGCATACACATGAACACATTGCTGGTTTTTATAGGAACAATGGTATTTGCTACGACAGTTTTCCGTAATTTTTTTCCCACCCTGATGTGGCACTGGATCGCTATTGTCCCTTTGCCTGCGGTTGGGCTGAGTGTGTTTCACCGGACGGGCTGGGTGCAAGTGACGGCTGTGATCGGGTGCCATGTCAGGGTGGAAAAAGAGTTGCGGAAACTGTCGTACCAAATAGTTTTTTTGTTTAATAATTGGTTGGCCTTTCCTGTCTAAGCTGTAACTTGTTGCATGGTCATTATGATTAAGCTTTTGAGTTGTTGCCTCGGAGAATGCATCCATGTTTACAGTTTCTATTACCTCTGCTGTACAAATAATTCTTTCTGATGCTTGTATTTTTTTCCTTTTTTCTTTTTTCACAGGTTAAGAGCATGGTAAAGCCTGGATGCTCTCAGGATGTCCTGAAAGCAGCCTTAAGTGCCATGGCGTCCGTGACCGACGTGCTCTCTCTGATGTCCACTCCTTCATTCAACGTCCAGTCGCCTATCTGAGTCGCACAGCTAACCGTTTCCAACCGTGGAACCATTGGGGCATCATCCGCCCTCCGTTTATTTCTTCTTTTGAATTTTTTTTCCCCCTTCATGATCTGGAGTTTCGGTACGCACTTGGTGCCTTCGGCATTCATAGCATGCTATTTATGTTGTGTCGTGATTCTTCGGTATCCGCCATTTTTAATGACAATAAGCTTACTGATGTAGTTGTTTGAGTGGAAACACAAATAAATGAAAACCCTAATTCATGAAATGATGAGGTGGCCTCACAAGGACCATGGTGGTTGCATTATTCTTGTGATGCCGAAGACGTTTTGAAATAATCAAGGGAACTGCAGCACCTGTAGAGGCAGGGAATTACTGACATGGATCCTCTGTGTTGTCGAATGGCGGATTCGTGAAGAGCCCGAAGAGCTTGTTGATATCCAGCCACCAGCGATTTTGTTCAAGAAAGCCTGCAACTCGCAACTCACCGACAAGAAACCTCAACTGTATGAACTGTGTGCTGATCCTGGCCATAATAATTTCTGGTGCCTTTTCTTGTTTATTTCTCTTGTGAGTTGGAGAATTGGACAAGGGTGCTTCATCTGAAACTTCAGTAGTAGTACGATTTTTCTTTTTTAATTTTCATGTTATTTCATGAAATATTTGGGATATTGAAATAAAACATCGTACAAAAATATGCAGAATGCATCTACTGTACTTTCGGCTTGTAGCTGTATTCGGCTTGGTGTGGTCGAGTGTCGTGATTTCCAGGGGGATGATGAGGAGGGAAAGAGAAGGACGAAAGGGAGGGAAAAGGAGGAAGGAGACTGTGCCCTCTGGTAGTGGCTTGTACATGGCCGGCGATGGGCGGCAGCGGGTGTGGGTTGTCTTTGGACTATTACGGTCCAAAGACAACTGACCAGGGGTGGTAGTCGTTGACATGTTGTTCGGGTCCCGTGCAGCTCATCTCGCTTTCTCCACCTCTGTACTTCTCCATCCTCTATCTTCCTTTGTCGGTCACTACCTACCGACATTATGATGGCGAGCAACCACCAAACGATTTCATATCATGTCAGTGGCTATTTGCCAACATTAACAAGGCGGTCTTGGTGAGACTTCTCGATGAGGTGTGTGGAGGGAGTAGGAGGAAGGAAGAAAAAGGGAAGGTGGCCTGGAGGCGATCTACATTGGCACCTACGTGCAAGAGAGGAAGAGGAGAGGTACAGAGGAAAAAGATTATGGGGTACATTGTTGGAGTAGATGAGAGGAGATCCTAATAATCAAGGCTTGAAGCACATACGAGATACTGTTGTAGGATTGCCAGTGAATCGCTCTCAGGATATGGCAAACTTTTGTAATTAAACACTCTGTAAAATTGAAAAAATCACTCTTAGAACTTAGACACACTTAGAACAATTCTAGTAGAGATTTATTTGTAGCATTGTTTCCGAATGTGTTTTAGGGGCTAGTATGAGCCTTATTTTATAGAACACGAGACACTTCTTGATTGCCAAACAGATGCATTGGTTCAGCAGCCACCGGGTGCCAGAAAGCACCACTTGGTCTAGGGCTGGCAATTTCAGACCCGACACGAAGTTAGTGGGCCTGGGTCAGGGCTAAACGGGTTCGGATCGTAAACGGGTCGACACGATAGACTCGTTTAATAAACGGGTCGGGTCTGGGTTTAGGGTCTGGACACGGTAGACCCGGGAAGACCTGTTTAAAATTCAACGGGCCGTGTCGTGTCGGGTGTACCCACAATCCGATACCGTAATATATAGTATCAGCAGGTCGATCGGGTTAGGTTGGGTTGAGTCGGATCGGGTCAACTGAATAAACCCATGTGGTAGACGGGTCTTATCGGTTCTACCCCGTTTATAAACGGGTCGGGTACGGGTTTAGGATCTAGACACGATTAGTTAAACGGAATGGGTCGGGTCTGGGTCTAGGGGTTTTGGACATGACCCGAAACTAGACCCGACACGACCCATTGCCACCCCTAACTTGGTCCAACTGTCGGCCCACTTAGCCAACCTTTGGCGACAATCCATACACGCTTAGTGCAAAATGCACCAAAAAGCCCTATAGCTCATTGCCAATGCAGCACATGCGTGGTGAGATGACTTGTCTGCATGACAAAATCCTCCTCTTATCACACCATACAAGCTAGAGAAGTTTTCATATGCACACTCATCTGACTTCTTTCCCCTAAGCAAATGTGAGACTAAAGTTCCCATCAATAAAAGAGAGTTTTAGAGAGAGAATAATTTCATTTGGCCAAAAGGTTTTGGATGAGAAACTTTGAAAACAAAATTTGGAATAAGAGGTTTAAAAAGTTACACCATATCATTTGTCTGGTCACATAGCTAAAACTACTCATATTTGGGGTCTGTGTGCATCACAGCCATACGATGACAAGCGATCGGAAAGTGAATCCGACTCCAGCCGAGTAGGGGAGATCCGAACTCATGGAACATTTATTAGACAAGCCCAAATGTGCCTAATCATCGACATTGTCGTTCCATCCACCACATGGGGGTGGTCCTCCTCCTTATTCCTGGTGCCTCTATTGCCCCTTATTCCTTGCTCCCATCGACGGGATTGTACTTCCAACGGTGTAGATTAAATTTTAACTGGTAAAAAATTAAAGTTTTTGATCTGCACCGTTGTAGCCCGAACCCACACATGGGAGCGTAGAGGGTAATAGAGGCACCCTGGAGTAGAGAGGAGCCGACCCCCCCCCCCCCTCCCCCCCCCCTGGTTACTTAAATTCTTCTGTTCTTAGAACTGTCATCAAGTCTCCCCATCTCCTCGCAAAATCACCTAAACAAACTAAGGGACAATCTGCTGACAACTCACGTGAAGATGCCAACTGGCATCTCCTGATTGGTGGGGTTATTGGTACCACCACGACCTGCCATTGCGTCGCTGCTGTCCACCAACGACAATGCATCGACGGTGGGTCGCCAATATCGGACGACAGCTGGTGGTAGCTGTTGAGATAGTCACACGGGTTAGTCCCACATCGATAATGGAAGTGGGTGATGTGCAGTTTATATATCAGTCTTGGACTTTCTCTTACAAGCTAGTTTTGTAAGGGGATGGGTATCAAAGGTAGGATTCTACACATGGTATCAGAGCTAGGATCTGTTCCGGAAGCTTCACCTGATTATGCCCTTACCATATATGTTCCGCATGAGGGGGGTGTTGAGATGGTCACACGGGTTAGTCCCATATCGGTAATGGAAGTGGGTGATGTGCAATTTATATACCAACCTTGGACCTCTATAAGTCGGTTTTGTGAGAATGTGGGTATCTAAGGTAGGGTTCTTTACTCTGGCTAGCAGGGTGGCGGTGGCAGGTGGTGGTGGTATCCCCCTCCCCAATCAAGATATACCAGCTGGCATCTCCACATGGGTTGTTAGTCGATTGTCCCTCAGTTTGTTCAAATATTGTGAAACGGGAATCGTATGTCCGCTAATGTTGTTGGGAGAAACGTATCCTTGGTGACTATATAAGACCAACACATCGTTCTTCCCGTTGGCCACCTCCTTGCTTTTCCATGCAGGATGGCAGCGCCCTCTCCAACAGATGGCCGTCGTGCTGCCGATTGCGGCGCCGGAGGGACGGCGGTGCTCCGGGGCATGGCGTACTCCCCACTGCGCCGTCGCCCTCTTTCTCGGCGCCATCCACTTCAACGCCGCCCTATTCCTGGCGACGCTCCTCCTCCCAGCCCGCCTCGTTGCCGCGTCCGTAACACTTCAATGATTGAATCTCCCCCTCTTTCCGTTTTGCCCCTTGCTTGTTTATGTAATCCTTTTGACATTGGCAGGGTTTTGGGGTTGCTGTTGTTCTTCATGACGATCCCTTTGAACGATAAGAGCCAATGGCGGTGGAGGTTGTCAAGGTCGGGGCTTTGGATTGTTGGAAATCTAACCGTTCTATGCTAGCAAATTTAGGATTTAATCAAATTCTTAGTTGCAACATATTTATTAGATCAAATAATTTTATTAAGCAAACAACAAATTCATATGCAAAGACTAATCACAAAATTTTCTTTAGAAATTGTTTGCCAAGGCAGAGCGGGTTCTATGGAACTGTCATTCACCTTGCCAAACTTTTCTAAAAGGAAGAAAAATACTCTTTAGATTATCACTAATTATTTTGTTTTTTATATTAGATGCAAGTCAATTTTAATAGATATAATAATAGCACAGAAGTAGAGTTAGAAACTCTAGCCTGATGGTCGAAGCACGCTAGGCGCTGTCCTAAGAAACTTATTGCCCCCCTCGTGTGGGTCTCGTGGCAATGGTTCTCGGAGATACGATGACCCTGGTTAGGCGACCTCCTTCTCATCGGTATGACTTCAAGAAGGCTTTGCAAATCTCAATGAACTTTTAGGAACCCAGCGACTCGACGAAGATCTTCTCGAAGCTAGGAGGCAACACTGCAACACAACTTTGATTCGAGAGAAAGAGTCTTCTCGGAGCAAGGGGGTAACACTGCAACACTAGCTCAAGAGAACGGGAGAGGGAGAGGCAGAGAGCAATTCCAATAATCGGAATGTGTCTTTTCCATGGCTGCACTGGGCCTTATATAGGCTTCAGGCTGTTAATGTGAGGCTGAAAGAGGGGAGGTAATCGTGGGCTGCGATTAAGCCCATTAACCCTGCACGTGTTACAGCTCATAACAGCTAGCATGCAACGACACTTCTCGCGTAACGACTAGCATGCAGCAATGGCTAATAGCCCTAAAGGAATTTAATAAATGTGAAGGGTTTAAAAGCAAAACTAAAAACAAGGCAAGTACGGACCAGCCCATTTCTAAGGTGCTATCGTGTCCGGGTCAGCGGGCGCACACATACGCGCCGCCCAATCCAAGCCCAAGCCCGGCCCGGCCCGGCTCGGCACGTACACGCATGCGCATGTGAGCTTGTGGAGTTCCTCCTCTAGTGTGATGACTAGTGGGGGGAAAGGGGGGATCCCTTTTAAATAAGTACGAAAGTTTTTCCCAAATCGATATGAGACTAAACTTTAGTTGGTTGTATGGTTTTACAAACACACACCAAACAATCCCCCACATGTGTTTAAAACCACTAATTATTAAATAATCAATAAAAATTTCAAAATATAAAATAAAAAAACTTTGCTGGATTCCTTATACTACACAGTAGGTGTAGGTACCTTCCGGTTTGAACCTCCACTTAGTACAGTTGTATACATCTGTAAGGACTTGGTAGACTACACCTTGCACCAACCTTATTTATCGGGTTTCTACAAGTAGTACACGTAGTACAATTTTTGATGGTTCTATGGGGTTGCGCTATTAATGGCCTTGTGCGGATATCTTTTCGTGTATGTTTCTAGGAAGCAGCCTTGGTCCCAGAATGCAATCCTTATAGGGTTGTAAATGGGCTGGATTTGGGTCGGGCCACCCTAAGTCTAGGACATGCCCAAACTTGTGACGAAACCTGGCCTCACCCAAATTAAATTTTTTGGGCTTGGCCCAAACCCGGCATGAAACTTTTTTATGAAGCCCGAGCCCAAACCCTACCCAAATGAATCCCGAACTTCTAGCACTGTCTATGCCTAAATATTCTTGTTTTCCTTGCACACACGACAAAAGGGCACGTCAACACTAATTACAATAGGTATTAAAATGATATATGTGGAGTCATGCTCCTATAGTCTATGACCTTGATAATTGTAAGGTAAATGTGCATATAATTTTATATTTATTGTATATAAAAAATAATTAAGTAATTTAATTTGGGCTTTGGGCCAGGCTAGGGGTTGCCCATATCTGGCCCATACTACGTTCGGGTTTGAATGTTCAGGCCCAACCCGGCCCAAAACCCAATTTTAATCTGCCCAAAGTGGGCCCAAATCGGGCCGACCTGATGCGGGTCGGGTTGGCCGGAGCCCATTTGTAGCCCTAATCCTTCATATGAAATCTTGCATTCTAGCCTCTCCGGCTAGATATATTCCTAATGGGCCAAACCCATCTATAATCAGCTCTCACCCTCCACTGATGTCATAGGCCCACATGTTTCCTAAGTAGGCATCATCAGTCAAATTCAACATTTTTGATGTATGGGTAGCTAACAAAAAAACTGGGATAATTACTAAGGTTTGAGATTTTAGGTTTAGTGGCCCAAACAAAAGATTTCAAATATTTCATCATTTAAATAATCACTTAAAATAATTTTTAAAAAATAATAACCAAATAATTGGAATAATAAAATAGATTAAAATATATTTACCTAAGAATTAAAAGATTAATTAAGCTAGTTTTATTATATATATAAGAATTTATTCCATTATCTTTGTGAAAGTGGAATTGATATAGATGATCGGGCAAAAATATGAGTTACGAAGTCATGGAAATGTGATATGGTAATTCATGAGCCATGAGCGACTGTCATATAGAAACTATAAAGCCATGAATGGCGTGATATACATGGCATCACAAGCTATTACATGTTAGGTCAAAGTATGAAAAACAATCGGGAAGGTTCTTGTGCTCCCATTCTCATCCTTTAAAGTACTTCCTCGTAAACAAAAGCAATACATATACATTTTAGGCTATGCAGTCAAAGTCGGTAGTCGGCTCCTAGTGGCCAAGGGCTGACTAGGACTAGTCGGTCAAAACTTATTCGAACTCCCCCCCCCTAAACATATATGATATATAAACTAGCATAAATATCAATAAGCAGTGTCGGAGCCAGGAATTTACTCCAGTGGGGGCGACCTTTGCTTGGTTTTACAAGTTTCATCCAATTTTTACCAACAAAGGATTTGAATTGATACCTTTCAAAAAAAAAAAAGATTTGGATTGACTACAAAAATACTTTGCTTTTAGTTCATAAGCACACAAAAATCTTCCATACGAAAGAACATTACACAAAAAATCATGAGAGAGAGAGAGAGAGAGAGAGAGAGAGAGAGAGAGAGAGAGAGAGAGAGAGAGAGAGAGAGAGAGAGAGAGAGAGAGAGAGAGAGAGAGAGAGAGAGAGAGAGAGAGAGAGTAGGGTTTCGGTCGATGCTACAGGCGGGCTACACTATATGATTACGTTGCCGGTCGGGGGTTTCAGGCAGAGAATGATTGGAGTGGACAAGGATGGAGTCTCGGAGATTACAATTAGAGCCGTGACATTATGTGAGGCTACCATGAGGTAGTCATGGGACGAACGAGAGAGACGAACACTGATTTTTTTTTGGATAAATTACACTTTACACACTTAAAATTAGCTCAAAAACAGTTAAACCCGTCAGTTTATTTTGTTCCAAATGGCACCTTAAAGTTTGAAATGTTAGCACAATACACCCTTTTGTCAACTACTTAATTTCCTCATTTGGTAATCTTTATCCGATCAAAACTGATTTGAAGGGGATAAAATGTAGTTTTTGAACTATAGGGGGGTTAAGTGTCTTTGAGCGAAACTTCAGGGGTGCAAAGTGTAATATATATATATATTTTTTTAATTTTTGACAAACAAATTGATAAAACAGACCCATGAAGTGGGGGTGCGGTCCAGTGCTCAGTGCTTGGTGTGAATGCCGATGCCCTGATCCCTGAGCCCCACCTCCACTCCATTGGTCTGGATTGCAAATGTGTTTGTTGACGGAGATTATACAAATATCATTATTCTTTTTTTTAAATCTCAGTGGGGGCAGCTGGCCCCACTGGACCTATATTGGCTCCATCATTGTCAATAAGTATATGATATTAGTCAGTCAATAACAATGCATGCCTTCATAGTTCACAGTATGGATATAAATACATGTACATATGTAACATAACACAATTGTTTTTGTTTCATGCCCATATCAGAAGACTCAAGATTAAGAATTCATCACAATATTTGTTTGCTGATGTTTAATCTGTGAACAACCCTAATTTTGATTATAGGGTTACATGAATATCAACAAATAAACAATAATTATTTATTTATGTTTTTATCTCAGATTCTCATGTTCTCAACAGATGATTATAGGGAAGAGCCATAGTTGCGACTCAAGATTACGAGGCAATGCAAAAAAATTCAAACAAAATTGTTTCCAGAGACTCCTTGCAAAAAAAAAAAGAATTTGCTTACAGAATGCCACCTGGGGATTAGTCCCAGTCGCTAGTCGGGGACTAGTTGAGTCTAGTCGGGATTCCTCCCAGTTATGAAAGAATCAGAATTAGTCGGTCGACAAAATGCCACCTGGGGACTAGTCGCCTTTGATTTATAGTAGGAACTCTGGGTAAATTGAGGTTGCATCCCTAACACGTACATTCGTGGGTATCTCATGGCGACACAAAGTGAATGAATTCCGGAGCAAGAGCCAAGGAAAGATGCAGTCTGTATAGTGATGTGAGCTTTGGCTGTAGGACTTGTAATGTTACTTAATGAAATAGTAGTGTAACCTTTCAAAAAAAAAGAGGGTGAAGTACATGAGGTTGTGCCAAGCATATATATACTAAAGGTCGACAGGCACAGACGAAGACCCAACACACAAATTATTTGTGTGTGTCTGATCCATTAGATTTAAAATCCGTCATCATTTAATGTGTTTTAGATGAGTAAATGAAGCAAAAAACCAAGGACCCATCAGATTTAAAATATGACAAATGTGTCTGATCTACCAGATTTTAATTATAGTGGACTCAAAATCTTTTTCTAATATGTGTTTAAAATAGGGCAAAAGTATTTAAAATCCGTTAGGTCTTTGGTTTAAATGGTGTCAAATATTATTGTTTATGTGTGTTTTGGCAAATGTATGGTATGCATTTGCCAAATCTGATAGGTACATAATACTTTTATCCAATGTGTCAAATATACATTTGCCATAAATATAAAAATATGGTGGATCCATCATTTAATGTCTTTTGGATCAGATCCACACACGCCATATTTGATATATTAAGTATTAATATATTTACATATTTGACTATTTGTGAAACAAAAAATGACAGGGCATGCCCATTCTTTTTTGTCTAGTCAGCATGTATTTTTGTTTAGTCAGCTTGTTTCATTTTGTCTAGTTAGCATGTAGACCGTCGTGCCATGTTATATAGATTACAAGTTTTGTTGAGGATGAACTTGGTGGTGTCGGTGTTTTTATTGTCGGCCATCGGGTCTTGATCCTTGGCTATCAATTGGCCTTCATGGAGTGCCTTTGATTGGGGCATCTAATCCTAGCTGTGGATGAATCTGGGTGGTGTTGGTGTTTTAATTGTTGGCCATCAGATCTTGATCATTGCCTACCGATCCGTCTTCATGGAGTTCCTCAAATTTGGGCATCTAATCCTACATCAGTAGAGGCTAGTTGTAACTCTCTCTTTGTGTGTGGCTATCATGCCATCTCCATGTGTGCTCGATTATACTCGGTGGAGATTGGGTTTAACTACAATATAGTAAGCTCTTCTTGCGAAAGGAAAAAAGGTCAATCATTCTTTTTAGTCGTAGTCACTTATAGTATTTAAGTAGGTATCATTGTATATTTTGAGATATGGTGATCTTGCAAATGATATATACTCCTCCAAATTTCATTTGAGAAGCAAGGTTCTCATCTTGCAAATGATAAATACGTCTCTGGCTTTGTTGTCTTCGTTGAGTTGGCCAAACACTCCTGACTCCTGAGAAACGAGAGGGTTAACATCCCGTTCCATTGTAACTTGGGCTTAAAATAATGTTAGATACCCTCACACCGCAAAACCCGGGTTGTAAGGGGAGGTCCATATATAGAGGGTTTATGAAGTGAGTGATGGATGATTGGATGCCTCCCTCACCGATGTGAGACTATCTGTTAACATGGGACAAAACCGGTGGGCTATCTCAATAGTAACTATTAAGTGCATCTCCCCCCTCCCTTAGAGATTTCAAGTCTTTCGAGCTGCTTGGGACTAGAGATTGCTCATGTTTCTAATTTTGATCTTATATTTTGTATATGTTGCACTCTTTCTTCTTCCGAGGATTCTTTATGTTTGGGCCTCATAGGAGATGCCAATTAGCTGTATGCTCAGATATATGATTTGCTTGATCAATAGGTTGCTTCCCTCAAACAAAGAAAGGGATTTGTACGGATAGCCATTGACTTTTTTCATTTACTAGGGATAAGTTAAATGTGTATTTGTATGAATACACATTGACTTTTTTACTCCTTTTCTCTCTCGGGAGTAAAAAACATAGAAATAATTTTACCGACGGAAGGAATGATAACCATCTTGATATCGTATGGTTCTATATCTTATGGTGGTTCTGATATTGTCTATCCTGTTTTGAGTTAGCAAGATACATACTTGGTGGTGGTAGATTTCGTCGCTATGGAAGACCAAGAATTTGAAAGCATTTCATCGCAATTAAGGCTGACAATTTCGGACCCGACACGAAGTTAGTGGGTCTGGGTCATGGCTAAACGGGTTCGGGTCATAAACGGGTTGACACGATAGACCCGTTTAATAAATGGGTCGGGTCCGGGTTTAGGGTCTGGACACGGTAGATCCGGAAAGATCCGTTTAAAATTCAACGGGTTGTGTTGGATAGGGTTTACCCGCAATCTATATTGTAATATATAGTATCAGCGGGTCTATCGGGTTAGGTCGGGTCGAGTTGGATCAGGTTGGATCGGGTCAACTGAATAAACCCGTGTAGTAAACTGGTCTAACGGGTCTACCCGTTTATAAACGGGTCGGGTACAGGCTTAGGATCTGGACACGATTAGTTAAACGGGTAGGGTCTGGGTCTAGGGGTTTTGGACACGACCCGAAACTAGACACGACACGAACCCGACCCGACCCATTGCCACCCCTAATAAAAAACATGCTTGTAACACCAATTCATGGGAAAAACTAAATTGAGTGTTGGTAAACACAAATAAGAAAAAAAAGGTGGTGATGTTGGAGAAGATAAAACATGAGAATTTTTTAGTATCCTTATTGTTTCTCGTTATTACTAAACATTTTTATTATGCTATGTTGACATCCATCGGAAAAGCCTTGTCAATAATCCTAATAGTCGACCCCTTCTTGATGGAATAAAACTTGGATGGTGCTGTTGACGATGATTCAACCCCAAATCGGTCATTTCTAACCCAGGTCCTATGATATGAATTATGGAATAACTACTAGCTACATAAGTACATATACACCATTCAAACTAATAGAACGAACTAGACCCGATTAGAGGGCATGATGCGGGTTCGGGGGCGCACGAATCAGTTTGGGTTCAGACGAACCCTCAAGCCACGGACATGAATGCTATTGTTATTTGTAACAAGACTAAATACCTCATTATCTCCTTTTTGATACACAAACTAATGCTTACAAGTGGTGGAAGCCTAGTGGAAAGCTCTTCATGTACATCACTAATGCATTCGAGTTTCCTCCAATTATCTTATGGGGAAGATTTGGGTACATAACCATCCAATTTCACCCTCTTTTTCCATCATTCGATTCCCACTTAAAAATGTTTCTTTATCATTGAAAAATGTGAACAACTTTGTGGGTGCATCTTATCATGTTTTTCTCTTATGGGCATTCAATTGCTTAATCAGATCGTCTCCAACTGATAGCTCAGTTGGTAAGACATTTGCAACCCGGGGCCTACAACATATTTCCTCCCACTTTGATGTGGCATGTCTCGTTCTCGTCTTACTAGAGATTTTTCCTACTCCTGGGGTTATTAAAAATTAAGGAATTTCTCTCAATCCTATGGCGAGTTTCGATCCTTGGTCTATCTTGTGCTGCAACACTAACAGTTGATGTGCTGACCAAAAAATTTTTGCTTAATCAGATTCTCGGGTGTTCTTTAATGATATATTTTTCCAAATGCAGGTCACCTATACCATTCCAGCAACCCCTGCATGTTGTGGTAGGGAAACCCATTGAGTTCAAGAAAAAATCACATCCGACCGCAGAAGAGGTACGAAAACCCTACACCCTTTCTTCTGGAAAAGAAACCAAACCAAATATGGGACAAATTTTGGGTTTTTTTTTCTTGCATATAACCCACTAACAAATATTGATATTGGAAAAAACATCCTCATTTTTTTAAAGTTTTATTAATAACCCCTTACATATTCTGATGCTTGATAAAATCCCACCACCGTTACGTTTTTTTCCCCTACTGTTTAAGTTTTATTCATTTAACTCGAGGGCAAAAGGTAACCGTGGAGGGATTTTATTAAATTTCAGAATATATGAGGGAGTTATTAATAAATATTAAAATTTGAGGGGGTTGTTGTAATATTAATATTTGTTAAGGTGGCTTTATGAATTTTTTTTTTAAAGAAGTTTTAAAATCTCCATGAAGTGTTATAAAAACTACCACTGCATTTTATATGTGAATAGATTGTTAATCCTGATCCTTTGCCGTATGTAATCAATTTTAGGTGTTTTTAGAGCATCTCCTAGGGCCTCCCTTTGGATTCACTCATTTAAGGGAGCCATTTTCGCCACATTAACCAAACATGGGAGTGAATTTTTTTTTCCACTCCAATAAACTCCCTCCCCACTCCCTACATGAAAATCAACAGTCACATGTCATGAAAATGGACAGTGCGATTGCCTCTGTCAATGATTCTGGTTGATTCTGCAACATCACATGGGTGCCGTTGATATGTGGGACCAAGCCAAGGGAGTGATGAAGCCTCGCTCAAACGGGCGAGAAAAAATCTGTTTGCTGGCTTATGGAAGGGGATGAGGGAGCCCGTTGGAGTGAGCTTCTGTCACTTCACTCGCTCAAACGAGCGTCGCTCATGCTCATCTCCATCTGATTGTCCAATGAGAGCTCAGTCTTAGCTCTTCCCTTCTTTCCTTACTTCCCTCTACTACTAAGCATGATTCATTCAAGCCTTTTAAGAACAATGTAACACCCATAGCCTCCCTAGTGGTAGGTTGGAGGGTTCTTGCTGATACATTCAAGTGTTCTACGGAAATGAAATCCCGGTGCAATGGGTTCCGAGGACCGCTAATAGTGCTGCGCACGCTGACTAGCTATCGAGGCTCTAAAGCTCGGTCGAGAGGCTTTCTGGGACAGTGGTTTGGTTTCCCATCTGCTCTGGGCGCCCTAACTGGGGAGGATTTCAAGGTCATGATATTTTGGCCGCCGTAACCAAAAAAAAAAAAAAAAAAACTCACGCAATTTTCATATCCATTTATGTCGATTTCACAAGGAATCGACATAAATTGTTATGCATTTGAAAAATAGAAGCATGTACATTGCATTTTTCAATGTCAAAATTGATATGGCAAATTGTTGTGTTTGTAAGTTTCTCCATTTGAAAGATAAAGTATGTACATAGCACTTTTCAATGTCAAATTTGTTAGGGCAAACTAGCGGTAAGTCGCTGACTATTTTTATTTTAATGTTAAGGACGAAAAAAGTTTATTCTTTGCGTTAAGTCTCTGGACAAGTTACACTTTTGCGATAAATCTCTGTTACTCTTTTTAGACTGAGTAGTTACTCTTTGATCAGAATTGGTACTCTTTTTGGACCGAATCGATACTCTTTCAGTGCATGCCAAGGGGACAAGGAGTAACAATTAAGTCCAAAAAGTGTAACAATTCGGATCGAAGCGTAACTATTTGGTCCAAAAAGAGTAACGGAGGACTTTTTCCAAAAAGTATAACTTGTCCAGAGGCTTAATGTGAAGCAAAACATTTTTGTGTCCACAATGTGAAATGGAACTTATTCCAGGGACCTATCACTAAGTCTGACAATTTATGTGAACCTCATTCCAGGGACCTATCACTAAGGTCCTGGTGAAAAGCTATGTGAACCGTTGGATCACACTTTAGTGATAGGTCCCTGGAATAAGTTCCGAGTAGTAGAACTTGTTCAGAAAAGTTGGGTGAACCTTATGGATCACACTCTTTATCCCTGGCGTACCAATCCAACGGCCACCACTCCTTGGCCTTTTCTGGTCTCCATTCGACCACAACTACAGGAATTATGGGACAGATGCACAGCTGGCCTATTTTGGACCGTTTGGCTCGAGATGAATGCTCGGATCTTCACCGGTGAAAGTGCTACTTAGCTCAGCCGGTGAAGTCTCTTGGTGGCTGTGCAACGGACCTGGGGTCCAATCCCGCCTTCATCACAAAAATTAGGGGGAGTTCGTGAAAACTCATTTTAAGAAGATGTTTTTAAGTCTAAGGATTTTGAAATATTGTAGATAAAATTATCCTCCACAATATTTTAAATTTTCTTTGGTATGCCACCGAATCAGTGAACCACCTCCGCCATCGACCAGCCGAATGCCACCGAACCACCAAACGCCGCCGCCAAACCGATCATAACCCTGAGATCTACATTCCATGGGATGAACACTAGACCTGAGATCTGTTTATTGAACAGCCACCGAACACCACCGTCGCCGTCAGAGCTGTTGGCTGATGCTCCCGTCGCCTCTTTGCTGCCGCCATCGTCGGAACTGCTTCGGAGAGAGAGAAGAAGAAACGAGAGTAGTTTTGGATTTATCATGAAAGACAGAAGTCTTAGGCTAATGTGTTAGGGATCTCTCACACATTAACCAAAAAAAAAAAATCAGCGGCAATCTATGGAGTATGGACATCATATCACTTGTTGGCAAACTCGGAATAGGGTGGACGTGGGCCCTGTGGTCCGACCAGCACGGCCCAAGCTTTTACATGAGTTGGGGTAAGTGTAGGGTCCGTCGGGTCGGGTCGGACCGGACCACATTTTTAGGCCTGAATAAACTTGTGGACCAGGCTTGGCCCCAAGTCTGCACTCCTTTCTTCAACAGACGTGCATCACATGTGTTGCCCTCTCGTATATTATATAAAAGATACTAGGGCTGCAACTTAGGTGGGTCGGACAGGTTGAGAGGTCAATCTAGGCCCAACCCAAGAGGTTTAATCCCCTGCTAAAGCCCAACTCAACCCGAGGTCGGGTTGAACTTCCCTTGCCCAAGCCCAACCCGTCGGGTTGGCCGGTTTGTGTGGGACGGGTTGACCGATTTTAAAATGGTAGAAGGGAAATAATCAACATATAACAAATTTTTTGTGATAGTACAACATATAAATCGGTCTTTGCATTCTTGTACTAGTGAAGGTCTATCGTTTGACGGATAAATGCTCATCCAACGGTTGCTATTAGAAGCGGGATAAATACCCAACAAAGTTCCACCGTAATGACTTCAACTTTTATTCAACGGAAAACCCAATAGATAGATTCAGATCGGATATTTTTAATATTATAGTATATAAAATATGTGTTTACTAAATAATCGGGTTTGGGTTGGGTTGGGTTGCTCGAAGCCTCTGCCCAAGCCCAACTCGAATTGAGGTCGGGTTAGTATTTTCTAATCAAGTCTAACTGATACAACTAAAATCTCAACCCAAGCCTGCCCTAATTCGGATTGGGTTCGGGTTGGCCCGCCCAAATTGCAACCCTAAAAGAAACTATTTTCAACCGGCATAAGCATGCTCACACCATCGTAATGGACGCCAATGCAAGAAAGGGAAAAACCACACCTAACCATTCCTCCAAATATCTCTGTCTCTCTCTCTCTCTCACACTCACACACACACACACACACACACACAAAAGTGATTATTCTATAATTTAATGCAAACTACTTTGAGCCAACTCACAAGTGATCAAATCTTTGTGGTTGTTGCTTCATAAAATTAAAAAAGAAAGAAAAACAAATACCTACGACCCGCCCCTCCTACTCCTTCTCGAGTGAAAACAAATTACTAACTAAGGGGGTGTTTGGCTTGAGGAATAGCTGTTCTGCTTAAACCACATCCGAAAGAGGGTATTCATGTCAATTACTATTTCTAGTGTAATTGGATGGTTCAACGTTCCGGTTAGCATAGAAACGTACGGAGTGATATAATATTATTCCCAAGTCCTTCATTCAATCAGAATAAATACTATTTGTTAGTTTTAAATTATGGAACTGGGAATAGGAACAGACAGCTCCGGAGTGATACCAAACACTCCTTAAATGACTCTGACTTGGGTATGAAAATTGGATGTCTACCTTTGTAATCATGCCTAAGCTTAATATTGCTACCAATATCATAATACAAACTTGTTTGAGGTGGTCACACCATTCTACGATAACAGTGATGACGAACACCCAAAGATTGCGCTTATAAAAAAATTAAGAAAAAACTATTGGACATGACCGTAAAAGCAAAGTATATATCGAAACAGACAATTTTCAAATAAAAAGCCAAATCAGATAAAACAGCCAGGGGGTAGTTGCAATACCCATTTTAGCCCTCCCATGTTAGAGTCATACTATCAACCTATAGAGGCAAATTAACAATAAACAGAGTCATATTTCAAAACTTAGAATCAAAATTGGAAATACGACTCTAGAGTCCTAACGTATATTTGGTCATATGGTCATTTTCTATGTCTGGTCATTTAAAAATATTTACAAAAATACCATAAAAAAATCAATTGTGATATTGTTTGGTCCTATTTGGTAGTTTGTTTAAAAAGAGGTTTGGTGCCGTCTTTATTTAGGTCTTTTGGTTCGATCTGATATAATGCCCATAAATTAAACATACATTAAACAATTTGGGTTATGCATGCGTGTGTATGTCGTCATCTACATACTCTTCGCTACCGGCAAAATGTCCAAACAAACCTCAATAAAAACAGAGATTATAATGCAAACTAGCTCAAGTTGGTCAAACTATTGTAATGACCGTAAAAGCTAGTCAACACCCAAGATTCGTATAAAGATTTTGCTTAAGAATAAATAAAATAGATTTAGACTAAAGATCCTAAGTAGATACAAATATTATATGACATCAAAAATTAATCTATACATAGTTCTATTTTAACATACACATACTCCTCCTTGCGGACGATTGAGGTGGCAAGAAAAACTAAATAAAACCTATATATATGATTTCAAAAAGCTAAATACTGCAAATTCAAGCGAAAAAAGTAAAAAAAATGAAACCCTAAACAAAAATGAAAAAATTCTTATAATTTTATCGAAGAAATTAACATACATTTCATTTTTAGTTGAAAAATAAAACGATAAGTCAGAGAGCAAAGACCAGCAGGAATAGATCACATGGTGGATATGATATCACTCATCGAATGAGGCTATGGGTACGATGCTGCTCACTGGATGGGGTTTTCACACAGTCATCCAATGGCATGAATCACAGTTGACCTTGAGTGCACACTCTCATTTTTTTAAGGGATCTACATTGGCACCATACAGTTCAAAATGTGACACTACCGAGTTAATAGACTTCCATTTTAATATATTAGTATATTAGATACTATATATTAGATTCGAAAGGGCATGACTGATATCATATAGGAAAATCTCCACATGGATGCATGTTCAAACAATAATGATTCCATAAGATCTCTCACGCCGTAAGGTTGTGCATAGTACTGATGTATCTACAACCATCAGTTCGGGCTGTGTGTCATTCGCATGTCGTATTTCCTGCCATCTAATGGCCTGAATGAATCAAGGCTTGCCACCTTATATACAGGAAGCCTTATAATTGGATCTTTTCCATAAAAAGGCTAAAAACAAAAAAACAAAATCCCAATAGCTCTGATTGTTTATGCACATTTCAAGGTGCACATGTTATGGATTTAGCTTGAGTACAATAAATAAATTGACCGAGTGTGAACCAGAAAAATATCCCACCACTTTTACGTGTCCCACAATAACTGTCAGGCCTATTTTGCTCAGGTTTTTTCCTAAACAACCACCGACTTTGTCGTATTGCTTAAACTAAATGCATATCTCAAAATAGTTACTTTTATGACCACTAATAGATTTTCAGACAAAAATACCCTTAATATAGCAAATCACTTCATCTTTCGTGAAATTAGTAGAGTTCCAATCGCAACTCCTTATGTTGAGTTGCGTTTCAAACTTCAGTGCCCTTTGGTGAAATAACGAAAATAGAAATCCTAGCGATCTCCCAAAGATTTTTGACAAGGATTCCGTTGCAAGAAAGAGCGTAAATAGTAGGGGTTTTTGACAACTTCGGCAAGGGAATTGAAAAATAAAACTCCAGATGACTTCTCGACGACATTCAATAAAATAAAGGAGAAATAAAACCCTTGATAACCTCCTAAAGACCTCCTACAAGGGTTCATTGCAAGAAATAGTGCAAGTAGTAGGGTTTTCGACGATCTCTAGTGAAGAAATGGAGAACAAAAATCTCTCGACGAATTCTCGATGATATCCGACAAAATAATGAAGAAAGCAAATCGCCACCGACCTCAGGTAAGGGTTCCACGGTCCACGGAGATAAAGAACACAAATAGTGGAGTTCTAGTGACCTCCAATGAAGAAATGGAGAAAGAAATCTCTCAATGACCTTCGGTGAAGCAATGGAGAAAACGAGTCAAGCCAGCGATGGACAAGAGGTAAGAAGGTGAAGTTGCGTCAAGGTTATGTCCTTGTTGCATTCAGGTTGTGTTCATGTGTATGTTCTAGTTACACCAAGTTGCGTTTAGATTTTATATTTATGTTACGTTCAGATTGTGTTTATTTTACATCTAGGTTTCACATTTAGGTTATGTCCATGTTACATCAGGTTGTGCCCACGTTACATTCAAGTTACGTTCAAGTTATGTCGGATTGTATCCGGGTTGCATTACGTCCAGATCTTACGTCCAGGTTGCGTTTAGAATTATACCTTCAATGAGTTCCATCGTTGAGTCGAAGATGCCGGGAGAAAAAAGGTGAAGTTGTTTCAAGGTTATGTCAAGTTGCATTTAGGTTTGTACATTAATTGAATATGTTGTTTGCATGGAACCCTCATCGGTGGTCGCCAGGAGGTTGTCAGAAGTTTACTTTCTCTATTCATTCGCCAGAGATTGCTGAAAACCCCGCTGTTTGTGTCCATTCTTGTCATGTCATCCTTGATGGAGGTCGTTGTGAGGCCATCGGTTGTTTAATTTCTCCATTATATTGTCGGAGATCGCCGGAAGTTTGCTTCTCCATTCATTCACTGGAAGTTACCTAAAATCCCACTACTTATGTTCTTTCTTACCGTGGAATCCTTATCGGAGGTCGTTGAGAGATGATCAGGAGTTTACTTTCTCTGTTATTTCGTTGAAGTACATTGAAGTTTAAAACGTAACTAAATATAAATAGTTAAAGTTTTCGAATATGAAGATTTTTGTACAAATGGATAAAATATGTATGTGAGTGATTCCACATGTATTAGTGTCCATGAAAGTAATCCGGGTTGTACTTATTCTAAACCGCGCACGGGCCCACTTTCCGGGTCCAACCAACCGTTAGCCGTCAATTCTTCCCAGCTCCTACCACCGTCCAATTTAATTGCACGGTCCAGATTCTTCTTCTAGAGGCTACCACGTCAGATTTTGCCACGTGGGGCACCTCACAATACACGGGCCTTTTAAATGCCCAGGCCCACTCGACTCTTCGAAGCCCCTCACGACACTCTCGTCCCCTTCGATACTGCAGGTCACCGCCAACAATGGGGGCGGCCAACGGAGACCCTCAGCTCGCCGTTATCGCCGACGGCGGCGCGAGGGGGCCGGCGGTGTTCCGCGGGACGGAGTACTCCTTCGTCCGCTCCACCGTCGCCCTCGCCCTCTGGCTCGGCGCCATCCACTTCAACGTCGCGGTCGTCCTGACCGTGGTCCTCGTCCTCCCCGCCGGTCTGGCCGCCGCGTCCGTAGAGCACCCCTCTCCCTGAATTCTCTCTATGTGTTCGTACTCAGCCCCTAGCTCACGTCGGTGATTTGTTTCCCTCTGGTCGCCTGCAGGGTTATCGGGTTGCTGCTGATCATCATGGTGATCCCTCTGAATGATAGGAACAGATGGGGCCGGAAACTCTCGAGGCACGAGATTTGAGCATTGATTTGGAAATCTGAGATACCCATTATCTAAATTTTTCTTTTTTTTGAACATTTTTGTTGTTTTTATTGGATTTTTTGTACTTGAATGACAGGTATATTTGCAAATACGCATGTGGGTACTTCCCGGTTACCCTACATGTTGAGGACATAAAGGCCTTTGATCCAAGCCAAGCTTATGGTGAGCTGTTCTTGGATCTTTCTCTTTAATTTCCTGGTTTCTTGATTGTTTTGTAGATTTTATAACTCTGATTTGGGGTTTTATGCAAATTTTTATGCAAATTCAATTGTAATTTTTCTGCAAATTTCATTAAGTATATGTTATTATCTGAAGTGAGGGAAATGAAATGCCAAGTGGGTGGGAATTAGCTTGGGGTTGTTCTAAATAGTTGGGAGTGATTAAGTGCAGTGTTTGGTTACGAGCCGCATTCGGTGTTGCCTATCGGTGTCTGCGCTCTCGCTGAACACACGGGCTTCATGCCCCTTCCTAAAATCAAGGCCCTTGCAAGCAGTGCTGTAAGGTTCTTCTCTCGTGGATCTTGTTCTTTGATTAATTAGTAGATCAAGATCATGGTTGCCTTTTTTTTTTTTTTCTTCTTTTTCCTTATTAATCGTCCATGGTAATTTGGTTAGGTCTTCTACACGCCATTTCTAAGGCAGATATGGACATGGTTGGGGCTTGTCCCTGCAACGAAAAAGAATTTTTATGCATACTTGGAAGCTGGATATAGTTGCATCATTGTGCCGGGTGGTGTGCAGGAAATGCTTCATATGGACCGTGATACTGAGGTATGTCCCTTCATTTTAAATTTGTATTGCATTGTTGTCTTATGATATGCTTTCTTGAGCAATTCTTGACTAATTTGTTGGTAGATGCGTGGGTCCCTTTTACAATGAACAGGACTCATGTGAAGCAAAGTTTGAGAGTTAGGGTTCGGACCGAGCGAAAAAAGAACTGGTTCGGGCGGTTCGGGTTCGACCTACTAGGGCATTTGAAAAAAATTTTCTTAAAAAACAGAAATAGTCAGAAACTCACATCTGATTTGACTAATTCAGGTCTTGTTATGTTGATTTGGGTCTAATTCAGTCAATTCGAGTCTAATTGAAATATGATTAGGTATATTCGGGCTTATACGGCCAGACCGAGTTTGATTCAACTTGTTTAGGATCCGATCTAGCCTATTTGGTATAACCGAATATGAATCAGGCATATTTCGGGTTAGAGGAGGCGTTTCGGTTTTGATCGGTCAAAATCTGAACCGTTTCGGATTCGGGTGGCATTACGGTTCGCATAGTTGAAATCTAAACCGATTCTGGTTCATACGAATCCTTGACACATGATTTGAAGTTTGTTTCTTCTTATGTAAGGGAACCCATGTGATGAGTTCATGCTAGAACCCTACTAGGATGTAAACTAATTAAATTATGTTGTACAGACAAGAAACACTCATAAGTTGGAGGAATTTAATCATTAGGATATGTTTTGATTCAGGAGAGTATAGGGAAGGAAATGGAGATATGGAAAATTATGGATGCTTAAGTGTAGATTAGATGATCATTCCCTTCCACATTTTATTTACCTTTTTTTCTCACTTCCCCAGTATCCTAAGCCCTCCTATAATTTTTTTTTACTCAAGAAAGCAGTCATTGTTGTTTGATTTGTTTTCCGTAGGAATAACTCTGGTTGACTTGAACACTTGCGCATCTAATAACCTAAGATAAATGTTCTATATAAAATTGCCGATGTATTTTCCTTCCCAAATGCAAAGGTTCCTCATCTAGAACAGCTTCAGTTCACAAATCACAATCAACCGTTCAAAATTGTCATAAATAGTTTTGATAGTAGAAACTGACAAGTACTAAATACTTCTGGTGCAGCACCATATTGCTCTTGTACCACTTTGATATAGTGGAAGTGAAAGAAAAGACTACCGGGAACTCCGGTTGCATGAGGAAGAGGAAGAGTATTATCATCTTCTTTGCTAAAAACCTTGGAATCCACTAAGGGTTCTTTGGAATCCACCAAGAGATAAAACTGGAATCCACCAAGAAAATGGAAGAGGAAATCCTCTAATTTTTATTCATCGTTAAACTGAACAACAAGAGAGGATTGGGCCATTTAAATAGGCAACACACCCAAAAGAACACAACTATAATACAATTTGGACTATGACTCCTGATACTAGGACATTCTAAATAATTGTAAAATAAAACATCTTAAAATAATAGGTAAATGACAAACACATCCCGAAGGAGACAAATAAAGCAAAACATAATAACATATAATAAAATATCGAGGGCTCATGCTCTGGTATTTGTGCAAGCAAATTTGCTCCAATAAATGTGCATGTGCGAATTGAGCTCTCCATCAGGAGCGGTACGTCCTGCAACATTTTCACTAAACGGTTAATTTAAAACTAAATAAGGAAGCTTTTGTTAATAAGCAATGGTAAATAAAGAGGATATTTGAGATGACTTGCAATATATGCTGAAAGAGATCCTAAACTAAGAAAAGAACTAGTAAGGTAAAAAAGAAAAATAGTGAAGTTATTAATTACAATTATCCTGATAATGATCATAGTGATAATAGTAGTTATCTTACATTGTCTTTCTAATTGGAATAGTGGTTGGGACCAAGCCTGGTGACTGGATCGCCTCTACCTGCACGTGGCCCAATTATCTTTTTATTTATTTATTTTCTATTTAATTTATCATTTTCGTCCTAATTAATTAGGAAAATTATGAGACTTATAGTGCAAGTCATCTGTTGCATTTTTTTAGTCCCACATTGTATGTGGGGGCTTATTGATGTAAAAAGGTCTCTTATGTAAAGAACTGCTCTCTTCTATCATGAATCAATGAATGCCTAGAATTATGAAAAAAGAAGTTGCTTATTTGCATTGTTGGGTTTCCTGGATATGAATCCATCAGAGGTGGATTCCTCGAATCCGGTGAACTCTGGATTTTCTTCTCTTCTCTCCCCCTATTATTTCTCAAAACCTCGTTTGATTGTTCGATCAACGAAAACGATGACATTGATCCTCTTTTGTTTTTCTCGAAAAGAATAAGAGGGAATTTCAAAAAAGTATTGAAGAAGAATATGAAATGAAGAAGATAGAAAAAGGAGAATAGCTGCACAAGAGGAAGGAGAAGCCGACTCTTCTCTTCCCTCTCTTCCTTTCTCCCCGCAAGGACCAGTCACCAACCTTCCCTCTCTGTGTTTCTTTCACGTGAAACAGAAATGCCGCACGACTCTATTTCGCGGACAACCGAACACACACACACACACACACACACACACACACACACACAGAGAGAGAGAGAGAGAGAGAGAGAGAGAGAGAGAGAGAGAGAGAGAGAGAGAGAGAGAGAGAGAGAGAGAGAGAGAGAGAGAGAGAGAGAGAGAGAGATCCCGTCTCCCCTCGTAGCTTTCGGATTTTTGGGGTACCCCACATCCTAGATTTTCACCCTAGGCACCCCTGTCACAACAACATTATTGCCAAGCGCAACTCAATTTTCTGAAAAGCATATTTCTGTTTTTTTGGGGCTGGTTTGAAGACCTTTTTTGGGCAGAATTCTTCCATGGATTGCGTACATGTATCAAAAAAATTAAGGTGAGTTATTTCGCTTGCCAATCTTCTATTTTACGTGCATAGAGGGTTATTTTATTGGATTCCGAGGGACCCTGTACCTCGTCCCTTATCGAATAGTCTTCTCTGATTTACATTTATGTATTAACCTCTAGTCCAATTATTAATGATGAGGTCTTAAAATTCCCCGTTTGTTTCTATCTAGAGCAATATCCTAATAAATCATGTGTTCAAATAATCGAATCCTTATGTTAAAAATCTAGCCACGTGATCTTAGGGTTACGTCATCCCTTTCCTCCCCCTATTCACGTTTATAACCTCCTTACAGGTGCTTTCTCTGTTCTACTAGCACATGACTGAATCATTGCAACTTATATTCCATGAATTTATCTTCTTATTTTGTTTGGTCTATATATTTCCTCTTTGAATAAGAATTAATAATATCTAGAATGGTCAACAACAGTACCACCAAAGAAATTGCACAAAAATTATATATTGGAATTTTGGGTTTCGTTCCTTAAGAAATGAGATTTTTGAATACCAAATGCGAGTCATGGTGAATTTGCAGATAATGTAAAATTGGCATGAGCCTCAGAGTTCCAACAAAACTATATGAAAGATGGAACCGTCATGTTGATCCTCTTAAATCAACTGTTAATGAAGCATGGAACATGAGAATCTACTCAAGTCTAAATGCTTTTTACAATGGCCTCGTACTCGGTCCAAGTTTGATTGAGCTCGACCTTACTAGAACGGAGTTTAGACGACATTCTAAACATCATATACGGTTCGGTCTTATATTTAAGGCATGAAACCAAAAAGGGTCGGATCTGGGGTTTAAAGGGCCGACCCGAACCCAGCCTAGTTCTATAGATGTAGTCTGTCCAACCTAATTGGCAATGGACTCATGTCTCATATAGCTACACTAATACAGATCAGAACTCTTGAGGGTCCAGGACTCTCGAAACACAAAACATTTGTTACTTTGGATAGACTACATTCAATTGTATCAAAAAACAATCTCGGACAATATATAACAACCCTAGAATCTCGGTGCCTATCATTGGCCCTAACTCTAATTAGGTTTGAAATTTCTCAAACCAGGGTCCGATCCACGTCCGAATCATTTATCCGGGACCCGGGCTTGGGAGTTGTATGCAAAGCCTGATCATAAAATAGGCCAGGTCTGGATCGAAGAAAAAGAATTTGGGTTTAGACCTTGACATAGCTTGAGTTTGGCCTAAACCTGACCCATTGCCAGCCTTTATTACCAATTTTTTTATCTCTAGTTGGGTTGGCTAGATTCTGAGAGCTGAGAGTTCCAGCATAAGGTGGTGTTCACTGGAACTGGGCAACCAGAAAATCTATCAAAAGAAACCTCTGCATAGCAGATCCCTTATTTTTTATTCTCTACACCTTAGAGATAAATGCAATTTCCCTAATTAAATCTTGTGTTCTACACCTCTTTGTATTGAATTGTTCCTAGTGTAGGGGAACCTTGGAGGGTTGCTCTCTGGTTACATGAGCTTAAACTGCATAACGGAGAAGGCAACTCTTCATACTCAGCACTCGCCATTTGGTCTTTTAGGTTTCTTGGCATTGCCTCTATCATGTCAGGTTCCCATGGCCAAGCTTTCGGCACCAATCTTATAGGGCTGACATCAGGTTGACAGCTGGTCAGAAATTCTTGTCTATGTTCCTTATAGTAGATTCCATCTTTTGACTGGGATAAGACTTGGAGGATGAGGTTGGGGATGTTATCTTGTTGGATGAACATTGCCAAGCCATCAAATACAACCTCCTGTTTTAGTATTTTGTATCTGTGCAGTGTTCTTCAATCTTCAGTATCTGATGTTACATTGTGCAGTGCGCACTTTTCTCTCTTGATTTCCTTATATTTTGAACCTGCTCATGTTTTCAATTTCCGAAATCTGCTGTTACATTGTGTATAACTATGTATGTCTCTATATTAATTCCGTGTATTCTTTACCTCCGTAGATTCGTTAGTTAGCAGTATGCTCAGAAATGTGTTCTATGTGATCAATAGGTTGCTTTCCTCAATGCAAGGAAGGGATTTGTACGAATAGCTATGGAGATGGGCCGGCCTCTCGTTCCGGTTTTCTGCTTTGGTCAGGTAAGTTTATCTTCCTATATCACATAAACTCTTCTCTTCTCAAAATAAAAAAAAAATAAATATAAGTTAAAAATAAACACATACTCTCTCTCTCTCTCTCTCTCTCTCCCCCTCTCTCCCTCCCTCCCCCCCACTTCTTCTCTCTCTCTCTCTCTCTCTCTCTCTCTCTCTCTCTCTCATACAGGATGGTTTGGTAAACATCGTCATGCTATGTTCAGTTTGTAGCCTAGTCTAAAATATTCTTGTTGTCGAGCATCTCCCTTCCTCTGATTTTTAAACAAATAATATCTCAATATTGAATTTGTTAGATGATAATTGTAGTTCCATTCACATGCCTGAATTTGTTTGTGTATTCTTGAATGCATTTTCTTGCATGTTGGTGTTTATGCTATTGCGACAGCAATTTTGATGCCAAATCTTTCCATTTTTACTTGGGTACAGAGTAATGTTTACAAGTGGTGGAAGCCCAGTGGGAAATTATTTGTCCAGATTTCTAGAGCAATCAAGTTTACTCCTATTATCTATTGGGGGAGATATGGGTACCTAGTTGGATCTCTCTCTCATGTTTTACACAAACAACTGATAGAGTAAATGGAATTTAACCTTTAATATTTTCTCGTGTTGTAATGCAGAACTCCTATACCATTTCGACAACCCATGCATGTTGTGGTGGGGAGACCCATTGAGCTCAAGAAAAATCCCCAGCCCACCGTGGACGAGGTACAAAACCCTGTTTGATTATTTTTTCCTGTTCATGCGTGTGCGTGTGTGTAAAAAATAGATAACAGCACCTGCGACTTAAAACAAATCTAATGAATGCTTTCTAAGTCATAATACCAACATAAAATTTTATTACTTAAAAGATATGATTTAGTTTTACTTTTATCATATTTTTATGTAAAGTCGTATTTCATATAATTAATAATTATTAATGTTTTAGTTAAAAAAATTTGATTGTGTCCTATGCAATTAAATTATAGATTTTATTTATTATGATGTAACTTATTTAATATTAATTTAGATTAAATATTTAGAGGTGAGGGGAAGTGCGATGCTGATGTGGCATGCTTAGTCACTTTCTCCAGAATCCGGAACTCTGACTTCGGCATTTTTTATCCGAAAGTCAAGACACCTCAAAATGGGGGAAGTGGGGGTGCTAGAAAGTGGCTGTTCCAACTTGCGGAGGTACTTACAGTGAAATAAACAGCTGAAGTGGCTTACTTTGTCCACTTCGGGGGCCAAACGCCCCCTTATTGTCTGTAGATTCAACCATTCAAGTAATTTGCTCCTATGATGTTTGTATCCACATAGGTTTTTTGGGGGACTTAGTAAACAATCCCCGACAAGATATCAGTTTTAGCAAAAGGACATCCATATTTTAAGGACGAAAATGCCCCTCATTGTGCTTCAAATTTTCATTTCAATGCCACTCATTTCTAAACTAAACCGAATCCTAAACCCTAAGATCTATAGGCCATGGATGAATCCTAGACCTAATCCGAACCGAACCCCTCCGTCTGCCAGCCGTGGCGGCGGCGAGCAGCTGCAACTTGCGCTCGCCGCCGCCGCCGTATCCGCTGCTCGTCATCGAGAGAAAACATGAGAAAGGGGAGTGCATTTTCGGGTTTTGGCGGCTCTTTTCACCGATCTAATCTTTTGACCAGGGACCTTAGGTGAAAGGCATCCGTTGCGTGTTATTTTCAACCAACCAATCTGTTGTCAGGGGACCCTAGACACATTTACCTCTTCTTTTTTTTTTATGGACGTAGTAGGATCTTCTAACGGATGCATTAAACACATCGAGAAGCAATGAAAATATTCCTTGGAAGTGAACAAGATCCTATTGCTCTCATGCATGACAAGTGTATTGATATAGAAACACGGGGTACTTATATTCGTTTTTTAGTAGGAGGGAATGCTTGAATGCTATGAGGGGAGCGTGATAACCCTATCCGTGGAAAGCACAATAGAATAGGATTTTCAGTTTCAAAGATTTAACATCTGTGCCCCGAGTGTTTTCCGAGTGTTTCTAGTAAAGAATCTCTCTTATTGTTTGTTTGGCAGATCAACGAAGTTCATCAGCGGTTTATTATGGCCCTCCAAGAGCTCTTCGAGAAGTACAAAGTGAGAACCGGTCATGCCGATCTCCATCTGAGAGTTGTGTAATCTCAACACCACGGTCATGTTTCTCCCTGGTGCTGAGTTGGATGATTGGTTCACGTCCTTCAAGGAAATCAAACTTTCGAGTGGCAGTTCGGGTGTTGTAGTGGAATCTCACCATTAGTCTCTATAGCGCTCATCATACTCAAGATCATTATTGTATTTTATGATTATGATTATATCACGAAAAAATAAAACATGCCTTTTGTAATGATCAGTATAGGAGTTTGGGCATTTCAAGTTCACTGTCAATTGTCTCTTGATGATTATACAATTACGATTATATGTTTAGCATATACTTTTTAAAAGTGTTAGTCTCTTGTGAAAGCGAGAGAGAGAGAGAGAGAGAGAGAGAGAGAGAGAGAGAGAGAGAGAGAGAGAGAGAGAGAGAGAGAGAGAGAGAGAGAGAGAGAGAGAGAGTCACTCAATGGGGGGCAATGACCGACATGAGATGGGCTCACCCACGGTGAACATTCCCCCAGAAAGGACTAAGGTATACAGTAAGGCTAAGTATATACACACACTAACACATCAGATTCTGAATTCTTGTACGATAAGAATAATGGATAACTCGTGCTCTTAGATTGAAATACAGAAGATAAGATTCTGGTCCCACTAACGATTATGATTTGCAGGGAAAACAGTACCCTTTAGATTTTGAAATTCATCTAAAGATATTGCCAATCTTATTTATAACATCAAGTCCACATCTAGCAAACTCCAATCATCCCAATGATGGTGGTGATGAAATGCAGAGGGGGGATGGAGACCATGGCGCTTCAGTTCTTTTCCAGCAGACCTATTTCTCGATAGTACTCGACGGTATCGGTGAGGGTTTCTTTCAGAGTCCTGCATTCCCAACCCAGCATCTTTAATTTCTCGGAAGTCATCCGAGCATCTTGATTTGCCTCGGTAAAGCTACCATCAGAAAGGAAAGATCAATAAAAGTTCGAAAAGAGCATGCTAGCTTTCATATGAGTTGATGAAAAACAATGTTCTACTCACTCTTGGTAGCTGTAATTAGGGTACATGCTCTTTAGCTGATTGACCAAGTCATTGAGGTAGGTCGGATGAGGCGCACATATGTACCTTCCGGATGCTTCCGGCTTCTCGTACACCAGAAGCAGCACCTCAGCCACATCTCGAACATCCACGAAGTGCCAGACTCTGTCCTCCATCGGCCCGATAACTCCTGTTCGTAATCGGGTTGAATAGAAGTGAGCTCGGAAACAAAGCAACACTATTCTCTGTAAAAATTCGCGAATAATTCATGAACCTGGAGGCAGGCGAATTATTCTCCCCGAATAACACACGGATAATTCACGAATCTGTCTGTTTTTTTTATATGGTGCTTATTTTATATTAATAATGAATAAATCTTAATATCTATTTATATAAAATTATTTATGCAATATTTATATATATCTTATGTTTTAGGTTTCCGAAATTTTGGCAAATTCATTCAGAACCTTTTGGATTTTTCCCGAACTACGAATTTTACCCCCTCGCCGAATTATCAGAATCTGTTACAATGCTCAGAAGCCCAATGCCAAGGAACTTGGTAGTGGAGCAAAGAAAGACCTTTGATAATGCTGAAGAGAAACATGCTGCTAGCATTCAGCGTCGGCTGCAGCAGCGGTCCGAAAACCATAGACGGGCAAACCGTTACGACATCGAGTCCAGTAGTCTGTGCATACTCCCAAGCGGCTTCTTCCGCCATCGTCTTCGAAAGGGAATACCAGTTCTGCCAACATCACATGTAGCATGAATGGAGAGTTGGAATTAGTTATAATGAACCAATCTTCATTCATTATTTCAGTTTTCGCTGTAGAATAGGGCTTGTTTGGATTTGATTCTGCATCGATCAGATTAATTCCTGCAGAATCGGATTCCAGGAGAATCCAAAAGCGGAAGCTGGAAGCTGCACTCACACGCTTCTTCTAGATTCTACGGGAATCAGCTTCTGGCACTGCATCCGAACAAGCTTTTGTAGGAATGTGATTTCCGCAGAATCAAGAATCAGAACCTGGGGGACTGAAACTCAAATCAGGTGCTAAGGTCTAAGGCCAATATGTAGCATATTGATTTTTCATTTTTTGCGAAAATATAAAAAGTTGTGCTGTCTTGTGATTCCGAAGAAAATTGTGAACTCCAGTCCTGAATTTACGTTACCTCGATTTTCTTGCAGAATTCCTTGTCCGACCAGCAATCCTCGTCCATGGCCTTACCTTGCGGCCAGCTTGGATTCATTTCGATGGCAGCGGTTGATGACACTATGACTACTCTCCTGACATTTGCCTCGAAGCATGCCTTGAGTACATTTAGAGTACCCGTCACCGCAGGAGTAATAATTTCTGACTATAAGTAAAAAGATGATTAATCCATGTTAAAAATAGACAAATCCGCAAAGTAGTCGTAAAATTCGCAAATAGTCCGTGCATAATTCAGTAAAAAATCGCACATTGTTTTTTTTCAAAATCCGAAAAATATTCTAGCTATGATTAGTAACTATTCTCATACATAGACTAACTGATGCAACATAGCAAAATAAATCTACTACCATTATATTTAACAATGCGCGAATCTTGCCTCAGGATCGGCAACTTTGGTTATAGGGATAGGACTCGCAACATGGAAGACTCCAACGCATCCGGCAATGGCTGCTGATAAAGCATCGTTGTCGAGCAAGTCCGCCTTCGAGAGCTGCAGGTTTTCCGAGGCCTTCTCAAACTTCTTCAAGTGAGCATTTTTTTCGTCGCCTGAAACCCATTTCAATGCAATTTAGTGTTATAATACACCCCATTTCACATTAACCCTGAACTATGCTCCGTCTGCATTTAGCCACATCCGTCAACTTTTTATCCAGAAAATATGATGATTGATTTCCAATAAGACTCGATCTTTAAAATACTTAACTTATACTTACTGGGACGTGTTGGAGATTTTCAAATTGTTCAATATTTAACTATTTTAGTTGGGATTCTTTCAGCAAAGTTTTGAGACTTCTTGGTTAGTGAGTGACTAACAAGGAGGGAGATCATGGGTTCAAACTGGAAGATATGCCAATTTTGGACAAATAATAAAAGTTGCGCCTACGCGGCAAGGTGATGTGCAATGGGCGATGCGGTACATGTGCGTGCGTGCGATTGGGTGTTTAGATGCTCACTTTGCACTTAGCACGATGCATCGGTGCGAGTCGCTTGAGGAGTCTTTCTTATGATAGGCTAAGTCCAGTTGGGATAACTCAAACCCGAGCTGAGTTGGCATAATGGTTACAACCTGGAGGTTTGGGCAGTTAGATCCAAAGGATGCCAGTTGGTCAGTTGGGTCCAAAAGGGTGCCATAAACACTTGTTTGGGTTGGCGGTTGTGAACCATCGGCCTGAGCGGATGCGACAATCCAAATGGGAGGGGCACCTGCCTGGGCAGTTGCAACCATCCACCTAGGCGGATTGGCACCCATTGGATTGGAAACCATTGCATCTGTTGATATTCATGTGGTGCCTCGAGCCCTATATAACCAGACTCATTTCAGCCCTATTGGTACTCCGAATCCTATTCGAATTTTCTCTTTTCTTTATTCTCTGCCAGAGAAACCCGTGTCGTAGATTCCTGATAGTGAATTCTTTACCATTGCTGAGTGCAGTCTCACAAAGGTTGACGTATCTTGAGAGTGGTTCACGAGAGACCCGACAACAACAAGTGGGTGCGAATAACGCTTTAAGAAAAACGGATTATACGTGCTTCAGTCTTTAATTAATATTATTTTCTCTGTCTCCATGATCACGATCCACAAGTTGTCCAACATGATGAGTGTTTTTTCAAAATAAAAGTTGACAGAGGGGGCTAAATGCGGACGAAGCATAGTTCAGGGTTCAAATTGTAAAAAAAAAAAAAAAGAGACCAATATGAAATGAGGTGCATAGTTCAGTGGAAGTTTTCCAAAGTTGCCATCGATGAACTAATAGAGATGTGCCCAAAAACAAGTTCAACATATAAAACTGTGGTGAATATTAGAAGGAAAGTGCAAACAATCCGAAAAGGCGGCCATAATTATCCAACTTATATGGAATTTCTTTCTTGAGTTGGAGTTCATAAATATAAACGCAATAAAAAAGATCGTGACATTTTTTTTGGCAACGAAGGGGCAACAATCGTGCCGGATTTTAATGTTCCAATATGAACTGCATATTAGAGGAGTGTGGTTTTTGAGGGTTGATTTTTAGAGATAACTCTGATTTTACTTTCGCTAGCTCTGAGAATGTTGAGACTATGCTCGTGTGCATTCGGGTTTTGGAGAGAACCAGATATTCCTCCAACTTTGGTGCAGAGGTGGTTCTTGAGGGTCAATACTTGGGATAATCGTCCAACTGCATCCTAGCGAGGTTGAGTTGGTTTTGTCATACAGAAAGGTGCGCAAGTATTTTCCCGGAAACTCATCGACGGCACAGAGACAAGTTTGGAGCAGAGTTTCGTAAACCAATGTCATGGGAGTCCTTTGGTGTATTATCAGCAAGCTAGTCTCCGGAAGGAACAAAATATATGTGATGACTACCAGTAGCAGCATGTTCTCGGACAAAGTGATAGTCCAACTCAATGTGTTTGGTGCGGGCATGAATTACTAGGTTTGTCACCATGTAAGTTGCGCGAGGTTATCACATAAAAGATAGACTGGTGAAGTATATGGAGCTCTGTTATTGCTTGCAAGGTCTTATCTTTGTCGATTTAATTTATGCGTTTAAACCAATATGTGAGAAATTACATGTAAGTCATTTTATATTGAGTCGGGGTAGTATATTCATTCCTAAACTGAAGATTAGTCAAGTGCATCATACCGATTCAAGATCATCTGAAGACACAGTAGTTCATCACACGGCCTTAGATGCTCATTTGAGAGACGTGAGATGGATTAGATTTACCGGGATAGAATAGGATTTCTCGATCGCATCGATTTACATATATTTTTATTGGTTTTATGTTTTACATGTTTTTCGAGGATTTGACACGATTACAAAATGATTTCCATTTTAGAGCAAGGTACAAAATCTCGAAAAAGTTCACGAAATATCTTGGTTTTCTCAGAACTTGGCACGAAATTCCTATTGAGATATTGAACGGAATGAAAATCACGATAATATCGTGATATATTTGTCGGCACGAAATATCACGATATTTCGTGAAAATTTTGAGATATTTCAAAAAAATTTAAGATATTTCGGGATTTTGGTACCGAAATGTTGGGATTAACTGGTTATAAATAGGGGCTGGGGTTTTCATTTTCAGCAGCTTGTTTACATATAATAAATCAATTTATTTTTATTTTCTCTATTTACTTTAAGTTATTATATTTAAATAAGCAAATACCCCTTCTATTTGATTTCAATAAAAATATCAAAAAATCGAAAACCAAGTGAATCAAAATATACCCTTTGAATTTTAGTTGGAGAAAACAATTTTTTTGATTTTTTATAAAATTTGTATGTTGAGAAAAGTGGTCAAATCAACTCATTTGCGCTGCTTGGTACGGAGCTCCCAGCTTCCGATCTTAGCGATACAACGGCCCTTTGAGTTCCCCTGTCAACACGACTCCGAGGGAACAATTGAACTTAACTTCAACTCGAATCCAGAAATGGAAGACGACATCGTAATCTCCTCCTCCTCAAATCAGGTCTGAAAATGACCCTAAGATTTGAAGAGGGTGAAGGAGTTGGTCTTGGGTTTTTCTCATAGAGCTCACTGGTTTCAGCAATGGCAGAGAGGGGAAGAAGAGGAGAAGGCTCTGGTTTTCTCTGTTTGCAGTGAATCCGAAAGGCTGAGGCTCTACCTATTTAATAAGCCTTGAGATAAGTTAATTTATTACCTGTTGACCGGGGGAGCGGCTCGAGGTGGCGACTGACGTGGATAGGTTGTGACATGACTGTTGGGTGGCTGGTGAAATGATGACTCACAAAGATCTACCAGAAGCCTGAAAGCCCATTCTCGTCCACGCGGCTTGCGAGCCACGGACCCGGGCCCGGCTCGTCTCGGTGCGCGTGTGTGTGCTGTGTGAGGCCTTGGGCTTATAAGATCTTTAGCATCCACTTGGAGGGGCTACCCTTATAAACACACTACTTGTTCTTCCCCTTACTTATATGAGACTAAATCTAGGAGAGTTTGTAAAATAATAGTTGAGGCCAAGTTTTGATCCCTTGAACTGCACCATAATAAAAACCCCTTTTATGTGCACCCTATTAGCTACTTGATCTATTTGTTTTATTTGTTAAAGAGGAGTGTGTAATAAAGTTTAATTTTATACCCAACAAGAGAAAGGTGGAAGGAGGGAAATTAAGGATGGCAGTGACGAGCATAGCATAATCAGGCCCTAAATCATGGAGGATTGAGGAGACAAGATCATTATTGGATACAGGCTCGGAAAATGGTAGAAAGGGCGTTGACGAGAGATTTGACTTATTTAAGATACTCTAAGATTGTTTTGTTGCCCTTTGAGATGGAGAGAAGCTGTAAACGAAGTCGGGTTGCATTGGCAAGGGACTATTGTGAGAAATTTTAAAGAAGTATTCCCCAAATAGCACAAGAGTTAGTACATCCAAGAGCTTGAGAGAGAATATATTTTGTGAGTGTGGCATTAATGAGGCTCAAAAGGGTTTGGTCAGTTTGAAACAAGGGAATACAATCAGTGTTACACGGCCAAGGAAGTGTAGTACGTGTGTTTTTATTGGCGTCTCCGACCACTGGTCGACAACGGTATGACAGACTCCCGATAATGATCCGGTGAACCTTCTGTGCTTGACGCCGATCTGACGACCAAGTAGTCGACGGCGGAATCCATTGTACCAAAATCTTTTGTGGTATTTACGAATGGAGTCGTTTTAGGTATTAAAAATTTTGATGCCAAAAATAAAAGTATTAAAAATTCCACATGTATTTATTTGTAATAATAATTTCCAATTAAAGGACGTAAAAATTTCGGAATTCCAAATACTTATTAAAAGCCCACGTACAACTTTTACTTCGAACTCAACAGATCACATTACTTCGAGTACCTTTGCCTAATCATTCCCTTTCTTGACTAGGGCAATAGATGGGCCCCACACAACCTTAGGCCCATCGAGTCGGGCCCAATTCATGTCTCCTGTAGGGTTAAAGTTTTTTTTTGAAAACCCCTCCTAAAGGAGGGAGGGTTTGGCAGACCCCAACCAGAAATCATTAATAACTAAGATAACAGGTAGTTACAAAAACTGGTAGTTTCCGCCCCTAGTTTGTCTCTCCAAGGCACAATCCAAGCGCGGAAAAAGAAAATCACCGAAAGCCGCAGCTTTTGTAGGGTTAAAGCTGGCATGGGCCTTGGGCCGGCTAGGCTCAGACACTCAAACCTAGAAGTATTTTGGGTCAGGTATGGGTAACTCCTAAAGCAGCCCAAACCCGAAGCATTGTTGTTTGTGTGTAGTATGAAATTTTAAGCATTAGTGCATTGATATAAATTGCGCAAGTACCATTTTTTAGGGTAAATTACACTTTGCCCCCTGAAGTTTAGGTCAAAAACACTGAACCCCCCAATAGTTTAAAAACTGCATTTCCCCCTTTTAATTCAGTTTTGATCAGATAAAAATGACCAAATAAGGTGATTAAGTAGTTGACAAAAGGGGGCATTGTGCTAACATTTCAAACTTTAGGGAACGATTTGGATCAAAATAAACTACAAGGGGGTTAAGTGTTTTGAGCTAAACGTTATGGGGCCAAAGTGTAATTTATCCTTTGTACGTTTTAAGTATACCAAGCTAAATGTCTGGGCTTGCCTCTAGCTTTGTCTGGGCTTAAGCGTGTTGTGAGGTTTCAAACTGGGCATGGGACAAGCCCGAAGTATCCGATTCATGCCTGGGTTTGTCTGGGCACACATTGACAAGTTCAGACCAGGACCGGACTGGGGAGTAACCAGAAGCTCAACTAGGAGTTTAGGAACACATTCAAACATGAATCCCAATATACTTTCATCAACCCTACTGATATGAAACTATGAATCAAGAAGAGAAACATGGAGGAAAGAGTTAGGTACTTGGATCTCTGGCGGTTCCATGGACCTTGTAGCCCTTGGCGAGGAGGAGCTTGACCAGCCATGAGGCGACGTACCCTCCGGCGCCGGTCACACACACCCTCCTCCTCTCTTCCACCACCTCCATTCCTCTCTCTCTCTCTCTCTCTCTCTCTCTCTCTCTCTCTCTCTCTCTCTTCCTTAATATAAACTCCAAGTTTTTTGGTTTCCTATTATAATCTCCAAGATGGCAAGATTGTGGAGTTCCATGCCCAAACAGATGTAGCCCAGAGCCCAGGCTCACAGAGGATAAATGGGCCCCCCCACGTGTTACCATCATGGGCCTTGGACCTTATCTGCCAAAGGGTTTTGGACGCATCAGCACTGGAAGACTGGTTGCTGTTTGGCCTCACGCCTGTATCCTGGCACGTGAAGCACGATGGCGGGGATCCTGGCACGTGCAGACCCACGATAATTGTTTTTTTTTTTTTCTTTCTATTTTGGTGAGAAACTTCATGCATCTGCAAGAATCTCCCGACATTTGCAGAGAATCTGCCCTTTTAATATTACTAGTAAGAAACCCGGACAATATATAAATGTGCTTAATGCACACCATTTGACAAAGGTGACATCGCAACTGTTCGAAGAAGTGCGAAAACTTAAGTGAGTGTGATTCACTTGTTAGAGAGAAAGAAAGAGAGATTAACATCAAATGATCATTAAATGTCATTGAATGAAAATTTATCATCTTTATGTTTTTAAACGCTTTTAAAAGAGAGCCGCGTTCACACACGGAAGAAGAATTTTACATTTTTAAAAGACGTCCACGTGTCACAACATAGGAGAGAGGCTTCCATTTTAATATATACTAGTAAGAAACCCGGGATATGCCCGAATATGCTTGATGCATGCCATTTGGCAAAGACGATATTGCAACTATTCAAGGAAGTGTGAAATATGAAGTGAGTGTGATTCACTTGTTAGAGAGAGATTAACATCAAATGACCATTAAATATAAATAAATAAAAATTTATCATCATTATGATAGGTTTCTAAATGGATTTAAAAGAGAGCCGTGTTCATACACGGAAGAAAAAATTTAGCTCGTTAAAAGACGTCCACGTGTCACAACACGGGAGAGAGGCTTCCATTTTAGTAAATACAAGTAAGAAACCCGGGCAATGCCCGGATGAACTTGATGCACACCACTTAGCAAAAACATCACAACCGTCCGAATAAGTGTGCAATCTTCAGAGATTACGATTCACTAATCCAAGTGTGATTCACTTGTTAGAGAGAGAAAAAGATATTACTAATGAATTTTCTAATTAACATCAATTGATCATTAAATACAATTGTATGGGGTATTTATCATCTTTATATTAGATTCTAAATAAGATTTATGAGAGAATCGCGTTCACACATGAGAGAAGGATTCTGGTTCTTTAAAGTGGTCCATTTGTCATAGAACAGAAGAGAGGACTCCATTTTTGTCATCAATGTCCGGATGAGTTTAATGCATGTCATTTGGCACAAACGACATCACTTGTTAGAGAGAGATAGTAACATTAAATCCCTTTGAATGAGTATTTATCATCTTTATGGTAGGTTTTTAATAGGATTTAAAAGAGAGCCGCGTTTACACATAGAAGAAGGATTCTAGTTCTTTAAAAGACGTCCACGTGTCACAACACGGGAGAGGCTTCCGTTTTAGTGTGTATATATATATATATGTATATATATATATATATATATATATATATATATATATATATATATATATATATATATATATATATATATATATATATATATATATATATATATATATATATATATATATATATATATATATATATATATATATATATATATATATATATATAGGGATTTGCTTGAATGCGGCATGCGGTGCGTGCGGCATCGCACCGCAGCCGTGTGATGCACGCGCTGCGTGCATGCGATGCACGCAGCAGTGCATCACACGGCTGCGGTGCGATGCCGCACGCACCGCATGCCGCAGCATAGCAGCCCCCTATATATATATATATATATATATATATATATATATATATATATATATATATATATATATATATATATATGGGTCAGGATCCTGTGCCTTAAAATTTTGCCATTGTTTTTTGCCATCGATTTTGGTTTGATGTCCTAGAGGGTTTAGAATGAACTGGTTTTTTGTAGATGTAATCATCCCACCTTAGATAGAACATCCACAAAAAATCAGCATATTCTAAAACTTCTAGGGGCATCAAATATATAATAAAAGTTAACGGATAAAAATGGACGGTGAATAAAGCTTGTAATATTTGATGCCCCTAGAAGTTTTAGAATGTGTTGATTTTTTGTGGATGATCTTTCTAAGGTGGGATGATTACATCCACAAAAAATTAGCTCATTCTAATCCCTCTAGAACATCAAATCAAATCGATGGTAAAAAACGATGGCAAAAATTTAAGGCACAGGATCCTGACCCATATATATATATATATATATATATATATATATATATATATATATATATATATATATATATATATATATATATATATATATATATATATATATATATATATATATATATATATATATATATATATATATATATATATATATATATATGGGCATGCTATAGTGCGGTATGCGGTACGTGCGGCACTGCATCGCAGCCGTCTGATGCACGCGTTGCGTACATGCGATGCACACAGCGGTGCATCAGACGGCTACTATGCAGTGCCACACTTACCGCATTCCGCATTATAGCATGCATATATATATATATATATATATATATATATATATATATATATATATATATATATATATATATATATATATATATATATATATATATATATATATATATATATATATATATATATATATATATATATATAGAGAGAGAGAGAGAGAGAGAGAGAGAGAGAGAGAGAGAGAGAGAGAGAGTGAGAGAGAGAAAGTAGTGATACATTGCGGCCGGGGTTAGCGTGCGGCTTTCGTGCGGCGGGCTGGGGGGTTTAAAGGCCGCCCGATCATCCGATCCAACGATCGGGATTCAACCCCCCACCGACCATCGCTGTTACTGTGGCGGCCACAGTAACAGCGATTTCGGTGGGGGGGGGGGGGGGTTGAACTCTGGCCATTCGATCATCGTGAATCGAATGGCCTAAATCCTTTCCGCCCCGATTTTGGTGGTCCGAATGAACTCCGGCCGTCTGATCGGCTTGAATCGAACGGTCCAAATTCTTTCTGTCCGGTTAAAAAGTGTAGTCGTTCGATTGAATGATCGAACGGATAAGATCCCGTGGGAAACAATCGACAAAAAATAATGATTACTATCATTACTTTTTGTCCTATTCGATTGTTTCCCACAGGATCTCATCCGTTCAATCATTCGATCGAACGGCTACACCTTTTAATCAGGCGGAAAGAATTTGGGTCGTTCGATTCACGCCGATCGGACAATCGGGATTCAACCCCCCACCGAAATCGCTGTTACTGTGGCCGCCACAGTAACAACGATGGTCGGTGGGGGGTTGAATCCCGATCGTTGGAACGGATAATCGGACGGCCTGTAAACCCCCCGGCCCGCTAACCCCGGCCGCAATGTATCACTGCTCTCTCTCTTTCTCTATATATATATATATATATATATATATATATATATATATATATATATATATATATATATATATATATATATATATATATATATATATATATATATAGAGAGAGAGAGAGAGAGAGAGAGAGAAATGCTATAATGCGGCATGAGGTAAGTGCGGCACCGCACTATAGCCGTCTGATGCATCGCTGCGTGCATCGCATGCACGCAGCACGTGCATCAGACGGCTGCGGTGCGATGCCGCACGTACCGCATGCCGCATTATAGCATACCCCTATATATATATATATATATATATATATATATATATATATATATATATATATATATATATATATATATATATATATATATATATATATATATATATATAGGGAGAGAGAGAGAGAGAGAAATGCTATAATGCGGCATGCGGTAAGAGCGGCACTGCACTGTAGCCATCTGATGCACCGCTGCGTGCATCGGACGGCTACGGTGCGATGCCGCACTACCGCATGCCGCGTTATAGCTTGCCCCTATATATATATATATATATATATATATATATATATATATATATATATATATATATATATATATATATATATATATATATATATATATATATATATATATATATATATAGAGAGAGAGAGAGAGAGAGAGAGAGAGAGAGAGAGATGCTATAATGCGGCATGCGGTAAGTGCGGTGCGGCACCGCACTGTAGCCGTCTGATGCACCGCTGCGTGCATCAGACGGCTGCGGTGCGATGCCACACGTACCGCATGCCGCATTATAGCATGCCCTATATATATATATATATATATATATATATATATATATATATATATATATATATATATATATATATATATAGAGAGAGAGAGAGAGAGAGAGAGAGAGAGAGAGAGAGAGAGAGAGAGAGAGAGAGAGAAATGCTTGAATGCGGCATGCGGTGCGATGCCGCAGCATAGCATGCCCTATATATATATATATATATATATATATATATATATATATATATATATATATATATATATATATATATATATATATATATATAATTCTTTGATATCGACGGTTGTCCCGAAACCTTTCACGCAATAGACCCACTTGGAACTCAGACCAATCTCTTAGGGACTACACATTGATCCACTCAAAAATTTTCCTACACAGTCCTGGGTAAAAAGGGGAGGAATTGAATTCACAACCTCCTTACCAAAGCATTAGTTGCTTACCAACTCCCCTATCCCCTGATGGGTTTTGTGTTTATTGTAATCTCTTAGAGTGTCATAAGCTATGGCTGTAGCTATCGGTGGTGTCAATGCAGTGGACTCCGCAGTGTGACAATGGTGCTGCACATTGGTTTGCGAAGGAAGCACGCCGCAATGGTGCGGAAGGTTATTGATAGTCTATTATTTTCTGATGCTATGTCTTCCCTAGTTTGGAAAGACCTCTAGGTTATTCTGTAATGACCATCTCCCAACTTACCAAAATAAAAATGGTATATAATTTCCTAAAAAAAGGTTGACACATCATGGACTTCCACACTCACTCAAATAAATCTAGTAATCATTGCCCATATTTTTTAGAAAAATATTTTTCATTCATCGTGTTTTCCTTCCGAATCAAGCCATCCTGATGTGGCACATGATCCGATGAACATGAAGATGGCATGGTCTGAATGAAAAATCGAATGGCTGAATAGCATTGCTTTATTTCATATGAGTTCTCATTGATGAACTTATTGCTACTTCTCACAAAAAGCTTAGGTGGATCCATGTGTTCATTGATTTTTTTTTTCTTTCTATTTTAGTCAAAGATTCCATGTTTTAATTGTTAAGTCCTTTGATATTTATTTTTTACCCTTCTTTAACAGTTTGAGCTTTTAGATGAGTTGGTAAGTCAACTTCTATAATTCTTGCGAATCCCCTTTATTGATTAGCCTATGATTTCTTTTATCGACAATTTGTCCGTGAGTGCGGGCAATGAACATGATTGAGATTCGATTAACATACATAATATTATAAAGTAAGGGGGTTCGGTTGCATGTTGTTTCTCCAAAATATCATCGGAACAAGTGGCGGCATACCGATAAATGACAGGAAAAGCAAGTTTGATCGAGTCAATAATAAATGTTGGCACATGGATTTTTTGAGGACGGGCGCACCATGGAGGTCCCGGGTGCATAGCAAACACTCCTCCTGACTAGCTCCTTCACTGACTTGACATAGGCCTGGGCCAATCTGAGCTCCGATACCACTTGTAGATACCCTTATGCCCCAAAGCCTGGGCTGTATGGGGAGGTTAACAGAGGGTACATGAAAGAGATGACCTTTTTACCTTTAACTTTTGTCTTCGGTCTTCCTCTTTATCCCATTAGCTGTAGCTTCTCACCTGTAATCAATCATTGCTCAAACTTAAGCCGTTGGATCAAGACTCATTGGGAAGCATCATACACTTTCCAATTAGATTACTTTTAGATTTGTTATATTCCTTTCCTCCCTTTTCTATTTCTCAACCATGTCATTCGTGCATGGTAATCATCATCATCATCATCATCATTATTATTATTATTATGTTTTTTGAGATCGGTGGGTGGTTCCAAACCTTTCAGGCACTGGCCTACTTCGGGCTCGAGCAAATCCCTCCGACAGTGAAGCTCGACGTCTCGACCCACTCGGTAATTCCCACTACACTCCTGGGTAAATCAAGGGGTGGTGGAGTTGAACGTACCCACTACCTGTTCGCCTAAACATCAGTTGCTTTGCAAACTCTCCTATCCCCTGGTGGGTTGGTTATGACCATTATTATATACGAAGTTGGTGAAGCAAGTGATTGAATTTTAGGCTCTTTTTGTTTCAAAGTATCCGGTGTAGTAAGTCTCTTTGAGGTAAATACTAAAATACAGTGCATGGCTTGCCTTATTTGTTTTGCAGTATCCGATGCAGTAAGTCGATTTGGTGTCTCTGGAATATCTCGTAGTTGAGGAAACTCAATACCCCAAATAAGCCATAAGGCGAATACTCGTACATATAATGCTCATAATCATAATACCTTAAGATACTTCGAACCAAACAGGGCCTTAGTTTTTGTTTTTTGAAATGAGTTTTATGCCGGATTTCAAGTTTTGAAATAAACAATTTCATCCTCAGTTACTGTTTCTAGTGGGGGTGTGATTATGATAAAATTTTTCTTCTTTGGGTATTCAATGATGATGATGATGATAAACACATTGAAATGTTGACTTTGATCATTTTTTATTGTTTCTGGGTAAGACCAGATTGAATCATCATTCAATTTGTGTGCTGAATTGCTTGGTCCTTGAATTGATAATTCTAAGTTTATAGGTATTACCTGTGGCTTCATCAATGAAAAGAAAAATCTCTATTGAACCCTAATTGAAGGGGGAACTTAATAGAGTTTTCTCCTTTTAAAAATTATAGCACTAGTTTCTAATATAATATTTCTCTAAAATTTATTATCGATCTACCACAGGTTATTAATCAATCATCTAGTTTTTGCTACTTTAGCGACAATTGGAAGGGATTATGGTTTTTTTTTTTCTCGCAACAGGTGTTCTATCCAAGGTGATGGCCTTTGAACACAAAGAAGAGAAGAGAAGACTTTGTTGTGCTATGCTCAATGTGAATATCTAAGCAAGCCGTGCTTATATTAACCATAAAGTTTGTTTCAATAATATGGATAGTGGGTGGTTATAGCCACACCAAGTATTAATATGGGATATATATCGTTACAAGGTTATGGATTGTGGGTGGTTACAAAAGATAACCACACTAGACAGTAACAAATCGTAATTGTACTAACGATGAATTAAAGAAACATCGAGGGTGTGGGGGAAAATCTTCGTGCCGACCCGAAGACCTCGCCTCACCAGTCAATTGGAGTTGAAGTTGACGTCGAAGATCGTTGGTCGATCTGTTGATCGAAGTTGAAGTTTTTGATATGTAAACAGAGAGATACAATCAGAGAGAGAGTTTGACACGAGAAGTGATCTCGGAGTTTAGCCGAAGCCTACGTCTCCGTGCTATAGGGTGCAACCCGAATTCACTAACACTTTTCTCAAAGTAACCTCGACAGGCCGAGTGCTACTGAAGCCTTCTTGATCTCTTCACAGACAAAAAGATGATCAAGTAGAGGTGAAGGGTGAGAAGATAGAAATTCCAGAGCTCTGGTTCTGAAAATCAGATCTCAGAGTGGAAAATGGATTTCGGATCCTTTTTACATTCGAAGTCTCTGCTATTTATAGGATTCTCTGGTGGTAAATGGCGGTTTTCTGCTGTCGTATCTGGGGATCCTCCAGGTAAGGCTGGTGGGTCCCGCTGTTGTCTTCGGGGGCCCAACAGGCAGGGCCGGTGGGTCCCGCTGTGGTCTTCGGGGGGCCCACCAGGCAGGGCCGGTAGGTCCCGCTGTGGTACTCGGGGGGCCCACCAGGCAGGGCCGGTGGGTCCCGCTGTTTGCAGACTTCTTGCCAAAATTTGCACCCACAGAGGGATGCAAGCGGAAGAGATGTGGATGAAAAAGGGGAGCCGACGACGAGGGGGCGTTTCTCTCATTAATTAGAGGAGACATTGAATGATGGAAAACATGGAGTTACAAACAAGGTTTTGATGCACCTATCAAATACATTTTGTTTTGATGTTTGTTTTCACACGGATGGAGTTTGCTAATGAACCGATTGCTAACCCACTTCCATGACATAACAAAGTCTTTAAGGAGTCTATGTTCAACATTAATGAAGAACTCTTGTTGGCATTAAAAGTTTTTGGAAATGTGTGTGTGTGTGTGTGTGTGAGAGAGAGAGAGAGAGAGAGAGAGAGAGAGAGAGAGAGAGAGAGAGAGAGAGAGAGAGAGAGAGAGGAGTGGTCTTATTGACACCAATAGTTGCTCTCCAAACCCCGTTTGAAAGTTTTATTTTTTACAAAATTACTCCCAAGTAAAATAACGAAAACATCCTCTCTTTTTTGTTTGAGACATGTTTGGCCGATCAGAGGTGAACATGGTACAGTATGTTTGGCCGACTAGAGCCGAACATTATATAGTACGTTATGCCGACCACGGCTGAACATATTGTACCATGTTTGATTGCCGAACGTATTGTACCATGTTTGGCCATGGTCGACCAAACGTACTGTATAATGTTCGACTCTGGTCGGCCGTAAGATCTGGACAGGGGAGCTGGGGGAGGAACCTATGGCGCTTGGGCGGGGGAGCTCGGAGAGGAGATGAGCTCAAGAAGTGGCAGAGAGGAGCTTGTCGGAGCGGTTGATGGAGGAGATAGAGTGTTAGACGGAGAGAAAATCAATGGGAGGAGGAATCTAAGGTGCTTGGGCGTGGGAGTACGGGGATGAGTTGAGCTCGTGGAGGGACAAACAGCGAAGAGGAGCTTACCGGACAACATCGAAGAGGAGCTTACCGGAGCAGTTGATGGAGGAGGTAGGGTATTAGGGTTTGGATGTGTGTGTGGAGTATTTTGGAGAAGAAGGGTAATGTAGGGTTTTTTAAAAACTAGAAGCGTGCAATGAGTAAATATATAAAATTTTTAAATTGGATGCTATGGGGAGGTGCGAAAAGTATTTGATGTGTGAAAATGAATTCTTGGTGTGCCGATCCACCCACTAGAGCGATACACTTTTACCTTTACCCTTCCTTTAAAAAAAAAAAAGAAAAAATAAAATAAAAACAAAAAAAAGCACAAAAAGACCGTTTCACCCCTTTCGATTGGAGAACACCACGCCCTTCCCACCAAGGTCACCACCACCCATGCACGTCATCCTCTTCCCTCAACCGCACAACGGAAGCGTGCTCCGCCTCGCGGATGGCGAGGGCGTCGACAATGGGATGGAAGACGAGAATCACCTCACCGGCGGCGGCGCAGGTGAGGACGGCGAGGAACGCGACGAGGGCAAGCCACTCGGACGCGCCGCTACCAGGGGACCAGAGCGCCGAGAACGCGAGCGCCGCCACCTGGACGGAGAGCGCCCCCACCACGGCGACAACGAGGGCGTCAATCCGGGCCCGGAGCCGCTTGTTGATCACCACCGACGCCGCTCCCCATCCTGCGGAGACGAAGAGGGGCACGTACACGGCCCCAAGGGCGGCTAGAAGCACCGTGCCGAAGAGGGGGCAGCAGCAGCGGGCTGGGGGTGAGGCAGCGTGGCTCCGGCCGAAGACGTATGGAGGTAAACCAAGGCGGCGGAGGTCCCAGGTGGATATCGACAGGAAGACGACGTGGAGGGCGAGGAAGGGGAGGAGGGTACCGGCGAGGGCGGTGGCAAATGCCGCTGCGGTGGAGGCGGGGGACTTGGCGCGGGTGGAGGCGCGAAGGAGGAAGAGGAGAGTGGCGAGGAAGCAGGGCTCGGCGAAGGCCTGGGAGGAGAGGGTGTAGGCGCTGCAGAGGACGGCGGGGCGGAGGGGGAGGCGGCGGAGGAGGAGGGGGAGGCGGAGGAGCTCGGAAAGGGCCCAGAGGGAGGCGAAGAGGACGAGTAGGAGGCGGACGGGCCAGAGGGAGTTGAGGCCGCGGAGGCGGCGGCGGCGGCGGCGGGATGTGCGTAGGCGGAAGAGGAGGACGCAGGCGGCGGAGGCGAGTGAGAGCAGAAGAAGGGCGGCGGCTAGGGCGGCGACGGCTAGGTCCAGCGGAGAGTCGAGCGGTTCGGTTGGTCGCATCTCATCCTCCCTCGGCCGGTGATCGCCCACGCCTCCGGATCAGGTCCACCGCCTTTCCCTCCGCTCCATCACCTCTCTCTCTCTCTCTCTCTCTCTCTCTCTCTCTAATATTATTTATTTATTAATTAATCTGTAGATTTTTGATGAACGTGGGAGAAGGAAAGGAATGGTGGGGCCCGATCTCTCTCCCTTAACCGTAGACAGCTGGAAATGATCTTGTTGTAGGATTCTGTTCCGCTTGGTCGACAGAAACGATCTTCGTCCGCAGGAATCAAACTAAAGGTTTTGTAATTGGCTGATTTTTTTAAAACGGATATAATATCCATATTATGGTAGAACATGTGCAAAAAATCAATATATTTCAAAATATATAGATTTATCAAATTTAAAATGACTTTTATCAACCATCTATTTAAATTATTTTAATTTTGATGCACATATAGAGTTTGAAAGGTGCTGATTTTATGTGTATGTTCTATGATCTATCCATGGTATGAATAACAATCCATAAAAAATCAGCACATTCCAAAACATCATCTAAATTGGATTATCATATTTACCGCATATCATATTCTAGTATTCCTCTTTCTCTCTCTCTCTCTCTCTCTCTCTCTCTCTATATATATATATATATATATATATATATATATATATATATATATATATATATATATTTATATATATATATATATATATATATATATATATATATTTATATATATATAACAAGGGACAGCGATTTTGTGCTGATTAGACAAAAAAGAACCAAATGTTGACTAAACAAAAATGGACGAATAGATCTAATCGTCGTCTCTTGATCTAACCATAGAGTGGGGCTCATCCCTTCGCTTCTTCACAAGGGAAGTCCCTTAATTAATATACAATTAATTGGCTCACAAAGAAGGCAACCCAATCGCCCGAAATCCCTCACGAAAACACTAAACCCCTGAAGTTTAGCTTAAAAACACTAAACCCCCCTATAGCTATGAAACAACATTTTGCCCCCTTTAATTCAGTTTCGATCAGATAAAAATCACCAAACAAGGAAATTATGTAGTTGACAAAAGGGTGTATTGTGCTAACATTTCAAACTTTAGGGAGCGATTTGGAACAAAATAAACTACATGGGAGTTAAGTGTTTTTGAGCAAAACTACAGAGGGGCAAAGTGTAATTTATCCTAATCTTTATTAGCATCGAAGATATTTCGGTAAAATCCTATCGTCCACAAGGATTCCTTTGAATGCACGCACTGGTGAATCTGGTGAAAAACCAAAATCTTCTAAGGACCCTTGGAATAAGACTAAGCAAGGCCAGCTCGATCACAAATTCATTAAGGCGGTCACCAAAGACGGCCCCATGTAAAACAGAAGCCTCCAAGATCCAAACCCAACTAAATAGTCTCAAGTCCCGAATGAAAAGAAGGTCTGGCACACTTAATTAGCCCAATCTCCCCTATTAGATACAAACTTTTAAGGCCCTATATAAAATAAAAGGTTGTTTTTCAAATCAACCTCTCCAATCTTCTCTATTTACACATAAACCTCTATAAAAGTGATATTTAGATATAATCCCCTCAGTCCATTCAAATATTATATATTAATAGGGCTGGCAATGGGTCGGGTCGGGTCGGGTCGGGTCCGTGCCGTGTCCAAAACCCTTAAACCCGGACCCGGCCCATTTAACTAATCGTGTGTAGACCCTAAACCCGTACCCGACCCGGTAAGACACGTTTAAATATTTATTCTTTATTTTTTTTTTTAATTTTATATTTTGTTGCAACTCTCCATCGTGGGTGTCCTGATCATAGCCATTCGTTGAACCCATCACACACTGTGATCGGATGCTGGATACATCCAACCCGACTCGCCCCATTGATTTGTAAACGGGTCTTAACGAGCCTTAAACGGGTCAAAGACAAAACCCGGACTCGACCTGTTTACTAAACAAGTTAGTCATGTCGACCTATTTACGACCAGAACCCGTTTAACCCAGACCCGGACCCGCTAATTTCGTGTCGAGTCTGCCGTGTCGGGTCCAAAATCGCCAGCCCTATATATTAACGCCTGCAATTAGCTAACATCCAAAACGAGAGAATATTTTTAATTTCATCCTTAATTTTTTACCTAAACTCTGTAAATACCCATCCAATGTCAAAAAAATTTGGATTAGGCCCACATTAGATTCAGGTTATATCTGTGTTTATTTTGGATTAAGTCCATGTTCAATAAAGATAGATCAATTTAAGTAATTAAGCCATGGATAAATCAGTTTTTTTTTTCTTTAAATTAATGAAATAATAGTTTAAAGTATCTATTTTCTACATTGGTTATCTTAAAGTATCCATTTTTTCATTGGTTCTATGATATTTTGTTCCTGACTTTCAAAGTCCTAATCGGTTCGATGATGCCTATCCCTCCAAGCATGTTGGCACATTTATTGACTTTTAATCATAACAATTAAATACTCTTTTAAACAGGAAAATCAATATGTTATGTTGTACTACAAAGGTCTTATAGGCATGTATGCATTCATGGTTTTCGAGAACAGATGGTATACCGTAAATGACATGCTTCATGCCATAACATTCGATACTTTTTTTGAACCTGATTATGTTGTGCTGTAGGTCGTAGCTCATTGTGAGCAAGTTTTTCCATGTTTAAAAGAGAAATATGCAACAAAAAGTTGGTTTGTGAGTGAAGATGTTGCTGCTCTTGAAGAGCTAACAGGTTGCTTTAGGAGTATGTGTATGTTGTTCTTTCGTATTTTGCAGAGAATCTTGCCTCCATGTGAAATTTGTGGATTTCATCCGAAGCCTTTATCAATACTCAGCAATGTGTTCTTCTGGCATACTCAGCAATGTGAGAAATTTTTGAAAATGCATTTAACCTTGACCAATTTGAACCCTGAACTAATTTTGATAAATGATGCCCGGGGGGTGTATTGCCGTCGAAAGGTGGCCCGCTGATGCAATAACATGTGTATTGCCACCGAAGATGGTCCGCTGCTTTGCCAATAGGTTTGTTACCACCGAAGGCCTTCGGTGCCCGCTGCAGTGCCGACAGGCACGGGCATGCACTAGTATATATAACAAGGGACGTCGGATTTGTGCTGACTAGACAAAACGGAACCCAAAAACTGACGAGGACAAGCTGACTGGACAAAAATGAACCGAATAGATTTAACCATTCATTCAAAAATCAACGCACAATCTCTATTTCTCCGTCAACCAACTCCCTCTTGGTTTCAAATCCCAACCCATTTAAACTGAACTAAGCCCCTAAAATCCTGGTCCATTTAAACTACACTAAATCTGACCGTTCATGCCGTGATCATTGTTCTCATCAATGACTATAAACCCGCCTGCTGAAATTTCGGCCGTCCCAAACCATCGGGTCGATCTTGAGGAATCCGTTAAAACAGAGACTCGCGCGAAGGCGCCCGCTTCGTGCCAATCGGCACGGGCGAGGAAATTGGTGCCCCTATGAATGCCGAAGACATTCAGGTGTGTTGCTGCAGAAGGTGGCCCGTCGCAGTGCCGACATTTATGTTACCGCCGAAGGCGGCCCGCTACAGTGCCGACAGGCATGGGCATGCACTAGTATATAAAACATGGCAAGTCAGTTTTGTGCTGACAAGACAAAATCGAACAAAAAAGCTGACTAGAACAAGTTGACTAGACAAACCGTCCGATGCACAGCCGTCCGATGCCCATCAGCCCAGTCTAAACAATCTATGAGAGAGAGAGAGAGACCCAAATCTCCCCCGATCTCTCGACCAGTCGTCTGATGCACAACCATGCCCATCAGCTCGATCGCTCGCCCTCTTTCCTTCCCCAAAGCCGGACCCGAGACCCAAATCTCCCCCGATCTCTTGACCAACTGTCTGATGCACAATCATGCCCATCAGCCTGATCACCCACCCTCCCTCCTTCCCCAAATCCCGCAGCCGGACCTGAGACCCAAATCTCCCCCGATCTCTCGACTAACCGTCCAATGCACAACCATGCCCATCAGCTTGATCGCCCGCCCTCCCTCCTTCCCCAAATCCCGCAGCCGGACCCGAGACCCAAATCTCCCTCAATCTCTCGACCAGCCGTCTGATGCACAACCATGCCCATCAACCCGATCGTCCCCCCTCCTTCCATCCCCAAATCCCGCAGTCGGACCCGCCCTCCCTCCCTCCCCAAATCTCGCAGCCCGCAGTCCCCGATTGCTCGCCCGTTCTCTCTCTCTCTCTCTATCATCCTCTGTCCTCTCTCCCCATCGTCACCACCACCATCATCACCAGTGCTGCCACCACCCCGTGCCTACCGGCATCCCCCAAGCAGCCCTGCCAGTGAATCGCACTCCCCCCCTGATCGGTAGGAAGCTCCGACCGGTGAATCACACTCCCCCCCTTTCCATTTGAGCTCCAATCCTTGTGGGCAAAAATGTTCTTCATCTTCCTTCGAATTTAGATATGTTGCCACTTATCCACTACCGTCGCCGGACCTAACCTACTCCCTCCCTCCCCCCTGCCCCGCCGGACCTAACCCCCCCCCCCCGCACTGCGGCCGTATCTAACTAAGATCTAGAAGCCATGGGATGGACCCTAGATCTAGAAATCCCAACCAAATTAAAACCCAACCTTGGCTGCCGTTGTCGCTCGCGCCCACCGCCTCCTTCACCGTTGCTCGTGGTCGCCTCTAGCCTCCGCCGCTCCACATGGCTGATCGGAGAGAGGAGAGGGTGGTCTTGGGATTAAAAAAAAGGGGAAGAGTTTCTTCTAATGTTGGGTTGGTTAGAGAGGTTGAAGCTCAAATGAAAAGTTCTAGTGGGTTTATCCTAGTGTTTGGTTGGTTAGAGGGGTCTTAGGCTAATAACCCCTAATTTGTTTATCATTTATGAAATGGTCCTCTCTCTCTCTCTCTTATTTATTGTGTTCACATTTTATTGCATCCACGGTAAATCAAACTCATCTTTGTGCTTATGGTTAGATGGCCCAAAAATGTATTTTATCTTATGTTATATATCTAGCATATGAGACACAAACCTTCCACCCCTAGCCGATATTAGACTAACCGCTCAGCAGTATCAGTCCATATGCAGAGCGTATTTCAATGAAGACTTACCCACATGCGAAGAGGCATTTCAGCTGGGAGAAAGAGGGACACAACGAGCCCACTCAGGTGAAGGGCCCCAAGCCCTATGAGCTGTACATTTTTTTCATCTAGACTGGCATGCACCTTTGTGTTATTTCTAAAATATAGGTGAAGGGCCCCAAGCCTCCATCTTTGAAGTACTGGCATTCTCTAACATATCCATGCAAGAGAAATTAAAAACACCATAACCTATATTTTATTATGAATAATATCACATTTAGTATCACATTATTGAGGCATCATCATCACTTGATGAATATATGTATTTCCCTCCTCCAAGAACATGTGATTATTGAGAGGCTTAAAGAGAGATTTTTTTGGTAGAACAAAATGAGCCATTGTTGACATTTTATTGTTTACAAAATGAGCTCGAGATCCACGCCAAGATCTATCTTTAAACATCGAGCCAAACTTTAAATAGAATTTTTTTTTTGGTGGAGCATAAAAATATATTGGCACTAATACTAATCCTATGCAATGCACGGATGGTTGCGATGCTGCTCGTGATCGGTGTGGGGGGAAATTTCCGAGCCGCCTTGATCGAGAATCCCGCCCCCCACAGCCTTGATTGAATTGGATTGTTTGTAGAGTTAAAGAGATGGGAGAATAGATAGAGAGAATAAAGAGCGATGACACAAGGATTGGTGACGGAGTTCGGCCTTACGACCTACGTCTCCGGGCGAGAGGTGCCACCTGATCTTCACTATAATTTGAATACAAAGGGTGAGCGTTCTCTCGACAGGCCGAGAGAAGTGTCGTACAGTGGGGTTGCACGGAGCAACTAGAAGAGAACAAGGTGGGGAGAATAGAGGGCTCTGGCTCTGGCTTTGGATCCTCTCTTCCTCTGATCGAATGACCAACCACTTTCCTGGATGCCTTGGGGGTCCTTTTATAGCGTAGGAATGAGCCCGATATGGCAGCGATGACGTGGCGATGATGATGTGGCACTGGTTCTGGGCCTCCTTGCTGGGCCTTTATTGGGCCGTTGTTCGGGCCCAATAAGGGGGAGGGCTTGATCTGCGAGCCTCGTAGAGTGGGCCCATGCACCCGGGCGGGCTTACTCACTTGGGCCGTTGCGCGGGCCCATGCTGCTCTGATCTGGTCCGGTACAATTTTTGCACCCACAGTTACCCCCTCCAAGTCGGGTCAGGACCCCCTGGGTCGGCTGGGATTCCAAGGTGCAAACGCTTTAGGATCCTGGCGCGGTTGGTGAGGGTTGTCGATGCCCGCGGTTCGTATTAGCAGAGCCTTCTTCCGCCGATGCCGAGACCCTTTTTGGCGCGAGCCAAAAAGTCTCGGTTTTGCGAGGGGGTGTTTCCGAAAACACAGTGCATTTTCCGACCGAGTGGATACCGAGAGGGTACCGAGTGCATACCGAGTGGGTACCGAGAGCATACCGGGTGGGTACCGAGACCCTTTTGGTGCAAGCCAAAAAGTCTCGGTTTTGCAAGGGGGTGTTTCCGAAAACACAGTGTGTTTTCCGACCGAGTGGATACCGAGAGGGTACCGAGTGCATACCGAGTGGGTACCGAGAGCATACCGAGAGGGTACCGAGAGCATACCGAGAGCATACCGAGAGGGTACCGAGACCCTTTTGGTGAAAGAACAGCTTTTTCTCTCTCTCTCTTTCCTTTCTTCGCTTCTCTCTTTCCTTTCTTCAGCTTTCATTCAAGTGAGTGCAGCGAACCCGCTCTCTCTTTCCTTTCTCTCTCTCTCTTTCCTCTTTGGCTTACATTCACGTGAGTGCAGCGAACCCTTTTTTTTTTTTGTCGGATCAAGTGGTGGGGCGTTCCTCCGGTGGATCTGAAGAGGCCGAGCGATAGGAGGGTACGATCATCGTCGTCTTCCTGCAGATCCCTGCAGCCATCGTCGCTGAGGAGGACAAGCATGCGCTGGCCGAACTCGTCGTTGCCGATGGACAACAGGGACTGGACCGTGGCCTTCAGGAAGCGGATCATGTCCATTGGTTCCACTTCCACGTATTGCTGCCGCTGATATCGATTGTTCCAACCGTTCTGAACGTGGATCCTCATAGTTGGTTGGGTGGGATCAAAGGTGAAAGAAGGATAGGGGTGAAGTAGGAGAAGAAGAAGGGCTGTTTCTTCTTTTTTTTTTTTTTTTGGTTCGCGCGACACGGCAGCTCACATAGGGAGCACGGCGGGCGGCGGCGTCAGTGCTTGGTCGAGGCCGGGTTGCGCGGGTCAGCGCAGCAGGAGGCACGGCGGGCGGCGCTGTCGGTGCTAGGTCGAGGCCAGATCGCGCGGGCCAGCGCAGGAGCGGTGGAGGTCGGGCTGGTGCGGCTGGTGGTGATGGCTGCGGGGAGCCAGCGGGGCGCGGGCCGGGCCGTCGGGCTTGGCGTCAGGCGGCCGCGGGCTGGGATGCGGCGCGATGACGGCGGCCGGGCTCGGGATCGGGTGCGGAGGCCGGCGGTGGTGCGCAGGAGGCTGGGTCGCAGCGGGCGCCGGTGGCCGTGGGAGAGAGCAGTCGTCGCTCTCTCTGACTCTGCTTCTTTCCTTCTTTATTTATTATTTTCTTCTTTCAGCCCTTTCTTTTATTTCTTTTCTTCTTTCAGTCATTCTTTCGTCACACGTGATGGCTGGACTCGTCTCTTTATTTGGACAGCATCCGGACTCGTCTCTTTATTTGCCTTTCTTTGTTTCTTTCTTTCTGGGATCTCCACCAGCAAGGGTTGTGCACGCGTGATGGAGCACACAGATTGCTCGTGTGAAGAATTCGGTGTCGCACAACGTGTAGAGAGCCATGGTCCTCTCACGTGGTGGAGTCGGCATCGCACGACGTGATAGAGCGCACGGGTCGCTCACATGAAGAAGTCGGCATCGCATGGCATGGAAAAGGCCACGGGCTGCTCGCGTGGAGGAGTCGGTGTCACTGAATATCCGTCCGGTCATCCCAGGATAAGGCTCTAAATATTTTCAGCCACTGTGTCCTTTCATGGGATCGTTGACTCGATGCATGTAAGCTAGCACTGTCTCGGTATCGAAAAATCGGTCAAAGTGGACGTGAAACAATGTTCGCCTTGACGAGTAACTTTTCCGTTGCTCAGCTTCGGAGATAAGGCATTCGAAAACCTCTGACATCCCTAACTTTTCATACACGTGTCAGATGAATGTGTATAAGGTGTCGTTGTGTAGGCGCTGAAAAACCGGTCAAAGTGGACGTGAAACATCATATACCTTGACGAGTAACTTTTCCGGTAATCACCTTCATAAAGAGATGACTCTAAAGAACGCGTTGGCCGAGTGTCCTACGTGCGTCTTGACGAGGCATCGATACGTGGTAACGTACTCCTCCGTCTCTGTTCGACACCCAACTGCACCTAGTTACTGTATTCACTAGGGACTGCAGTCGGGCCCTAGTGATGACGCGGCGGTTACCATGAGTCCACCCCCAGATAAGAAGGAGGAATTTTGCTTGTGAAGTTTGTACGGCCAACTCAATAGGTTAGGTTGAGATGTTATTCAACCAACCCAATGGAAGATAACTCTTCGTCTTTGGCTGGTCCTTGTGTGTGGATGACACCTGAATCGGGTTGACTAATAGGTTTTGGATGACGTCGAGCACCCTCCCTCTCGGTTTTCTGACGAAACCACGAGGTGGGTTGATATTGATGCCGAACACCCCCTCTCTTGGTTTTCTGTCGAAACCGAGGGGTGGGTTGCTGATGGTGTGCGGTCGTATCCCCCCCCTTGCTTGATTTTTGTGCGAAACATAGTGGGGGCTGCTTGTTGATGCCGACACACATCCCCTCTCTGTTTTCTGACGAAACCGAGGGGTGTGCTGCTGACGGTGTGCCGTCACCCCCTCCCCACTTGGTTTTTGTGCGAAGCCGAGGGGGGGTTGCTTGTTGATGCCGACACTCACCCCCTCTCGGTTTTCTGACGAAACCGAGGGGTGTGCTTGTTGATGCCGACGCACACCCCCTCTCGGTTTTTTGACGAAACCGAGGGGTGTGCTACTGACGGTGTGCCGTCACCCTTTCCCCACTCGGTTTTTGTGCGAAACCGAGGGGGGGCTGCTAGTTGATGTCGACCCCCCATTATTGGGGCTGCTAGAAGAGGCCAAAAAGTGTCGGTATTGAAAATAGTGTATTTTTCGAATTTTAGCCCCATTTGAAACCGACACTTTTTTGGTAAAACGCTGGTGCGCGAGGATGTCGGCGAGGGACAATGCTACATTCGAGGGGGTTTCTTAGAGATAATCTAGGATGACGCCGCATGATGGCCAGCCGGTCTTCACCCAATGTATTACCGTACCTGGTTACTGTATTCACCAGGTACTACGGTCACGCGAGGGTGTTGACTTGGCCAGGATCAAGGAAGCACCATTTTATCCTGTGTTACCCACCGTCAACTGCACCAGTGTGGAGACACGCACTGACAGAGTCAGACCAACCACCCCCTGACCGGCTTGGAACCGTTAGTCGTCGAGAAAAGGTGATGGCCATTGACAATCTAATGCTTGGACCTGAGTGACAGGACTAAGCCTGGACTTTTGATCGAATGCCAATATGTCGGCGACGACATCTCGAACTTTATCTTTATGTGTCAAGGGTAGGGCCTTGGGATTATAGAGTGCCGAGGTGTTGGTCGCCTCGGACTTTGTCTTCGAATGCCAAGGACTGGGCCTTGGGCTCGTAGAGTGCCGAGGCATTGGTCGCCTCGGACTTTGTCTTCAAGTGCCAAGGACTGGGCCTTGGGCTTGTAGAGTGCCAAGGCATTGGTCACCCCGGACTTTATCTTCGAATGCCAAGGACTGGGCCTTGGGCTCGTAGAGTGCCGAGGCATTGGTCGCCTCGGACTTTGTCTTCAAGTGCCAAGGACTGGGACTTGGGCTTGTAGAGTGCCGAGGCATTGGTCGCCTCGGACTTTTATCTTCGAGTGCCAAGGGCTAGGCCTTGGGCTCGTAGAGTGCCGAGGCATTGGTCGCCTCGGACTTTGTCTTCAAGTGCCAAGGACTGGGACTTGGGCTTGTAGAGTGCCGAGGCATTGGTCGCCTCGGACTTTTATCTTCGAGTGCCTAGGGCTAGGCCTTGGGCTTGTAGAGTGCCGAGGCATTGGTCGCCTCGGACTTTATCTTCAAGTGCCAAGGACTGGGACTTGGGCTTGTAGAGTGCCGAGGCATTGGTCGCCTTGGACTTTTATCTTCGAGTGCCAAGGGCTAGGCCTTGGGCTCGTAGAGTGCCGAGGCATTGGTCGCCTCGGACTTTGTCTTCAAGTGCCAAGGACTGGGACTTGGGCTTGTAGAGTGCCGAGGTATTGGTCGCCTCGGACTTTTATCTTCGAGTGCCAAGGGCTAGGCCTTGGGCTTGTAGAGTATCGAGGCATTGGTCGCCTCGGACTTTATCTTCGAGTGCCAAGGGCTACGCCTTGGGCTTGTAGAGTGCCGAGGCATTGATCGCCTCGGACTTTATCTTCGAGTGCCAAGGGCTACGCCTTGGGCTTGTAGAATGCCGAGGCATTGGTCGCCTCGGACTTTGTCTTCGAGTGCCAAAGGCTGGGCCTTGGGCTTGTAGAGTGCCGAGGCATTGATCGCCTCGGACTTTGTCTTCGAGTGCCAAGGGCTGGGCCTTGGGCTTGTAGACTGCCGAGGCATTGGTCGCCTCGGACTTTGTCTTCGAGTGCCAAGGGCTGGGCCTTGGGCTTGTAGAGTGCCGAGGCATTGATCGCCTCGGACTTTGTCTTCGAGTGCCAAGGGCTGGGCCTTGGGCTTGTAGAGTGCCGAGGCGTTGGTCGCCTCAAACTTTGTCTTCAAGTGCCAAGGACTGGGCCTTGGGCTTGTAGAGTGCCGAGGCATTGGTCACCTCGGACTTTATCTTCGAATGCCAAGGGCTACGCCTTGGGCTTGTAGAGTGCCGAGGCATTGGTCACCTCGGACTTTATCTTCGAGTGCCAAGGACGTCTCCTTGAACTTGGTGCATGTCAAAGCGGCGACGTCTGCCTTGGACTTATTCTCATCGCCTCGGATAAGTATAGTTGATAGTTTAGCTTGACCTGGATTGTCAGGAGCATTTTTATCTGACTTTCGCCTTGAAAGGGCGTAGCCGAATTGCCTTCGAGCTTCCGACTTGAATGGGCGGAATCGAAGGTCTTTGGTTGACCTGGGTTACCAGGAGCCTTTTTATCAGACTTTAGCCTCGAGAGGGCGTAGCCGACTTACCTTCGAGCTTCCGACTTGAATGGGCGGAATCGAAGGTTTTTTTTTGGTTGACCTGGGTTACCAGGAGCCTTTTATCGGACTTTAGCCTCGAGAGGGCGTAGCCGAATTGCCTTCGAGCTTCCGACTTGAATGGGCGGAATCGAAGGTCTTTGATTGACCTGGGTTGCCAGGAGCCTTTTTATCAGACTTTTGCCTTGAAAGGGCGTAGCCGAATTGCCTTCGAGCTTCCGACTTGAATGGGCGGAATCGAAGGTCTTTGGTTGACCTGGGTTGCCAGGAGCCTTTTTATCGGACTTTAGCCTCGAGAGGGCGTAGCCGAATTGCCTTCGAGCTTCCGACTTGAATGGGCGGAATCGAAGGTCTTTGGTTGACCTGGGTTGCCAGGGGCCTTTTTATCGGACTTTAGCCTCGAGAGGGCGTAGCCGAATTGCCTTCGAGCTTCCGACTTGAATGGGCGGAATCGAAGGTCTTTGGTTGACCTGGGTTGCCAGGAGCCTTTTTATCAGACTTTAGCCTCGAGAGGGCGTAGCCGAATTGCCTTCGAGCTTCCGACTTGAATGGGCAGAATCGAAGGTCTTTGGTTGACCTGGGTTGCTAGGGGCCTTTTTATCGGACTTTAGCCTCAAGAGGGCGTAGCCGAATTGCCTTCGAGCTTTCGACTTGAATGGGTGGAATCGAAGGTCTTTGGTTGGTCTTCATCAGCAGTTGGAGAGTTGTGGGCCACAACCCCCGCTCTTTCAGCTACCTTCTTTAGGGAATCCCTCTCTTGCTCGAGGGCTGCGTTCCTCTTGAGAAGGTTCAACAGCCGGAAATCAGCAGCCGAGATCTCGTATGTAGCCTGAGGCTTGCTCCCTTGAATAGCGTGTTCTTTGCCAGATCGACGCCTCGGGGATGATGGGTCTCGCCGATCGCTGTGCCCTTCTGGATGGCTGCCTTGCGGCCCCAGCCGCTCCCGAACATTTCTTCGGCTGGTTGCAACTGAGACTTCTTGTTCTTCTTCGATCAGCATATCGTTTATTCGTTTAGCACCCGCCTTTGGTGGGTTGGTGCTGGCCTTCACCATCGAGCGTGTTGATGTCGGCGTGATGAAGGCGTTGATGTTGATTTGGAGAAGGACTTGTGGCTCGTCACCACAAGTTGAATAGGAGTCGGTAGAGGTGTGGGTAAGACCTCTAACGATATCCCACAGACAGCGCCAAAGATTGTGGGGGGAAATTTCCGAGCCGCCTTGATCGAGAATCCCGCCCCCCACAGCCTTGATTGAATTGGATTGTTTGTAGAGTTAAAGAGATGGGAGAATAGATAGAGAGAATAAAGAGCGATGACACAAGGATTGGTGACGGAGTTCGGCCTTACGACCTACGTCTCCGGGCGAGAGGTGCCACCTGATCTTCACTATAATTTGAATACAAAGGGTGAGCGTTCTCTCGACAGGCCGAGAGAAGCGTCGTACAGTGGGGTTGCACGGAGCAACTAGAAGAGAACAAGGTGGGGAGAATAGAGGGCTCTGGCTCTGGATCCTCTCTTCCTCTGATCGAATGACCAACCACTTTCCTGGATGCCTTGGGGGTCCTTTTATAGCGTAGGAATGAGCCCGATATGGCAGCGATGACGTGGCGATGATGATGTGGCACTGGTTCTGGGCCTCCTTGCTGGGCCTTTATTGGGCCGTTGTTCGGGCCCAATAAGGGGGAGGGCTTGATCTGCGAGCCTCGTAGAGTGGGCCCATGCACCCGGGCGGGCTTACTCACTTGGGCCGTTGCGCGGGCCCATGCTGCTCTGATCTGGTCCGGTACAATTTTTGCACCCACAATCGGATCGTCCATCATCACCGAATCTTGCTCCCCATTGTGTGTGGGTGTGAAAGGGAGAGAGATTTAATCATAAATGCAATTAAAAGGGCGGAAGGAGAGGCTGCCTCATGGCACCAATGGCCTCAGCTTTATTAGTTCAGATCTCCTCCAATAGGTCAGCCCCGGTTGGTGGGCCCAGTGCACATTACAGTCGCACAATGGTTAGCGACCCAAAAATGAATCGCACTCCAGCAATGAGATCTGAACTCCAGCTTTATTAGAATTGTACTAGAATTGATGCTGTGCATAGATTATAACAATTAAAATACTGCTCGATCCGATCACACATCGGACTCACATCCCCATTAAGAGAGAGAGAGAGAGAGAGAGAGAGAGAGAGAGAGAGAGAGAGAGAGAGAGAGAGAGAGAGAGAGAGAGAGAGAGAGAGATATGGTTAATTATAAAAGATTTAAAAAGGAGAAGAGAGAGTGGGGGGGATGGGGGAGGGGGGGCTGGTGGGCTGCCATAGAATCAAGAAGACTATTCAATACATACGTCATGGTTAGAGAAATGCGTCCATTTTTCTTTTTATTTTTTGTAGAAGATGATTACACTATTGATCACATGAGATCATTACAAGTACATCATATGCTTTAGTCAGGCAATATAGAGCACCAATAGTTATGCACCAAACATCCTAAAAAATCGGGAGGCAAGTTCGCACATACTGTGCCAAATCACTAGGCAACCGCGAAGGGAGGAGGATCCCCAATCATGAAGTCCGTAGGAATATCATCTGATGTCCACTCCTTTCGATGTTTCACCACCTCATCGCCTTCAACAAATGCTGTAGATAGGGAGGCTGCCGCAAGCACCGATACAACTTTCGTAACAACTCATTCGTAGTTTGTTGAGGAAACCATACATTTGCCTCCAATGGCCGAATGTGATGTATAGAAGCTCAATCTCCAATAACCAAGTCGTTGTATTTTAGATGAAAAAGGAAGAAGAAGGGGAAGGAGGAGGGAGGTGGAGGAATAAGAGGATCAGAGAGGAGGAAGTGGGAGGTTGGGGTGGTTTGGATGGAACCCGTGGAGGAGGATAATTAAGGAGGGAGGCAGACGTTCGATGACCTATAACGGCAGTGGTGGATAGCGGCCTGTATGAGCACCGATAACAAGGGAGGAAGGGAGAGTGGAGAAAGTGTGTGGGGGTGCCCGGGTTGCCCTTGGATAACCATGGGCTACCTCTTGAGTGGTTCTTCTTCGGTAAACTACGAGTTGTATATAGCCGCACCCTTTGCACTTAGGTTAGCTAAGTCTTGGGTAGGTGAAAAGGACAAGATGCCATCAATGATGGAGACTTTGATATCTCTAGTTCCATAGATATTGATATATACTATTCTTAGAAAATAATATTTGTTAGGTCCATCCGTTTTTCATGCTTGATTATACTACACCCAAATGGAAAGACTTTCGGCTGTGTGGTGCCATGTGGAACCCCTCCCCTAAAGAAAAAGAAAAAAAAAAGGAGTAATGCTACTCGTACAATCTTATCAACAATCTTAAAAACAAATCAGACCCAAGAAATGATGGCGGGGCCCAAGAGTCAGTGCGAACTTAGAAAAAATACTATTGCTCTCGCGAATGGGAGTGGCATCGGACGATCGTGATAGCTTCCTAGGGGTGTACATTGGTTCGGGTTGATATGGTAAATCGAACCGAATCGGTCAATTTAGTTTGGTTTGGATTAGACGTATTTTGTAATACTCGGTTCGGTTTTTATAAAAATAAACCGGCTAAGTTTGGTTCAGTTTCGGGTTGTAAGATTTATAGCCCGAACCAACCCAAACCGAGGCACTAACAATACAATGTTTAAACCTTAGATGTTAAGCCTAGAACTATTCACGGTGTGGATTAAAACTCTAAATCCCTAGGATATTGGATGACTTAACTGCTAGATCATATTATTTATGTATATTACGGTTTTTTTTAGAGAAATACTATTCAGTCCGAAGATTTCTTCCGAATTCGCCGGCCCGATTGACGTGGCAGCGCACAACTGGTGGCTGAAACTTACCAACGATATTTAAATCTTTTCAGCCACCAGTTGTGCACTGCCACGTCAATCGAGCCGACGAATTCGGGAAAATTTTTGAGCTGAATATTTGTGCATTATTATTTGTGATATCTTTTCATTTGGGCATTATTATTTGTGATATCTTTCTATTGTGGATAAAAATATTATATTTAATAAGAGAAATAAAAGAATCTGACTAATCTTATTTGACTGCCAAACAATTTGACTGACCCGCGTGACCAAACCGAACATTTCATGATTGGTTTGGTTTGGTTTGGTTTTCTACCAAGTAATGGGTCGGTCTTCCATTTTTAGAAAACAGGTCAACTTCGGTTCGGTTCCAAAAATTTTAAGAAACCGAACCAACCCCACCCCGTGAACACCCCTAGTCTAACCCACCAGTAGTTAGGAGATTTGGGAAAGCAATTAATGCTTTGGTGAGGGGGTTGTGGGTTCATCTCTTCCTCCCCTCAGTTTATTCAGGAGTGCAGTGGGAATTACTGAATGGGTCAGGCTTCATTCTCGGAGGGATTCGTTCGGGTTTTGAATTGTGCCATAGCCCGAAAGGCTTTAAGACACCAGCTGATCTCAAAAAAAATTAATAAATAAATGTCGGACAAATGCACCAACCTTTAATTAACTAATCAAATTTTAGTTTGAATAAGGTTTTAAGTTGAATTTACTAATGAAATTTGTTACAAAGAGAGAGGGAGAGAGAATAGGTTTGGGGAGAAGAACTCCTTGTATTATCTCATTAATCTCAGTAATATTACATAAGACTACCTCTTTTTATATAGAGAGAGAACACACACCATTACGTTACCACAACCGATGTGAGACTAATAGAATACTAACATACTACATCTAATACCCCCCGTCAAACTGATGTAAGGTATAAACCGACATCAGTTTGCTTAATAAAAGAAAGGAGAAAGAAGGAAAAAAAAATACATCAAATAACCTATTCTTTTTATGCTGTAAAGTAAAGATAGTGCCAGGGCGACCTGCAAGCAAGTATCCTGAAAACTCGATTGACCTGCAAACAGGACAACCGGGTGAACTCGGCCAACCTGTAAGCAGGTCAACCGGGGGAATTGGCAATGATCACTAAGGATCGGAGCGGAGGAAGCCGACAATAAAGGAGGCCGAAAAGAGAGAGATCGGCTAAGAAAAGGTGTGAATGCGTGAGACCTCATAGGAGGCAAGCACCCGGCCGAAGCAAGTACTTAACACCTCTTAGAAGATCTCAATCATCACAGACAAAGAAGAAGGAGAAATTGAAGAGTCAAAGCTCTGATAGGGTCACATGACCAAGGAAAGGAAGATGATCCGAAAGCCGGCGCAATAATGACCGGAACGAGAGAGGATCCAAAAAGCCGGCATAAGACAAGTGTGACTGAAATAAGAGAGGATCCAAAAGCCGGCACAAGACAAGTGTAACCGGAACTAGAGAGGATCTAAAAGCCGGCACAAGACAAGTGTGACCGGAACGAGAGAGGATCCAAAAGCCGGCATAAGACAAGTGTGATCGGAACTAAAGAGGATCTAAAAGCCGGCACAAGACAAGTGTGACCGGAACGAGAGAGGATCCAAAAGCTGGCATAAAACAAGTATGACCGGAACTAAAGAGGATCTAAAAGCCGGCATAAGACAAGTGTGACCGAAATGAGAGAGAATCCAAACTCCGGCACAAGACAAGTGTGACCGGAACTAAAGAGGATCTAAAAGCCGGCACAAGACAAGTGTGACGGAACGAGAGAGGATCCAAAAGCTGGCACAAAACAAGTGTGACCGGAACTAGAGAGAATCAAAAGGGTCACAAGAGTGACCGGAGAAAGAGAGAGGATCCAAGGGTGCAAGGTGGACCGGTAGGGCACAGAGCATAAAAGTACCAAGGAAGCGCAAGGGCACAGAGCGCAAGGCGGGAGGGCAAAGCTCAAGGCGCAGCGGACGGCGGGTGCGGGACACCAAGGCGGCCGGATCAAACGGCTTAGGGCTCCGGCAGCCAGTAAGGCCGATGGGCGCGGGCTGGAGCTGAAGGAGGAGCGGCAGCTCGAGCGCAGGGCCGTAGAGAGAGCGCAACAGATTATAGTGCAAGGCAAAAATACGAAGAGCCGGCTAGGTACGGAATGGCCGGATCGGGTGGCGAGATGCTATGAGCATAGGATCCGGGTGGTGCAAAGGGCCAGGTGAAAGAGGGTTGGATCGGGTGCAAAGGGCCGTGTCGGGTCGGATGCAGCAAGTCGCAAAGCACAGTCGTTCGATGCAGGATGGATGACTGTGATCATTTATATAGAGAGAGGTGTAGAGCACGGCCGCACGGCGCATTCACGGGCTCAAAGGGGATCACTGGGTCGGATTTGGTGTAGAGCCGTCCAATGCAAATCGGATGGCTCTGATCAGCTATGAAGAGAGTGAAGGAATAAAAGAGAGGGCAAGGGACTGCCGGATTGCTGTGATTCAGTTTTAAGAGAGAGAGACAAGAGAGATGATCGGATGAGAGAAATAGAGGAGATAAGGAAAGAGAGAGAGAAAGGAGAGAAGATCGGGATGGGGCGCGCCTCGTGCGCGACCTGGACATGAGAGAGGAGCACCGGCCGACGGCTGAATTGACCAACGCGGTAGCGGCGAGGCGACGGGCATCAGCAACGGTAGTGGCAGCGGCGAGGCGACAGGCTGCGCAGGGCCAGGCGGCGGGCGCAGAGGGTGGAGCGCCGGGCGGACGGGCGCAGGGCCGGGGGCTGGAGACGGGCGCAGGGCCGGGGCCGGGCCGGAGACGGGCGTAGGGCCGTCGGGGTCCGGATGCAGGCGCAGGGGCTGGCCCGGCTGCCGATCTCGAACTATCACGTCGGAGCCGTCGGGTTGGGGGCCAGTGGGCGGATCTACATCGGGGTCAACCTGGTTTGAATAAGGTTTTAAGTTGAATTTACTAATGAAATTAAATGGTTTTTGATCAATTTTTGATGAAAAAAAGAGTCCGGATCTCCTCCAGTCGGTCGCCCGGCGCGCATCACAGCCATGTGCAGTTGGATGGAGTCCGATTTACTTCCGGATCGCTACCGTCGCACGGCTGTAATGCGTGAGGGCCCACCGACCGAGGTCGACCGACTGGAGAAGATCTGAGCTCTAAAAAAAGAAAAAAGATTATCCTCACGCGTGGCATGTGGGCGGCTGTTTACCCACACTGCGTGTAAGCATATTAATCATGTAAACAAATTTAGAGTAAGATTTGGACCTCACAAGTTATGTGGGACCCCCTTTTCTTCTATTTCTACCTTTGATTGTATTTCGTCTACTGTGTCTTCTCAGATGACAATTGAATAATGATATTCTTGCAACTTATGCTAATTCTTGCAATATAAAATGTTATTTGAACACACAAGCAAGGGGAAACAACGGCAGTGTGGCCAGCATCTGCCAAGTAGTAGTGCTACAACTTGGGCAGGTCAACCCAAGCCCAACCCGAATTTGGACAGGCTTGGGTTTGGATTTTACATGTATGGATTGGGTTTGGACTGAGGTTTCGAGCAACCTGATCCAACCCGAAACCTGACTATTTGATAAATACATTTTTAATATAATATAATATTGAATAGGTCTGATCAGAATCCATCTATTGGATCATCTGTTGAATACAAGTTGAAGTTGCATTGTGGTGGAACTTTAATGAGTATTTATCCCGCTTCTAATGGCCAACGTTGGATCGGTATTTATCGATCCAACGATGGACCATCACCCATATAAGAATGCAAAGAGTTGCTTTATGTGTTGTACTATTGCAAATGAATTATTATATTTTGATTGTTTATCCTTTACCATGTTGAAATTGGCCACCCGTCTCGCACAACTCAATCAACCTAGCCAATCCGATGGGTTGGGCTTGGGCTAGGCAAGTTCAACCCGACCTCGGGTTGGGTTGGGCTTGAGCAGAGGATTCAACCTCTTGAGCTGAGCCTAGGTTGACCCCTCAACCCGCCCAACCCGCCCGAGTTGCAGCCCTATTGCCAAGGCTCTGTTGGAGATGACGTGTTACCCAGCCATCAGCACAAGTTTGCCCGGGCACCAAAGTCAATAGAGCCTTCCCCCTCTCCTCCCTCCAGTCGATTTCGCCATGGCGCCAATCCTGGGAGCTCGGGCGCCTTTCCATCCAGACCTTCGACTAAAACATCGCGGTCGAGTGCGACCAAGCGCCCAATGTACAGCTTGCATAGGTTGGGTGTTTTCCTACATGTTTTGGACTGTTTTCTTGACGGATTTCGGATATGTTTCAACCGTTGGATGAAAAATTCGACAGAGATCTAATGTAAACCTAGTCCCCTATATATAAAGGTAGATATAGGGCTTGGAAGTAAGATAAAACATTGTTTCTTCGAGAGGGAGTCTTGGTGAGGGCTTCATAAGGAGGAGGTGCTCTCGGTAAAGAGAGTTCATTTCGTTGGAGTTGAGCATCGCTTGTACCTCCGTTTGTTTCGTTATTCTAGTTGATCGTCCAATCGTCTTCACCCGTGGTTTTCTCTCGCAAGGGTTTTCATGTAAATCTCGTGTTATCTATTTGTGTTTGCTTTTTTATTGTTTTCCCTTGCTCTTTTCTCTACTTGTTATTGGTTTTTTATCCCACATCGATCAATCGGAGGATTGTTTGTGCAATTTATCTTTTTGAACCCATCATGGTCAGAATGACTAAGTGTTGGATTTTTCAATCCGATATCATTACAGGATCACAACAAACTGGTATCAAAGCATTAGGTTACCGTTCTTGATCAATTACAATGGCAACCAATTCATCGAAGGTGCCAAATATGAAACTTGTATAGAGAAGTTCGATCGAAAGTTTAACTTCGTATTTTGGCAAGTTAGCATGTGAGTTTTGTTAATTCAACATGGTCTACACAAAGTTTTGTAAAATCTGAAGGCGAAGCCTACAGATATGTCAGAGATGGATTGAAAAGTGTTTGACCCTAGACATGCAGTACCATTCGATCTTTTATAGCAAATAATATTAAGTTTATCGTCATTTACTATGAGAAATCCACAGTGTCGATTTGGTCGAAGCTTGAAAGTTGGTAAATAACTTAGTCTCTTACAAATCAATTATTTTTAAAGCAGCAGTTTTACACGTTTCGCATGAATGAAGATACTTCTATCCATCATCACCTTAACGAATTCAGTAAGTTTAATTTATGTCTGAATTATTGAATGTCAAAGTGAAGATCAAAGATGAAGACAAGCTCTTATTCTTCTCTACTCTCTATCAGATTACTTTGAGCACTGAACAAAAAAACTTCAGGGGGTTAAGTGATTTTGGGCTAAACTTCAAGGGGTAAAGTGTAATTTACCCAAAAAAAATCCTTATTTTTCTTCCCATGATATTGATTGAACCATTTCACTTTTTATGGACTCATATTTACAATCAAACACTGCGAAAACCAAGGTTTTCACAAATACAAGCAACACAATCTTATCTAAGAATGGTTAGATTTTTGGGACCTCACCTGACTTAGACAAATTATTAATTTTTATCCAAAGATCCACCATGATGTCATAAAGGTAAATAATCAAATATAATAAGAGCATCTCCAACAGGCTCCTAGGTGCCTTCCATATTCTAGGAGATCCTAACTGTCATATAGGCAAAGTAGGGAGTAGGGATTGAAGAGCACTCTAACGGGCTCCTAGGTGCCTTCCCTATTTTACAACTTTTGATGGGGGCTTTTCAAGAAATTAACGAAGGCAAGGAAAGTTTGTTTTATTCAAACTGGGGGGCCCACGCTCGAAAGTCATGCTACTCCTCTTGTGAGTCCTAATGAGAGCAATAGCAAAAGTTTAGATAGGGAAACATCTATTGAGCCCGTTGGAGCGCCGTTTAACCCCATCCTCCTTTTGTTTCGCTACAATAATGAAAGATGACAAGCCTAGGAGCCCATTAGAGATGCTCTAAAGTTTTTCTTGGAGGCTTTTGGAAATGAAGGGGACTACCCTTATATTTGCTTGATTGGCCCACATCATCACGGTCGTCCGTGGCTGAGAGTGTTTCAAATCAATTGTAATTCCACAACCGCAAGTATGATTGCTATGGACCTAAGAAAGAGACTCCTACTTAGATCCAAGCCACCAAGTATGCTCACTTTCTATTAGCCTCCAATTTTTCGATTTCTACTAGCCACATGATGTTTAATGCATGATAAATTTATTTTTATGTCACCCTATGACTCCAAGTTGCCACATGCTTGGTGGTCCCATCGAATGACATCTTTTTCTAGTGTTTGATTTTCAATCCTAATTGTGCATATTCAAATTCCAATCGAATGATGTCTTTTTCTTGTGTTTGATTTTCAATCGTACTTGTGCACATTGATGAAGAAAGAACTATTCCAATTCCAATCGAATGATGTCTTCTCCTTGTGTTTAATTTTCAATCCTACTCGTGCACATTGATGAAGAAAGAATTAACTTTTTTTGTTACAATGAATCCCATGTTGTGTCTCCAAATGATAGCTCAGATGGTAAGATATATGCAACCCACAGTCTTGGTCAAGAAAAAGTATTTTGTACCGGTGTACCCTTTGTGCGCAGTGCGCACATAATCAATGAGTTCCACTCTCCTCCAGTAACGCAAAAGGCTGGCACCGCTCGAGTGCGTTCGATGCGGAATCAGTGGTCAGGATTTGCGCACTGCCACGCATGATGAAAATACCCTTGCGCATCCTTACTCTTGATTCCGCATCTCATGCGTCTTGGTACTACCGGCTCATTGTGTTACTATTGGAGTAGAGTGGAGCTCCTTTCTACATAATTTTTGTTTGATTTCCTCTGATTAGGGGCCACATTCTTCCAATGATAAATTTATTTTTGTGTCACCCTATGACTCCAAGTTGCCACATGCTTGGTGGTCTCATCTTGATTAAAACTTGTTGAACCATTTTCCTTTTTACATGGCCCTCATTTCTCTTTACTCAACATGTTTAACATGCTTGTGTCTATTTTTTTTAAATTCTTTCAATTTTGTAGAATATAAAGTTTCGGTTGTGGCCTCAAGTCCTATTCAAAATCCCATCGAATGACATATTTTCCTAGTGTTTGATTTTCAATTATAATTGTGCATATACAGATTCTAATCGAATGATGTCTTTTTCTTGTGTTTGATTTTTAATCCTACTTGTGCACATTGATGAAGAAAGAACTATTCAAATTCCAATCGAATGATATCTTCTCCTTGTGTTTTATTTTCAATCCTACTTTTGCACATTGATGAAAAATGAATTAACTCTTTTGGTTACAATGAATCCCATGTTGTGTCTCCAACTGATAGCTCACATGGTAAGATATATGCAACCCACGGTCCTGGTGAAGAAAAAGTATTTTGTATCGATGTACGCTTTTTGCGCGGTGTGCACATAATCAACGAGTTCCACTCTCCTTTAATAACGCAAAAGGCTGGCGCAGCTCGGGTGCGTCCGATGCGGAATTAGTGGTCAGGATGCGCGCACTACCACGCATGATGAAAATACCTTTGCACATCCTTACTCTGGATTCCGCATCCCATGCGCCTAGGTGCTACCGGCTTATTGCATTACTATTGGAGTAGAATCAAGCTCCTTTCTACGTAATTTTTGTTTGATTTCCACATTCTTCCAATGACAAGCTGACGAGCACAATCATTTATCGGGGTGCTTGCCATCGGACAGCTATAGGCCCCGACCGTCAAAAATCAAGTGAACACCAACCGGAGAGTAGCAAAACTCCCTTCCCCGAACTTATGCTATATGTCCAACTTGCATTAGTACATATTGGCATTAGTTAGGAATTCGGTGACTAGCATTTGTCGTCAAACAAAATGGAGCAATCAAGTTTAGAACCCTAAAATCTTTGGTTCTCAACGCTCAACCCCGAGGCTCGAAGCGCCCCTTTCCCCTTTCCGCCCTTTTCTCTGGTGTAGGGTTTCGTCGATCTCCCTCTTGGCCTCCTCAACTGCCGTCAGTGACAATAGGGAGGCCAGGATTTCGGTCAATCTTCACCCCTATGTTAGAATTTTTGTTTTCCTTCCATTTCCATGTAGATACTGGGTCTCTTCTCCCCCCTTCTCTTATGTAGGGGTTTGGTGTGTATAGCCTTGCCTTAGCCGTCTTGGTCAGTGTCTGTGGCAGCGGTTTTTGGTGCTCGACTCTCGTATGGGACGCACTGACCCTCTCATGCTTAGTTCGACGGCCACTGCCAGGCTCGGGGTGGCGGCTTCCTATTGGTACAGCCGGTTTGGCGGATCTTGACGCAGACCCACTTGTGGCGGATGTTCCGACTATGGGTATCATGACCCCCTCCTCTGGTTGGTGGGACGGATACCGGTGTCTCGGTGCAGCGGCTCATGGCTCAGTGGCAGATCGGGGGTTGCTGTGGCAACTTATTCTTTTTGGCCATGTTGCTAATGCTAGTTCTTCCGTGGCACCAGAGGTAGCTTCTTTTTGTATGTGGAGGGTGGTGTCACGGTGGATCGATTTTTTGTCGTTGTTAGGGGGCTTGCTGCTCCTTGTTGTCCGCCGGTGTCGCAAGGGGCTTGGTGATTCTGGGTGTCCACCAATGTGGCGGTGTTGTATGGCTTTGTGCCCTTATATCTGCCGAAGTGGCGGTGGTTGTTGATTATGTCGATGGGGTGGTCTTGCTGTTGCTTACGCCGGTATGTGGCGTTTCGATTTGGGGGTCCGGTGGTGACCCACCCTTTCCATGAAAAAAACAAAACAAAACAAAACTCGCATTATTTCTTTATTTTAGGGGACTTGGTGCTCCTTGTTTTCCACAGGTGTGGCAGGGGGCTTGGTGATTTTGGTTGTCTGCCGGCGCCTATGTAGCGATGTTGTGTGGCTTTGTGCCCTTATATTCCGCCGGAGTGACGGTGGTTGTTGATTCCGCCGATGGGACGGTCTTGTTGTTGTTTGCGCCGGTATGTGGTTGTATGCGCAAAAAAGGTACGGGTCGGCTTTATTGCACAAAACGAGATTACAATTGTGGCCGGGACCCGGGTTGCTCGGGTGTAGCGAGTCCGGGTTGCGGCGAGTTTTGATCAGGGGATTGTGGGAAAGATCTTCTGGGGGATCCCTTTGATCCGCGTCTCCACGTGGTGTTCGTGCGAGAGCTCTGAAGGGGCTGCCCAGGACAGGGGTTTTACAGGGAGAGGGTTTTGGAGAGGCTAAGGAATGTCCACCGTTGCTTTGTCCCTTCCGTGCTTCGCGCTTTCTCGGCTAGGGGGTTTTCGGCTTCGTTCCTCGGTCTTCGTGTCTTCCTCGTTCCTTGCTTGACCTCGGTGTCCTTGATCGTCGGTTCGCGGCGTCGATCGAGCTTTTGGCGTTGGCTTTGGCTTTGGCTTTTTGGCTTTAGCTTGGCTCCGGCGTGGCTCTGGCTTTTGCTTTGCTTTGGCGCTTGCACTTGGACGTAGCTGGGAGAGACTTGCGATGCTTTCGTTCTTCCGGACTTCGCGTCGTATCGGCTAGAACGTGCGGTGCTTTTGCTCGTGGCCGGCGTAGTCGCTTGGCTTTGGCCCTTGCGTTGCTTTGGCGCGGGCTTTACTGGGGCTTTGCTTCGACTTCTTGCGTTGGCTTTAGCTTCAGCGTCAACTCGATCTTCTTCCTCGAACGACGTGGGCTACTTCTTTGGTGCTTCGACGGTTTGCGTGTTGACGGGACTTCTCTTCTTCTCCGGGCTTCTTTGGCGTGATCAGAGTCGAAGGATGCTTTCGAAGATGGTGGGGGTAGCACCGATCTCCGTGCGACGGTTGTGGCGTCGGCTTTTGTTGATGAAGACGACGGGGTGGCGACGCTTCAGATGATCTGTTCCAGCCTTTCTTCTTCGTGGATGGTGCAGATGTTTGTCGAAGACGACGGGGTGATGACGCTTCGCTTCTCTCCTCCGGGCTTTGGGGCTTGATCGGGATCGAGGACTTGTGGGAGACGACGGGGTAGTGCCGCTCCTCTTCTTCTCCGGGCTTTTGGGCTTGATCGGAGTCGAAGCTTGTTGGAGACGACGGGGTAGTGCCGCTCCTCTTCTTCTCCGGGCTTTTGGGCTTGATCGGAGTCGAAGCTTGTTGGAGACGACGGGGTAGTGCCGCTCCTCTTCTTCTCCGGCCTTTGCTTCTGGCGTCTTCGGAGTCGAAGGGTTCTTCTTCTCCGAGCTTTCTTCTTCGTGAACGGAGTCGAAGGGGCGATCGTCGTGCGCAAGGGCCTTCACGTTGATGAGGACTTTCAGTAAGCCGATCCCTCGGGACAGGCTTGACTGTGCCTCGTGAAGCCTTGGGTCGATGAAGAAGCGTGCTCTCTTCTGCAGAGCTCTGGCGCTTCGTCTTCAATTTCTCGACCATTTTTTCCTTCCCCCACCCCCTCTATTTATAGGCAAAGAGGTGGGGAGAGAGATATGGAAACTTTTTAATTTTAAATCTCTTTTGTATCTCTCTCATAATTACCCGGATTTTATTCATCCATTGATGAAGGGAATAACATTTAATTGTTTTCCTTTTCTGGCGGGTGCAATTATGGCTGGACTTTGCGCACGAAATCGATGGCGATCGGGCGCTTCGTCTTGTGCGTCGGATCGAGGGATCGGCGCAGATCCGCGTGTGTGCAGACGTCATACGCTACCTCCCCCCGCGCATGGCGGTATTTTTTCCTTTTCTTTCTTTTCTTTCCTTTTCTTTTCTTTCCTTTTTCTTTTCTTTCCTTTCTTTTCTTTCCTTTTTCTTTTCTTTCTTTTTCTCCCCTTTCCTTGCAGGGCCGGCCGGCCCCCCATGGGGTTCGGGTCCTACTAGGGCCGGCCCCATGTGGCTCGGGTCCTAGTAGGGGCCGGCCCCATGGGGTTCGGACCCTAGTAGGGGCCGGCCCCCCTTGACGCATGGGGTCCGCTCCTCTTTGCTAGGTGCGAGTCGGGTCCGGGTCCGTATCGGTGCGCGCGAGTCGGGTCCGCGTGTCGGGTTTGCATCCACGTAGGGGCCTTTGAGTCGGGTCCGCGTGTCGGGTTTGCATCCGCGTTGACACACGTAAGTCGGGTTCGGGTCCGACGAAATTCGTGTGTCTACAAATGCCCCCTCAAGGACGAGTGCGTCGGTGAGAGCGTGTAGGGTCTGGACGCGTAAGAATCGTAGAGCGCTTGTCCTTGATTCCTTTTGTGGGCAGGGTTGGGGGAGCGCGGCTGAGGTGCGAGTTGCCTTTGCCGCCTCTCTCTTCCTCTTTCTTCTTCTTCCCTTTTTTTTTTTTTTTTTTTTTTTTTTTTTTTTTTTTTTTTTTTTTTTCACGGGAGCTGCAGTGGAAGTGGCAGGGTCCGCCAGGGCTGCGGCGGCTGGGCACGAGGCCAGCGGCGTGCGGCGCGCAGAGCTGAGTGCCGGTGCGAGCAGTTGGCTGTGGCTCTTGCTTGTAGAGAAGACCTTCGCTATGATTTCGATCATCTTCTTCGTTGCGGACCTCTTTTGCTCCAAAGTTTGCACGGACGTCAAAGGTGGCCGTTGCACGGAGTTCGAGACTGGCGCGAGGGCGACTGGAGTGCGATGACGGCGACGGTGCATCTCTGCGGAGGACTGTCGCCCCTCCCTCGGTGTGGGAGCGCAATGACGAGGCCGATTGTCGACGGCGACCGTTGCACGATGTCCGAAGGCGACTTAGGAGAGACGGGAGCGTGAAGACGAAAGCAACATGTCTCGACGTAGTCCCATGGCGGCGTGTTAAGTCTCCAAATAATGCATTTTATCGCTTATTTCTTACTGCATTATCATCGCTTTTCTACGTAAAACTTTTCATATACTCGTAAAGCGCATTATTTTCTTTGTACCAATGCATAGTAGACTTTAATACGGACATAACGGTATATTGGTTCGCACTTATACGATACATGCATGAAAAATACGGAGCTCGGTAGTTCAAATTATCATTTTTATCGATAATCATATTGGATCCTTACACGCGTCATTTCATATGTGATTTTCAGGGAATTGACCCGATACTCGACATAGTTGGATAAAGGGCATCATGATAGTATGGTGGACATTCTCACGACGAGTCAACGGAGGTCACACAGCTCGTTTGGAGGCCTATGCTGAAGAACGATAAGGAAAAGGGTACTTGGAAGAGTCTAGCCAATGGAAGACTTCAACAAGCCGCTGCAACGCACGACTCGCATCAGAAGATGACTACATGAATGCAAAGGAGCGATGATGGATTTGATGATGAGTTTGGATGATGGTGATTACGTTTCCCACGTGACCCATTTGACCTGAAACCAGACAACCCGGGTCCGTCCTTCGCTCTTTCTTATTTCACCACCACACCTATCGCAACCATCCAATGGCACCCATGCATCCGACCCGACTTCAACTCCAAAACATGCACGTCGTGAAAACCCTTGATATCCAATCTCTTTAGCAAATCCCTCGCACAAACCCGAGATCCATGCATACCCATGCCCAATGTTGCGGTTCGGGTTTCGGTCGAATTTTCGGAGTCCATGACCACCCCGAACCTGATAATATCTGACCCGGCCATCATGATATCCAAGCACGTCCCCGAGCCATGTGCGACCCATGTATGAGCCCAGCTGGCCGAGGCCCGTCCTCATAAATTCACTCTTACCCGTCCGATCGCATCGCATCCATCTAGTTCATAACCTCATGCTCCATAAGCATCGCATCCGTCTTATCGCAGCCATCCATGAAAAATCCCATGCATGAGATCGAATCGCCCACGTCCTTACTCCTTCCCATCCGGACTAAATCGCAGCCGTCCGTGTGCTTCCCCCCTCACATGCAGCCATTCAAACCCAGCTCCCTCTTTTCTTCCCACTTTAATCACAGCCGTTCGTGTAACTAAACCCCATGCATAACCACCTTCTCGGAAAACCTGATAACAGGTGTCCCGTGCAAACCCATTGCACCCAGCTCCATCCCTCGCAGCCGTCCGCGGACTAAATCGCAGCCGTCCGAGGACCCGACCCATGCGCCCAGCCTCTCTCCAGTCCCGTCCGACTTCCTCTCTCTTTCTCCAGACCGACCCAGCCGCCCCAATCACAACCGTCCGAGCCCATCGTTCTCTCCTTTCCTTATCTCTCTCTACCCGATCATCTCTCTCCCCTCTCTTTCCATAACTACCCGAGCACCCCCCGAACTTCTCTCACTAAACTGACATCACAGCCGTCCGCACTTCCCTCATGTCCTCTCGGATTCTCTCCTGATCTCTCTCTCCGTTCTTCTCTCTAACCCGGGACGTCTCTCTCTCTTTCCTTATATCTCTCTCCACCCGATCGTTTCTCTCTCTCTTCATTACCATATCCGAGACCCACGACCCATCTTCTCTCTATCCCGTTCTCTTCTCTCTCTAGATCCCTCACGATCTCTCATCCGAACGTCTCTCTCTCTCCTTGCCTAAACCGGACTCCCTCTTCTCTATATAGGGGCTGAACCTAAGAAGACGTGAGGAGGGGTGGAACCATTAGCCGAAATTCATCAAACCACAAAGGCCGGATTTTTTCACCATCTAGAGAGCCCGAGCACCACCATCTTCCACCACCGAGACCATTAGCCCGAACTTCACCAGAACACCACCCCCGGACCATCGTCTCCGAGCCACGCTTCACCGTCGCCAAATCCACGCCATCACCGTCATCGACGCCATCACCGTCATCGCACGTCGTCACCATCGCCGGAAGCCATCATCCACGAGCGCCATCCTTCGTATTTCTTTAATGGAGTTTGCTTGCACTTATGCTTCTATGTTAAACTCTATGAACATGCACAGCTAAACCCCTAGCTAAGGCTATGGGGGATGCCTAGTAGTTATTATGTGTTTCTTTGATCAGTAATAATGTTTTAATTGTCTTATGATTGAATCCTATATGAATGACACTATTCTAAGATGTATGGCATCTAGCTTGCAAATTCGTTTGATTCCGTATTGACTCCGGGCATACGTAATGCTTGCGAATCCCTGTGGCTTGATGACACGAGCTTCACGAGTCTCTCGTCATATGCTTTTTAATCTATTTTAGTATGATAGATGCATATCTTTAGAAATCGATGCATGTGTACAAGTCCTTTTGATTGCACATCGACTCCGGGCATGTGCAATGCTTAAAGACCTCTGTAGCATGCGTCCGAACTTAATTTTCATGCTATCATCATATATAGTTACTGATCAAAAGAATACATAAGATACTACTAGGTTGAACCCAGATGCCTTAGCCTCATTTCCATCGTAACCTCCTTTTAATTAATTGCAATAGTTAATTCCTTTTAATTTAATAACGTAGTTTCATCATTCGTGCTCCACTCTCAGTGGAAAACCCTGAATTACATTCACATTCACGCACTGTCATCACATTAGTTCCCATTAGTCCTTCAGTCCCTGTGGAATCGACCTCGGACTCACCGAGATTACTACTTCGCTACACACCCTATACTTGGGGTTAAATTGCACTTTTTAGTCCCTTAATTAGGACTACTTAAAGTTGTAGCACGGCGCGCGGGTGACGAAGGCGCGAAGATGAAGGCGATGCACCCGGGCGGAGTGTTGGCGATAGTGACGCACCTCGGCTCGATGAGGAGGAGGTGGAGCCATTGCAAGCGAGGCGAAGCTCCCCTTTCCTTTCTCTTTTTTTTTTTTTTTTTTTGTGTGCACGGAGTACAGCAATAGCGACGGTGGCTAGCTACGGCGCGCGTGAAGGCCGGGGTGCCGCGGCGGTGGTGGCTCGCGGAGGCAGCAGCAGCAGCAGTGGCAGGCGATGGCCGAGCGGCGCGCGAGCTGCGGTACGGGTGCCAGTGGCTCGCGGGCCCTTCTTTTTCTTTCCTTTCTCTTCCTTCTTTTTCTTTCTTTTTTCTTTCCTTTTCTTTTCTTTTCTTTTCTTTTCTTTTTTTTTTTTTTTTCTTTCCTTTTCTTTTTCTTTCTTTCCTTTTCTTTTCCTTCTTTCCTTTTTCTCTTCCTTCCTTTTCTTTTCTTTCTTTTCTCTTCCTTTTTCTCTGGTTCTTCTGGTTCGCGGAGGCTGCAGCGCGGTAGGCGGAGCAGGCAGCGGCGGCACGGGCGGCGGCGGGCGCGCGGTGGCCGGGGCTGGGTGGCCAGGCGCGGGGGCGGCGCACGGGCGCAGGTGGCAGGCGGGCGCAACGGCAGCAGCGGCTCGGTGCTGCGGTGGCGGTGGCGGCCCGGGCGCAGGTCGGAGGTCGCGGCACGGGCTGCGGCACACGCGGAGGGGCCCTGGCGCGGGGCGCGAGCGGGTGGCGCGTGGGCGAGCGACGGTGGCTGCGGCATGCGCGGAGGGGCCCTGGCGCGGGGCGGCTGGGGCGTCGCGGTGGCGGGCCCGGGCGCGGGTGGTGCGAGGCCAGAGGCCGGGGCGGCGACGGCTTGGTCGGGCGCGACGGCCAACGGAGGTGGCGCGCGGGTGGAGTCGGGCCGGCGTCCCCGAGTCGAGCGGCGAAGGAGGGGGGCTGCAGGCCCCCCCTTTTTCTTTCTTTCCCTCCCTTTTTTTTTTTTTTTTTTTTTTTTTCTTTTCCTTTGGTGTCGGGTGCTGATTGGGGAGGGGGGCGCGGTGCAGGCTGCTGCTGCCCCTTTTTTTTTTTTTTTTTTTTTTTTTTTTTTTTTTTTTTTTTTTTTTTTTTTGGTCCGCGAAGGCGGCAGGCGGCGCGGCTATCGGAGCGGGCAGCGGCGGCGACGGCCCACAGCGCTGGCTGCGGTATGCGCGGCGCGGGGGCCGGGAGCGAGTGGCGCGGTCGCAGAAGCAACGAGGGCGGCCGCCGGTGCGACTCTGAGTCAGGCGGGCCCTGATCGGGTCGGAGGTGGAACGCAGTGGCAATAGCGGTGCGACTATGAGTTGGCCGGGCGTGGGGCGCAGCTGCGGCTCGGCGCGCGGGGTTGAGTGCAGGTGACATGGGTACGTGGCGCAGACGACGGGTGTGTGGAGCGGCGCCGGCGCGGCATAGGCGGGCGGCGGCCAGGCTTCAAGCTGCGCGAGTGGTGTGCGGCGCTTGAAGACGAAGGCTTCCGTCGGCTTGGAGACGAAGGCTTCTTCGATGCTTGGAGACCGTCGGCGGAAGAGTGCTGCCTGGGGTTGCACGAGACTTGCTCCGTCTTCCCGGTGTCGCCTCTTTCGTCGGCGGCGGCGGCGATGGTGCGCGTCGCTTGAAGACGAAGGCTTCCGTCGGTCTTGGAGACGAAGGCTTCTTCGATGCTTGGAGACCGTCGGCGGAAGAGTGCTGCCTGGGGTTGCACGAGACTTGCTCCGTCTTCCCGGTGTCGCCTCTTTCGTCGACGGTGGCGATGGTGCGCGTCGCTTGAAGACGAAGGCTTCCGTCGGTCTTGGAGACGAAGGCTTCTTCGATGCTTGGAGACCGTCGGCGGAAGAGTGCTACCTGGGGTTGCACAAGACTTGCTCCGTCTTCCCGGTGTCGCCTCTTTCGTCGACGGCGGCGGCGATGGTGCGCGTCGCTTGAAGACGAAGGCTTCCGTCGGTCTTGGAGACGAAGGTTTCTTCGATGCTTGGAGACCGTCGGCGGAAGAGTGCTGCCCGGGGTTGCACGAGACTTGCTCCGTCTTCCCGGTGTCGCCTCTTTCGTCGACGGCGGCAGCGATGGTGCGCGGCGCTTGATGACGAAGGCTTCAGTCTTGGCGGCGAAGCATTCTTCGGCGGCTTGGAGCCGAAAGGTTCTTCAGCGGAGTGTTATCGTCTTCTTGGTGCGGGAGCATAATGACAACGGCACGGCGAAAAGACGAAGCCGAGTGTGGTGGCGATCGCCTGGTGCGAGGATGAGTCGGGGGCGTTGAAGGCCAGGGAAGGTGGCTCCTTTTTTTTTTTTTTTTTTTTTTTTTTTTTTTTCGGAATTGACTTTACCTCTCGATCGGTCTTGCACTTTTCATATCCTTGCAAGATTCGTCCCCCTGAGTACCTTCCGAAGGCTGGCTAGATTATTGGTGAGGTCAACCGTGGGTTTAGAGTTACTAGCGAGGTTGCACCTTTCTGGTAGCAATGTTAGCTTGAAGGACACCGAGATGGGCGTTCTGAAGAGGATGACGAGGCCACGAGCATCAACAAGGAGTAGACTGCTTTGGTTGTCTTTTGCTTGTCGATATTGACCTTGATGACAGCTCCAGCGGTTATTTTGGCTTTGTGGAGGTCACGAAGCTGCGGTTGTTGTTTATGCGTCCGCCATTCTTCGGATTGCTGCTTTTGACTTCAGTGGCAGTTTCCATCCTTCAGGTGGGCCTGAGCTTTTGTATGAGCCCGGTGGATTTCAAGGCAACGACTCTTTTTTCTGCGGAGCAGATGCGCACCTTCTTTGGAGGGTGGCGAGCTTCATTGCTTACGACGGTCTTCGCTGGAGGACGCTTCCTTGGGCTTAGCTGCGACCGAGGGGGAGAGACGTCAAGCATTGCTTCAGAAGCTGGAGAATGCCCGAGCGACTGAGAAAACTTCTGGAGCAGAGTTTGTGAAGCAGCGGAAAGCTGGCGACGCGTCGAGAGTTGACTGCTTCCCTACCCCTGGAATTGCAGCGTGTGTAAGCTGTTGGGAGCGATCCTTGCAAAGCAGCGTGCATAGCTGGCGAATTGCCGGGAGCGGGTGGAGTGATCGAGAAGGCTGTCGGAGCGATCCTTGCAAAGCAGCGTGCATAGCTGGCGACGCGTCGGAAGTTGACGGCTTCTTTACCCCTAGAGTTGCGGCGCGTGTAAGCTACGGAAGGCGAGCTGCTTTGACGCCTCCAAGACTTTGACTTTCTTGTCATCCTTTAGTTTGCCGATCGGATTGATGGTCATGCACTCATTCTCTTCTGGACTGGACTGGCCTTCCTGGACGACGTTGGGATGTTTCTTTTTTTTGTCTGGACTGAACCTTTGTAGGTTGCCTACGTACCCTACTGAGAGGGATCAAGTCGCACGTAGTTCGTTTATTCACCTTTTTTTTTTTTTTTTTTTTTTTTTTTTTTTTTTTTTGGGCAAGGGGGGTAACCTTGCGTTAGGCAAAGTACCTTTTGAGGGACTTGCCACTGGTAGGCAGAGTCGCCACTGGTTCGCAGCTGTCGCCCACCTTCTTCGCTTCAATATAGTTGGAAGTGAAGATCTTCTTGACTGGAGTTTTGATGATTGCTGGAGTTTGACTGGAGCCGATGCCTCGGCAATTTGGAAGGATTTGTTCGCCGCTTTCGCAGAGACGAGCTTGAGTCTTTGTCAGGCGATGTGGTATTGCAGCTGAGGGTAGTGATCCCATGTGTGCCATGCTTTCTTTGCTGCGGCTGGATTTGAACATTGACTCGGTGGAGTTTTGCCCCCGAGTGTTTTCTGACTTGATTGCAAGTTCCTCAGAGCTGGTGCGCTCGGAAGACTCGGTTGAGCTCGAGATGTGCAACAGACCACGTAATGGTAGCGTCATCTCTTGCAAAGTGCTGAAGTTGGCCTCGGAGAATGACGACGCTGGTTCCTTTGCTGGAGTAGAAGGCGATCGTCCCGGTTTGCGAAGCCACTGAGGTACGAGCCGCAGGACTGAAGCAGCTTGAGCAGGCAACGGAACGCATCGCATCGAGCTTGATTTGATGTTGATGTGAATTTTCCGTCTTGACGCTGGCGCTCCCTTGACTTTCTGCACCGTCTGGCTGGAGGATGTCATTAGTTTTGCAAGTGGAGAGCTTTTGTTCTTCGCAGCTGCTTTGGCTCCCTGAGCTCGTAGAGCTTTTGCTGGATGAGCTTCTGCAACGAGATCTTTCACTTGGTAAAATTTGGCGTCAGCAAGGTGTGCTTTAGCCTTGTTGAATAGCTTGTCGTAGGCCGCGATGCTTCTTCCCATGCTTTCGATGTTGGTATCGCTTTCTTCATCGACTTCTCGGAGCACTTGGTGGACTTCCATCACGTAGCAGCAGACCTTGAAGTCTTGATCAGCTTCAAGGAAGCGATTGGGAAAGAACTCCTGGAGTGTTGCCGGCTCTAGGAAGCTTTGCTGGAGGAAATTTTTCAGATTTGCTGGTGGTACTTTGGACGTCTTTTTTCCTGGAGCATCATTCTTTTCCTTGAAGGACTTTCTTCTGAGGAGTTTTCTTGTCGCCCGATCTTTCTCATGGTTAGCTAGGCGTGCTATCCTGTAGCTTGATCGTCGTGGCCTTCTCCTTCGAGGCGCCATAGCCCATGTGTTAAGATCTTCCTCGCCAAGGTGAAGAACTGGTGTTGCGACTGAAGGCTCTTCCTTGATCAGAAGGACTTGCACTTCTAGAGACTGTACCGATTCATCTTCTGATCCCCAGCTGGTTGGCTTGATTTCTTCATTTGGAATCGAAGGAGACCTGGAGTAGAGGACATAATAGTCAATTTTGCCCGATGGTTGGCCTAGCAGGTTGACTTCGGGGCTTCTTTGTTCGTCTCTAGCTTTGAGCAGGTGCCGGGACGTAGCTTCGTTTGGAAGAGGGAGTGCTTGCATGAGAGACGGTTGCCCCCAAGACAGTAAGGATTTGGCCCTAGGCACTGAAGAAGTATGTCGTCGTCGTCTTCTTGGACTGCCCCCTTTCTTTGAGTCATCAACGGTGGACTGCCCCCCTTCTGCGAGGACCGACGGGGCATCTTGCAATTCGTCGTCCGAAGTAGAAGTGTCACCGTTGTCGGGATCCGTAATGGAGATATGATTGACGGCCTCCATGGGTGGGTGGGTGGGCGTTGAAACGAAGTCCTCGATCGGGATCCCTAAACGATCGAACGCCGACTTCTTCTTTGATTGTTTGACTGGCCCGAGCCTCTCGAATACGGATTTGCGTTTTCGGTTCGACCAGTCTTTACCACCTCTGGTTTGCTGCCGGAGCAAGGCTTGGCATCGAACCCGTTGTCGTCTTCTCCTGCTGTCTGGACGGCTGAGGTAGGTAGAGCGTGCATCGGAGATTGTCGATTCTTCGGCCGCTTCATCTACCATCCTCGCCTCGATGTAGTTTGAGGTGAAGGTCTTCTTTGCTGCGGTTCTGATAACCAACAGATTTTGACTGGAGCCGATGCCTCGGCGGTTCGAGGGAATTTGCTCTCCGTTTTGAAACAGCCGAGCTTGAGTTCTCGTCATCCCATGCGGAGTTGCTGCTGGTGGGAGTGTGCCCATGGCGCTTTCCTCGTTGTAGCCAGCTCTAAACAGCAACTTGGTAGCGTTTTGCCCCCAACTCCCTTCCGGTTTGAATCCGAGTTGCTCGAGGTCTGCTGATTCGACAGGTCTGCTCGGGTTCGGAGCTTGCGTCAGACTAGGTAGTGGCACCGTCATTTCTTGCAGAGTGATGACATTGGCCTGAGATAACGACGGAGCCAGCTTCCTTGTCGGAGTAGAAGGCGATTGCTTGGACTTACGGAGCCACTGCGGCGCGAGACGTAGGACAGGCGCCGTTTGGGCTGGCAACGGGGTATGTTGCATTGCTCTTGGCTCGAAGCTGATGCGCATCCTTTGCCTAGGTTTCGGCGTTCCTTGGACCTTGAGTCTTGCCTCGTCAGAGGGTAGCGCCGAATTTACGGGAAGAGGAGTCTTGTCCTGCTTCACTTCTTCAATCTTTTGGGCTCGAGGAGCTTTAGCTGGCAGAACTTCCGCGACCAGGCCCTTTGCTTGGTAGAACTTAGCGTCGGCCAGGTGTGCCTCGGCCTCGTTGAATGGCTTGTCGTCCGCAACTATGCATCTCTCCACGCCTTCTTCGTAGTATTTGAGGCACTGGTGCCAGGTGGAGACCACGATGCCGTTCTCGTGCAGCCACGGTCTTCCCAACAGGAGGCGATATGACGTCTGGCAATCGATGATGTGGAAGAGGACCTTTGTATCCAGCGGGCCGATGGAAAGCTTCAAACGAATGATTCCGACGGTGGACTGTCCGCCCTGGTTGAAGTCTTGAATGACCAATTGACTTGGTGAGAGCTGGTCGTCGGTGATGCCGAGTTGCCGCATTGTCTGGATGGGCAGGATGTTGACGGCAGAGCCACAGTCCAACAAGATTCGGTTCACTGGCTTCTCCTTGATGTATCCCGAGACGTAAAGAGGTCGGTTGTGCAATCGCGTTCCGAGTTGCAGGTCCTCGTCTGAAAAGGTTATCGTTGCATCGCACGCGGCTACAGCTTTGCGCTTCTGGTCGTCCTTCTTCTTCTTCTTGTAGCTATCCGGATCAGCCAAGGCCGCAGCCATTGCCAGGCGAGCCTTCTTCGGGAGATGCAAAGCTTCTACAAGAGGCATGTGTAAGATTGCTTCGTCGCGAGAGGCGGTGCCCCCTTCGTCGGAATCGTCCCCCTCGTCGGTGGAGTCGCCTTCTTCAGAAGTATCGCCTTCGTTCTTTCCTTCCGACACTTCATGGACTTCGACCATGCAACAGGACACCTTGATGTGTTGGTCCGCTGGGAGGAAGTGATCCGGGAAGAACTCTTGCAAAGTTGTCGGCTCTGGAAGACTCTGCTGAAGGATATCGTCTTGGCTTGCTGGCGGCACTTTGAACGCCTTCCTCCCTGGAGCCTTGCCTTTCTTCTTGTAGGTCCTCCGCTTGGTGAATCCCCTCATCATACGGTCTTGTTTGAGCTTCTTTTCTTGCCACGGCTTTCGCCGCCGCGGTAGCATGATCCATGCTTCTTCGTCGGTAGATTCCCCTTCGCTAGGATGATGGTCGACAGAAGCAACTGGTTCCCTCGAAGACACTTGTTCTTCCTGAGCCTCTACTGGCTCGTCTTCTGATCCCCAGCCGGTGGGCTTGATTTCGTCGATTGGAATGGACAGAGGCCTTGAGTAGAGGACGTAATAGTCGAACTTCCCCGAAGGCTGGCCCAGCAGACCGACTTCCGGATCTCCCTGCTCGTATCTTTTCTGGAGAGCGTATTGGGACGTAGCTTGACTGGAAGGGACTTGCTCTTCTCGAGGCTCTACTGGCGCGTCTTCCGATTCCCAGCCGGTGGGCTTGATTTCGTTGACCAAAACGGACGAAGGCTTTGAGTAGAGGACGTAGTAGTCGAACTTACCCGAAGGCTGGCCCAGCAAACCGACTTCTGGATCTCCTTGCTCGTATCTCCTTTGGAGCGTTCGTTGGGATGCAGTATTGCTTGGAAGAGGTGCTGGCATGAGCGATGATTGCCCCCTGGGCAGCGGTGTTTCCTCCTCGGTGAGCGCAGGAGTATGTTGACGTCGCTTTGAGACTTTCGGCTGGGAAGTTGACTTAGCGATTGGAGCTTGACGATTGATGCGCAATTTGGGCATGCTTCGCCGAGCAGCGACGAGTACTGGCGAGAAGGAGCCGAAGGTGATGGACGTCATGTTGGCCGTAGCAACCTCCCCGGAGTCGATCTCTATCTTCCCTTGCTTAGCGAGCGCCATGATTCTTTCCTTGAAGACGAAGCATCTTTCGATGGGATGACTCACCACCCGGTGGTATTTGCAGAAGAGAGGGTCGTCGACACGATGCATCTGCTCGGGCCTCTTTGAAGGAGGGAGCTCTATCATCTTCTCTTGCAGCAGCTGGTCGAACATGGAGGAGACTTCCGAGTCTGGGAAAGGGTACTCCTTGGCTTCGAGCTCCTCGAGAGTCATCCTTTGTCTTAGCGGCGGAGGCGGTGGTATGGCGACTCCCTTCTTCTGATCTGGCTTGCCACCGATCTTGAGCGGCTTGGAGGTTGAAGCGACGTCAGCAACATTGACTTGTTTCAGTTTCGTTGCCGGTGGCTTGTCCTTCTTCTCTATCTCCAAGAAGTCCTTGTTCTTCGAGTCCCCGCGGTTTGCTAGGCTGAGTTCCATGTCATGAGCCCGAGTTGCGAGTTCTTCGAAAGACCGAGGTTTGATACCTTTGAGGATGTAGAGCAGACCCCAGTGCATGCCTTGGGTGCACATCTCGATAGCCGAGTCTTCAGACAAGCGGTCTCGTGACTTCAGCGCGAGGTTCCTCCACCTGTCGATGTAGTCGATCACTGGCTCGTCTTTCCTTTGCTTGACGGCGGTGAGTTCGATCATGCTGACGGTTCGTCTGGTGCTGTAGAAGCGATTGAGGAACTCCCTCTCCATCTGATCCCAGCTGTCAATGGTTCCTGCAGGAAGATCAACGTACCAGTCGAACGCGTTGCCTTTGAGGGTGCGGACGAATTGCTTCACCATCTCGTCGCCATATGTGCCGGCATTATTGCAGGTCTCGATGAAGTGGGCAACGTGCTGTCTCGGATTTCCCTTTCCGTCGAAGTGCTGAAACTTTGGCGGCTGGAATCCGACTGGGAAGCGTAGCTGCTGGATCCTCGTAGTGTAGGGCTTCGAGTATGCCGCCGTGATCGGAGGAAGGCCACTGCCGTGAGAGCGCATCATGTCGGCTATCAACGCTTGGACTTGCTGAGCGTTCATCGTTGCCGTTGCTGGAGGTTGAGTGGCCGCCGAGGCTGGCGCTGGGTAGACGACTTCCAATGGGACGGGAGCCGAGGAGAGCGCTGGAGTAACTGCTTGAATCGTCGGAGCAACCTCTGCAGGAGCGGGAGTTGAAGACGGAACTGGAGCGGCTACTGGAGAAGCGACGGGTTGGCCGACTGCTGCAGCGTCCTTTGCGCTTAGCTTTTGGAGCAGAGTGTTGATGTGACGATCCTTCTCCTCCATCAGCCGAGTAATTTGCGCCATATGCTCGCTCATCTGCATGACTTGGAGCTGAAGAGCGGACGGAGGGTGGTGACGGAGAACGTCTCGGTGTTGCATGTTCGCATCCTCGCCGTCATCATCGGAGACGTAGTTACGCCGACTTGCTTCTGGTTGATGATTGATGTTTGCCCCCTGCAGAGGAGGTGCAACGTCTGCTGGAGAACCCGAACTGGTTCGGGGTTGGGGCTGGTCCTCCCCAAACTTCTGGACATGGGCTCCAGGATCGAGGCTCGTTTCTTCATGCACCAGGGCCTCGTCGGCGCTTTGGCGAGCATCTTCGATAGTAGCTTCTGGCACGAAGATGTCCGCAAGAGTCCGTGTACGCCGAGTGTAGACGCGCACCATTGGAGGAGCATCACCCTCCGGATTTACTGGATCACCGTGGCGGAGTAGAGGAGACTCGGCGATTGGTGAGAGGCTTGGAGCAAACGCATCGTTGTTTGTTCCGGCCATCGCGAACTTCAAGCAGCTTCTTCAACCGTACGGGTGAAAGGAGAAGAGGTCCCACCGGGCGTGCCAGAAATCTGTATGCGCAAAAAAGGTACGGGTCGGCTTTATTGCACAAAACGAGATTACAATTGTGGCCGGGACCCGGGTTGCTCGGGTGTAGCGAGTCCGGGTTGCGGCGAGTTTTGATCAGGGGATTGTGGGAAAGATCTTCTGGGGGATCCCTTTGATCCGCGTCTCCACGTGGTGTTCGTGCGAGAGCTCTGAAGGGGCTGCCCAGGACAGGGGTTTTACAGGGAGAGGGTTTTGGAGAGGCTAAGGAATGTCCACCGTTGCTTTGTCCCTTCCGTGCTTCGCGCTTTCTCGGCTAGGGGGTTTTCGGCTTCGTTCCTCGGTCTTCGTGTCTTCCTCGTTCCTTGCTTGACCTCGGTGTCCTTGATCGTCGGTTCGCGGCGTCGATCGAGCTTTTGGCGTTGGCTTTGGCTTTGGCTTTTTGGCTTTAGCTTGGCTCCGGCGTGGCTCTGGCTTTTGCTTTGCTTTGGCGCTTGCACTTGGACGTAGCTGGGAGAGACTTGCGATGCTTTCGTTCTTCCGGACTTCGCGTCGTATCGGCTAGAACGTGCGGTGCTTTTGCTCGTGGCCGGCGTAGTCGCTTGGCTTTGGCCCTTGCGTTGCTTTGGCGCGGGCTTTACTGGGGCTTTGCTTCGACTTCTTGCGTTGGCTTTAGCTTCAGCGTCAACTCGATCTTCTTCCTCGAACGACGTGGGCTACTTCTTTGGTGCTTCGACGGTTTGCGTGTTGACGGGACTTCTCTTCTTCTCCGGGCTTCTTTGGCGTGATCAGAGTCGAAGGATGCTTTCGAAGATGGTAGGGGTAGCACCGATCTCCGTGCGACGGTTGTGGCGTCGGCTTTTGTTGATGAAGACGACGGGGTGGCGACGCTTCAGATGATCTGTTCCAGCCTTTCTTCTTCGTGGATGGTGCAGATGTTTGTCGAAGACGACGGGGTGATGACGCTTCGCTTCTCTCCTCCGGGCTTTGGGGCTTGATCGGGATCGAGGACTTGTGGGAGACGACGGGGTAGTGCCGCTCCTCTTCTTCTCCGGGCTTTTGGGCTTGATCGGAGTCGAAGCTTGTTGGAGACGACGGGGTAGTGCCGCTCCTCTTCTTCTCCGGGCTTTTGGGCTTGATCGGAGTCGAAGCTTGTTGGAGACGACGGGGTAGTGCCGCTCCTCTTCTTCTCCGGCCTTTGCTTCTGGCGTCTTCGGAGTCGAAGGGTTCTTCTTCTCCGAGCTTTCTTCTTCGTGAACGGAGTCGAAGGGGCGATCGTCGTGCGCAAGGGCCTTCACGTTGATGAGGACTTTCAGTAAGCCGATCCCTCGGGACAGGCTTGACTGTGCCTCGTGAAGCCTTGGGTCGATGAAGAAGCGTGCTCTCTTCTGCAGAGCTCTGGCGCTTCGTCTTCAATTTCTCGACCATTTTTTCCTTCCCCCACCCCCTCTATTTATAGGCAAAGAGGTGGGGAGAGAGATATGGAAACTTTTTAATTTTAAATCTCTTTTGTATCTCTCTCATAATTACCCGGATTTTATTCATCCATTGATGAAGGGAATAACATTTAATTGTTTTCCTTTTCTGGCGGGTGCAATTATGGCTGGACTTTGCGCACGAAATCGATGGCGATCGGGCGCTTCGTCTTGTGCGTCGGATCGAGGGATCGGCGCAGATCCGCGTGTGTGCAGACGTCATACGCTACCTCCCCCCGCGCATGGCGGTATTTTTTCCTTTTCTTTCTTTTCTTTCCTTTTCTTTTCTTTCCTTTTTCTTTTCTTTCCTTTCTTTTCTTTCCTTTTTCTTTTCTTTCTTTTTCTCCCCTTTCCTTGCAGGGCCGGCCGGCCCCCCATGGGGTTCGGGTCCTACTAGGGCCGGCCCCATGTGGCTCGGGTCCTAGTAGGGGCCGGCCCCATGGGGTTCGGACCCTAGTAGGGGCCGGCCCCCCTTGACGCATGGGGTCCGCTCCTCTTTGCTAGGTGCGAGTCGGGTCCGGGTCCGTATCGGTGCGCGCGAGTCGGGTCCGCGTGTCGGGTTTGCATCCACGTAGGGGCCTTTGAGTCGGGTCCGCGTGTCGGGTTTGCATCCGCGTTGACACACGTAAGTCGGGTTCGGGTCCGACGAAATTCGTGTGTCTACAGTGGTGTTTCTTGAGGTCCAATGGTGACCCACACATTTCATGAAAAAATTACAACAAAAAAACAAAATAAAACACACATTGTTTATATATATATATATATATATATATATATATATATATAGGGGACATGGTGTTCTTTGTTCTCCTCCGGTGTGGCAAGGGACTGGGTGATTCCGGTTGTCCGCCGATGTGGCGGTGTTGTGTGGCTTTTGTGCCCTTATATTCCGCCGAAGTGACGGTGGTTGTTGATTCTACCAACAAAGCGGTCTTGTTACTTCTTGTACTAGTATGTGACGTCTCTCTGGGGTCTTTCTGGGTCCCATACGTGGTGACCCACCTTTTTCTTAAAAATAAAAAAAAACATAACAAAACAAAACAAAACGCCCGACCCCATTAGAATTGGGGGAGCATGTGGACAGCTAGGGAGTAGGTCGTTTGTGTGGCCGAAGTTTTGCATTAGTTTCTTTAATTTTTTTATTACACGTGCATTGCATGAAACACGTGGGGAGCAGGACGTGCTCTTGTGAGATCGTCACCGACCAATGAGGCGATGTTAATGTCCAACACTAACTTACCTACCCCACCTCCTCTACGGTTCACCCTTTTCCTCAATTCACTCGGTTTCACTCGGTTAGTTGGTGACGTGTAGGGATGGCAACAGTGCGGTTTAAAATCGAAAAGCACGATAAACCGCACCACGTGGTGCAGTTTTGATTCCCCAAAATATTAAACCGTCACAGTGGACTGCGATTTCGGTTTTCGATTTCGGTGTAGCGGTGCGGTTTCGGTTTTGACCAAAACCATATAAAACCGCACCGCTTAGGCCTTTATAATGATAAACCGCAGTGCACTGCTCCATACCGCACCTCATGGTGCAGTTTTGGTTGTACATAATGGTAAACCGTCGCGTTGCAGTGCGGTTTCGGTGTAGCGGTGCGGTTTCGGTTTCGGTTTCGATTTTGCCCAAAACTGTACCAAAACCGCACCGTTGCCATCCCTAGTGACGCGACGACTAGTGTATCTAACTCCTATATGGAATGGCTGCAATTCCCCATATCGCCAACGAAGTGAATTCAGGGAAAGGACAAACTGTCGAGGAGTCAGAACTCACACGATGTTGGTACTGTCCAACTGCTAGGGTTGGGGACCGAGTGTGTGTTTCTGAAGGGATCTCACGATCAGTGCATCACCTGTTAATACTTAGAGCACAAGATAGATCAAAGGTCGAACCATCCCTCTGCCGGTAATATTGTCACATAGGGCTCACATCTACTTACATGTGAGTAGTTAAATAATTATGTAATTTCTAGTAACTTGTGAAATATCGTTCACAATCTTGACTTATCCTTCTTGCAAATTAAGTTGTCGAAGTTGGAGGTGAAATTCCTACAATCACCTCACCGGGTGAGAGGAATAGGAAGGTACTCATAGCGCGAAGGGAACCCTTGACCTAATAAACATTTATCGCTTGCATCGTCAGTCATCTGATTTCAAAAGTAATTAATCATGCTTTAATATTCATTCGCTACGATCCATATTAAAAGATTAATATTTCATATGCGAGGGGGTGCACTCAACTCTCCTCTCCACAATCAAGGCCTAGGAACCCATCAAGGGATAGGGAGTTGGCAAAGCAACTGATGCTTGAATGAGGTTGTGGGTTCTATTCATCCCTCCCTCCTGTCGGAGTTTGGCTCAGTTTCGACGAAGACGGAGTACGATGGGAGGCTTTGAGCGTGCCCGTCGGAAGATCGGTGCCCTGGGCGCTAGGTGTGTGGCGCCTATACACTAGCGGGCGCCACCCTCTCAGGTTGGCGCCCAGGGCCCCCAGTGTGTGGCGCTTAGGGCGCCAATCTCAAGGTTGATGGCACCCTAGGCGCCCTGGTCACTGGCATTTTTTGTCGGTGGTCCAAGGTTGGCACGCATAGTAGCGCCCTGGGAGCCCACTGAGCGTCAGGCACGATTCATGCACGGGTTGGACCTGCGGATGCATGAATTGTGGGGGCTTTAAATAGGGTTTTAACCCTAGCTTTTGTAAGACGTGTTGTGTTGACGGCTCATTTTAGGGTTCTTCTTCGGGCTTCTCGCTTGTGTTTGAGAGACGAAGAAGATTGTGGATCTTGCGAGGAGATTAATCTCCTTGAGATCCAGTGGAGCGAGGAAGAAGAAGGGGGTTTTAATCTTCAAGTTCTAATTCCATTGCTCCAAAGGTGGTGACCGACACCCGCTGAGGTAGGAATTTTCGAACTGCTTGAACAAAACTCTTTGTTCCGTGTGGATTGTTTATTTGCTTTATTCTCTCTGTGATTGTTGCATCGTTCTTGGTGGATTCGATCCTTCTCTTCGGATCGTCGGAGATCCGAAAACCCTAGATCGCTTCCGCGAGCGTGAGGCGACGGATGGAGACCTCGTCTGAGGTATTCGGTGCCAACACCTCCCTCCCTACCTCCCTCGAGTTATCCAAGTGGGCATAGAGAAACATTCAAGTGGGTTGATGCGAATTTCCATAGTCCGGGCCCGAAGTTGGTCCATAGCTTGAAAGGTTCTGGGACACCCGCTAATTTCAAAAAAGACAAGAGAAAAACAAAGGACCTAGGAGGCTATCTAGCAAGCATAAAGGGTCAAAGCATACAAGGTTTACAATAAAAGTAAAACAATCTAGAAGAATTTTACATGGAAACCCCAAATGCAAAAAAACCACACCGGCGAATTGGATGTGCAAGCTATCCATTAGAAAGGATTAATACGGTACAAAGTACAGAGCGTTACCCCAGAACTGTCTACAATGATTCACAGCCCGATTCCACACAATCGTCGACCTTATAAGCAGCGTTGCCTCCCATAGCCTGCTTTTCTTAAACTTTGCCTCTTTCAACCCTCATCCTTATAAGCACAACTAGCTTCTTTGCCCTATCCGGCGCAAGTAATCATGCACCACGAGCCACCACCACCCAAGCCCTATGGGTTTTACCCCTTCGTATCCAACGAGAGGACCCTAAAGTATGTTTGCCCCCAACCCCTATTGGAGGACCGTCCACCAGGGATTCGCAACACGAGCACTATGAGCGACCCAACACAATGAGATTTCAAAGGGGGTTAGGATTTCGAGAACTAACCCTAGGAAGATTGATGAAAAGAACCAAATCTCTTACAGATGGGTTCACAAGAGCTAAATCCTGGAAGGATTGGTTCAAGAAGGAATCAAGGGTATGACAATGGACACCGATGAAATTGAAGATCAAATCAGCTAAAAAACAAATCAAACCCGTGAAAAATGAAAACGGAGCAAGTTACCCAATTTGGGGAGTTTCTCTCTAAGGATCCAAGTTCCTCCAAAGAAGATTGCTCTTCCTTGTCCTAAGAGCATCTCCAACAGGCTCCGAGCGAAGCTCTGAAGGAGAACGTGGCCCTCCGATCCATCAGAGCTGCTCCAACCGGCTCGGACGAGAACTCTGAAGACCTACGTGGCACGCCACGTAGGCCACGTGTGCTCAGGATATCCGAACGGCTCCGAATACAACAGAGGTCCTTCGGAGCCTCCGAATGAATTAAATAATATATTTTTTTACAAAAAACCCCCTCATTTTTTTATAAATAATTTTTTATATATAAAATAATGCATGCAAAAAATTCTAAAAAATATCAATTTTTAAAAAATATTCTACAAACACCCCCTTCTACAAACCAGTCTTCACTCTCCCACTATTCTTGCAAATAGAATTAAGTTAGGAGGGGTTTGGTGTAAAATTAGAGGGTTTGGATAAATTATAAATATATAGGGTGTTTGGTGCAAAATGTCTTGGATATCCAGTGTTGGAGCTGAACCTCTCAACTAGGAGGTTTTCAATGAGGTGGCAACAACAAATGGGCCCCTTGGGCTTAGGAGGTGCTCCTTGTTCGGAGCCCGTTGAAGATGCTCTAATCAGGATGAACAAGATCTTATATAGGACACAAACTCTCACTCATAGCCTTTGGATATGGACATCCAAAGGTGGAGAAAGCTCCACTTAAATGCCAAATCTCGCAACACGCATAATGTGGTGCACACTCGGCGGCGTCGGCGCTTGGTGTGTACCAACAGCAATTGTGGTGCTCATAACAAATTGTATGGGGATGACTCCAACCCTTAGCCTCCTTCTATGCTAAGTGTGAATCCTTAAGGGACCCAACTGACATTTCGATAAAAGATAAAAACTCTAGAATATATTAAAATAATATAAGGATATGATGTTTGATATTAAAACATTTTAAAATCCGTATCGAAACTCTAAACGTAAATCTATTAAATCAATAAAAATCACAAAACAATTTTGATGAAAAAGACCTTTTCTCAAATCCTTCGCATCCCTATGTATAAGATTGGAGTTAGGCGAGTTAGCACGCACATTCACAACCTGTTAAAGACTTGAAGAGTTGCATAATTTCATATGAAAGATCAGACATCCTAACTCGCACGTTCCATGATGTCATATGAAGGGTTTATCTCATCGTGTACCTATTTTAACTCTAGCAATATATGATGGGTGAAAAAGCCTATGCTCATCATCTACTATAACATAGAAAGGATGGGGGATAGTTTGGAAAAATAAGTATCGGTCCAGATTTATTATGGGGGGATAGGGACGACCATGATCTAATGGATGGATTATGGTGAGTACAAACACACCTGGAGTGGAAAAAAAATAACAGATCATGGGAGGGGAGTTTTTGAAAGAAATGAAGGGGGGCTTTGAAAAAATAAATTTAAAACATGTTTTTTTGTTAAAAGGGGGAACAAACCATGTGTGTGTGTGTGTGTTGGTGGGGAGCACATACACACTCTCCTTCTCTCCAGAGGTACCCTCTTCCCTCTCTCCATCTTTCTAGCTGTACCGTCTCTCTCTATCTCTCTATCTTCCTCTCCACCTCACCCCATTCAGCTCTCTCTCTCTCTCTCTCTCTCTCTCTCTCTCTCTCTCTCACCCACCCCTTCTTTGTTGGGAAATCGGCTCATGACACCGATCTCTTAATCCGTAGAACCCTTCAAGCCCTCAGGACGGTACTCAAAGGTTCAAGGATCGGAGGCCTATAGAGATCGCACACCACAAAGAATTCGATGCACTAATACATTGAAAACAAATAATACGGATACACATGTAATCAAGGAATTGAATTATCACTAGCAAGAGAAATACACCATGCCGTGGTCACCAATTGTTAGATCCTACAACCCCTCTTCTTGGTCCTCTTACCGAAAGTCACACACAAAGTATACAACACCTCCACCCAAACGATCTAGAGATATACTGGAGGATCTACCAAGAGATGAAAGCGCCCACCGAAGTCAAAGCCGAGGAAGATGCGCCAAGGAATCTAGATAAAGCCTTGGATGAACTTGAAAGAGGCTAGACCCGGAGATGAATCTCCATCGTCTCGTCCTTTCCCCGTCTTTTTCCTTATTCTCACTTCTTCTTTTCACTTTTTTTTTTTGGAAAGGTAAGGAATTTTATTGATAAAAAAGGTAATGTACAAGCGTATTATTCGAGCTTAATTGTGCTATAACAAAACAAACACCAAAAAAACTGTTCACCAAAACTGAAACAGAGATCGGAGAATCTAAACTTAGCTTTTCTTGGATTCTTCTCACTTCATCTTCTTTCTCTTCCTTCATATACCCTCTCTTTTTGCAGCAAACCCAAGACTGGGCTCTCACTCTCCCCGTCCTTCCTTTTCTCTCAAAACAGTAACCCTAAGGCATGCATCCCCTTTTATAAGGGAAGCAAACGTATGAAGATTACATCCCAAAAATAGCTGATAAAACCCCTCACCCGCGATCTGCTTACACGCCCAGGTTAATTTCACTCGGGCAACTTGGTCGTCATATAAAATTTTACCCGAGCAAAATTCCTAGGTGTTTTTTTCCATGTTCGATGGGCCGGATTTACCCAAGAGAAACTAAAAGTTCACCTTTATAGGAATCCATCAACTGAGGGACCCAAAGAGTTCTGACCGGATTGCGACGGTCTCTACAAAATTATTACCTCCTATGATCGCCTTGATCGATATGCACTATGCTAGACTCTTGTATATTGAAAACTAAGCATCGCTTGTTCTCTCCTCATCGTAGAATACTACAATTTACATGAAATAGTGATTAGATGTCAAGTGGTTCTCTCTCTCTCTCTCTCTCTCTCTCTCTCTCTCTCTCTCACACACACACACACACACACACTTGCAAAAGATAACCAGTTTAGGAGTTTCCGTGAAGTGCTGGCTTACATTCAGAATTTAAACTACATGCACATATAATTTTATAAGGAAACCTATCACAGGAAAAACCTGGCCAAATTTACATCGAATAGTGAAAGCAATCCAATAAGATTCAAAGGTCCGGTTACAAACATAGATACAAGAACACACGTGCCATACTAGGAGTACACCTTCCATACCTCGCTATCTTCCGTCATGCTCATTCCATCATTTCGTAAGCTCTTTGCCTAGCTGCCTACATGGTGCTCCAATACACGTGGCTCTAGCTAGTTGCTTACCTGAGTCACCACTCAGATTCTCGTGATTTGCTTATGTGAAGACACCAATGTTCGCACTCGCAAGGTTCGAACGTGTCTAAAGGTGAACCACAAACCACTGCGGGTGTTAGCACCCTTTAAGGGACTACTTCGTCAGAGTAATCTGTCCAACAGACCCCAAAGGAATTATACCGGTAACCCGATGGCCTTCAAAGGATAATTAGGGTTATTTTTCTCTCTTCACACAAAAGAACCCAACACATGAGATTTACAAGGGTAGGATAGAGAGAAAACCTAAACAACTCTTAGGAAACCTTAACAAAGGGATCCAATTAATAATCATTCCAACAAGGGAAATACAAAGCTTTGTTATGAAAAATCAAAGCATACATGATGGAAAATAATCTATAATCCAATAGGGATTACACCTTGATGGCAAGGCTTATAGGGAGGAAGATGGGGAGAAATTCGTCAAAATGTTCTCCACCAAAAATCCAATCAAAAGCTTTTTTTATTTTCCTTACAAAATCTAGAGAGAAATGTGATTATATACCATAAATCAATCCCAGGCAAAAACTAGCCTCTGAATCAAGATCTATATGTCAAGATTGCAAGTTTGACTTGAATCTGCCTTTCCTGGGCACTAGCCATCCAATTAACGGTTCGGACTGGCTTGATTACAATCTGAACAATTGTTCGGACTGCAGACCCATGATTCTCCAAGTCAAGGCTAAGCGTCAGTCTCTGCACTTTTTAACCCAACTGGTCCAGAGAACTATGATTATGTCCAACCCCTTGTCTAAGAGTCCGAACAGTTTTTTAGACCCATAATACTAAGGGTTTGAACAGATGTTCGGATGCCTAGTATGAATTTTCAGCACTTAGAAAAACTCTAATTATTGGATCCTCTCGACTTAGACTCCAACGATGCCAAAACTTGATTAGCGCAAAACACGATAAAAAGTATGATCGATAATACTGATACGATCGAGAAATCCTATTTTACCCCTGTAAACACACTCATCGCACAACTCTTAGGTAAGCAACTAAATCCATGAGATAGACTGTTGAGTCTTCATATAATCTTGAACCACTCGGATGCACTTGACTGATCTTCAGAAGCGCAACTACTATCTCGACTCAACAGTAGAGGATTTATATGGAATCTCTCACAAATTGATTTGATTCATAAATTAAGACAAACAAGGATGAGAGTTTGCAAACGGTAACAAAACCAAATTTCACCTGGGTGAATTTCTATTGAGCATTGTTTTGGTTCTTCGGTTTTAGGTCACTTGGATCTCAATAGTCTCCACATTGGCCTTTCAAAACCATATCTCAAAGACCTTTACCATCACTATTGTCGCCGCTATTCAAGAGAACTCGTGATAATACATTGTTTTCCAGGTCGCCTCTTTGGTCACCCTATATTGGGCGCCCGATCATCTAGACCGGTGATCGACCAAGTCCAATTTGGTTTTGGATTTGATCGGAATCCACCTCTTCACTGTCTTCCTTGTGCTCGGACTTGTTCTACCTGCAAACATGTTATATATCAAACCCTCCGTTGGAACTACATTTGTCGCGACCTTGCACAAGCCTCCAGTAAAGACTCCCTTCAAGATTGAAAAAGCCCATCTGAAACCTCTAGGACTCCACCTTCAGCAGTGATCCAGTACCTGAGAGAATCTAATCTGGAAAGAGATATTAGATTCCTTCTCATCACCAGAACATGACGAACGTCTATGAGTGTCCGAACTTTATCGTTTGATATTCTCAAGCGAATTTTTTCAATTCCTCTGGTCAGTATCCAAGAACCATCCTTGATCACCATCCTTCCATTTTCACACCTTGCATAGTTGTTGAACCATGCCCTGTGTGAGCAAACATGATATGTGGCCCCATTATGAAGAACCCAGTCCTAACCTAATTTCTTTGCATCAGTAGCTGCCAAGATAAAATCATCATCCGAAAGCCCTAATGATGGCAACTGTTAGCGCTTCTTTCAGCATCAGCATCTCTATTGTCGTTAGCCGACCTGGAGACAATTTCAAAAACTGCTCCACCTTTAAACCTGCATTCACTTTTTAAGTGCCTGAGTTTGACACACTTCCAACACTCCACCTTCTTCTTGGTGGTCCTTCTACTCTGCTCCTCTTTTTCCGCTCTAAGATGAAGTCCATGGCTAGATCCCTCTATAGAAGCTTCTGAGCTTTTTCTGTGTGCTTCCTTGCCTAATAGAGTACCCACAATATCATCAACCTTCAACGTCTTTGAAGCCGAAGACTTGCTAACTACCCTTATGAGACCATCCCAACTATCAGGTAAACCTGATAAGATATAAAAAAGCATTGATCTCATCGTCAAAACTAATTTCAATTGATTCTAATTGGCCTATAATCCCATTGAATTTGTTAACATGCTCTGCTACGCTTTCTTCATTCGTCATCTTCATGTTAAACAACATATTCCTTAAGAAGTTTTATGTTGGAAGCAGACGACTTCTCATACATGTTGGCTAATGCTTCATCAAACCCACGACGATCTTCTATCTTAAAGATAGTGAAGGTCAACGTCGAAGACAGAGAGAGATGAATCAACCCTAATGCATTCCTATCAAGAATCTCCCAATCCTTCTTGGACATCCCCTTTGGCTTGTCCTCCTTTCCACCCAGAGGCAAATAAAGAACCTCCTGGTAGAGACAATCTTTAATTTGCATCTTTCAAAATCCTAAGTTTGTGTCATTGAATTTTCTCATCCTCAACATGTCTTCAACCATCGCTCCAACCTTCTCACAACCTCACATCGAACCCTTAAGACGTGGAACCCTTCAAGCCCTCAGGATAATGCTCAAATATTCAAGAATCAGAGCCCTGCAGAGATCGCAAACCATAGATAATTCGATACATCAATACAATGAAAACAAACAATATGGATTCACAAGCAATCAAGGAATTGGATTATCACTAGTAAGATAAATACACCATGCGGTGGTCACTATTTATTGGACTCACAATCCTTCTTCTTGCTCCTCTCACCAAAAGACACCCAAGAAGTAGAGAACACCCCCGCTCGAGAGATCTGGAGATATACCAGAAGATCCACCAAAAGATGAAAGTGTTGGAGGTTAATCCGGGTCAGAGGCTCGCAACGGAAACGATTTGGCGGTCGAAAGACCGTTCATGGTGCACGTTACACTATTTAAACTTTCATAGAAACTAATCTACATATGTGTGCATGTGTATGCACGAGAATCGAAAAACCCCTAACGACAATCTAGCGTAATGATTAACTAGCATGCATGCAAATCATAATGCTCGCTAGATCTACATGTTAGATTACACATACCTTTCGTACGGATCTTTTAACCGCGGAGAATTGTCTTCCTTGTCGATGGAGACGGAAGATCGTTCGTGAAGATGCCGATGGTACGAATGGAGATGTTGCCTTCTTGTTCACCCGATCTCACACGATGCACGGAACGTCGCTCTCGGATCTCTGAGTGCCTCCGAAGAACGACCCTTCTCCTTCTTCAGAACTCCAAGCAAGGAAGATGAAGTTGCAAGCGGGAAATGGGAGATAAATCGGGAGAGAACTAGAGAGATGAGAGAGAGGGGGGTTCGGTTTTTCTGGCACATGGGGCCGGCGCCCATAGGTCCTTTTATAGGGCCGGCCAACCCCCTTGGATAAGGATCCAAGGGGATAATGACCCCCCCTCATTATCTCTCCATTATCTCCTTTTTATCTCTCGTTGTATTTATCCGTTTTCCCACTTTTTAGGGCTCGATCTTAACCGTTTTATCGCCCTATCCCTATCCATATGGCCGGCCCTATAGATGAGGGATTCTTATCCCTACATCATAGGGCCGGCCCTAGCAAGGTGCCTCACTACTAGGGTTGGCCAACAGTGAGGTCCGGCAGAGTGAGGTTTTTACCAAAACGCCCCGACGCCTCATTTTGACCATTTCTAGCGTGCGATACCTAGCGGCCACTTCTCAAGTGATCTTTACTAGTTACCTACTATTAACTGAGGCCACCGGAGGGTGCCTCTAGCAAAGTCAACGAGTCAACTCGCAATATACCCCGGTGCATCGCACCTATGCAGCGAAGTTCACTTATGGCTAGGGATTACTACATGCGACTCTGCACTAGTCTCGGGCTCAACCCTTAGTACTCGTATGTAGTTACGCATCTACCGTGCTCTAGTGCCAAGCACACACGGAGCGTATACTTCTTTCTTTCTTATGCTTATGGTGTTCCGAGGAGACGGTTCAAGAACCGTACATAATGTTGATAAGGTGGAACCATCAGGGACCGGGGTTCATGGCTTCCAACTCAAGCTCGATCGACACACTACCCGAGTGTACCATCGATCCTCTGAGCTCGAGTTAACCTGCGTAGCCACCCAGAGTGCGACGCAGGCTGCACTCCAATTCACCCAGACTTACTATGTTCTCCATCATACCCCTGCTCTCCGCTTAGTAGTGGTAAACCCGCTGTCCCTCCACTTGATGTCATGATTCACTTCGAGCGGTGAAGACTACCGTCAGACTCGAATGATCATATGACTTGGTTCCTTCCAGGTTGACCTATACATCGTACCTCTGATTACCCCGTCGAGTAATCGAACCCGGTCAACAGTCAAACTGATGACCACCAGGCCTGGGTTTGGTACAGTGTAAGTCACACCAAGGAACGCACCTCCCATCAGGGGTGTGGATGGCCTGCAGGAGTGACACGCTAATGCAACGCCAGCCGGGTAACCCAGTACACCGTGGTTTTGGATCACTGCATATGGATCCTCACACATTGGTGCGCCAAAGCACCACGCAACTGGTTAGTCCATCAAACGTGGTTCCTCAGGGTTTAGGACCATTTTACCCTAAGCAGAAACACGGCTTATTGTACCAGTGTCTGCTCACTGATCTGTACACCGTGTTAGTTCCGTTCAGCCACAGACACTGTGCCTGGTGATGACCATGGTGAAGACATCCCATGAACTGTCATCGCCAACAGCTTATCATGATGAGGCGACCAACCTGATCATAGCTGCGAACTTATTTAGATTATATGCGACCAATCCACTCAGTCTTCAACTCAGTGGACTACCATATAACCATGGCTCTCTGTTCTTAAAAGAACACGTAACTATGTTACGCACCTAAATGTATCTCATATAATAATAACTATCAATCTTTATTAGACCAAAACATAAAGTTTTACAAGCTTAGAACACATTAATCCCAACAATCTCCCACTTGGTCTAGCGAAGCAAAACGGTTTTGACTCCCATCGCGTCCACATGTCGCTCGAATGCCTTGGTAGGTATTGCCTTTGTGAAAGGATCAGCAACATTATCTGTAGATGCAATCTGTGTCACCGCTACTCGCCCTTGCTTTTGAAATTGCCGAATCAAGTGGAACTTGCGCTCGATGTGCTTCCCCTTTTGGTGATGTCTTGGCTCCTTTGCTTGTGCTACCGCCCTACTATTATCGCAGTAAAGCACAATAGGTAACTGGGCCTCTGGTACGCACCCCAAATTCGTAAGGAATTTCTTGAGCCATACCGCCTCTTTGGCTGCCTCACATACTGCAACGTACTCAGCCTCTGTGGTAGAGTCTGTGATGCATTTCTGCTTCACACTCTGCCAACTAACCGCTGCTCCTCCTAGCATAAACACAAAACCTGATGTCGACTTCCTGGATTCCAAATCTGACATAAAGTCAGAATCTGTGTATCCAATCGGCGTCAGTTCTTGTGAAGTGTAAACCAACTCATAGTCCCTTGTTCTACGAAGGTACTTGAGTATACACTTCACTGCTGTCCAGTGATCTGGACCCGGATTCGACTGAAACCGACCCATCATTCCTACTGCGAAACAGATATCAGGCCTTGTATAATGCATAGCATACATTAGACTACCTAATGCTGAAGCATAAGGTATCTTCTGTATTTCTGCTCTCTCCTCAGGTGTCTTAGGACATTGATCCTTAGACAGTTTTACGCCATGTCTAAATGGCACAAAACCCTTCTTGGAGTTTTGCATGTCAAATCTAGCCATAACCTTATCTATATAGGCAGCCTGTGATAGCGAGAGAATTCTGTTCTGGCGATCACGTGTTACCTTGATCCCCAAAACATAACTCGCTTCACCTAGGTCTTTCATATCGAACTGTGTTGACAACCAGACCTTTACCATTGACAATGTTCCTACATCATTTCCAATGAGTAGAATATCGTCTACGTAAAGTATTAAATATACTACTGTGGTCTTATCAGTTCTCTTGTATACATATGGTTCATCCTCGTTTTGAGTAAATCCATACGACTGGATTGCCTGATCAAAACGGATGTTCCAACTTCTAGATGCTTGCTTTAGTCCATAAATGGACTTCTGCAACTTGCAAACTAGATGTTCCTGACCCTCTGACTCAAAGCCTGGTGGCTGAATCATATAAATGTCTTCTTCCAAATTTCTATTGAGGAATGCTGTCTTGACATCCATTTGCCAGATCTCCCAGTTATAATGGGCTGCAATGGATAGGAGGATCCGAATAGACTTTATCATAGCTACCGGCGAGAAGGTTTCGTCAAAGTCGATCCCTTCTCTCTGGGTATAACCCTTGGCAACTAATCTAGCTTTATAAGTCTCTATTGTACCATCGGATCCTCTCTTCTTCTTATACACCCACTTACACCCAATAGGTTTAATATTGGATGATGGTGTAACAAGAGTCCAGACTGCATTATGAGATATTGATATAATTTCTGCCTCCATAGCCTTTTGCCAGTCAGAGCTGTCAGAAGCTCCCACTGCCTCATCGTAGCTCAGTGGGTCATCCTTCTGACCCTCTGGATCAACCAATAAGGTTTCTCCATAGTATCTGTCAGGAGCTCTGATGTTTCTCCCACTGCAACGAGGTGGTGGTGGTGTTACCGGATTAATAGGTTCTACAGTATCTAGTATATTATTATCTGTAACGTCAGCTCCCACTATGCTTTCGGATGCGCTCTCTGATCTAGTACCCAGTAGCTCATCCAGAACTACCTTACTAGCAGGCTTGTGGTCCATAACATAATCATGTTCTAGGAAAATGGCATTCGTTGAAACGATTACCTTCTTTTCCTCATGATCATAAAATAGTCCACCTTTAGTCTCTTTGGGATACCCTACAAACAGACATGCTTTGGATTTTGGCTCCATCTTTTCCCTCTTGTCTATCCGCACATGTGCAGGACATCCCCATATTCTGAAATGCTGTAGTGTTGGCTTTTGCCTTGATCACAGTTCTCTAGGGGTCTGAGGCACTGATTTAAATAGAACGTGGTTCAGAACATATGCTGCTGTCTGAAGGGCATATCCCCAAAAGGTCGTTGGTAAACAGGCATAACTCATCATGCTTCGAACCATGTCCAACAAGGTTCGATTCCTTCTCTCAGAGACTCCATTCTGTTGTGGGGTACCTGGAGCAGTTAACTGGGATGTTATCCCATGCTCCACCAAATACCCAAGGAACTCGTCAGATAGGTATTCACCTCCTCGATCAGATCGAAGGGTTTTTATACATTTACCTGTCTGCTTTTCTACTTCAGTCCTGAACTCTTTGAACATGTCAAAGGATTCCGACTTCCGATGCATAAGGTAAATGTAACCATATCTTGAGTAATCATCAGTAAAAGTGATGAAGTACTCATGGCCTCCTATCGCCTTGACGCTCATGGGTCCACATACATCTGAATTTATTAACTCCAATACCTCAGTAGCTCTCACTCCTTGGCCTTTGAAGGCCCTCTTGGTCATCTTACCTTCCAGGCAGGATTCACAGGTGGGAAGGATCTCTGTAAGATCTGTTTCCAGAAGCCCGGCCTTTACCAACCTATGGATCCTATCTAAGGCAATATGCCCAAGCCGTAAGTGCCACAATTGGGTTAAATTCTCCGAAGGTTTCTTACGCTTAGATGAATTAACATTAAATGCTGAAGTTATTATGTTATCATTTTCAAATTTAGGACTGACAATATAGAGATGATTCTGAACCATTCCTCTTATTATAAAAGTTCCATTCAGTTTAAAAGACACACCAGAAGTATCAAAATAAACTGAATAACCTTCATTAACTAAAGAAGAAACAGAAATTAAGTTACGTCTCAAGGACGGTACATAAAAGACATCTCTAAGAGTCAAAGTCTTATTATTCGAAAAAATAAGAGTAACATCTCCTATAGCTTCAGCAGCAGCCACGGCCTCAGTTCCCATGCTCAAGGTCACCTCTCCATCAAGCAACCTTCTGCTTTCCCGAAACCCCTGAAGAGAGTTACAGGCATGGTTAGTGGATCCTGAATCTACAATCCAACTAGCAAAAGAACTATTACTTGAAAGAAATGATTCAACAACTAAGAGTTGTAGATTACCTTCACCAGCATTCTGAGGCTTCTTGCAGTCCTTCTTCCAATGACCCTTCTGGCCACACCGGAAGCACTTCGTGCTCGGTTTCTTTGATTCTCCAAACCCAGAGGCTCCAGCAGAGTCCTGCACAGGCGCTGACTTAGGTTTCTTCTTATGTCTCTTGCCTTGAGGTTTACCAGGCTTCTTGAAGGATCTGCGTTGCATGTGAAGTGCTTCGCTCTTCTGCTTGAAGCCATCCTCGGCTGCCTGGAGAGCTCCCAGAAGCTCTGCATTTGTCATAGCCAACTTGTTTAAATTAAAGTTGGTGACAAAGCCTTCAAAGACTCCAGACAGTGACGAGAGGAAGATGTCTGTCATCACCTCGCCTTCTAGCACAATGTCCATGGTAGCTAGTTCGTTCTGGAACCCAAACATTTTCATCATGTGTTCCTGAACCAGCGTCCCATTGGACATCTTAGTGCCGATGAGTTTCTTGATGGTAAGGTATCGCGTAACGCGATTATGACCTTCAAACATCTCCTTCAGATACAACATCATGTCAGAAGCGTCGGGCATCTCCTCGACTTGCTTCTGCAGAGTTGTTTGCAAGGATGCTATAATATAGCATTTACATATTTCATTAGATTCCTTCCAGTCAGTGAAAGCCTTTAACTGTGCCTCTGTGGCATTGGGTCCTGGCAAATCTGGCTAAGGGTCATTCAGGGCTGACATGTGTTTACCTATCCTTAAGACTAGGTACAGGTTGCGCTTCCAGTCCTCATAGTTGAGACCGGTAAGTTTGTGGTCATTTAGGATAGCGGACAGGGGGTCTAACTTGGTCATCTGAAAATAAAAGACTGAATATATGAGATGCATGAAAACTTATTTTTATGGATTTTTAAAACAAGCTAATTATATCCATATGTCAACGCTACCCTCAAGCGAAGCCATCTCTATGGATTAATTAACCATGTAAGTAAGATCTCGGAGTAGGCTACACCTGTCCGAGGGGGCAGTGTGCAGGTCTTCCGCTTACACGGGTCTTTCCCTTGACCCTATCCAAATCTGCCAACTACGGGCTTTGATAGACCATGGTTATCTTTTGGCCAGTACCACGTGATCACCGTTGTCTTCGCAACGAATACCTCACGCGTACTTAGGATGCTTACCCACGAGCGGCAATTATGGCACGGGAATTCTAACGGCCCCCACGAGGGTGAGTAAAGCCTGAACACTTGGCACCGTAACCGCTATATCCCGAAGGAGATCACTAAGTAGCTTAGCATAGAAAAAACACAGCTCTCACCCGAGGGGGTTGTTGAGTTATGCCCTTCCACCCGAGTACGAAGTAATTAGCCATGGAGGCCAGAGGATCTCTAAAAGTCCTCTATTACATCCCTTATAAATATATGAGGGTTATTTTGCGAGTATGAATTTATGCAAATGCAAAGGTAGCGACCTTCTAAATACTAGACCCTGGTCACACCGTGCTCCCACTAGCGTTCAAGCCCTTCGCATAGCATTAATCATTCTTGGAATATCATAGTCCCTGCCTCAAGTGGATTTCTCCATTCAAGGGTCACATTACATATTCCAAGAATATCGATGCTTTGCAAAATTGGTTATCACGCTAATGCTCTGGAGCTAATCCTAGAGTCAGACTCACTGGAAAGGACTCCCACTAGTCATGGCGCCTTGATTATAGATTTGACAATTGATGTTCAATGGATCTCCATCTCATCTTTGATTTCGATGCTGGCCAAATAGGCACACCTGACTAGTCGGGTGCTAACCTAATAGTGGCATAACCATATGTGATGGGATCCCACTAACATCAAAAATCAACTAAATAATAGGCGTCATCTAGCGGGATCCTATCCTCAAACAGTCACTTGGACCGGAGGGGAAAGGCATCCCTCTGAAAACTGATAATTACATTATCTCATCGGGGTTCAATATGAAGCATAAAGAACTAATTAAAAAAAGCAACCATTAAAACTGAATTAAGTTCAGGGTCCGACCCCTGAACCTAATTAGCACAGCGCAGGCCTCTAGCTTTCTTCGCAAGGTTCCTCGGTCCGGCTCCTTCGTCGTGCTGGCGAACACTTTACCGGATCGTCTTCATCCTCCAGGGTTCCGCTTCCGCTCCCGATGGTGGATTTCTTTGGCACAATTTTCTTCTCGATCTGTAACCGAAAAAGTCTAGTACGCTTCGAGCAAGTGCTCGCTCGTACACAATTTCCTAGAAAGAAAAGAAAACACACCTAGGAAAAGGCCATGGGAAACCGAGGATGGCCAACCCCCATCACTCGCCCAATCTACGGCTCAATTACATATCCACACACAGAAAGCAAATCCAGACAATTGCTAACTCGGGGTCCGACCCCCGGTAGCAAGCACAAAGCATAGATCTAGATTTTTTATAGCGGCACCCTGCAAGAATTATTAATAGAACAAGCACAATCTATACATATGCATGATCTAAGCGTAAGAACCCCGATGATCTCACGCATTCATCATGCGCACACATGTTGGTTACATGAAAAAACGTGAAGCGCACACCACTAATGCGGCTCTGATACCAATTGTTGGAGGTTAATCCGGGTCAAAGGCTCGCAGCGGAAGCGATTTGGCGGTCGAAAGACCGTTCATGGTGCACATTACACTATTTAAACTTTCATAGAAACTAATCTACATATGTGTGCATGTGTATGCACGAGAATCGAAAAACCCCTAACGGCAATCTAGCGTAATGATTAACTAGCATGCATGCAAATCATAATGCTCGCTAGATCTACATGTTAGATTACACATACCTTTCGTACGGATCTTTTAACCGTGGAGAATTGTCTTCCTTGTCGATGGAGACGGAAGATCGTTCGCGAAGATGCCGATGGTATGAATGGAGATGTTGCCTTCTTGTTCACCCAATCTCACACGATGCACGAAACGTCGCTCTCGGATCTCTGAGTGCCTCCGAAGAACGACCCTTCTCCTTCTTCAGAACTCCAAGCGAGGAAGACGAAGTTGCAAGCGGGAAACGGGAGATAAATCGGGAGAGAACTAGAGAGATGAGAGAGAGGGGGGTTCGATTTTTCTGGCACATGGGGCCGGCGCCCATAGGTCCTTTTATAGGGCCGGCCAACCCCCTTGGATAAGGATCCAAGGGGATAATGACCCCCCCTCATTATCTCTCCATTATCTCCTTTTTATCTCTCGTTGTATTTATCCGTTTTCCCACTTTTTAGGGCTCGATCTTAACCGTTTTATCGCCCTATCCCTATCCATATGGCCGGCCCTATAGATGAGGGATTCTTATCCCTACATCATAGGGCCGGCCCTAGCAAGGTGCCTCACTACTAGGGTCGACCAACAGTGAGGTCCGGCAGAGTGAGGTTTTTACCAAAACACCCCGACGCCTCATTTTGACCATTTCTAGCGTGCGATACTTAGCGGCCACTTCTCAAGTGATCTTTACTAGTTACCTACTATTAACTGAGGCCACCGGAGGGTGCCTCTAGCAAAGTCAACTAGTCAACTCGCAACATACCCCGGTGCATCGCACCTATGCAGCGAAGTTCACTTATGGCTAGGGATTACTACATGCGACTCTGCACTAGTCTCGGGCTCAACCCTTAGTACTCGTATGTAGTTACGCATCTACCGTGCTCTAGTGCCAAGCACACACGGAGCGTATACTTCTTTCTTCCTTATGCTTATGGTGTTCCGAGGAGACGGTTCAAGAACCGTACATAATGTTGATAAGGTGGAACCATCAGGGACCGGGGTTCATGGCTTCCAACTCAAGCTCGATCGACACACTACCCGAGTGTACCATCGATCCTCTGAGCTCGAGTTAACCTGCGTAGCCACCCAGAGTGCGACGCAGGCTGCACTCCAATTCACCCAGACTTACTATGTTCTCCATCATACCCCTGCTCTCCGCTTAGTAGTGGTAAACCCGCTGTCCCTCCACTTGATGTCATGATTCACTTCGAGCGGTGAAGACTACCGTCAGACTCGAATGATCATATGACTTGGTTCCTTCCAGGTTGACCTATACATCGTACCTCTGATTACCCCGTCGAGTAATCGAACCCGGTCAACAGTCAAACTGATGACCACCAGGCCTGGGTTTGGTACAGTGTAAGTCACACCAAGGAACGCACCTCCCATCAGGGGTGTGGATGGCCTGCAGGAGTGACACGCTAATGCAACGCCAGCCGGGTAACCCAGTACACCGTGGTTTTGGATCACTGTATATGGATCCTCACACATTGGTGCGCCAAAGCACCACGCAACTGGTTAGTCCATCAGACGTGGTTCCTCAGGGTTTAGGACCGTTTTACCCTAAGCAGAAACACGGCTTAGTGTACCAGTGTCTGCTCACTGATCTGTACACCGTGTTAGTTCCGTTCAGCCACAGACACTGTGCCTGGTGATGACCATGGTGAAGACATCCCATGAACTGTCATCGCCAACAGCTTATCATGATGAGGCGACCAACCTGAACATAGCTGCGAACTTATTTAGATTATATGCGACCAATCCACTCAGTCTTCAACTCAGTGGACTACCATATAACCATGGCTCTCTGTTCTTAAAAGAACACGTAACTATGTTACGCACCTATATGCATCTCATATAATAATAACTATCAATCTTTATTAGACCAAAACATAAAGTTTTACAAGCTTAGAACACATCAATACCAACAGAAAGCGCCCGCCGAAGTCAAAACCGAGGAAGATGCATCGAAGAATCCAGTGAAACCTTGGATGAACTTAAAGGAGGACCCGAAGATGAACCTCCACCCTCTATTCCCTTTTTCGTTCTTCTTCTTCTTCTTTCTTTTCCTTCCTTCCTTTCTTCTCTCGCTTTACGACAAACCATAGAATAGGCTTCCTCTCTCCCAATTTTTCATTATCTTTTAAAACACTGACCTTAAGGCCTCATACTTCCCTTTTCATAAAGGAAGCAAATATATGGCACTTGAATCCCAAAAACACCCAAAAAAATCCCTCACCCATGATCTGCCTACATGCCGCAGTTTGATTTCGTCTGAGTGGATTGGTCTCCATACATGATTTCACCCAGGTGAAATTCTTAGGCGTTTCGACCCTACTTCTGTGCCAGATTCGCTCAGGCGAACCATATTTTGCCTGGGCGAATTTCTCTTGCTTACTATTTGGGGCTTGGTTTTTGATAGGCCACCTGGATTTGAACACTCTCTTATCTCTATCTTTCTAGCGGGTCCCACCTGCCCCTCTCTCACTCTCTCCAATTGGTCCCACTCGCCCCTTCTCTCCTCTCCTCTCTCTCTCTCTCTCTATATATATATATATATATATATATATATATATATATATATATATATATATATATATATATATATATATATATATATATATATATTCCACCTCATCCCTCCTCTTTCTCTCAAGCTGGTCCCACTCGCCCCTCTCTCTCCAGTCAGTCCTACCCGCCCCTTCTCTCCTCTGTGTGTGTACAGCCAGGGTCTACCCATCCCAACAGTCCCCAAAGGCAGAGCTATGTAAGCCCTAGGGGGGCAACTGCCCCCCCTGGATTTTGGGGTTTCAGTTGTATAATGTTCGGTGCGACGTTTTCCATGCCCCCCATCTGGTCATGTGTTATTTCCCTTTCCAAATTGCACCTCTCATAAGTCATAACATAATCATAGCCTGACATTATTACATCAGAGCCATCCAGGAGGATCAACTGCGATTTGCCTATAAGCTAATTCTCATTTGATAAACGATTTTGTTTACCTTCCTAACCAAAGGGGTGATGGACAATGCCCTTTTTCTCATTGGTCCATTTCAAGGGTTGTTGATCACTTCACCATGATGATGTTGTAGCTCTTATGTCCTAAGCGTAGATTTTCTATATTAACGTTAATAAAGATGACTTTGGTAATACTGCTTTAGTATATGTTAATTCATATATAATGAAGGATCCTAGAGAACACAATAGGCTACTGAGGTACATGGTAGGTCCATGCTTAGGATACCCAGTGGACCGATTCTGTGTAGACTTAAAATTTGTTCATAACTTTGGTGATGCCTATCGCTTTACCGGAAATAAACTATTGGCAGGTAGAGGATGGGGTAAAGTTTCTACCACAGAAACGTGAGATTCTCATTCACCTAACCAAACACGATGATCATGTTGAATAGGAACCAAGACGATGCACAGATCAGTGTATCAGAGACTGGTGCATAAACCATTATATTACTATAGATAATATGTCCTTAATCCTGAGGGACAATGTACACTGGCTAACCAGTTGTGTGGTGCTTTGATGTGCCAAAGTGTACGGACCTTCCATAGTCCAATACCACGGTATATTGGGTTATCCGGCTGGTGTTGGAGTGGCATTAAACCTCTATAGGTTGTCCGTTATCCAAAGATGGATAAGTGCGTTTTGATGAGTCAATTTTTCCACACAATTAATCCAGTCATGGTGGTTGTTAGTATAATTGACGATGTTCTGGATATTGGGAATAGCGTCGGAAGATGTGTGGTGTCTACATGATAATTAAGTCATCAAATCCTAGTGATATGATCGTTCGGGTCTAACAATGCACCCCACTGCCCGAGTCGAATCATGGCACCAGTAATAGAAGGAACTAAAGATTATCATAGTATAGTAGAGAACAAAGTTACAAAGGAATATCATAAGTTTAGGATCACTAGAGTTCAACTCGCGTCGCACTCTGGGTGGCTACATGGGCTAATCGGATTAGGGCTAATTAGCGAAACTTTCAACACGTCACCAGAACAGTTAATCAAAGATCTGGTTGGAGCTAGAGATCCTAAACCCTGAAGGTTTTTATGGGGGAAATTTTCATGTCGTCTTGATCAGAAACTCAAGAGAGAGAGACGACACGTGGAGTTATTGTCGAAATTCGGTCTTATGACCTACACCTCCAGAAGAGAAGTGCCATCTGGTTTGCACTATAACGTATGTAAAAGGGGGGTGAGTGTTCTCTCGACAGGCCGAGAGAAGCTTCTTACAATGAGGAGTGCATGGAGCAACTAGAAAAGTACAAAAAGAGGAGAAGTAAGCTCTAGCTCTGACTCTGAAATCTTCTCCTTCTTTGATTGAATGACCAACTCCCTCTCTGAATGCCATGTGGGTTAATTTATATCTGAAGTCTGTGCTAATATGGCAGTGATGATGTGGCAGTGCTGAGGTGGCAATGCTGAAGTGGCACTGCTCCTGGGCTTGCCTATTTGGGCTATTGCGCGGGATCATGTGGGTCTGGTTTGGTTCGGTATAATTTTTGCACTCACGATTCTACCCTATCATTGCGTACATGAATTATTTCCTGATCCAGTTGGACACGTTAGATGTGAAGTTGCGTAGTGGAGTGCAAGCCCTAAGCCTAAGAACCTAATTCAGATATGTTAAAAGATCATATCGTTTACCCAGGAGTGAAGTGGGAATTGCCGAGTGGGTCGGGCTTCACTCCCGGAGGGATTAGTCCGAGCCTGAAGTGGGCCATTGCCCGAAAGGTTTCGGGACACCCGCCGATCTCAAAAAAGAAAAAAAGAAAAAAAAAGATCATAGGGGTATTTTGATAAATACTAAAATATGGCTCAGAACATATTGAATATGGATCTTAAAATGAGCAGAATAATTTTAGAAGCTATAGGTCCCGACGGAACTCGATTTCGACTAGCATATCTCATTTATTTCTCTATCAGCGGAATCCTGATATAAGGGGCGTTGTTGTCCAAAGTGTTAAGGAAACAAGGGGAAGCCTTAACCCTAACTTTTCCTCATGGGAAATACGACCCCCCCCCTTGTAGCCATTAAAGGGCCGACCACAAGTGCCTTACACTTGCGTAAGCCATTTCGTGGCCACCCTATAAAGGCACAAAGGGGGAGGTGGTCGGCTATAGGGTTCTGCTAGCTCTCTCACTTCTTTTGGAAAAACCGACCCCCCCTCTCCCTGTCCCTCTTTGTGGTTTCGGCCAAGGAAGAAAGAGGAAGAAGGAAGAAGGAGGAAGGAAAAAGAAGGAAGAAGATAGAGAAAAGGAGGAGATCTCACGGCTCGCCATCATCTTCGCTACGTGCAGTTCTCCGTCGACACATCATCCATGCACTTAGAGATAGGATGCCATAGGTTCCTCCCTTCGTAAAGGACAAGGTGCTATCCGACAGCATCACTATCGCTTTACGTTCGGATCGTCATCAACCATTGTTCCACTCTTCTCAAATTAAAGATCCGAAAGGTATGATGATTCTAAACATTTAACTTGATGCATGCATATAGATCCTTCGTAGATCGTAGTATGCCTCTAGGGTGTCCGCACATATGCTAGGTTCATAGATTTACATGTAGATTCTTTTATGGAATAATTGTGATGAAACATACACCACCCAATCTTTGGATCTATTGTTTTGTTTCCACTGCGACTCTGGTATAAATATTAAAATCCAACAGATGAATACCGTGAAATGACAAACATGCCCTTGAAATGGACCAATAAGAGAGAGGGTATTTTTTATAACCCTTTTAGGAATAAGTATAAATCTCCTCCAGTTGGTCAACCCCGATCTGTGGTCCCGGCACGCATCGCAGCTGCACACCATCAACTGGAGTACATGCGATTCACTTTTTTGTCGCTAGCCATTGTGCGGCTACGATGTGCATCGAGCCCACTAAACGAGTCAACTGACTGGAGGGGATTTGAAGTCTTTAGGAAGGTGAACAAAATTGTTCTTATTTTTCTATAAAAAAAAAGTGTTCTTATTTGAAGGCTACAAGGATGTGAAGCCGTCGAGTCATCAATCCATTACATCGAGAATATAGTTCTCTACCAAGATTTTAGTGGATTCCTTAAAACTAGGATTACCTTTGGCTAATTTTTTTAATGGGCTTTTGCTTAAATATTTTATACAATATACTAGTGGATACGAGGTATATGATGACAACTTATTTCGGCGAAATGGGCAGCCACTCATTTGAAGTCCTTAGGAGTTTTAAATTGTGTTGATTTTTTGTAAGCATAAGCACCCTACCTTAGATTTTTTTTTGGTAGACAAGAACCCTTACATTAGGTACCAATGTGTCTAAAAATTAGGCATGGGTTGATATCAGTCTTATGGATAGCGATCTAGTGAAATAACTCTTATATGAGATACTTGTGAGAAACCTATCTAGAGATTTCAGAATTGGATGAAAATTGGTGGGTGTGCTATGTATGGCAAGTTGATCATCCTCACCAAAATTTATCAAATTTGAAAACTTCTAGGGGCATCAAAGGTTAGAAGATTTATCGACTGTCTATAAAAACCATAAATTTGAATATCAAATTTTTTATGTCTAAAGGTTTTAGAATTTGATGAATTTTGGTGAGGATGATCAACTTGCCATACATAGCATGTCCACCAATTTTCATCAAATTCTAAAATCTCTTGATAGGTTTCTCACAAGGTATCTCATATAAGAGTTATCTCACTGGATCGTTATCCTCAGTCTTACAAAGCAACATTATTGCATCCAGATAATTGGAATTGAGAGATAGAGACGTCACCTTCATGCCTTGGCTAGCAAGCCAATCAGCCACTCGATTCCCTTCTCTAAAGATATGAGACACCCGCATGGATGGAACACAGTGTGTCAATCTGATGATGTCCTTCAATAGCGCATGGTCACCTTCATCCGTCTTGATCCAATTAATAACCGTAAGAGAGTCACCCTCGATCCCCAGTTTGGATTGTGGGTAATACCGAGTAGCTAGCCACAGTCATTCCTAGACAGCTTTGGTTTCCGCACTAATCACCGACATCGTGTCCAAATGAATAGCCCCTGTTTGCAGGATCACTCCCCTTTGATCTTGTAGATATAAGCCCGCCCCGGCGTCTCCGTTCCTCTGGTTCACAACACCATCAAAGTTAAGTTTGATCTCCCCTGGCATAGGAGCTTCCCACTTGATTGCAATTGTAACTTTGGTAGGGCCCTTCATCATTACAATTTCATTAGCTTTCCTAAACTCATTGATGGCCCAAAACGTTTTATGAATAATAGTAGGGGCTTTAGTTTTGCTTTCCTCAAAGACTTCGTCGTTCCTAGTCTTCCATAGGTTCCACGCAGTTTGAACGAGGAGAGCACCTTTGGTATTGAACCCCAAGGCCTCCTTCCTAGCGGTGAAAAACATCAGGCTCCACTTGTTCACTCTATCCACTAGTGTTGTTGCTCCGATTCTGCCAGTCAAGGAGGCCCACACCTCCACTGAAAGCGCGCATATGAAGATGGGATGGTTTGTTGTTTCTTCCTCAGCAGCACATCTTGAACGGAGAGGCAAAACATCAATACCCTTCCTAATCAAGAGATCCTTGGTGGGTATCCTCCACCTCAATAATTTCCTCACAAAGGCTATGGCCCTAGGAGGGGCATTGCAGTTCCATAGGAGTTTCCATGGTGGATCATTTGGCTCAAGGTTAATATCATCATTGCCATTCCAAAGGGGCTTAGAGGTGTCCTCATTCTTGCCCAGCCGAAGCAACCGCATCGCAGTCTTCGAGGATAATTTTGCCGACCTGTTTGGCCCCCAGGAATAATCCTCTACCGCCGAACCGGCCAAGATCGGAACCTGGGCAATCTGCGCCGCAACAACATATCCGAAGAGCTGGAGGAGCAGGAACCATTTCCACTGGCCGTGCTGGTCCACCAGTTCACCAACAAAACCGATCGGCAAATCAGCAATAGAGAGAATCGGCATTAGCTTCAGCGAGGTAGCCCTAAACCATGGTTCCCCTCATCACATTAAGATTAGAGCTAGCATGAACGCATACTGACCGGTTGTTCCGGACAATGGATATCCTTGTAAGATAGCCCGCCAGGCCCACGAACAATTCTTAGGAGAGACTCGCTCCCATAGGTTATTGTTGAGCTCATACTTCCTTGTGCAAAATTGGCTCCATAGGCCCAAATCACCTGTCGCAATCTCAAAGAGTTTCTTTCTCATAAGAACCTGTCGAACATATCCAAAGTTTCGAATGCCCAACCCCCCCTCGGAAGTTGGGCGGCACACTGTTAAAGCTCTTTCCCGACTCATTGTTACTCCACAGGAAATCCCGCATCGCTTTCTCGATGGCATTTGTAGTCCGTTGGGATACCAAGTATTTGATAAGGCGAATATTGACATAGACCCCACAACAGACTTGATCAATGTCACCTATCTGGAAAGGAGAGGGCTCTAGATTTTGACCCAGAGACGCGTTTGATCACTTTCGCTAGTAGCTCCTCCCCTTGGAGATTACCTGGAATGCGTTTACCCCAGATATGGACTCTGAGGTACCGGAAGGGCTCACAAATGTTCTTGAACCCCAGAATCATGCATATGTGTTTTATATGTCTGTGGTGGACTTGCCGCCCAAAGATGATGGAAGACTTATCTTTATTAACCTTTTGGCCCAAAGCCCTGCAATAAGATTGCAAAGCATCCTCAAGAACTTCGCACTCACAGATGCTAGCATTGGCAAATATAAGACAATCATCTGCAAAGGCAAGGAAGGGAAGTCACACCCATGAAAAATCAGCATAAAACTTTTAGAGGCATCAAATATTATATTTCAGATTAATGGTTACAACGGACGTTTGATAAAACTTCTAACATTTGATGTCTCTAGGAGTTTTAGAATGTGCTGATTTTTTGTAGGTGTTCTATCTAATGTAGGATGCTTATGCTCACTAAAAATCAGCAAATTCTAAAAATCTTAAAGGCTTCAAATGAGTGGTTGCCCATTTCTATAAAATAGACAGTCAGTCTATACCCTGTTTCCTCTATACTGGAGGATTTCTTAACGAAGCATAATAAACTCAACTTTTTTTCAATAATATAAAGCAGTATAGGTTATTTTGCATCTTGACCCCTAGACGAAATTTCTGACTCTGCCATTGTTCGTCCTCGTGATCGTTCGAGTTCCGTAAAGCATGAGACTGTCAAAAAAGACGATCGCAATGGCCGTCGAAGGTGACCGTCCGAGTGCAGATAAAAACGGACATACCAAGTTTCCGTACAGGATAACACTCGATCGGACTAGCATTAAGTGAAGCCAGATTTCCCATGTATCATGATATTTGTTTTTTTTTTGGTAAAACTTGTATCAAGAGTTCACCATGCTCTGTCGGCGTTATAGCTACCGGAACACCGGGGGTAACTGTAACCAGATTCGAACCTATAAAACAACCCGACCACCCCTTCCCCGTCCTACGCCAGCGAGGGAGGAACAGTTCGGCTCCTCTCATCGCCACTCCCCGTCTCTTCCTCTCCGCCGCCCAATGGACGTCCGCCGGAGACTACCCTCGAAGCCAGACCGGCGGACGTCCTTAATGGTCAAAACCTCCAATTCACGCGGTGGCGCCGGCGCCGGCGCCGGCGCCGCGCGTGTCCAGGCCTCGGACGCGCTCCCCCTCCCCATCCGCCACACCAACCTGCTCTTCTCCGCCCTCTTCGCCGCCTCCCTCGTCTTCCTGATGCGGCGGTGGCGGGAGAAGGTCCGCACCTCCACTCCGCTCCACGTCCTCGACCTCGCCGAGATCGGCTCCATGTTCTGCCTCGTCGCCTCCCTGATCTACCTCCTCAGCTTCTTCGGCATCGCCTACGTCCAGTCCATCGTCTCCTCCCACGACGAGGAGGACGACTTCCTCCTCGCCCCCGCCACGATCCCGGCCGCCGTCCCCGCGCCCTGCCCCCTCCTCTGCTCCGGCAAGGACGGTCCCGAGAAAATGCCGGCCGTCTCCGACGACGACGACGAGATCGTCAGATCTGTGGTGTCCGGAAAGACCCCGTCGTACGTCCTGGAGTCGAAGCTGGGGGACTGCCGGAGGGCAGCCGGGATCCGGCGGGAGGCGGTGAGGAGGATTACGGGGAGGGCGATGGAGGGGCTCCCGCTTGACGGGTTTGATTATGAGTCGATCTTGGGGCAATGCTGTGAGATGCCGGTGGGTTTCGTGCAGCTGCCGGTGGGGATCGCCGGGCCGCTGGTGCTGGACGGGCGGGTGTACTATGTGCCGATGGCCACCACGGAGGGGTGCCTGGTGGCGAGCACCAACAGGGGGTGCAAGGCCATCGGGGAGTCGGGCGGGGCTGCGAGCATGGTGCTGAGGGACGGGATGACCCGGGCGCCGGCTGTGAGGTTCCCCACGGCGAGGAGGGCGGCCGAGCTCAAGTTTTTCTTGGAGGATCCAGACAATTTCGACACACTTTCTGTCATTTTCAACAGGTATTTGTTCTTCCTTGATGACCAAACATTGGATTTTTTTAATAAAATTGTTAGTTTATATTTGGGGTTTCATCTGTGGCATTATTGGGTTGTCTGTGAGGTGTTTGATGTTTGGTTCGTTTGAATTTGTTTATTTTCCACTATTGTTAATTTGTTTATTTCCTTAGGGCTTTGTTACATTTTTGCTATAATTTAAATTTAGAAACATAAATGTTTTTGTATCAAATTGTGCCCTATTTCATAATTATTATATACATCAACAAGGTTTTACCGTCCCCATTTCCCCCCAATGTTTGCAGATCAAGCAGGTTTGCAAGGCTCCAGGGGATCCAGTGCTCGCTTGCCGGGAGGAACCTCTACGTGAGATTCAGCTGCAACACCGGAGATGCGATGGGGATGAACATGGTGTCGAAGGGCGTGCAGAATGTGTTGGACTACCTGCAGAATGATTTCCCGGACATGGACGTGATCAGCATCTCTGGTGAGACTTGGTCCCTTGTTCTAATTTAGCTATTTCACCTGCCCTCTTGACCTTGTTTTGTGCTTAGCTTGATTCGCTCTACTAAAACTAGTACCAGAAATAGAGACAGATGTATACTCTGATTTCATATTTAGACCAAATATGGAAGGAAAACTCTATTTAACCCAAAAGCTTTATCGATTTCTTTTAACCAGAACAGTGTGTTCCGATCACAGCCGATCGTTGCACCCAGCCTTGACCGTTGAATGGCACTCAGCCCTGAGTGTCGAGCACACGAACGGTGTGATTGGATGCCATGTCATTCTGGTTAATCGTTTGGGTTAAATTGTATTGCTTGATAAGGAATCACTGTCCTCCATCCCTTATTCAGGGAGAATTGTGATGGGCAATTCCATTGTGTTATCGATTATGTTGCATTGACGAGCAATTTACATGCCGGTGGAGATGATAACTATCTACACGAGCTGTGATCTGTGGTTGCTCATATGATGAACCCAACGAAGTAAAGAAACTATGATGGTTAGAATTGGGCCAGTCTGATTAAATTTAAGTTGGCATTAAACATGAATGTGGGTTTTTTAGTTTTTATGTCAAATTTCCTCTCTGACATTTAATTGGTAGAACTTGGATTTGGAATGGCAGCATCTTATATCTTCCATTTCTTATCCACTGATCTGTCACCTCTTTATAGTGCTATGATTGTTCAAATCAGAGTAATTAAAAATGGTGGCTTTGTAGGCCTGAACTGATGGATTGCTCCAAATGGTCTTGTGATCCTGCTAGTTACCATTAGATCAAGATCCTCATAAATCTTGAGAGGATCAGTGTGTCTTGTTGTGCTTTAGTTGGGTACGCACGGCTCATGCCATCAGGTGACGTCAAAAGGGCTCGCTCGGGGTGCATTTGCCCTCGGCTGATCAAAGTGGCTCATGGTACATGTGACCATGTCACCATGTGAAATGGCCATGTGCCAGTTTACTCGAGCCAGATGGCTCGTGGGCGCACAGCGCACTTGAAAACACAAGGCGGTCTCATGTGACTTGTTGGGTCGAACCGTGCCTAACAGAACTTTGCGCCATCCGTAGAATAACCATCTGGCAAAGCCCATATGTAGGATAGTTGTCAGTGCTATCATTACCAGGCTGAGCCTAGTTGCACGCTTAAGGCATGGGAGATAAAAAAAAAAAAAGAGAGAACGTTTTTATTTGAGGAAATAAACAACCAAAATTTGAAAGGCCAGGACTTTTTGAAAGGCCAGTCAGGAACCAATACGACTCGGTCAGAAAAGGAGGGAAGAAGGCATACTGTACAAATTGATCTTTGTAAGTGCTATCATTGGATGGTGTGTAAAATCCATGTGCAACAAAGCAACAAAGATTGTTGTTAGTGGTCGTGGCTGTAAGCCAGACCGATACAACTCGAACGTATTGGGTCTGACTCGGTTGTATTGGCCGATACGGCTAGAGTTGTATCGATCTCGACTAAGGCGAGACCCATACCGGTAGTCATCGATCCTTGTATTAGTCGCGGTATACTGAAAATCGATAGGACCGATTGATACGACTTGGTATCAACTGAGTTTTTGAAACCTGGTCGAATCCTATTGGATTGATGAAGGCACCACTTGTATTGGACCAGAGATATTTGTTTGAAACCCATACGAACAAACCACTTAACCCTAAAATAGGTTAGACCACTTGAACTAGCCTAGTAAATTGAGGCAGACCCAATATTTTCGTTATGAATCAAGGTCGATTATATACTTGAACAGGTTGTTCTAACATGCTTTAGTAGTCCAACCTTTTGAACAGTCAACTGAGTTTGGTCACTTTTTAGATTTAATATTACACCATACTCAAAGCATTCAGCTATAAGAGGCCTTTGGTCAAATCGTTACCTGACTCGACAACCTCATCGACTACAGACTTTCGGGTTTGGGCAATAACCGTGGTCGAGCTGGGTTTGGGCATAAAACCGAGCATGATGGTTTAAGGTTTCTAGGGATTTATCCAACCACCGATCATGCAACTTCAGAAAAGTGAGCCTGAGACTTCTCCGGTTCCATGAGTGCCTCGATCAGAGCATGCCGCATGTCACGGGAGGGGAGAAGACGAGTGCATCATAAGAGATTCAATGCATGGAAGAGGATGTGCAGGAATAGTTGCTGTGAGACTGGGATCAGCATATTTTCTTTTATTTAATCATTTTTAATGTGTAAGAAAGTGTAAAATAAAAAATTGTCGATGTTATGCATGCCATTCCTTGATAATCTTGACTGTGCATAGTTTATCACATTGGCTAAGCACTAGTTAATCCCATCACCCATGGGCTAGCGCTAACACTTTTACCACTAAAAATTAGATATCATTTAGTGAAAAATTCGAAGAACCATCCTGGCTTTGCTATTTTTTTGAATCATATTTCTTTGTGCATGTAATAGGCAATTTTTGTTCGGACAAGAAGCCAGCTGCTGTGAATTGGATTGAAGGGAGGGGCAAATCTGTAGTCTGTGAGGCAACCATCAAGGAGGAGGTCGTACAGAAGGTCCTCAAGACCACCGTACCCGCGCTGGTGGAGCTCAACATGATCAAGAACCTTGCTGGGTCTGCTGTGGCCGGATCTTTGGGGGGGTTCAATGCTCATGCCAGTAACATTGTGTCCGCCGTCTTCATTGCCACCGGACAGGATCCTGCGCAGAATGTGGAGAGCTCGCACTGCATCACCATGATGGAAGCTGTGAATGACGGGAAGGATCTTCACGTATCTGTGACCATGCCTTCTATTGAGGTAACTCAGATCTCCCCTTTCTACCATACTCATTCAGTCATTCATCTTGTTGATCATCCCATTTCTTCGTCCTATGGTAACCTTTTCACTATATTTACTTTTACTAGCACGGTTCTTTTTTTTGTGGTTCTATAGTTACTTCCACTCTATTACTAGCCAAAATTTTCTCCCTGTGTAAAGCTGTCCCAATAAACCTGTGATATTTCGCCGAAATATCTCGGCTTTCTGGGATTCCGATATTTAACTGAAATTCAAAATTTGATTCCTTGTTCAATGTATAGAGGTATGTTAGATTGTAAACTTTGCAAGGATTCTGACAACCTTATTATAATTTCAACTCTCACGGCCGATGTCAAAAGCACCTGAGTTTTCTCTGTTTATGCATCTTTCCTTTAGGCTTTTGTGATTCGATTTGCCTTTCTTCTAGCATTGTTAACACCAATCTTAGAGGGTTGACGTCTGGTTGCAGTCGGTCAGAAAAGTTGTCCACCTTCCTTATTGCCAACCCCATCTTGATCGAATAAAACTTGATGATGATTCTGTTATGTCCTATTTCATTGCTATCTATGTGATAGTACCAAACTTCTCTCTCTCTCTCTCTCTCTCTCTCTCTCTCTCTCTCTCTCTCTCTCTCTCTCTCTCTCTCTCTCTCTCTCTCTCTCTCTCTTAATTAGTAGTTTTCATCAATCATGTTTTGTGAACAATGGGGAACTCTGTCTTTAGTTTTGTAGTTCATCTATTTCCTATTAAATGACAAGTCCAGTTCCCCACAGCAATTATATTAGCTCTCTGATTCGTGTGGGCATACACTCACATACAAAACTCTTTAAAACTTTTTTTTTTCTGTGGTAATGGTATGTTGTGGGTTTGCCCCTCTCTCTCTCTCTCTCTCTCTCTCTCTCTCTCTCTCTCTCTCTCTCTCTCTCTCTCTCTCTCTCTCTCTTGAATTGAAACTTTAGGCCACCTTGCGAATTATTTTCTGATATTTGCTGTGCTTGAGAATGACACAATTGCCTCCTGAACAAGAATTACTGAGGATGAAAGAAACTGATAATACAGTTTTTTTCAATGTTTTTCAACTTAGTTGCATGCATGCGGGAAACACATCCATTCTAAATCAAGCTTCAAATGTATGTATAGGTGGGCACTGTTGGGGGTGGGACCCAGCTGGCATCCCAGTCAGCATGTTTGGACCTGCTTGGTGTGAAGGGTGCGAGCCCGGAGTCACCCGGTGCGAATGCTAGGCTCCTGGCCACTATAATCTCCGGTGCTGTCCTAGCCGGGGAGCTCTCCCTCATGTCTGCCCTTGCCGCCGGCCAGCTTGTGAGGAGTCACATGAAGTACAACAGGTCCAGCAAAGATATGTCCAAGGCTGCGACCATGGCCGCCTCTTGAGGACCTCCACCTCTGTAGGTATAAGCCCTCCTCCCCTCTCTAAACAGAAAAACAAATTGAAAAAAAAAAAATTGAAATAAAGTTGAAGAGTTATTGCATGGTGGAAACCCATATGCCGAGTGGACTATGCATGGTGGAAACCCATATGCCGAGTGGACCATAGTAACCCTATTCTCCTAATTTTTTTCTTAAATAGTCGTGAGAGGCAAAAGAATTATACCCCGAAATATTCGCCAGCCTGGGGGCGTGCCCGAATAACTCCCGAAGTACTCATGAACTCTGAATTATTAATGAATTTTAATTTTGTTTTTTAATTAAAAATATGTATATTTTGATGTGTAAAATAATAAATTTTATGTTTTATATTTCCGAACTTTTTGCCGAACTCTCATTCTGAACTTTTCGGGATTCTATGGACAGCACATTTTTCCTATTTTATGTGGGTGCTTGCTCTTTCTAAGATGCAAGACTCTTTGGGAGGAGAGATCTAAGGGATCCCCCGCCCGCCCACCCACCCACCTACCCCACCCTCACTGTCATGAGTCATCTGCCAAGCCAGCTGCCTGATCTTCCTTTGTTGTGTTCTGCAGCTCAGTCATGTGATCAGCACGTGTTCATCTGGTCCATTACTTTATGGGATGAAAGACATGGAGTGGGGGGAATCTTCTACATTGATGGTGGTTTGTTTTCAGTGGTGTATCTTGTATATTCAGTGTCTCTGAAAGGAATCTGGTGGGTGGGTGGGTGGGGGTTTGGTGGTTGAGGGGGGGGGGGGGGGGGGGGGGGGCGTATGTAGTTGCCTTAGTTTCTACTATGTAAGTGTGTGATTTATTATGTATGGTGTATTAATTAATGTTGGGGCATGTGATGCCTCTGTGTGGAGTTTCTGGAGCTTTAACTGAAGCACTGTAGCTACATGCTTGGAAGGAGGAAAGGTTTTAATGGGAGTCTACATAGTCTGATGCCTGATGTTGGTTGCATGGGTCCAGTTATCATTAGTGGTGCCAAACAGTGGTCTGGTCCTGCAAGGCTACAAGCCAAGACTTGAGCAGGGCCAAGATGGTGCCAATGCCCAGCTTTGTGGTGAGTCACAGTGATAATGTCTCTTGAATGGTAGATGATGTGATGTGATTTATTGTCCTTGCAGATTCTCTCTCTCTCTCTCTCTCTACAGCTCCTCTTCCATGATCTCTTCCAAATCCCCTTTATTTCTACCATCTTCTCCTTAAGTCCCATTTCTCTTCTCCAGAAATCCTCCATCTCATCTGCTGTGTGATCATGGTCCTCAGTTCGACATCACAGTCGCGTGCCCCGGTTGCCTCCCCCCTCAGTTACTCCATCTCTTGTAGCCAGATCCCCCCCACCAATCTGCCACTAGTTGTGTTGTTTGGTGTTTGATTGCCTATTAATTTGTGCATCTATTTTAGTCAATCATATGCGAAATCACTCGGCCTTCGTCTGCGTAATTCTTTCATGCACAAACCTTATTTTGGGGAATTACCCTTCAAGTTTCGCCATTACTCTATTTATTCATTTATGGCATGTTTATATTCGAAGAAGTAAAGTGAGGTGCATTTGAGTGAAATTAAGATAATAATATGTGGAGAAAATGTTCGACTTAAGTAAACCTTTTTAAGACCATAGCTGCTTAGAGCAGTTGGTAGTGGTACCTCTCCTTGTGGGCCTGTGGCTAGTGGTCACGGGTTTGATGCTCTCATGTGATGATTTATGACCTTAGCTAATTTATTGGAAGGGTTTCGAACCTCTAGTTAAGGAGGTTGGCAAAAAGCCTCCTATCCCAATCATTGATCAACCCCTAGCTAATTTAATAAATGCCGGATGAGTCGGTTGAATGACCGAGACTAGGACACCTGACAAACATCCCGCCAAATCTTTCAAGACCATCTGATACGAGCAATTGATCAGGCTAATCGTACTGTAATCCGACAAAGATATTACTGAGTCCAACTTCAGGATCAGAATAATCCACAAACAATTAGTAGCATGGAGACACGACCTCCATGCCCACATGGGCGTACCTATGTGGAAACTAGAGGGGGGCCATGACCTTTCCAAAATTTTGAAAAGATCTTCAGACCTCTCTTGAGGTTTTAAAATTTTTTATAAAATGTTCACAGATGGTCCCTTTAAAATTTTGAATTTTGCTATTCCTGAATCCGCCACTGCATGCCCAGATGCTAACCTAACACATAGAGGCATCACATGCCCCCAATACCAATAACAATGGAGCATGTATAATAAATGACAAACTTACATAGTTGAATGGTTTTTGGACCAAGAAAGAAACTAAGGCAAAGTATATAACCCACACACCCACACACCAGATTCAATGAATATACAAGAACCATCACATAACAAACCACCAAGCTTTTTCAATGCACAAGATTCCCCCACTTCTTGTCCTCATCCCATAAAGTAATGGACCAAATGAGCACGTGCTGATCACATGCTGATCTGCAGAACACAACAAAGGAAGATCAGCAGCTGCTTGGAAGATGGGGGGTGGGGAATCCCTCAGATCTCACCTCCCAAGAGTCTTTGTATCTCGGAAAGGACAAACACCCACCTAAAATAAGAGGGCACCAGTCATTATATATAGGGAAATCCTAAAATCTATGCCAGATCCGAACCCGAAGTCCTCGTTCCCCCAGGATCCATTTAGGTCCGCCCGGGTGCCCAAAACCTGGAGCCCAACACTCAGCTCTCAGGTCGAGTTTGCTCCGGAGTCGGGCCGATCGTGTTCACCCGGGCACAGGACTATTTTACGTCTCCCGAACTATTCAGCAGAGGACCTCATGGCTCTGTGGGTTTTCTCAAACTTGATCTTCACCTCTCTAACATAACTCCATCTGTCTTTAAAGCTCGTGAATTATTCACTATTTTTTATAAAATAAATAGGGTAATTGTTTTTTTTTGCTTTTTTGGTACATAAATAGGGTAATTGTGTTATGTCCACTCTGCATAAGGGTTTTACTCTCTCTCTCTCTCTCTCTCTCTCTCTCTCTCCAACTTTGGAGGGGGGAGGAAGGTTTTTACCTATAGAGGTGGTGCACCAGGGGACTCTGGACTCACACCCTTCACACCAAGCAGATCCAAACATGCTGACTGGGATGCCAGCTGGCTGGGGCCCACCCCCAACTTTACCCACAGTAATTCTTGTTCAGGAGGCAATTGTGTCACTCTCAAGCACAATAAACATCATCTAACATAATTGGCAGGTGGGCACAAAGTTTCATTCAAGAGAGAGACAGCTGGCCCTCCTATGTTGAGTGGGAGAGAGAGATGTAGGGTTTTTGGCTTGCAAAAGTCAATACCTGAGATAGACGCGTAGCAGCATTTCGTCCAAGTTTTTCTGATCATGTGCACTATGCTTTGTGGTTGTGTGCACGACTTTGCAGATCGTTTGCATGACCGGCACACGCAGTGCGGATATGTTGTTTGGTGAGACTGTTTTTGGAAAACGGAAGCCATACATTTTATCTTGCAAGGGCATGTGTTTGGATTTTAGGGTTGGAAAGTTGCATAAATAGTTTTTTTTTTTTTTTTGTACATGGACTTGTGGTCACTCTCTTATGACCTAGAGGTCTTCAAACACAAGACTATACAAAGCAGAAGGGAAATCCTTCTCCCAAAACCCTCCTGACCATGCAATCTAGCCTCATGGGCCATCCAGTGGGCGGGATTGTTAGCCGTTCATGGAACCCAATGGATCACTGATTCCAATTGATGCCATATCATTTGGCAAATTCAAACTAGAGAACCCACTTCATCATTACTTCCTTTAGCCAACAGCACTGCATCCCTAGCCTTAGATGCATCTGCTAAAGTAACCACCTTCCTAAAACCTGTCTTTGCCACCTCCTCAAGAGCCCCCTAGTCATCGTGAGAAGAGAGAGAACTTGTGGCAGAGAAGAGAAGAAAAAACAAGAGGAAGGAAGAAGGTACGGTGTGTGTACCATCTCCGGGTTTCTCGACGGATCTTGTAAGGACCTGTTTTTCTCCGTCTAAAGTAGAACGCTGATATATGACAATTTTCTGTTGAGAAATTATGGAGGAGGATTTCATGCGCGTACGTCGTACGTGACCCTCCTCCAACAGTCAATTGAAGGTTTGACCCTTCAGGATATGGCGCGCTTCGAAGTTCTGTGCTGTAATTGCTAGGCTATCACACAACCACTGTAGAATAGAGAAAATCGACACTGAATATGGTGACGAAGTTTGACCGAAGCCTACGTCTCCTAAACCCATTTAACCAAGACCCAAACCCGTGGATGATATCGGAGATGCATCGGATCACGAAGTCGGTCCCGTGGATCGAATCAATCGGTGTGCGATACTTTAAAAAAATTTCATCCGAATGAAGCATACACGCAGTGGATGAGATGAATGGGAATCGAAACCCTACAGTCTTCTACCGAATCTAACATGATAACCTATTATGAATGCAAGATTGTAGATCTAGGGGTTTTGATTCATTATACCTACATGCGGGATTTAACACCGCGATGTTTTTCTTCAAAGTTGAAGATGATATATAGATTCGGATCTGCACGAACACCTTTTAGTGTGAGCGCCATAACTTTTTCTCCTGATACCGGATCGGGTCAAAACTTGATCTGACGGAAAGAGGACTTTAAGATTGAAATTTTGCATTTGGTTTGAAGTCATTTGGACTTCTCTAACTCCTGCAATAATTGAAACATCACAGATCTGCTAGCAAAATCTGGGCAACAATCGCGAGAGGGATCCTCGCGTAAGAGAGAGATGAATTTCTTCAGATTCACCCGCCAGCCCTGTTGAGCCCGCAAAGATAATCTGGGGCCTGGTAAATCCCCCCAGATATTTACCAAAGCCCTAGATATTCCAAAAACTCTATAAATACAGACCCGATAAAATATTCCAGACCAGAATTCATTATTCCATATTTCACTTTCTGTTTTCCAGAGCTCTCCGAGCCTTCTAGTGATCAGACTATAGTCAAGTCTACTTGTATAAGCACTCCTCAGCCCGTCGAGAGTAGCTCTACTTCTTCAGAGATAGTGCATTCAAAGGTTGCATCTTACCACACGAAGATGTAGGATTCGGCCGAACTTCGTCACCACATCCTATGTCAACTCTTCCTCTTTCTCTTTCTACTCTATAGTGTTTGTGTGACAGCTAAGTATGCGACAGTTCAACACTCTACAATGCACCACACTTAAATCTCTACCCTTCAATCGATTGTTGGAGGAAAATCATACGATGGGCATAATTTTCCCCTACAGCATGGCTTTCCATGACTGATTACAGGCCTTCGGGCCTGAGACTTTAATCGGTATACTAGAAATAGGGCTAAAACAGACTTCTTTCCCCCACTTTCTGAAAGTGTTGAGCCTTAAGCCCACATAAGTTCAATAGAGTTAGGGTCATTCCCTAGTATCCATGTTGGCCTCATCAGACACTTAAATTTGTGATCGGGGTATTGGCCCTAGTATATATAGGTGATATAAAGACACCACCGATAGCCAAAGAAAGTCTAACTCGTAATATCGTAAGGCCAATGTGGCTGGTATAGAGTTAATGACCGACAAATGATATCATACCTGTTTGGCGGGTGGGAAGTTAGGCTTGTGCAGACCCCTGAGTCTGCATAGCTGGGGCAGAGTCTAAGATTAGTGGTTGTCTGTTAAGGTAGATTACATTAGCTCTATGAGGTATGATGGTGGCCGGTATTGGCCACAGTATAGGTGAGATAGAGACACCACTGATAGTCGATGATAATCTAACTTGTAATATCGCAAGGCTGGTGTAGAGTTAATGACTAGCAAATGACTCTATACCTATTTGGCAAGTGGAAGGCCGGTTAGACTCGTGCAGTCCCCATAGCCTGGTTGTTTGGGGCAGAGTTTGAGATTAGTGGTTGTCCATTGCAGTAACCTAGACTAACTATATGAGGCACGATGCGGGCTTATGACATATGTTAGGTATGAATACTGATTAAGCACCTCAGTGTTCTCACGGTAGACTTAACGAGAACGCAATGCTCGAGTTGTACAAGTGTGGTGCATTTGTGGTTAGCTACCAGTGGCAGACATATGGTTTTTACCTAACGTTGGTTGTCACCGGTTGTCATAGCTAAGTACGAATAGAGAAGAAAAACCTGGCCTATCTAGGTTTTGCTGCAAGGAGAGAGAAGAGAGGTTGGAAGAGAGGAAGCGACAGAGAAGGAGGAAGAAGATACAGTGTGCATATTTTCTTCTGGGCTCCTGTATGAGTCTACCTCGACTTTTACTTTGTGCGGGCAATTTCAGCGAGTGCTCTCATCTCTTAAGATCTTCCGGTATACTCTGTATCTCTTGGGTGGGAAAAATCTCTACTTCGTTGTGTATACTATGAGAGGAATTGAAATGGGTTTGCGGGTGTCCGACAAATGGCCGTGACTCACCACTTGTATAATCTCTTAATCGATGATAATCAAAATCCTTGATTACAGGTGATATTCTATAGTTTGTTCTATTATATGGTTACTTCGTATTTTTTGTGCCAGTTGTTTGGCGTGATCTTCGTGGGCTCCTGTTTTTTTATTCGTACGCTTCCGGTTACACTCGGTGAATCACCATGGTGTGTGCACAACATTAGGATTTGAGCTTGATATCCACCCAACTAATACAGGTATCGGGACATCGGATCCCAACAGAATACATCCACATGAGCACTACATTATTTTACGCTATATCATCGCAGAACAGACTCGAGATTCGATCATGTGATCTCCCGGGAGGGAAACAATAAATTTACCACCATGATGCAACCACGAAGTACAATGTGTTCCAAACCGCACCATGGTATCATTATAGCATGTTTTGGAAGCTTTATAATTCACCAAGTACAATGTGTTCCAAACCGCATGACCATGCTATGAATTAAGGGAGAAATTCTTATTCACGTAATTCTGCCCCGATGCAATAGGTAAGGGGGATTTGCAATTACCACTCTGCAATCAAATAAAGTACCCAACAAGTACACATTAGAAATTTCAAAGGTAAGGGCAATGTAGTAGTCGATGATATATACTCCAGCATGAGCAATGCCATGCACCTCATGTTTAAAATACTTCAAATGCCACTAGGGGTGGCAATTTTGGACCCGACACGAAGTTAGCAGGTTTGGATCAGGGTTAAACGGGTCTGGGTCTAGCAAACGGGTTGACACGATAGACCCGTTTAATAATATGGGTCGGGTCCGGCCGGTTTAGGGTCTGGACATGGTAGACCCGGGAATACCCGTTTAAAATTCAGTGTGTCGTGTCGGGTTGGGTCTACCCGCAATCCAATACTATAATATATAGTCCCAGCGGGTCTATCTGGTCAGGTCGGGTCAAGTCAGATTGGGCCGGATCGGGTCAACTAAATAGACCCGTGTGGTAAACGGATCTTACCGGGTCTACCCGTTTATTAGCGGTCGGGTATGGGTTTAGGATCTAGATACGATTAGTTAAACGGGTCAGGTCCGGATCTAGGGGTTTTGGACCTGACCCGACCCGACCCGACCGTTGACACCCCTAAATGCCACCCTATAGTTTGAAAGACAGATGACTTGCACCCCCTTAGGAGGGCATCCAGAGAGGGTCTATGTGTATGGCTTTTCAAACCATAGGGATGCATTTGTAGGGTTTTTAACAGGAGTGGGTGTAAGTGATAATCGGTCAAACTACAAGGGTCTATGTCTAATTTACTCTGATTATTATTATTATTATAGACCAGATAGAAATCTGCATGCATGCAGTTTTGTTTGTTTACCTTTATGGATGCATGGGTCGCCGGGGATCTTGCACCGATTCGCCTTGCCGTTGAAGTGGTTGATGTCGCACCAGTCGAGGGCGATGAGGGTGCACCTGATGATCCCGAACCCCGGCTCTTTCTTCGTGCAGTAGTGGTACACCTGGGAGAAGCACGTCTCCCCGAAGACGCAATCCGGGAAGCACCAAAGCCAGGCCGGCCACGAGATCTCCGTCTCGGCCCCGCTCACCGGACAGGCGGCGAGGATCGCCGCCACCAGTGACAGGGCGACGACGGAGGAATAGGATCCCTTTATACTGCAACCCATCTCTCTCTCTCTCTCTCTCTCTCTCTCTCTCTCTCTCTCTCTCTCTCTCTCTCTCTCTCTCTCTCTCTCTCTCTCTCTTCTTGTCTGGAATGAGGGTTTCTTGGTGGCCATTTATAGCCCATGCATGTATGGAGTGAGTGTTGGCATCAGTATTAATTAACATCAGAAACTATGTATTTATGTTCTTAGTTCTATAACATTAAATCAACCTGTAGTTTTTATTTCTTTGAAACCGAAATTAAGAGGAGTTATCAGTTCAATTAACCCCATCTGATTGTTGATTAAGAACTACTACCCCGCCATTTATAGCTCGGAGGGTTTTTACTTTTTATACTATGGACCCAACCCTAGCCGGTTAGGTCAACTTGAACCACATCTGGGCTCGAATCAAACCAATAAAACCAAGAGAAAAACGAGAGCTGATGAGATGGGTCTCCACTCCCGATTGTACGTGCTGAGGATCCAGCCCATGAGTTCGGCCTATTAGAGCTGATGAGATGGGCCTCCACTCCTAATTGCTTCGCGTGATAACAAAGTGTTTCATGTGACAACAAAGCATGGGCGTAGCCAATAATTCATATTGGACTGGGCTGAAAGTAAACTAATTTTTTTTTTTAATGAAACTTTTACTTTATATAATAAAAAAATATTAATCAAAATTTTTAAAGTGAACATCACCGGTACAAAGAAACTTTATTAACGTAAAAAAACTACCTAAAAGGCTAAAACATATACATATACTAAAAAAAGACTAACACAATAAATAAATATGTAATACAAATATAATAATATATTACTGAAGTTGTGCCTTGCGATACTTCAGAGAGTAGGCAATGCACATCATAATGTATTAATGTTTAAACTATGATTAGTGCATATTTAAGTTACAAGCATTTCAATTTTATGTTTAAAGCACAGATCAAGGCTCAACTGAAGATAATTTACTTTCTCAAATTTAATCCGAGCATGAAAACATTGTGATATTCTTTTTTTGGGGATTTTTTCAACTTAAGGACAGTTCCTCCAGAAATGCATCAATGATTGCAATAGCAAGTACGACTCATGAACATCATTAGAGATTCAAAAATCTAGAGTACAAAACCTCAAATTTACGAAATTATGATTAAGTTTTGGGCATAGAACATAACAGTAAAAAATAGATAGGAAACCCTAAAAATACAAATGGGCAATCAGCTAGGAGGTGAGAACAAATTTGTGACCTAGAATTAGAGAGGAAATGAAGAGAAAGGTGCATTAAAAATGTAAAAATTTAAGCACAAAAAAGAAAAATAAAAATAGTTCTAGAGCGAAATAGAATAAAAAGATGAAGGGTGACAACAAAATAAGGGGGAAAGGTAAAATATTCAACCCTAGATCCAGATTTGGGAGATGATCTGACAAAAATTGGACTACATGCTTGAGGAGACATGTCTCAGAACATATGCATCATAAAAATATTCACATTGGAGAAAAAAATGTGAAACCATTGAGGATCCATATTCACGGACATCACTATAGCCATAGGGTTTGAGAATAGGATTTTGGGGAAGGGGGGAAGTGCTCTGACGAGAGTGAGTGATATTGTAAAGAGGAGCCACGAGCCCACCGAGGGCATGTGCGGTCTCGGTGGGCCATGAACACTTCACCTGGTGCAAGATCGAACTCCTCCTCAGTAGCGTCGAATTCCTTCCTTATCATCTCCATCAACCGACATGCCCCCTTACTCTGATGCGAACTCTTTTCATTTGAAAACACAAAATCATAGCAATTCGTTGGCCCCAAAAGAAAACTTAGTGGTTCTAAAAGGGCGACTGGAGAGGGGCACTTACTGTGGAGAACATCTTTTCTTTTATATCATTCCTCCCAAATCAGTCATCCGATTCGGGCTCGATGAAGAATTCGAGGATAAGAGTTGGAGAGGAATTGATAACAAGGTTGAAGGATGGAATGGAGAAGGGAGGGTTAGGGTTTAAAAAAGAACGAAAAAAGAAAGATAAATTACACTTTGCCCCGTGAACTTTAACTCAAAAACACTTAAGCCCTCTATAGTTTAAAAACTACATTTTGTCCCCATCAATTCAGTTTTGATCAGATAAACATTACCAAATGAGGAAATTAAGTAGGTAACAAAAGGGGTATTGTGCTACATTTCAAACGTTAGGGTGTGATTTGAAACAAAATAAACTATAAGGGAATTAAGAGTTTTTGAGCTAAACTTCAGGGGGCAAAGTGTAATTTATCCTAAAAAGAATGGAGAGAGGCTCGGAGCGAAAGGATCACCTCCAGTCGGTCGGCCCGAGTCGGTGGGGCCGGCGTGCATTACAGCGGCACATGGTCACTGGAGTGCAATCACTTTTGGGTCGTAGCCTTTGTACGGCTGTGATGCAAGCCGAGCCTACCGACCGGGCCGACCGACTAGAAGAGATTTGACCCCTCTTCTATCCCGCAGTAGCTCCTTCAGATTTGATCGCCACACTGGGTAGTTGGCGAGGGCACCTGGGCAAAGCCCTACTTGAACTCGAGCAAAGTTCTAGACAGTAGTACCTGAGGCGGCTGTGGTGCAGCTCCGTTCCCAGCCCCCCCAAAGTTTGTTTGGGACATTGGAGGAGAACCCGAGGAGGTCGCAGTATTGTGCAGCATCTCCCCCCTCGGGTTGGTTCTTGGTGATCAACGAAGGGTGGTCGCGAGGGGAGCCACCCCTGACTCGAGGAGATTGACACCAATGAAGATCGAGGACCGGATCGTACGATGAGTGACAGCCTAGATGGATCTCAGGGAAGTACCGTGATGGTACAGACACGTGCAGTTGTTGGATCGAGGGAGAGCACCTCGATGACATGGAGTCACCAACGAGCAACTTTTTCAGCCGCCGACAAGTGGGCTGACAGGTTTGCCGACGGGTGCCTGGAGGAGGTACCGATGGGCACCAGTGAAATTCATCGATGGACAACGAAGGTGTCGACGGTCGCCATGGCGGCGAGCACAGCCACAAACACACACGCAGCAGCATGCTGGGTTATCGGCGGACAGCAAAGGAGGCACAGATGGGTGCCGGCATGGCGGTGTTAACGGAGGACACCGAACCAAGGCATCGAAAGGTGCAAAGTATCTTGGTAAACTCTGCCGCGGCACGTGATGCGATCTAAACTAATCCTATATTAAGGGGCTAATTTGATCTAAATTATAACTCGCAAGTGCACGAATCGCTTTGTAGGAGCGGTACGTATTACGAGGTCGATCCCACAGGGATTGCTAATGAGGGAACTATCTAATCTAAGGTTATTAACTATTTGCCTAAATTACTTTAAAAGATAATTTAATGGGAGTTGATTGTTTTGAGATTAAAAACAAACTAATGAAAGAAAGAAAAACAAGCTAGTTACGGTAAGTCGAGTTCCAAGTGGAGAAGGTACTAAGGCATTCGAATCCACCTCGGTTATCCATATTACTAGGTTTATTCAGAATGATCTATGCAAACGAGTAGCATGCGGGAATACGATTCCCGTGCTCGACTCGAGGATGTGATCGTTAGGCTCTAAATATGATTTTCTAATATTGGATTCAATTCAAGCATATGTAATAAAACGAAGCATCACACATCTAGGTTAAGCACAACGGATCAAAGCACATGAGCAGAGCATCCGATGTCTGAGTTAAGCATGCAAGATCTGGGTTTTAATTATTCGATTAAAATAGGCCTAATTGCATGACGATCAATTATAGCGCTAACTACAAAACATACATGGCATGGATTGTGAGAGCAAATTGAATCATCAATTAATTAAGAATTGAATCGCATAAAACATTAAAGTGCATTGGCATAGATCACATAAAATAAACCTAAATAATATTTATAACCGGGGTTTCATCTAAGCCTTAGCAATATGTTTAGTTCATCATGAGTTGCATTACATCAAAAGTAAGGGAAGGGAAGAGCAAGATACAGATCATTCTCGGAATACGCTTTTGCTCTTCGTTGTCCTCCTCTCCGATCGATGCTCCTTCACTTCGACTCGGCTGCGGCACGGCTTCAATGGTACGGATGACGGATGACGGCTCGAACGATGGTGCGATGGCGGCTCGGATGTGGAGGATTAGGGTTTCGGGTTTGGTCGTGAATGGTGGAAGATGAAGGAGAAGATGATGGCTTCGGTCCTAAGTGGTGGGAGCTAAGGTGGTGGATGGTTGGTTCGGTCGTCCCCCCTCTAGTGGTGGATGATTTTCGTCCAAAACCTCTCTCCCCTTGATGGTTCGGATCCCTCCCTATATATAGGAGAGAGAGAGTCCGGTGGTGAGAGAGATAAGGAAATAGAGGGAACGTGCATGGGTTTTAGAGAGAGAAATCCGGGAGAGAGAAAGAAGTTCGGTTGGTTGCGTGTATGGGTCGGGTACAGCTGGGAATCGGACGGCTGTGATCGGGTTGGAGGGATAGCAGTCCGGCGCTGGGTTTCAGTTTTAGAAAGAGAAAGAAATGGAAAGAGAGAGAGAGTATCGGACTTTAGAGAGAGAAAGTCTCGGGCGGTTAAGGAAAGAGAGGGTGCGGTTAATGGGCTACTGGGTGGTTGGCTTAGAGAGAGAAGTCCGGAGCAAGAGAGAGAGTAGGAAACGGGAGAGAGAGATCCGGAGCTGATGGTGCAAGGGTGTGTTTGAGGTGCACGGAACGGTCGACTGTGATGGGTTCGGTGGAATGCAGCTGGGCCTGCATGTGATCTGTAGCACGGCCGGCTGTGATTTATTGGGAAATAAAGAGAGAGGGACGGCTACATGGTGGGAAGGAACGGCTGTGATCAATGGTCCGTGAGAGAGAAAGGGAAATAGAGAGAGTTCGGTGGGGGTTGATCCTGCATGCCATCGGACGGCTGGGATGCTGGGAAGGAGACGTGGGAGAGCTGGGTGCTGGGTTCACATGCATGCGTTTCGGACGGCTGTGATGGTGGGGAGGCTGCATGCATTAAGTGGGATCGGTGTATGCTGATGCACGGGATGAGATCATCGAGTTGGGTTGGTGGGCTGCAATGAAGCGCTGCTGGGCTTGGATTTCAAAGGGTGGTTGTGATGGCTTGATGCACTAAAGGCTGTGATGGAATATGTTGAACGTGCATGGGTATTGTATTGTAAGGGGCGGATGTGATCGGGTCAGACCGAGATGGATGGATGGTTGCGATGGAATCGTATGGGAAAGAGAAAAGAAAGGGCAGAAAGAAATAGAGGAGAGAGAAAAGGTGGTAGGTTCGGGTGTTCTCCGTGCCACATCTGTAAGTCACCATCATGCCTCATTAAGCTCTGTAGAATGTCCGGGGGTCTTCGTCCGCCCGATGAAGTCAATTCTCCGCCAAATCATGTACTTAGTCTTTGCTCCATTGTTCTTCAGAACTGCTTCAAAACATATTATGCATCCTTCATCGGGTCACCGTGAGAGTATCCAACGCTTCAGTATGATGCCCTTGAGCTGACTGCATCGCTTACCGGATCGATTCCTGAAAGACACACATGAAATGACGCCTATCAGGTTTAAACACGATTATCGATAAAAGAATAATTTGGACTTTCAGGCTCTGTATCTTTCATGCATGCAATGTATGCGAGTGAACCAATATGTCGTTGGGTTCGTATGAGAGTCTACTATATCATGGTGCAAAGAAACTCATGCAGTTTATGTGTATTATGAAAGTTTTACGTAGCAAAGTGACGCTATGTGCATGAAAAAGAAAGGATAATTCGCACCAAATGGACGCTCAACACACCCCCAAACTTGAATATTTCTCGTCCTCGAGAAAGCAAACAAAATAAGAATAAAAATAGCTAACTCACTTTCGCAGGAATCGCGATTGCACTTAGCACGTGCAACAAGCCGTTAAACCCCTAGGTTACCCCAGTGGACGAGTTTTGTCTCGTGAGAGTTTGCAGTGAATCTACCCACAAAATTCAAATTTTTTTTTTTTTTTTTTGAAAATATAAATAAGAAATAAGAAAAGTCGGTTTCGTAGAATAATTAAAAAGTACTCAAAAATAGAATTTCTAAAGCACACGACTCACAAGGTACCTAGCCCAAGCTTCGGCTTTCGAAGTAAGCACTTTAGGTTCTAACTATTAGTTTCCCGTTAGAAAAGGTCACGGTCAACTATGCTCGAGTGCACGGTGCTGTCTGGGCTAAACACAACTGGGGGTTTGGTTCTCTACATTCATAACATTCTAACAGTCTCCTAGAACGGTCAAAGTCGACCTTAGAACCTGAGTCAAAACCAGCTAATCTAGACAGGCTAGTGAGAGTTGTGGATATTCACCTTAATACCTTTCGGCTTTATATGTGATATTCCAGTTTCCCCACATTGTTTATAGCGACGGCTTTCACACTATTTTTTTTTTTTTTTTTGGTCTCATTTTTTTTTCTGGATCTAATTATATATCCCTTCCTAACTTGTACCATGCCAGCTGCACTCTATGCCCATGACACGCTGCCAACGCTCTCATGAGTTAGGTAGCCATCCTCATGTTGCCTTTATATTTGATTCACTCTGCATCCATAGGATCATTCTCATAACCCTATCGACCAGGCTTCACTCATACTAGGGCATACAAGTTAAGACTTTTATATAATCAGGTCCTAGACCATGCTAATAGGTAGCCCTTTTCGCTATACCTTAGAATTCACTGGTCGCTTTTCTACTGATTTTTTTTTTTTTTTTTTTTTTCAAACCAAGTGAACCAGATCCGCATGGTTCATCAGGACTCCAAGTGACTATTAGGTGATATGAAAGCTTTGAATCTAGACCCTAGAGGTGTAAGCCAGATGTGAAGTGAAAGTCAAGTCTAGTTTGTTTTGACAATCTCTAAAAGGTTACCAAGGGTCAGAACCATATTAGACATACTCTTTCTAGCTAATCCTTGGACTTTATACCTTGATTACCAAGTGCCTTATAGTCCTATTCGAGTACACTAGAATTATACTACAAAATCTGAAATAAAGGTAAAATATATATATCAATTTTTTTTTTCTGAAAGAACGAAAAGGACACCAAAAGTAATACGATAAGAAACTAAAATATGAACAAGAAAATAAAAATATGCAAATGCAAATTCCTATAGACTTCTATACGAACGCTGTAGTTTTGGTAGGGGACTACAGACGAGACACACATACGCCAGGACGTATGTGCCGAGCTGTCCCACTACAGCGTAAGTTGATGCATTATTAATATTATTTTAAAAAAAACAATTTTTTTTTTTTTTTGTGTAAAAAAAATTCAAAATAAGAACAGAAAAATTTTGTGGAAATTGAATGCATACAAGATTTTGCAAAAAGGTACATCACACCCCCAAACTTAAATTAGACATTGTCCTCAATGTATGAATTAGACATGCTTATGAATGAGATGATGGCATTATATGATAGCATTTTTTTTAAGGACATATATGAAAAATACAAGTACAAAGTTTTAAGGATGGATAATACCTTAAACGTGTTTTGTATGATAGTTTCCTGCAAAATGTTAGTGCCACGAAGAAAAAGAAAAGACAATCATAGTTTAACTAAAAATAAATAGCAGATATTCTACTGAAACAGAAAAATAGGAGATGATAAAAAAAAAAAAAAAAAACAACTAAGAGCTATTATACAATAGAGGATTTTTAGTAGATAGATAAATCAATCATGATAAACAGGATCTTCCAGAAGTACCTCTTCAACTTCTGGGGTCAGATACTCAAGGTATGGTTTCAAGCGATGTCCGTTCACTTGGAAAGTGGTTCCATCCTTATCATTTAAGAGTTCTACCGCACCGTATGGGTGAATTTTGTCGATAATGTATGGTCCCGTCCAACGTGATTTTAACTTGCCAGGGAACAGATGCAATCTAGAGTTGTATAATAGGACTTTTTGGCCTGGATATAATTCCTTTCGAGTTATGATCTTATCGTGCATGATCTTCATTCGATCCTTATATCACTTAGCGCAATTATACGCATCATTTCGAATCTCATCGAGCTCATCGAGTTGAAGTTTTCTTTGTTTACCGGCCTTATCGAGGTCATAATTTAATCGTTTGATCGCCCAATAGGCCCTATGTTCCAACTCGACAGGCAGATGACAGGCCTTCCCATAGACTATGCGATATGGAGACATTCCAATCAGAGTTTTAAAAGCTGTACGATATGCCCACAGGGCATCAGTCAACCGAAGTGACCAATCCTTCCTATTAGGGTTAATTGTTTTCTCTAAAATCGTCTTTATCTCCCTATTTGAAATTTCAACTTGCCCACTAGTTTGAGGGTGGTAGGGAGTGGCTACCTTATGGGTGACGCAGTACTTTTTCATTAATGCTTCAAAAATTCTATTGCAGAAATGTTTACCTCCATCGCTAATGATAGCACGTGGAGTTCCAAATCTAGCAAAAATATTCTCTTTAAGGAACTGGACCACGACCATGTGGTCATTTGTTCGGCATGCGACTGCTTCAACCCATTTTGAGACGTAGTCAACAGAGACTAGAATGTATTGGCAACCATAAGACATAGGGAAAGGTCCCATAAAATCAATGCCCCAAACATCAAAGATTTCAGCGATCAGAATTGGATTTAAGGGCATCTCATTACGTTTTGAAATTTTTCCTAGACGTTGACAACGATCACAAGATTTGCAATAAGCATGAGTATCTTTAAATAAGGTCGGCCAATAGAAACCACACTGTAAAATTTTTGCAGCGGTTTTCTTACCACTAAAGTGTCCACCACATGCGTGGTCATGGCAAAATGAGATAATATGTTTATGATCGCAGTCAGGGACACATCGTCTGATAATTTGATCAGAACAGTATTTGAATAGATATGGTTCATCCCAGAAATACCATTTGGCTTTCGATATGAATCGCATTCGTTTTTGTTTAATCCAAGTATTAGGCATCTGTCCTATGACTAGGTAATTTACAATATCAGCATACCATAGGGTGTTAATATGAGATATTAGCATTAATTGCTCATCTGGAAAGGTTTCGACTATAGGTGTAGGTTCTGTCATTGGCTCAACTATCAGCCTAGATAGGTGGTCGGCAACTACATTCTCCGATCCCTTTTTGTCTCTAATTTCGAGATCAAATTCTTGTATCAATAAAATCCATCGAATTAATCGCGCTTTAGCATCTTTCTTTGCGAGAAGATACTTAAGCGCAGCGTGATCAGTAAAAATAATAACCTTTGATCCAATTAGGTAGGGACGAAATTTGTCTAGGGCAAAGACGACGGCTAATAACTCTTTTTCAGTGGTTGAATAATTGAGTTGAGCATCATTAAGAGTTTTGCTCGCGTATTGAATGACGTGGGGGAGTTTAGCACTTCGTTGCCTTAAAACTGCACCTAAAGCGTAATCTGATGCATCACACATCACCTCGAATGGAGCATTCCAATCAGGAGGTCGGATGATGGGTGCTGATGTTAATTCAGTTTTAAGCCTTTCAAAGGCATTCAAGCAGGCAGGAGTAAATTCGAAAGAGACATCTTTGGCTAGTAAGTCACATAAGGGTTTAGAAATTTTTGAGAAGTCTTTAATGAAGCGGCGGTAGAAGCCAGCGTGTCCTAGGAAGGATCGCACTTCTCTGACAGTTTTTGGAGGTGGTAAATTAGAGATAATGTCACGCCCCAAAAATCTGAAGACCGATCCCTGGGGTGTGAGGTGAGAAAAGGATGGGATTTTGGGTATGGTTACTTACTATACCAATTTGGGTTCTCACAGGGCTTCTACGCTCTCTAATATGAAAAACAAGAAGGAGGGAGAAACAAGAGGTGAATCTTTTAAATTTGATTTTTCGAAAAACATTTTTATTAAAAAGGAAAGAAGAGAAATATCAATAGAGATAAGACATTATCTAATCAGCTCGACCTTCAAAAGTCCTATCCTTTCAGTATGAGTGACCTGTCGGTGCCACTACATACTGACAAGAGTCTATCTGAGGGAGCACGAGGCTCAAGCCTCCTACGGCTAGCCACGTAGTCTCATCCACTCCCTAACACTCAGGTGCACCAGTCTAGAGTTCCTATCTACAGGGTTAATCAATTTAGTCATTTATATGCACTTATATTTTCATCATGATCTATCCTAGGCTTGGGGCCTTGAGGAGAGGCCTACCCAAAAGAATTCAGCTGGAACCATTGCAACTACAACCATAGAATACTAACTAACTAATGAAAACTCTTATTCCAATACAATTACAATGTCTAAAGAGAAAAGACGACAAAACGGACATACTAAGCAGAAAGGTAAAGCTGCTACTCCAACTCCGCCTCTGAACTCCTATTGCTACTCCTGAGCCTCCGGACCTGCAACTGAGCCTACTCGTGGGAAAGAGTAGCCCCCAATAGGAAATTGGGAGATTAGCCAAATTAATGGCTAGTGACATCCTAATAGTCTATAATAATATGAGACGACCAATCGTAATAAATTAAGATATAATCTAGCAGTTCTAGTATGATCAAAGTTTGCAGAATGATACCTAAACCTATCAACTATATTCACATGCAATTCCTACTGTCACTAGGTTATCTAACCTAAAGTCCATTCAATGTTCTACAGCATTAAAGAACAAACTAAATAAGACATTCATTTAAAGTCACGAGATCATCATGTGAACAGTCATACAATTCTAAATTCATGTATAGATAAAACACACACTATCAAAATGTGAACCCCGGATATTTTGTTCATCCTGCCCCCGGTCGGGCATTACTATAGGGCCTTTTATTTCGATGTAGAGGGCCAACTCTCTCGCCGTGCATCCACCAACACCATGCACTAGTCACCCAGATGATCATAAGGGGTTTTCCGTCTTTCACGGTGGAGCTCTACCACCCAACTTGCTTTACTATGGGGACTTTAACTCCCCGGGACAGGGTTGCTAGGCCAATCCCTACTCGAGGGCACCACCTATTGGCTTTACCACAACCCTTGCCCGTGACCCCTAACCTACTTAACTTCGGCTGTACGCGCAGGGTGGTTCACGGCCCTTGCGCGCACGGGGTCCCTACCTTCTAACCAGGTAGATTCTCACATAACATCTTTCAATATATATACTGAAGCTACAAAAGGTATATTTAATGCTTAACAATTTCCAACAATTTACCCCTGGTCTCGTACTGCTCTCGCAACCCATGCGACATAATAAATAAATGAAATAAGACACTCATCCCAGTGACCCGTGTGCTAGGGTTGCCATACTCCTCTCAGGAGGGTGGGTCCCGATAATTATTAGTTATTCAATTTATTATTTAATTTAAGGGAATCCTAATTACGGTGTCCATACAATCAAAAGCAATCATTATTATTATTATTTTATTAATATTTTAAGCATGCGTCGCTGAACTCGCGACTCCGCATGCAAGGCGGGATCCACTTGACCACATGTGACGATGCCCGGCGGGGCCCGCATGCAGTGTCATGGACACCTACCCTTAGTCATTCTCATTTCCCACTATTAAAGACCACGCAAGGGTAGTAGATGTCACCTGGTTGTCGATCGCACACGACTCCGGCTTGCTAGTTGCTTCTGATCCGTCTCCGCTGGATCACCACGATCAAGGTCTGATAATAACCACAGCTCCGCATCACAACTCTATCGATTAAAACATAAGAGTCAACGATGAGGGTTCTATGCCAAGGATAGTCGGGCACCCTCGATAGGGGACCAACATTGAGTCGACAGCACGCAAATCCGTGCGACTGAAGAAGTCGAACCTAAACAATACTAGTTCAAACAAGTAATTAGAATCTAAACCTACTTATCGAATCGGGCTCGAAGAACCCTGCTCGATGGTTCCGGTTTCGCTGGAATCCGACTTCGGTCGGATGGTTTCGGGTCAAACCATGTAGAACCGATAAAATTGATCGCATGGCTGGTTCACTAGGGTAGAAGGGGTTCTAGGGTTATATTCTGGGTTTAAAAGGTAGGGCTCAATGTTCTGAGCACAATGCCGCTGGTTTCGTCCGAATCCGAGTTCGGACGATGAAACGGCGGTCAAACCACGGTACCGCGATAAGATTCGGTCCAAGGATAAAACAGGATATTAAACAATATAATTACTAAGATAAATTATGGCCAACAGGTAGTATTTTCCGAGCCAGTCGAAATGGCGCTGGTTTCGTCCAATTCCGAGTTCGGACGGAGAAATGGCAGTCGAACCAAAATTCACTGGTTCACGGGTCTGGTTCAGGTGAACCAGACCGGTTCACTGTATGTTGGGTCAGGTCTGCTGGGTCGGGTCGGGTCTGCATTGCAATGTCGGGTCGGGTCGGGTTCAGGGCTAAACAGGTCGGGTCTGGGTTTAATTAAAAACCTGGAATTTACCGTTTTGCCCCCCCCCATGTTCATCTTCTCCACGAGAACAGCGTGGGGGGGGGCTGGTTCTGTGCGTCGCGGCCGGCGGGAGGGGCGGCCTGGAGCGCCGGCGAGCGCTCGGCCGGCCTCTCCCGTACCACCCCCACGGAGGAGGCACGGTGGGAGGCGGCCGGAGCGGCCGTCGGAGCCCGAGGGCTCGGCCGGACGGCGGGGGGTCGTGCGGGCTTGGTCGGAGGTCGGTGGTGGTGCGCCGGGTCGCCGGGGAGGGGCTCGGTTGCGGCGGCAAGCACTGCCCGTGCGGGCCGCGGCATGGGAGGAGGAAGGGGGGTCGCGGGGTTGGGTCACGGAGGAGGATGGGAGGGTGAGAGGGGGCTGACCTGTGGGTGTCTCGGCGTGCTCGCCGGGGCTCCGGCGAGGGGCGGGTTGGCGCTCCATCTCCCTCGATCTCTCCTCCTTCTCCGTCTCCGTCTTGCCCTGTCTCTCTCTGCTTCTCCCGTTCTCTCTATCTTCCTCTCGTTCTCTCTCTCTTTCTCTCACGTTCTCTCTTTCTCTCTACTACGTCCCTCTCTCTCTCTCTCCCGTTCTCTCTCTATTTATAGAGGGGGGAGGCTGTTGTGGATATGGGTTGGGGATAGAGTTGGTTAAGGTTTCCTAATAAGGGGGAAGGGATAAGGACTAAAAGATATGGTTTCGTCATCCCGAAATCTTACACGATAATTATCATCCAAATTTCGGATTGAAATAATTGGGGAGGGAGGTCAAGAGAGCCTAAATTATGCTAGGAGACCGGGAGGTAGGCTCTAGGGCTGGTCGGGCTCGGTCCCGAGCCCTGAACCGGGCTCGGTTGGAATCCGGGTGCGATTCGTCCATCAACCGGGCTGAAAAGAATAATCACCCGTAACTATCAAACCGGAAGTCGGAATAGGGATCGAGAGGATTCGTTGGAAAGGTATCGTCAACGCGAACGCGTCAACGCTTGGTACATAATTTTTTGACTTCCAGATCTCCCAAAAAGAAGGAAAGACTCCAAAACTTAAAATAGCAATAACTATTCACCTGGGTGTCGGATCGACCCTAACTTAGGCTCATTGGAAGGCTCTCTCAGAGCCTCATCTAATGTATCTTGTTTTGTTACGATCCGATCACCCGATCTCTTGCAAGAAACAAAATAGCTACAACTATCGAGCAATTATCGTTTTACAACTATCGAGCAATTATCGTTTTTCTAGGGTTTACCTGCCGGGCTGCCGAAACTGGCTGCGCATACACATGATCGTTGCACGGAACGCACCATCGTGACATGCTCGAAGTTACGGAGAATGTGAATGTAAAACATCTCATAGGTTTACGATCCATTTATTAGGAAAAAGCCCAAAGAAAAAGTCTGGCTGTAAAAAGACGAAACTAGCCATGGAGGATTTCTATTATTCTCAAATCTAACACCACAGGTGTTACAGATAAGATCCACCTTGGCTTTATCAACTTCTATCCCCTTATCTGACACAATATGACCTAAAACAATACCAGATTTGACCATGAAGTGACATTTTTCCCAGTTAAGAACTAAGTTCTTCTCCTTACAACGGATCAGAACAAGAGACAGGTGATATAACCCTTCATCAAAGTTAGATCCAAAAACTGAGAAATCGTCCATGAAGATCTCTAAAAATCGTTCTACCATATCTGAAAAGATACTTAACATACACCGCTGAAAGGTAGCAGGTGCATTGCATAACCCAAAGGGCATGCGACGGTAGGCAAATGTACCAAACGGACATGTGAACGTCGTTTTCTCTTGATCCTCACGAGCAATTGGGATTTGGTTATATCCCGAATAGCCATCCAAAAATGAGTAGTATGCATGACCTGCTAAACGCTCTAACATTTGATCAATGAAAGGTAAGGGAAAATGATCTTTTCTAGTCATAGCGTTTAACTTCCTATAATCAATACAAACTCGCCAACCAGTTTGGACTCGAGTTGGGACTAGTTCATTATTTTCATTTGCAACTACGGTAACACCAGACTTTTTAGGAACGACTTGTACGGGGCTGACCCATTGACTATCGGATATAGGATAGATAATGCCTGCGTCAAGTAACTTCATCACTTCGCCTCGCACTACTTCCTTCATAACGGGATTTAGTCGCCTTTGTGATTCTCTCGAGGGTTTAGAATTCTCTTCGAGATGAATTTGGTGCATTACTATCGACGGACTAATTCCTTTGATATCAGCTATGGTCCACCCAATGGCTTCTCTATGTTTTTGTAGGACGTCAAGTAATCGCTTTTCTTGGTCCTTGTCTAATTGTGAAGAAATAATAACAGGCAAGGTTTCAGAGTCACCAAGAAAAGTATACTTCAACGTGTCAGGGAGAGGTTTCAATTCTAACTTTGGAGGTTCGATGATTGATGGAATAGGCATAGATTTATTTACTGGTAGGGGTTCTATCCTAGCCTTCCATCGACCTATATCCATGGGAGGAGCAGAATCTAAGAGTGTATTGACTTCTCTAATGGATGCATCCATGTCCATGTCTAGTCCGAAATGGGCTAAGCATTGTTCTAATGGATCACTAAAACAAGAGTTATCAAAAGTATCACCAACCAGAGTATCAATCATATCAACTTCTTCAACGTCATCCATGTCAGAAGGTTGCACGCTATTACGAAAGACATTGAGTTCGACCTTCATATTGCCAAATGAAAGTGTCATTACTCCATTTCTACATCGAATAACAGCATCCGCCGTGGCAAGGAATGGTCGACCTAAGATCACAGGGATGTGTTTATTAGGGTTTAGGACTGGCTCAGTGTTGAGGATAACAAAATCAGCAGGGAAGTAGAATTCGTCCACCTTAATGATGACATCTTCAACAACGCCCTTTGGAATTTTTACAGACCTATCGGCTAAAAGTAACGTCAGGGTTGTGGGTTTTAACTCCCCCAAACCTAATTGAGTGTAAACCGAATAGGGTAGAAGGTTAACGCTAGCACCCAAATCCAGAAGACATTTTTCCACTATTGTGTCTCCTATTCCTATAGAAATAGTTGGACAGCCCGGATCCTTATACTTGGGTGCAACAGTCTGTTAAATAAAACAGGAGGCTTGGGCTGCCATAGTAGCAGCACAAGGAACAGATGTTTTTCTTTTAATAGTAGTAAGGTCCTTGAGAAACTTAGCATAGGAGGGTATTTGCTTAATGGCATCCAAGAATGGGATATTGATTTGCATATTCTTAAAGACTTCTAGGATGCCCTCATTTTGATTAGATTTTTTATTGGCTTGCAGGCGCTGTGGGAATGGGGCCTTGGGTATATAAGGTCTTGCGCAAGATTCAACGACAGGTTCCTTATCTTTTTGAGTTGTCGTATCCTCTTGAGCAGGTTGACTATGGCACTCATTCGAAGTTTCAGTATTGGTTTGGTTTTCATCTGGATTTTGAACTTGATTGTCCACTTCCTTGCCAGATCTTAGGGTATGAATTGCTTGAACTTCCTTATGGGGTTCCCTAGAGGTAGTTCCAACTTCAAACTGGCCTTTTGAAGAGTTTTGGCCATAGCTTTGTCCTTTCGGATTAGGAATTGTTTGGCTTGGAAATTGGCCTTTCTCTCGTCCTCCTACTGACACTGCAAGTTGTTCGAATTGAGTTTCTAATTTAGCTATGGCAAGTTGATTGACCTTTTCAGATTGCTCTTGTATAATTTGTTTCTGTAAAATTTGTTGGAGCATATCTTCCACCGATGGCTTTCTTTGATTAGGAGGGATGTAGGGAGGTGCTTGTGGTGCCGCAGTATTTTGATTCTCTTGATTGAACTGGTTATTGGATCTATATTGTTGATTAGAGGAGGGGTATTGATTAGGACCTTGAAAAGATGATCCTCCTCCATACCCTTGTGGTGGCTTCCAAGCAAGGTTTGGATGGTTTCGCCAACCAGGATTATACGTTTGACTATAAGGGTTATTACCTTGGTTGAACTTACGGAAGGTATCAAGCACATTTGCTTGCTCAGCTTTAACCACTGGTAAACCAGGGCAATCCTCGACCAGATGGTCGGTTCCATCACACAAGACACAGATGGGGGATTCCTTAAATCTAGTAGGTTCAGACGAAGTAGTGTTCGCCTCCTTGTTTACTTCTAAGGCTTCGAGTCTTCGTATTAGTGCGGCCATTTTGGCATCATCCTCGAAACTAGATTCGACTTTATAAAGACCTCCTTTGCTAGTAGCAATGGGTTTCTTAGGGTCAACACTAACTGGCTCCCATTCTAAGGTATTCTCTGCCATTTCCTCGAAATAATTCCAGGCCTCATCGACAGTCTTCTCGGTGAATCCTCCATTACAGAGAGATTCTACCATAGTCTTAGTCGTATAGTTGAGACCTTCGTAGAGGATCTGGATCAGTCGAATTTTTTCAAACCCATGATGAGGGCATTCAAGTAGAAGATCCTTGAATCTTTCGAAGTATGTGTAGAAAGTCTCTCCCTCTAATTGATGAAACATGTTGAGAGATTGACATACAATAGCAGTCTTCTGCTTGGAATAGAATTTCTTATAGAATGCTTCAGCTAGACTCTTCCAAGTCGTAAAGGTTCCCGGTTGTATCGAAATTAGCCAAGCTTTGGCTTTTTCTTTCAGGGAGAATGGGAACAACCTAAGTTTGAGAGAGTCATCAGTAACTTGATTAAATTTCATTGTACCGCAGATATCTTCAAACTCCCTAACGTGTTGGTACGGGTTTTCAGTAGCCATGCCACGGAAGACCGGTAGCATTTGGATCATGCCGGATTTAATTTCGAAGTGAGCCGTAGCGGCTGGAAGCATAATGCTAGAAGGTTGAGTGGACCGAGTAGGGTACATGTATTCCTTCAGGGTCATCGCTTGAGGTGGGTTTCCATTCGCCATTGTATTAAAGATGGAGACGTTACCCACAAAGGTGAGAGGAATTTCTAATGCTTCGTTTCGAACTAAGCGGCCGTTCACGCGAGTCCACGTGGACATACACCGCTCGAAAAGAAGTTTTTGTTTTTTTTTTTTTTTTGTTTTTTTTGTTTTTTTTTTTTTTTTAGAAATAGAGAATAAAAGCTAGCTAATTAAACAAGATAGGGCAAATATGAAATAACCTAAATTCGAAAGCTCCGTTGCAATCCCCGGCAACGGCGCCAAAAACTTGATGCGATCTAAACTAATCCTATATTAAGGGGCTAATTTGATCTAAATTATAACTCGCAAGTGCACGAATCGCTTTGTAGGAGCGGTACGTATTACGAGGTCGATCCCACAGGGATTGCTAATGAGGGAACTATCTAATCTAAGGTTATTAACTATTTGCCTAAATTACTTTAAAAGATAATTTAATGGGAGTTGATTGTTTTGAGATTAAAAACAAACTAATGAAAGAAAGAAAAACAAGCTAGTTACGGTAAGTCGAGTTCCAAGTGGAGAAGGTACTAAGGCATTCGAATCCACCTCGGTTATCCATATTACTAGGTTTATTCAGAATGATCTATGCAAACGAGTAGCATGCGGGAATACGATTCCCGTGCTCGACTCGAGGATGTGATCGTTAGGCTCTAAATATGATTTTCTAATATTGGATTCAATTCAAGCATATGTAATAAAACGAAGCATCACACATCTAGGTTAAGCACAACGGATCAAAGCACATGAGCAGAGCATCCGATGTCTGAGTTAAGCATGCAAGATCTGGGTTTTAATTATTCGATTAAAATAGGCCTAATTGCATGACGATCAATTATAGCGCTAACTACAAAACATACATGGCATGGATTGTGAGAGCAAATTGAATCATCAATTAATTAAGAATTGAATCGCATAAAACATTAAAGTGCATTGGCATAGATCACATAAAATAAACCTAAATAATATTTATAACCGGGGTTTCATCTAAGCCTTAGCAATATGTTTAGTTCATCATGAGTTGCATTACATCAAAAGTAAGGGAAGGGAAGAGCAAGATACAGATCATTCTCGGAATACGCTTTTGCTCTTCGTTGTCCTCCTCTCCGATCGATGCTCCTTCACTTCGACTCGGCTGCGGCACGGCTTCGATGGTACGGATGACGGATGACGGCTCGAACGATGGTGCGATGGCGGCTCGGATGTGGAGGATTAGGGTTTCGGGTTTGGTCGTGAATGGTGGAAGATGAAGGAGAAGATGATGGCTTCGGTCCTAAGTGGTGGGAGCTAAGGTGGTGGATGGTTGGTTCGGTCGTCCCCCCTCTAGTGGTGGATGATTTTCGTCCAAAACCTCTCTCCCCTTGATGGTTCGGATCCCTCCCTATATATAGGAGAGAGAGAGTCCGGTGGTGAGAGAGATAAGGAAATAGAGGGAACGTGCATGGGTTTTAGAGAGAGAAATCCGGGAGAGAGAAAGAAGTTCGGCTGGTTGCGTGTATGGGTCGAGTACAACTGGGAATCGGACGGCTGTGATCGGGTTGGAGGGATAGCAGTCCGGCGCTGGGTTTCAGTTTTAGAAAGAGAAAGAAATGGAAAGAGAGAGAGTATCGGACTTTAGAGAGAGAAAGGCTCGGGCGGTTAAGGAAAGAGAGGGTGCGGTTAATGGGCTGCTGGGTGGTTGGCTTAGAGAGAGAAGTCCGGAGCAAGAGAGAGAGAAGATCGCCTAGAGAGAGAGTAGGAAACGGGAGAGAGAGATCCGGAGCTGATGGTGCAAGGGTGTTGTGGGGGGAAATTTCCGAGCCGCCTTGATCGAGAATCCCACCCCACAGCCTTGATTGAATTGGATTGTTCGTAGAATTAGAGACTAGAAAGTAGAGAGATAGGATTGACACATGGAGTTATTGTCGAAGTTCGGTCTTACGACCTACGTCTCCGGGCGAGAGGTGCCACCTGGTTTCCACTATAATAAATATAAAGTTGGGGAGCGTTCTCTCGACAGGCCGAGAGAAGCTTTTTACAGTGGGGGTTGCACGGAGCAACTAGAAGAGAACAAGGTGGGGAGAATAGAGGGCTCTGGCTCTGGCTCTGGATCCTCTTCTCCTTTGATCGAATGACCAACCCCTTTCCTGGATGCCTTGGGGGTCCTTTTATAGCGTAGGCACGTGCCCGATATGGCAGTGATGACATGGCGCTGATGACGTGGCACTGGTTCTGGGCCTCCTTGCTAGGCCCTTATTGGGCCGTTGTTCGGGCCCAATAAGGGGTAGGGCTTGATCTGCGAGCCTCGTAGAGTGGGCCCATGTGAGCCTAGGCGGGCTTACCCATTTGGGCCGTTGCGCGGGCCCATGCTGCTCTGATCTGGTCCGGTATAATTTTTGCACCCACAGTTACCCCCTCCCAGTCGGGTCAGGACCCCCTGGGTCGGCTGGGATTCCAAGGTGCAAACGCTTTAGGATCCTGGCGCGGTTGGCGAGGGTTGTCGGTGCCGCGGTTCGTATTAGCAGAGCCTTCTTCCGCCGATGCCGAGACCCTTTTTGGCGCGAGCCAAAAAGTCTCGGTTTTGCGAGGGGGTGTTTCCGAAAAAACAGTGCGTTTTCCGACCGAGTGGATACCGAGAGGGTACCGAGTGCATACCGAGTGGGTACCGAGAGCATACCGAGTGGTTACCGAGACCCTTTTGGTGCAAGCCAAAAAGTCTCGGTTTTGCAAGGGGGTGTTTCCGTAAAACCAGTGCGTTTTCCGACCGAGTGGATACCGAGAGGGTACCGAGTGCATACCGAGTGGGTACCGAGAGCATACCGAGTGGGTACCGAGAGGGTACCGAGAGCATACCGAGAGCCTTTTGGTGAAAGAAGAGCTTTTTCTTTTTTCCTTTTTTTTCTTTCTCTCTTTCCTTTCTTTACTTCGCTCTTTCCATCTTTGTATTCCATTCACGTGAGAGCGTGAGAGATCAGCCCGCTGAGCCCGCGCCACAATCACCTCAAAAAGGATTGCCTTCACATGGGTCTGTGGGGTGAGGTTTACGTGAGGCTGCCCCCGCTCTCTCTCTCTTTCCATTCTTTGGCTCTCAAATGGGAGAGCGGACGTCCCTCTCTCTCTCTGTCTTTCCTTTCTCTCTCTCACTTTTTCTGCTCTGTTTTTGTCTCTTTGGCTCACAACCTCCCGCTGCCCCGGATCAAGAAGATCAACAAGGCCGACGAGGACGTCCTCATGATCGCGGCAGAGGCCCTCATGGTCTTCGTCCGAGCCCATGACAGGTTCATCCTTGTGCTCGCCCGTCGGTCTTGGGCCCACGCCGAGGAGAACAAGCGACGCTCCCTCGAGAAGAATGACGTCACCGCCCCCCCCTCTTCGCCTCGATCGTGTCTGTTGGACGAAGGAGGGCACGGGGGGTTTGGATCGTGTCAGGGAGGCGATGGGGGGAGGCCTCGGCTGCGCAGAGGGAGATGGTGCAGGCGGCGGGCGCGGCGAGACGAGGGTGACGAGAGCGAAGACGGCGCGGACGGCGTGGCTGCTGCCGCAGGAGAGCATGCCGAGCTGGAGGATGACGTTGACCATGGAGAGGACGAGGAGGATTCCGTGGTTGGTGACCTGGTAGAAGCCCCAGTCCCGGGCGGCGTCGCGGATGAGGTCGACGGCGAGTGTGCGGGCCGGGCCGTCGGGCTTGGCATCAGGCGGCCGCGGGCCGGGATGCGGCGCGCTGATGGCGGCCGGGCTCGGGTGCGGAGGCCGGTGGTGGTGCACAGGGTGCCGGGTCGCAGCGGGCGCCGGTGGTCGTGGGAGAGTGCGAGCGTCTCTCTCTCCCTCTTTCCTTTCTTTCCTCTGACTCGCATGAGAGCAGCGTCCCTCTCTCTCTCTTTCCTTTCTTTGCACTCTCTTTTTTTTTTTTTTTTTTTTTGTATGCATGCATGAGTGCGCTGTAGGTCCGGATTGCTGAGGATCCATGAGAGTTGAAAGGAAGGCCCGGCCGCACGCAAGTGGTGGGGGGACCCGTGCGCAAGTGGGAGAGGGAGCCGGGTGCGAGTCAGAGAGAGAGCCGTGGGCAGTGTCTGCGAGAGAGAGAGAGAAAGAGCCATGGGCGGTGTTTGCACGAGAGAGCCTTTGCGCTGACGACCTGTCCCCCTCGCCGGTGTCGCGGTGGACATGCCGGATGAAGAGAAGTCGGATCTCCCCCCTGGGTTCGTCGCTGCCATGCGGAGGAGCACGCGCAGGTGGAGGGATTCATGCGGGCATCCGGGTCGGCGGCGTTGGGCGAAGGTTGGTAGGGGGGGGGGACCAGACCCCCTTGATCTCCGTTGCTGCTGGCACGCATAGGGGGCTCTTTGTTCGGTATCAATTCGGGCCATATATGGGTCCGTCTGCTCCCCCTTGGGTAGTCGTGGGCCATTGTAGGGGGAACGCATGGAGAGAGGGGCGGAGGTTTGGTCCGCCAATCCCCCTCCTCTGCTGTCGCGAGCCGCTCCGGGAAGATGGTGCGCGGGTGGCATTGTGCTAATACCGAAGAATTGGTCAAAGTGGACGCGAAACCTGGCATGCGTTGATGTGTAAATCTCCCAATGCCTTACTTTAGAGATAAGAGTCTCGAAGACTTCCGACAGTCATAACTTTTCATACGCATGTCGGATGAATGCGTATAAGGTGTCGTTGTGTAGGCACCGACAATACGGTCAAAGTGGACGTGAAACATTGTGCGCCTTGACGAGTAACTTTTTCGATATTCACCTTCATAAAGAGATGACTCTAAAGAACGCATTGACTGAGTGTCCTACGCACGTCTTGGAGAGGCATCGATACGTGGTAACTCATCCGTCTCTGTTCGACACCCAATTGCAACTAGTTACTGTATTCACTAGGGACTGCAGTCGGGCCCTAGCGATGACGCGGCGGTTACCACGAGTCCACCCCCAGGTAAGAAGGAGGAATTTTGTTTGTGAAGTTTGTACAACCAACTCAATAGGTTTGGTGGAGATGCTATTCAACCAACCCAATGGAAGATAACTCTTCGTATTTGGCTGATCCTTGTGTGCGAATGCCACTGAGCACCTCCCCTCTTGGTTTTCTGACGAAACCGAGGGGTGGGTGTTCGTGTTGTTAGTGCCGACACCCCCTTCCCACTCGGTTTTTGTGCAAAATCGAGGGGGGGCTGCTTGTTGATGCCGACCCCCACCCCCTCTCGGTTTTCTGACGAAACCGAGGGGTGTGCTGCTGAGGTGCCGTCACCCCCTCCCCACTCGATTTTTGTGCGAAACCGAGGGGGGGCTACTTGCTGATGCCGACACACACCCCCTCTCGGTTTTCTGACGAAACCGAGGGGTGTGCTGCTGATGTGCCGTCACCCCCTCCCCACTCGGTTTTTGTGCGAAACCGAGGGGGGCTGCTTGTTGATGCCGACACATACCCCCTCTCGGTTTTCTGACGAAACTGAGGGGTGTGCTGCTGATGGTGTGTCGTCACCCCCTTCCCCACTCGGTTTTTGTGCGAAACCGAGGGGGGGGTTGCTTGTTGATGCCGACACACACCCTCTCTCGGTTTTTTGACGAAACCGAGGGGCGTGCTGCTGATGGTGTGCCGTCACCTCTTCCCTACTCGGTTTTTGTGCGAAACCGAGGGGGGGGGGCTGCTTGTTGGTGCCGACACACACCCCCTCTCGGTTTTCTGACGAAACCGAGGGGTGTGCTGATGGTGTGCCGTCACCCCCTCCCCACTCGATTTTTGTGCGAAACCGAGGGGGGCTACTTGCTGATGCCGACACACACCCCCTCTCGGTTTTCTGACGAAACCGAGGGGTGTGCTGCTGATGTGCCGTCACCCCCTCCCCACTCGGTTTTTGTGCGAAACCGAGGGGGGGCTGCTTGTTGATGCCGACACATACCCCCTCTCGGTTTTCTGACGAAACCGAGGGGTGTGCTGCTGATGGTGTGTCGTCACCCCCTTCCCCACTCGGTTTTTGTGCGAAACCGAGGGGGGGGTTGCTTGTTGATGCCGACACACACCCCCTCTCGGTTTTTTGACGAAACCGAGGGGCGTGCTGCTGATGGTGTGCCGTCACCTCTTCCCTACTCGGTTTTTATGCGAAACCGAGGGGGGGGGCTGCTTGTTGGTGCCGACACACACCCCCTCTCGGTTTTCTGACGAAACCGAGGGGTGTGCTGATGGTGTGCCGTCACCCCCTCCCCACTCGGTTTTTGTGCGAAACCGAGGGGGGGTTGCTTGTTGATGCCGACACACACCCTCTCTCGGTTTTCTGACGAAACCGAGGGGTGTGCTGATGATGTTGTGCCGTCACCCCTTCCCCACTCGGTTTTTGTGCGAAACCGAGGGGGGGCTGCTTGTTGATGCCGACACCCTATTATTGGGGCTGCTAGAAGAGGCCAAAAAGTGTCGGTATTGAAAATAGTGTATTTTTCGAATTTTAGCCCTATTTGAAACCGACACTTTTTCGGTAAAACGCTGGTGCATGGGGATGTCGGCGAGGAACAATGCTATATTCGAGGGGGCTTCTTAGAGATCACCTAGGATGACGCCGCATGATGGCCAGCCAGTCTTCACCCAAAGTACTACCGCACCTGGTTACTGTATTGGTCAGGTACTACGGTCACGTGAGGGTGTTGACTTGGCCAGGATCAAGGAAGCACCATTTTATCCCGTGTTACCCACCGTCGGCTGCTCCAGTATGGAGACACACACTGACAGAGTTAGACCCACCACTGACATAGTCGCCTCGGACTTTGTCTTCGAATGCCAAGGGCTGGGTCTTGGGCTTGTAGAGTGCCGAGGCATTGGTCGCTTCAGACTTTGTCTTCAAGTGCCAAGGACTGGGCCTTGGGCTTGTAGAGTGCCGAGGCGTTGGTCGCTTCGGACTTTGTCTTCAAGTGCCAAGGACTGGGCCTTGGGCTTGTAGAGTGCCGAGGCGTTAGTCGCCTCGGACTTTGTCTTCAAGTGCCAAGGACTGGGCCTTGGGCTTGTAGAGTGCCGAGGCGTTGGTCGCCTCGGACTTTGTCTTCGAGTGCCAAGGACCGGGCCTTGGGCTTGTAGAGTGTCGAGGCGTTGGTCGCCTCGGACTTTGTCTTCGAGTGCCAAGGACCGGGCCTTGGGCTTGTAGAGTGCCGAGGCATCGGTCGCCTCGGACTTTGTCTTCGAATGCCAAGGGCTGTCTCCTTGAACTTGGCGCATGTCAAAGCGACGACACCTGTCTTGGACTTATTCTCATCGCCTCGGATGAGTATAGTTGATAATTTAGCTTGACTTGGATTGTCAGGAGCATTTTTATCGGACATTCGCCTTGAAAGGGCATAGCCGAATTGCCTTCGAGCTTCCAACTTGAATGGGCGGAATCGAAGGTCTTTGGTTGACCTGGGTTGCCAGGAGCCTCTTTATCGGACTTTAGCCTTGAGAGGGCGTAGCCGAATTGCCTTCGAGCTTCCGACTTGAATGGGCGAAATCGAAGGTCTTTGGTTGACCTGGGTTGCCAGGAGCCTTTTTATCGGACTTTAGCCTCGAGAGGGCGTAGCCGAATTGCCTTCGAGCTTCCGACTTGAATGGGCGGAATCGAAGGTCTTTGGTTGACCTGGGTTGCCAGGAGCCTTTTTATCGGACTTTAGTCTCGAGAGGGCGTAGCCGAATTGCCTTCGAGCTTCCGACTTGAACGGGCGGAATCGAAGGTCTTTGGTTGACCTGGGTTGCCAGGAGCCTTTTTATCGGACGTTAGCCTCGAGCGGGCGTAGCCGAATTGCCTTCGAGCTTCCGACTTGAATGGGCGGAATCAAAGGTCTTTGGTTGACCTGGGTTGCCAGGAGCCTTTTTATCGGACTTTAGCCTCGAGAGGGCGTAGCCGAATTGCCTTCGAGCTTCCGACTTGAACGGGCAAAATCGAAGGTCTTTGGTTGACCTGGGTTGCCAGGAGCCTTTTTATCGGATTTTAGCCTCGAGAGGGCGTAGCCGAATTGCCTTCGAGCTTCCGACTTGAATGGGCGGAATCGAAGGTCTTTGGTTGACCTGGGTTGCCAGGAGCCTTTTTTACCGGACTTTAGCCTCAAGAGGGCGTAGCCGAATTGCCTTTGAGCTTCCGACTTGAATGGGCGGAATCAAAGGTCTTTGGTTGACCTGGGTTATCAGGAGCATTTCTATCGGACTTTAGCCTCGAGAAGGCGTAGCCGAATTGCCTTCGAGCTTCCGACTTGAACGGCAGAATCGAACTTCGAGAGATTTGATTTTGAGAAAAAAGAGACACTTTATTGATAGAACAAAGTTGCGGTTACATTTTTTTTAGAGGCTGCCCAGCAGACGTTTTGATTATGCATCCATGTGTTACATTGACTTTCTTTCTCCACTGCTACTGCCTTTACTTCTCTCGACCTGGTTCCTTGTTAGCGAGGTAGCCATCGAGCCGCCCTTCTTGGATCAGGTCTTCGATGTGATGCTTTAGCTTCCGACATGTAGAGGTTGGGTGGCCATGGCTGCGATGAAACTCACAGTAGGCTGTCGTATCTCCCGCCTGGTCAGAATTTGGAGGGAGAGGCTGTGGCCACTTGCAAAAGGGCTCGTTCTGCAAGTAGGCGAAGATGTCTTCAATGGAGGTATTCAGCTCAGTGAATACCCTTTGCTCCCTTGGAGTTCGCCTCTTCTCTGCTGGAGGGGCTTTCGGATCTTCATTGTACCTTTTGGCCTGGGCCTTTTGGTCGAACGCAGCATGAGCAGACTTCTTGTAGTGTGCTTCATTCGGAGCTTCATCATCTTTCTTATGTCGGGAGTCACGAGACTCGCGGGGCTCGCGTAATCTTCTGGCCCGCTGATTGTCTTCCACTTCTATTTCCCGCTGTACGTGCTTGAACATCGCTTCCAGGTTACTGGGAGGATGCCGGATGAAGTCGGTGTAGACGTGGAGCTCTGGCCGGATAGCATTCTGGAATGCCAGCATGATGGCCTCCTCATTATGGGACCGACCGGTGAGCTCAGAGTGCTCATTATGAAACCTCATCGTGAAGCTCCTTAGAGACTCATCGGAGCCCATCTTCAGCCGGTAGAGTGTATCCAGCTTTTTTTCTGGCTTTAAGTTTAGCCGGTAATGGTCCATGAAGAGTTCAGCCAATTCTTTGAATGTAGTCACCGTACCAGTAGGCAGTGTGTAGTACCAGTCGAGGGCAGGTCCCTCGAGGCTTCCCGCAAACATACGGCAGAGAACATGGTTCTCAAATTCGTAGGGCGTCAGGGCCTGCTTGTAGGCTAGGATATGGAGAGCAGGGTCTCCCTGGATGCAGTTGAACTTTGGTAGGTTCGGTGTTCGCCAACCCATAGGAAATGGTGTTGCAAGAACCTTGGGATGCAGTGGCCCCACCGAGGTGATTAGTTGCCTACGGTCTTGATGGCGGCGTCCCACGTCGGCAGTATGCCTTAGTCGGTTGAGCAGCTCGCGGGCATCTGTTGCTTTCGTGTGCGAAGGGATAGAATATCTAGTGGACCCTGTTGACTGAGGTGATCCTTCCCCGCGATAGTTGGGCGCACCGTTGACGTCGAGGCGATCCCACACCGCTTGCCTTGGTGCTTGTGTGGATACTTGACGCCTCTCGATACGTGGCACATGTGATTCTTCAAGATGATGAATCACGGCTGGGCGAGTCCTTGGTTGGCCTTCATCAGCAGTTGGAGAGTTGTGGGCCACAACCCCCGCTCTTTCAGCTACCTTCTTTAGGGAATCCCTCTCTTGCTCGAGGGCTGCGTTCCTCTTGAGAAGGTTCAACAACTGGAAATCAGCAGCCGAAATTTGGTATGTAGTTAGATCGTTGTCCCCTTGGGTGGCGTGCTCTTTGCCAGATCGACGCCTCGGGGATGACGGGTCTCGCCGATTGCTGTGCCCTTCTGGATGGCTGCCTTGCGGCCCCAGCCGCTCCCGAACATTTCTTCGGTTGGTTGCAACCGAGACTTCTTGTTCTTCTTCGATCAGCATATCGTTTGTTCGTTTAGCACCCGCCTTTGGTGGGTTGGTGCTGGCCTTCACCATCGAGCGTGTTGATGTCGGCGTGATGCAGGCGTTGAGGTTGATTTGGAGGAGGGCTTGTGGCTCGTCACCACAAGTTGAATAGGAGTCAGTAGAGGTGTGGGTAAGACCTCTATCGATATCCCACAGACGGCGCCAAAGATTGTGGGGGGAAATTTCCGAGCCGCCTTGATCGAGAATCCCACCCCACAGCCTTGATTGAATTGGATTGTTCGTAGAATTAGAGACTAGAAAGTAGAGAGATAGGATTGACACATGGAGTTATTGTCGAAGTTCGGTCTTACGACCTACGTCTCCGGGCGAGAGGTGCCACCTGGTTTCCACTATAATAAATATAAAGTTGGGGAGCGTTCTCTCGACAGGCCGAGAGAAGCTTTTTACAGTGGGGGTTGCACGGAGCAACTAGAAGAGAACAAGGTGGGGAGAATAGAGGGCTCTGGCTCTGGCTCTGGATCCTCTTCTCCTCTGATCGAATGACCAACCCCTTTCCTGGATGCCTTGGGGGTCCTTTTATAGCGTAGGCACGTGCCCGATATGGCAGTGATGACATGGCGCTGATGACGTGGCACTGGTTCTGGGCCTCCTTGCTAGGCCCTTATTGGGCCGTTGTTCGGGCCCAATAAGGGGTAGGGCTTGATCTGCGAGCCTCGTAGAGTGGGCCCATGTGAGCCCAGGCGGGCTTACCCATTTGGGCCGTTGCGCGGGCCCATGCTGCTCTGATCTGGTCCGGTACAATTTTTGCACCCACAGGTGTGTTTGAGGTGCACGGAACGGTCGGCTGTGATGGGTTCGGTGGAATGCAGCTGGGCCTGCATGTGATCTGTAGCACGGCCGGCTGTGATTTATTGGGAAATAAAGAGAGAGGGACGGCTACATGGTGGGAAGGAACGGCTGTGATCAATGGTCCGTGAGAGAGAAAGGGAAATAGAGAGAGTTCGGTGGGGGTTGATCCTGCATGCCATCGGACGGCTGGGATGCTGGGAAGGAGACGTGGGAGAGCTGGGTGCTGGGTTCACATGCATGCGTTTCGGACGGCTGTGATGGTGGGGAGGCTGCATGCATTAAGTGGGATCGGTGTATGCTGATGCACGGGATGAGATCATCGAGTTGGGTTGGTGGGCTGCAATGAAGCGCTGCTGGGCTTGGATTTCAAAGGGTGGTTGTGATGGCTTGATGCACTAAAGGCTGTGATGGAATATGTTGAACGTGCATGGGTATTGTATTGTAAGGGGCGGATGTGATCGGGTCAGACCGAGATGGATGGATGGTTGCGATGGAATCGTATGGGAAAGAGAAAAGAAAGGGCAGAAAGAAATAGAGGAGAGAGAAAAGGTGGTAGGTTCGGGTGTTCTCCGTGCCACATCTGTAAGTCACCATCATGCCTCATTAAGCTCTGTAGAATGTCCGGGGGTCTTCGTCCGCCCGATGAAGTCAATTCTCCGCCAAATCATGTACTTAGTCTTTGCTCCATTGTTCTTCAGAACTGCTTCAAAACATATTATGCATCCTTCATCGGGTCACCGTGAGAGTATCCAACGCTTCAGTATGATGCCCTTGAGCTGACTGCATTGCTTACCGGATCGATTCCTGAAAGACACACATGAAATGACGCCTGTCAGGTTTAAACACGATTATCGATAAAAGAATAATTTGGACTTTCAGGCTCTGTATCTTTCATGCATGCAATGTATGCGAGTGAACCAATATGTCGTTGGGTTCGTATGAGAGTCTACTATATCATGGTGCAAAGAAACTCATGCAGTTTACGTGTATTATGAAAGTTTTACGTAGCAAAGTGACGCTATGTGCATGAAAAAGAAAGGATAATTCGCACCAAATGGACGCTCAACAGCACGCGTGCAAGACGACGGCCATGTGGAGAGTATTGACGGGCGCAAAGTGCTTGAGCATGAAGTGCACAAAGTCACGACCGGATACATGAAGTACTGGTTGCATTGGAGTTACAACAGAGTCACCGACTGACGGCTTGTCTAGGCACAGACGGGTGGCCTGATGGAGCAGCCGACAGGTTGCAGGAGGCGTCACCAACTTGTGCCGACATTTTGTCAACAGATGGCAGATGCTCCTTGATCGTGAGCAATGGACCAGGAGAGGTCGCGAGCACAACCACGCTGCTAGTAGCTAGGGAATCACCGACTGGAGGCTCTTCTAGGCACCGACGGGTGGCTTGATGGAGCAACCGATGGGTTCCTGGTGGGGTGCCGACGGGTGCCTAGTGCTTAGCACCATTGATGTGCGATGGTTCTGAGTTGATGGACGTAGGAAGTGTGGGACGTAGAGCGCGGACTAACTCCGATGTTGCAGTGGGGGCGTTAGATCGGAGCGCAGAGGCATGGCGATGGTCTTCCGATTGGAGCGTCTAAGCATGACATACGGTCGTTATGAAGAGTTATCCGTGAATGTACTCTTGATTGTGGGCAAATAATGTTACAAGAAATGTATTGTATTGTCTCTCCCTAATGAGTTTTTCCCCAACAGTACGCTACTTGTGCACACAATTTTAGTTGCCAAACTATACATACAAGGTTGTTGGATCCTCTTTGAGGGCGGGGGGTTGGTTGGAGTCGAGGGAATTTATGTGGGCGGAGGACTGGCTAGTTGGGGCGTGGATATTGGCCTCCTCGGAGGTGCGGGTGAAGGCGGCCGCTGCAATTAGACTTAATGTGGGCAACCCTCTGCATGCTGAACTATGGGCCATCAAAGAGGCTTTCGAGGAGCAGGGGCGTAGTTAGTAATTTATTTTGGATTGAGCTGAAACTAAACTAATTTTTTTTACAATTAAACTTTTAGTCTATACTGTAAAAAAAATACTAAGCAGATGATACAATTAGAAAAAGATAACACAAGAAATAAAAAATTTAAATTTTATTAATATAAAAAAGATACATAAAGCAGAGGTATAAATTAGAAAAAGATATCGCGAGAAATAAACATTTAATACAAATATAATACTACATTACTAAAGTTGTGCCATGCGATGCTTCAGAGAGCAGAATTCATCGATTATCGATCAACAAATTTGCTGATAAAGGGGACAGCTCTTCGTGGAAAATCGCAGCCGATAGAGAAATTTATCAAAAAAGGGGGCAGCTCTTCGCCGAGAAATCTCAACCGATCGACAAATTTGCCAAGAAACGGGGGCAGCTGGAATAGAGAAATCGCAATAGATCGTGTGTAGAAGTCGCGAGGTTTGGTTGGGCAATGGCTGGGGGGGGGGGGGTGTGGGGTGGGGTCCTGCGGTTGGATCAAGATCAAGAGGTACAAATCGATTGGAACCCATGATTGACCAATTCCCCTAGTTTGGTATACCCGACCTACCATATCCCTAGCTCAAATAGTACAGCCACCCTCCAAGGCTGCATGCATGTGATGGTGTTAGTGGATAGGAAAATGCTAGGTAGCTAACTATTTTGCCAACTTTTGGATTGCTAACTTCACGTGGTATTTGCCTAGGGCTCATCCCATGGCCTCCACAAAAATGTTCCAAGCAATGAGGACCCGCCAGCACTCCACCTCACGTGGAGTTGGCAACATAAGTTGGCAAACGAGTTGGCTATATTATATAGTATTATTCCAGTGAATATGGGTGAGTTTTTTGAGTCCCTATATACGGGGCTCGGCTATTCCAGCATCCAATGAGTGCCACGTGGGTACAAGGCGACCACGATGTACAGCAAAAAGATGGGGGGCCTTTTTCGGCCGGACAGGAGAATCTACGTCGTTCAGTGGTTTCTCTTTTCGGGACTTGGATTATTCCTTGGCGTGACAAGCTAGGGGAGGAGGCTTCCTTTTTCTGTAACAGCATCATTTCTTGAGTTTTAATTGATTCTGGTCGGGGTCCGCCAAACCCTCCCTCCAGTTGGAGGGGTTCTCAAAAAAAAAAAAAAAAAGATGGGGGGCCACTCTCTTGTTATGACATCAGATGAGCACAGGCTGGGCAGGACGGGCTAAGCAGCTGGGCTGAAACCTACGGCCTGTTAGGCTGAGTTGGATATTATTGGTAGGTTCTCAAATCTCGGCCGGGCTGTAGTCCGACCGAGCCCTCTGTTAGATCCGCCCCTGGTCGTCAATGCCGAGACACAGTGTTATTTACCAATGTGCAAGGTGCTCGCGAGGCTCTGGTGGTAGGAAAAGGTATATTATCTGATATTTGCTCTGTAGTGCTAGAATGTATGGGGTGCTGGCAAAAGGTGCCGGGATGCCGGGATGCGTAGTGAGATGGGTGCCGTTCACGGTAAATAGTGGGGTTCACTGGCTTGCCCAAGAGGCCCGTGTTAGAGGGGTTGAGGGTTACTGGACCCATAATTTTTCTGCCTTAGTGTGGAAAGACTGCGCACCCACCTTTTGTGCCTGTGTGCGCAATGGTGCGCACAACACAGGTGTTTGTAGCTATACACCTTACATGCTTGTGCGCATAGCCTAATTAGGTCACCAATCCTTTGGAAAATTTGAGTGCGGTTTCCCTATGGAGGCTCAACATGAACCTTGGATGGTGAAAACCTTAGATCCCTCATAGTACTCATGTAAGAAAGACAACATTACATCCTTTAAATAGTTACAACATGTTCTTGTTTACATGTCTGGTTAACAAAAGTGTAAAAAATAAAAGTTATCGGCTAAGCTTGTTTTGCAACTAGGAAATGCCCGTGCTCGTCGGCATTCGAACGGACGACTTCGGGGTGTGATTCAGTTGAGAGAGAGAGAGAGAGAGAGAGAGAGAGAGAGAGAGAGAGAGAGCACTAATAAACATTCCAAAAATGTACTAATTAAGATCAAATTACCATTAAATGTCATTGAATAGGTGTTTATCATCTTTATAAAAGATTTTTAATATTTTTATAGTAGGTTTTTAATAGGATTTATGAAAGAGCCTTATTCACATACAGGAGAGAAGGGCGTCTAGGCTCAGTTCAAAATCAGCATTTATTATCTGCCTGATTTTGGGTAGCTATGATTGAAGATTTGGAGCCATTTATTAGGTAGTCAACCGATTTGAATCAAAAGACGACTGTTATATTTACATAAATCAGACGGCTAAGAGGGTTTTTTTGTCGTAGTTAGCACAATATCATCATGCCATGTTATATGGAAATTAATCATGTCAGTTGCATAATTAAACTAACTTTATTATTTATTAATATAATAAGACAAGAATGAAAAAAATAGGTATGTGTGCACTCAACGGATACTATAAGTTTAAATATCATTTACGCTTGTTTTCATAAGGGTAGGTTATAATATCTCACTCTCCCCAATACCCTAAGTGATGAAATATAAATATATAATCATGAAAATTTAATCCTCCCCCTTAATGAAGGCATGTATACCCAAAATTTTGTAATGTCCTAATTTCTCCCCAAAGTGTCCAACTATCAAAGGAAAGTTTTTTATTTTGCTTTCAAATTAATGGAAAGTTAGATCGACCTAATATATCACTAGAAGGAAATACCTTTACTTGATGCTTTTATTTTAGATTTTGTTGATAGTTTTAAGTAAACCGTCAAGTATGATGGTTGTTGACAGTCCTAATAGAACGCTCAAGAAAGATTAAGATGAGTTGATGGTTTTGTAAATTTCCATCAAGAAAGAAGTTTATTACTCGACGTTTATTAAGAACTATCAAGTAATCGTCATATTTCTTGAAAGGCTATAAAAAACACTCAAGAAAGGTCAAATGTTTCTTGACGGTTTTAAATAAACCAACAACTATCAAAGTTACATTTCGGATTACTTGGAGATAACAAAACTATCAATAATGGGTGATATATATTTACAGAACCGTCGATATAGCCGAATTGTCAATAAACATAGTTTTCTTGGCATTTTGTTTTCTGAACCGTCAAACAAACCCTCACGGTTTATTCCAAACCACAAATAAATCTATAGCGAGCGTTTCGCATAACCCTAGCCGTGTGCCTTTCAAAAAAAAAAACTAGGGATTTCACCGTGCGCAATTTCCCCTCCCCTCCCACGTTCTTAACCTTAGATCGGGATCCCCTCTCCTCGAACAAATACTTCAAGGATGAGCTACGTGTGGAGGTCATTGGTTATCTGTTGGGTACATTCCTACCAGCTCCTCGATCTATCATTACAATCATCGTTCCTCTATAGTAAACACACTCTGCCATCATCTCCATCAATAAGGTTCCTTAGTGGCAACTCAACCATCTGCTTGCTCATCTTCTATCTCGTATGCATTCCTCTTCCTCTCACCCCTATTTTTTTTCTTGTGATTTCATTTTAGATTTTACCTATTAGTACTTTAGTGGTAGATAATTTGTTAGGTTTTCAGTGGTATTTAGGGAGTTTTGGCATCGGTTTTGGAAGCCTGATTTTGGGCAAAAACTAGTTCTGCGTCCAAACTTGTTTCAGACACCGGCAAAGAAGTCGTTTGGCATCCATTTACAAACCTGAATCTTCAAAACCAAAATAAAAAACCTTGAAAATCGAAATGAAAAAATCTTCAGCTTTTCAGGCTACTTTTTCGATTCTGGAGCCTGTTCCTTACAGGGTTCCAAGCTATTGAGTTAGGGATTCACAAGGTTCTCTTCTCTCCTCTTTGTTTATCAAGCACGACAACCACCGGTGAGGGCAAAAACACACCAATCTACATCAACGACCTCCACATTGACCCTCATTTTCTTTTTTTTACATGTCTTATCCTCTCGCTTCCTCAACCTACAACGGTCTCTAGTCGCCGGTTGGGACAAAGAGATCATCGGTGTGAACAAAGTGGCCAAGGAAGGCAACCGGCGGTGACATGCGATGATTAACACGACTTGATCCCTCATTTTTGTATGCCTTTTCCTCCTAGATTTGGATTTGGGGTTAGGGTTTTATGGGTGCAAAAATTGTACTGGACCGGTCCAGACCCACATGGGCCCGCGCTGTAACGTCCCGATATTTTACGAATTAATTCAACCCGTATAATACTGGGGTGTTAGGAATAAAAACTTGGTATAGATTAATTCCATCAATTATGGAATTTACTGAGCCACTTTATTCAAAACATAAGTGTTTGATACATTTCTTGAACAATAAGCCTAAGGCTAAATTTTTTGAACATTAACACTTCATATTTCGGTTCCGGCATCCTCGTAGTAAGGTGTGTAGAGTGGATCTTCAACTCCCTCTGGGTCGTTCTCCATTCGCTCCTCATCTTTTTCAGGTCCTGCAGGATTGGTCTCTGTAGGGTGCATAACATCTGTAGGGGGGTAAGTCTAATCCATTGACTCACCTAATGACTTAGTTTTATTCATGCTAAAACATATGTATTGAAAATCAGTGAACATGACTATGAAATGTAAATAATAAAACATTGATCATCCGATTCTCTTTTTGGCCAACAGCCAGGGTAGGAATCTCAAGCCTTACCCGGGTACTTTTTGTCCGCAACAAGGCTAGCCCCACACCTAGGTTCTTTTAGTCCTCAGACTAGGCTAGCCCCACACCTAGGTAACTTTTTGGCCTCAGCCAGGGCTAGACCCACACCCAGGTTACTTCTTGGCCTCAGCCAGGGCTAGACCCACACCCAAACAAGTGATCACATATTTCAAAACTTACAACTCCATAGCAATCTACCGATATTCTATATCATATACTTAGCATGAACAAACTTAGTTAAAATCCCATACCTGAAGCGTTGCAGACTCTTACTCCTGATGAGGAAGCCTTAGGAAGGTCACTACCTGAAAATATGTTACTATAATCTGTTAGTTTTTATCCTAACTTTTGCAAGGATTTTCCGAAATATTTTCCGATATGAACTTAATAGGTTTTTATTCTTTAAGGGTATTTTGATAATTTCTAAATTACTTTAAATTTATATTCATTATGTAGAACTTTTCATTATGAAACCGTGATCACAGACGGAACTCAATTCGGAGTTCGTTTGCTCCCGGTATGGCCAAAATAGTTGGCATTAGCGGATTTTAAATTGGGGGGTCTGCCCTTAGTAAAACGACTCGGTTGTTTTTAGTAATAACGTCTCCTTTAACTAAGGTAGAGTCGTTTTATCATAACTTCTTTGGGCTTAATGGGCTTCAGCCCACAGAATCCAATAGGTTTGATGGGCTTCAGCCCACCTGGATTCAATGGACTTTTGTGGTTTTGGCCCACCGAAGTTTATGGGTTGAAATGGTTTTAATGGGTTTCGGCCCACAGGGTTTTTATGGTTTAAATGGGCTTCGACCCTCAGAATTAGATAGTTTTATTGGGTTTCGGCCCACAGAAAAATAAAATAAAATATGGGTAAAGTCTGACCGGAGATGGGTGTCGAGAGGCGGCGACCGGCGGCGGGAGGCGGCGGCCGGCCGGCGGCGAACGGCCGGCGGTGGCGGCTGCGTCGGGCGGCCGGCGGCGAACGGCCGGCGGTGGCGGCTGCGTCGGGCGACTGGCAGCGGTCGGCCAGTGGCGGGTGGCCGGTGGCGGGCGGCGGCGTCGGGCGGTTGCCGGCAGCGGGCGACGGACGACGGTCGGTTGCCGGCGGCGGGTGGTGGTCGGTTGGCGGTGGTTGGCGAGGGGGGAGGGTCTTTAGGTGGTGGGTGGCACGGATTCCGATATAGGCTTGAGTGAAGAACTCTTATTGAGGGGGGGTTTATATAGGTCTTTTGGGAATACCAAAAGTCCCAAGGTCTTAATTGCAAAACGACCATTTACTGCGCTGCATGACTGCACCCGTCCGATCGGAAACGAAGGGTCGTCGGTTACTGTTACAGCTGCGCGACTATTCCCGTCCGATCGGAAACGAAGGGTCGTCGGTTACTGTTACAGCTGCGCGACTATTCCCGTCCGATCGGAAACGAAGGATCGTCGGTTAAGATGGCTTTTGGTCTCCCCATTTTTTAATATAACAATTATTTCCCTTGAATTTGAATAGCAAAGCATTAACGGACTTTTGGTTAGAGGAAAAAGTTTTAAAATTCTATTAAATGGATCCCTGGTTCGAATCCTTCTATTAGCTATATATATTAATACATATATACAATTTTTTTCTATAAATTTTTAAATACTTTAAATGAGTTCAAAACGCAAAAGTTTATATAGGTTTTTTTATCGTTTCGACGAGACGAACGCAATGGTGCCGTCCGATTTTTATTTTAAATTTCTTATATAAATTTTCTTATAATTACCTTTAAATTATTAATTTATTTTGGGATGTTACATCCTCTACCTCTAATAGAAATTTCGTCCTCGAAATTTAGAGTACATACCTTAGCTGTTAAACAAATGTGGATATTGTTTTTGTATTTCCGACTCCAATTCCCAAGTAGCTTCCTCTTCGTTGTGATGTTGCCATAGCACTTTTACCAGTCGAATAGTCTTGGTTCGCAATTCTTTGTCTTTGGTGTCTAAAATTCTCACAGGTATTTCTATGTAAGAGGCATCTGATTGAATACTGATATCTTCATCTTTTAGAATGTGAGAAAGATCCAGCTCATACTTGCGAAGCATGGACACGTGAAAAACTGGATGTATATTTGCCAAATTTATGGGTAATGCCAGTCGATATGCAACTGGTCCAGCTTTACCCAATATTTCATAGGGTCCAATATATCTGGGTGCAAGTTTTCCTTTGAGATCAAAACGCTGAATACCCTTCCTCGGTGAGATTTTTAGAAAAACAAAATCTCCTACCTCAAATCCTAGAGGTCTTCTTCGATTGTCTGCGTAACTCTTCTGTCTGCTCTGAGCTTTTAATAAATTGGTCCGAATAATTTTTATTTTGTCAGTAGTTTCTTGGATTATTTCAGGCCCCATGATACTCTTCTCTCCCACTTCTGTCCAACAAACTGGTAATCTGCAGGGTCTTCCATATAAGGCTTCAAAAGGTGCCATTTGTATGCTAGATTGGTAGTTGTTGTTATAAGTAAATTCTATCAGGGGTAAAAATCTTCCCAACTACCTTTGAAATCCATTACACAAGATCTTAGCATGTCTTCTAAGATTTGTATTACTCTCTCTGATTGTCCGTCAGTTTGAGAATGATACGCAGTACTCATGTTCAATTCTGTCCCCAATGCTTTCTGTAAACTCCTCCAGAACTTAGTGGTAAAATGAGGATCCCTGTCGGACACTATAGTCACCGGAATACTGTGGAGTCTAACAATTTCCTTCGGGTATAAGGTACTATCATCTCTAGTGGACGCAGTTGTTTTTCGGGGTAGAAAATGGGCTGACTTTGTTAACCGGTCCACAATTACCCAGATTGAATCATTTCCCTTCCTAGTGGTAGGAAAACCGGTCACAAAATCCATGGTTATATGTTACCATTTCCATTCTGCTATAGGAAGAGATTGCAATAACCTAGATGGTCTTCTGTGCTCAGCCTTCACCTTTTGACAAGTGAGACATTTTGACACAAATTGGGCTACATCATTCTTCATTCCACTCCACTAGAAGTTTCGTTTTAGGTCGTGATACATTTTGTTCTCCCCCGGATGAATAGAAAACTTTGACTGATAAGCTTCAGTTAATATATCTTCTCACAGATAAAGAGCATCAGTGACTGCTAATCTGCCTCGAAATCTCAGTCCATTATCCGACCCGAGCACCCAGTTTTCTATAGTTTCTCTATTTTCTAGTTTGTATCGAATTCCCTGCAATTCGAAATTTGAAGTTTGTGCTTCTATTACTCCTTTTATCATTTCCGGCTGAACTCTGAGGTGACTTAGATAAGCTTGTGGTGAACTGTTCTGCGTGATTAAATAAAGGTTTTCTAACGTGCAAGCCCACTGCCATTTATCGGCTAGTACATTGGCCAGTTGTCCCTTTCTACTAAGGGCATCCGCTACTACATTTGCCTTACCAGGGTGGTAAATAAAATTATAGTCATAATCGACCAATAATTCCACCCATCTTGTTTGCCGTAAGTTTAGATCTTTTTGTGTGCTAATGTATTTCAAACTCTGATGATCGGAGTACAATTCAAACTATTCTCCATACAAATAGCGACGTCAAATCTTAAGTGCAAACACAACAACTGCTAGCTCTAGATCGTGTGTAAGATAATTCTTTTCGTGAGTTTTTAACTATCTGGAAGCATAAGCCACTACTCGGCCATCTTGCATAAGCACAGCTCCTAATCCCACGTGAGAAGCATCCGTGTAAAGTGTGTACTTCTTCCCACTTTCTGGTATTGTTAATACCGGGGCTGTAGTGAGTTTTGTTTTTAATTCTTGGAACGCATTCTCACAAGGTTCCGACCACTCATACTTTACCCCTTTCTTAGTAAGTCGGGTTATAGGTGCAGGGATACTGGAAAAATTCTGAATGAATCTGCGATAATATCCTGCTAACCCCAGAAAACTCCTGATTTATGTTACATTCCTTGGTGGTTTCCAATTTACTACTGCCTCAATTTTTGCTGGATCAACTATAACTCCTTCATGAGAGATTACGTGTCCCAAAAAGTTTACTTTTGTAATCCAGAATTCACATTTACTGAGTTTGACGTACAGTTGATGAAGATTCAACTCTTGTAGTACCAATCTCAAATGTTTTTCGTGCTCCTCCTTGTTTTTTGAATAGATCAAAATATCATCTATAAATACTACCACGAATTGATCCAAGAAGTTTTTAAAGATTTGATTCATCAAATCCATAAATGCCGCAGAAGCATTTGTGAGACCAAAAGGCATTACCAAGAATTCGAAATGCCCATATCTAGTTCTGAAGGCCGTCTTGGGTATATCTTCTTCCTTGATTCTTAATTGATGATATCATGATCGAAGATCTATTTTGGAGAAATATTTTGCTCCTTTAAGTTGATCAAATAGATCTTCGATTCTTGGGAGTGGATATTTATTCTTTATAGTCACTTGGTTTATTTTTCTATAATCGATGCACATTCGTTTTGTTCCATCCTTCTTCTGTACAAATAATATTGGTGCACCCCATTGTGTCGTACTGGATCTTATAAACCGGAGAGTAAGTAACTCATCCAACTGTTTCTTCAACTCCTTTAGTTCTACATGTGCCATTCTATATGGAGTAATTGAAATAGAAGCCACTCCAGTCATCAACTCTATTGAAAAATCTATTTCTCTTTTTGGTGGCAACCCTGGAAGATCTTCCGGAAATACTTATGAAAATTCTAATACTACCAATGTGGTATTTTGTATCGGAATCTTCACATCTTCTCCTAAAAGTTGAGCTAAGTAACAAACTCGTGCTCTTGTCTTTCCGAATTTTCTTCCCCGGAATATTATTTCTTTACTATCTGATGTTTGTAAAGTAACCTTCTTTCGATAATAATCCAGCATTGCCCTATATTTGGATAACCAGTCCATTCCTAATAGGATGTCAAATTTCTTCAATTTCAGTAGAATTAAATTTGCCACTAACTCCAAGTCTTCAACTCTTAGTACACAGTTTCTGCAGACTCTGTTTGTTTTGGCTGTATCACTAAGTGCAGTAGTAATGGCCAGTATATACCCTAATAGTTCTGTCTTCAATTGTAGTTCTCTAGCTAGGTGAATTGATATAAATGAATGTGTCGAACCCGGATCTAAAATTACTCGAGCTAGACTTCCATAAATAAGAATGGTGCCTACGAAAAATTTCTTTTTCGGTTATAACTTATCTACTTTTTATGGAACTGCTATTTAGAAATGGGTAGTTCGTACCTTCAATGACGTCGTTTGATTCTTCTTCCGTAGATATAGCAAAAGTTTTTCCAGGCACCTTTGGAAGTTGACCAGGGTGAGTCATATGTACTTGCAGAGTATTTCTAAATGGAGGTCTAGTTGGAGCGTTACCATTCATACGAACAGTTCCTTTGAAAATGATCCCGTGATCCACAGATGAAGCAATTACGAGGTCCCGAAGCCATTTGAGAACCATTTCTTCCTGCTGGAAACTCTTGCATCCTTGGCCTTTTGTTTGTCTCTAATGCTGGTGCACTCCTTTTCACCCTTTTCTTTTCAAATATCTTCCGAGTTTCTTCCCATTCTCGCTCTGCTACCATCGCTATCTGCACTAGTTCTCCATAGTTTCTAATACGAAGTACCGCCACTCGGGTTCGAATATGAGGATTCAAACCTTGTTCAAATCTCTTGGACTTCAATTCTTCTGTGGCTATAAGATAATGAGCAAAGCGTGATAGTTCAATGAACCTAGCCTCATACTGGGAAACACTAAGTTTTCCTTGATAGAGTTCTAAGAATTCCGCAATCATTTTATCTCGGGTTGCGTCGGAGAAATACTTTTCTAAGAACACTTTTGTAAACTCTTCCCAGGTGAAACTAGCTTGAGTTCTTTTGACAGAGTCCCACCAGTAATCTGTCTTTCCTTCTAACATATACGTGGCTAAGATGACTTTCTGTTCATCGTTTGCCTTTAACGTTTCCAATATCTTCCCTACCTGCTTGAGCCACCTATCGGCAATCAGGGGATCCGGTTCTCCTTTAAAAGCAGGGGGTTTTAATTCTTTGAATTCTTTTAAGACCACTCCCATCCTTGAACTATCCTTAGAGGAGTTCATCCTTTCTATCAGTTGGTGTAGAGCTCCTAACACCTTGGTTAGGTCTTCATTTGGAGTAGTGTTTTCGTGTAAATTCATAATTTCTGAAAAATATAAAGGAACAAATTTTTCCAAACACAAACTCAGATAAAACGTGCTCATTCATTATTAATACTTTTCTTGTCATTCTACATATAGCCAATAACTATTTTGAAAAACATCGGGTGTTCACAACGATTTTCATCGCCCACTTTTCCACAGATGCATCGGTAACGTTTATAGAAAACATTCTCATTTTTGATCGGTGTAACCGGTTTCTTCTCCTTCTTTGCCTTCACGATTTTCTTCTTAGGTTTCACCTTTACTCCCGATGAGCTACCTTCAGATAATTTCGACTTCATATTTCTGCTAAAAGAAAAAAAAAATTAATTCGTAAATATAAGTATTTTAAATTTGGGTGCCTACCCTACCGATGTCCTTGCTAATAAATTTTAACTCCTAGAACCTATTACCTAGGCTCTGATACCAAGTTGTAACGCCCCGATATTTTACGGATTAATTCAACCCGTATAATACTGGGGTGTTAGGAATAAAAACTTGGTATAGATTAATTCCATCAATTATGGAATTTACTGAGCCACTTTATTCAAAACATAAGTGTTTGATACATTTCTTGAACAATAAAAGCCTAAGGCTAAATTTTTTGAACATTAACACTTCATATTTCGGTTCCGGCATCCTCGTAGTAAGGTGTGTAGAGTGGGTTTTTAACTTCCTCTGGATCGTTCTCCATTCGCTCCTCATCTTCTTCAGGTCCTGCAGGATTGGTCTCTGTAGGGTGCATAACATCTGTAGGGGGGTAAGTCTAATCCACTGACTCACCTAATGACTTAGTTTTATACATGCTAAAACATATGTATTGAAAAGCAGTGAACATGACTATGAAATGTAAATAATAAAACATTGATCACCCGATTCGCTTTTTGGCCATCAGCCAGGGTAGGAATCTCAAGCCTTACCCGGATACTTTTTGTTCGCAACAAGGCTAGCCCCACACCTAGGTTCTTTTAGTCCTCAGACTAGGCTAGCCCCACACCTAGGTAACTTTTTGGCCTCAGCCAGAGCTAGACCCACACCCAGGTTACTTCTTGGCCTCAGCCAAGGCTAGACCCACACCCAAACAAGTGATCACATATTTCAAAACTTACAACTCCATAGCAATCTACCGATATTCTATATCATATACTTAGCATGAACAAACTTAGTTAAAATCCCCTACCTGAAGCATTGCAGACTTTTACTCCTGATGAGGAAGCCTTAGGAAGGTCACTACCTGAAAATATGTTACTATAATCTGTTAGTTTTTATCCTAACTTTTGCAAGGATTTTCCGAAACGTTTTCCGATGTGAACTTAATAGGTTTTTATTCTTTAAAGGTATTTTGATAATTTATAAAATACTTTAAATTTATATTCATTGTGTAGAACTTTTCATTATAAAACCGTGGCCGCAGACGGAACTCAATTCGGAGTTCGTTTGCTCCCGGTATGGCCAAAATAGTTGGCATTAGCGGATTTTAAATTGGGGGGTCTGCCCTTAGTAAAACGACTCGGTTGTTTTTAGTAATAACGTCTCCTTTAACTAAGGCAGAGTTGTTTTAGCATAACTTCTTTGGGCTTAATGGGCTTCAGCCCACAGAATCTAATAGGTTTGATGGGCTTCAGCCCACCTGGATTTAATGGACTTTAGTGGTTTTGGCCCACCGAAGTTTATAGGTTGAAATGGTTTTAATGGGCTTCGACCCACAGGGTTTTTATTGTTTAAATGGGCTTCGGCCCTCAGAATTAGATAGTTTTATTGGGCTTCGGCCCACAGAAAAATAAAATAAAATATGGGTAAAGTCTGACCGGAGATGGGTGTCGGGAAGCGGCGACCGGCGGCGGGAGGCAGCGGCCGGTGGCGGCGGCTGCGGCGGGTGGTTGCCGGCGGCGGGTGGCGGCGTCGGGCGGTTGCCGGCGGCGGGCGGCGGATGGCGGTCGGTTGTCGGCGGCGGGCGGCGGACAGCGGGTGGCCGGCGGTCGGCAGGCGGCGGGTGGTGGTCGGCCGACGGTGGTTGGCGAGGGGGAAGGGTCTTTAGGTGGTGGGTGGCACGGATCCCGAAATGAGCTTGAGTGAAGAACTCTTGTTGAGGGGGGGTTTATATAGGACTTTTAGGGATACCAAAAGTCCCAAGGTCTTAATTGCAAAACGACCATTTACTGCGCTGCACGACTGCACCCGTCCTATCGGAAACGAAGGGTCGTCGGTTACTGTTATAGATGCGCGACTGTTCCCGTCCGATCGGAAACGAAGGATCGTCGGTTGAGATGGCTTTTGGTCTCCCCATTTTTTAATATAACAATTATTTCCCTTGTATTTGAATAGAAAAGCATTAACGGACTTTTGGTTAAAGGAAAAAGGTTTAAAATTTTATTAAATGGATCCCTGGTTCAAATACTTCTTTTAGCTATATATATTTATACATATATACAATTTTTTTCTTTAAATTTTTAAATGCTTTAAATGAGTTCAAAACGCAAACGTTTATATAGATTTTTTGATCGTTTTGACGAGACGAACGCAATGGTGCCATCCGATTTTTATTTTGAATTTCTTATAAAAATTTTCTTATAATGACCTTTAAATTATTAATTTATTTTGGGATGTTACACGCGCAACGGCCCAAGTTGGCAAGCCCAAGACCATGGACCAACTCTACAGGGCCCACGAATAAAACCTCCCTTATTAGGCCCAGACAATGGCCCAATAAGGGCCCAACAAGAAGGCCCAGGATCAGTGCCACCTCAGCACAACCACATTATCACTGTCATATCGAACACATGCCTCAGCTATAAAAGAACCCCTATGACCTACAAAAAAAGGGGTTGGTTGGTTGATGGGTTGATCATTCAATCAGAGGAAGTGAGGATCGCACAAACGATGTTGAAGATTGGGGGGGAAATTTTTCCGTGGCGAAGCATGCACGGTGGGGTTCGGTTCTTTGCCGGCCGAGAGGAGATCGCAAGGGGGGTTCATCCGAAAAGCTAAGTTTGGAATGCGTATCCCGAAGCGTGGCGCACCAAAAACCGGCCCAAATTCGCTCAAAAAGCTAAGTCTGGAACGTGCATCCTTAAGCATGGGCCACTGAAGACTTACCAGAATTCGCTTGAAAAACTAAGTCTGGAATGTTCATCCCAAAGCGTGGTGCACCGAAGATCGGTCAGAATTCACCCGAAAAAGCTAAGTCTGGAACACCCACCCCGAAGCGTGGCGTACCGAAGACCGGCAAGAATTCGCTCGAAAAGCTAAGTCTGAAAAGATCGGCTAGAATTCACCCGAAAAAACTAAGTTTGGAACGCCCACCCCGAAGCGTGGCACTCCGAAGACCGGTAAGAATTCGTTCGAAAAGTTAAGTCTGGAATGCGCATCCCGAAGTATGACGCACCAAAGACTGGCCTTAATTCACCCGAAAAGCTAAATCTGGAATGCGCATCCCGAAGCATGGCACATCGAAGACCGATCAGAATTCAGCCAAAAAACTAAGTCTGGAACACGCGTCCAGAAGAGTAGCGTACCGAAGCAGGGCAAGAACTCAGCAGAAAAACTAAGTCAGGGAAGTCTACCGCCTCAACCCGCGACTGAACTAACAGCTCTGCTAGCTTGAGCCTACCGACCCCGCAACACCAGGGACTGCCTGAACTCGAGTCACACCATGCAGCTGGAGCTTCTTTGCATAAGGTGATCCCAGCCGACTCACAAAATCTTATCCCGACTAGGAGGGGGTAATTGTGGGTACAAAAATTATATCAGACCAGACCCATATGGGCCCGCTCAACGGCCCAAGTAGGCAATCCCACACCCATAGACCTACTTTACAAGACCCACGAATCAAACCCCCCCTTATTGGGCCCGAACAATGGCCCAATAGGGGCCCAACGAGGAGGCCCAAGAATAGCGCCACCTCAATGCAGCCACGTCATCACTGCCATATCGAGCACATACCTCAGCTATAAAAAAAACCCTATGACCTACAGAAAAGGGGTTTGTTGGTTGATGGGTTGGTCATTCAATCAGACGAAGAGAGGATCCTAGAGACAGAGCCAGAGCTTTCTTTTCTTCTTCTAGCTTTCTTCTAGTTGCTCCATGCAAACCTGGTTGTAAAAAGCTTCTCTCGGCCTGCCAAGAGAACGCTGACCTCCACTTTCGTATTCATTACAGTGCAGATCAGGTGGCACCTCTCGCCCATAGACATAGGTCGAAAAACCGAACTTCGACAACAACCCCTTGTGTCATATCTCTCTCGCACACACACACACACTCTCTCTCTCTCTCTCTCTCTCTCTCTCTCTCTCTCTCTCTCTCGCAATCTCTCTCTCTCGTCTCTAATCTCCACAACATACAAACTATCTAATTCAATCAAGAATTGTGGGTCGAGATCTCTGATCAAGACAGCACGAAATTTGTTCCATCATGTTTCATTGATTTTTTTTCTTGGGAATTGTAATGCTATAAGATGGACGATTGACACTATTAACAATCCATGAATTGGAGTTAGTGTTTCATTAATTTGGTACTATAGCCTTTTTCTCCTTGATCAAAAATGCCAAGACTCTGTTATTTTCTTGAGAATTGTAATTCCTATGAAATGGGCCCATTCCCATGTTATTTCATAATATGGCATGTATGTTTGCAAGTTCTATCTGAAATTAATGTGAGCCATATTTTTGTGGGATTTTGATTTGTTGTTGTAGCACTTAATTTAATCACAATTGCTAATGGTCAAAATCAATTTTGTTTTGAATCAGTCAAATGCACATAATGGCAAAACTAGTTTTTTTTTTTTTTTGGTAGGAACTACGAGGGTTCTATTTATGGTGCCCCAGCCCAACGAAAAGGAAGTGAACTACAATTTTCCAGCTGTCTCATCTCCGAAAGCACTAGAGATGAAATACAGCTCGGGATAGAAAAGGAGGAAAAAGCTACATGATTTCTTAGAGAAAATTTAGCTAACCCATCAGCACAGTCGTTCTGTTCCCTTTGAACGTGGCGAAATTTGCACATCACAAAAGAACGAGCATAGAGCCTGCAGTCGGATACAATGTTCTGTATCTGCCATGGAGGAGAAAGATCTCCATTCGACAGGATGTTAATAAGAACTTGATTATCACCTTCCACTACCACCGAGGAGACTTCAAGTTTGCTTAGGGTCTGAAGCCCTAAGAGGATCGCACGGGCCTCAATCTCGATGGGTACACAACCCTCGAGAATAGCCCCTTCAGAATAGGTATGGGCGCCGTCACTGTTGCGAACGATGATTCCCACCGTGGCTTCGCCGTCGCCTATCGCTCCGTCGACATTGACTTTCAACGTATCCTTGTCAGGTGGTAGCCAGTGTGAGGTGTCGGGTCCCGAGAATGGGCAGAAAAGAGATCTTTAAACAGAATGTTGGAGACCAAAATGACTAATTCTGGTTTGAGTTGTTCTCGATCGAAAATCTACCGATTTCTCGCTTTCTAAATGTTCCATAGGATGAGAGAGGCATAGCTGAAAGGGGCTACCTTAGAGTACTCTGGAGACAACAGCTTGTTAATCAATTGAAGCAAGTTCAATTGAGTCCCTTCTGTACGAAGATGATAGTTTGACCCAAACCGCACTGCCCGAGCAAAAGAACAATAAAAGAGGACATGAGCATCGATTTCCTCCTCCTCCGAACAAAGAGAGCAATTCTTGTCACCATAATGGATCCGAGTGGCAATCCTCTTCGAGGTCGGAAGGCACCCTCGAAGCACCCGCCAAACAAACATCAGAGCCTTCGGAAGGCAATATTTAGTCTTCCATAATTTCCCCCAAATGTAGTCCTTCTGATTGAATGAAGACGAAGCTTCATGCAAACTTTTGAAGATGGCCCAATAAGCTGACTTGATCGTAAATCTGCCATTTGGGGATGCTGTCCACAAGATAGAATCCGGCTGAGGAGAAGTGGCAATATGAATCTTCAAGATAGCGGAGATCTCAAGTTGGTGGAGACCAAAGCTAACAAGTGTATCTCCCCTCCACGATCTTGTGATAAGATTGAAAAGATCTGCCACCAAAGTCGCATTACCATTGTTAGGAGCACTAAACAGCTTCAGACCCGAGAGGTCAGGAATCCAACAGTCATCCCAAACCTTGATTGTGGTGCCATCTCCCACGTCCCAGCAAGTGAAAGGACGAATGAGATCGCGGCCCTTGATTAGGCTACGCCAAATCCACGAATCCCCTTTCTTGGCTTGAATGTTACAGAAAGTAGCATTCTTCATATATTTCCTACCAAGAATCTGCACCCACCACTGGTCCCGGTATGTCAGAAAAACCCAAGCCATCTTGGAAATAAATGCTTGATTGGTTATAGCAATATCCCGGAACCCCAATCCCCCTTCGAGCTTAGGCTTAAAGAATTGGTTCCAACCAAGCATATACATATGGCGTTTGTCAGAGTCAAATCCCCACCAGAAGTCCCGTTGAATGGCATTAAGCTTGTCTGTAACGACCTTGGGGATCATAATGGAGGACATAAAATAACTCGGGATGGAAGACAGACAAGATTTAATGAGCACCGCTCTGCCCGCATGGGATAGAGTCTTCGCCTTCCAGCCTTTGAGCTTAGAGGACATCTTATCTTCAAGAAATGAGAACGCTTTAGAGCGGGATCTTCCATAGAATAGAGGGGAGCCTAAGTAGAGTTCATCTTGTTTCATTATAGCCACCCCTAACTTATCGGCCAAGAGCTTCTGTTGCGTACGGGCCACATTCCGAGAGAATGTTATCTTCGACTTGATGTAGCTAACAAGTTGGCCAGACCACCCATAGTACCGATCCAGGATAGTGTTGATGCAAACAATTTCCTGGTCTACAGCCCTACCAAAGACGAAAATATCATCAGCATAAAATAGATGGGATACGAATTCACCTTGTCTTCCTATCCGAATACCATGGATAGTCTTGTGACTTTCATAATGGCTGATCATGCAGGAGAGCACTTCCGAGTAGAGTAAAAATAGGTAGGGGAGAGCGGGCAGCCCTGACGAAGTCCCCGCTGGGCTTGAAAGAAACCTTCCGGTGAGCCATTTATGAGAACCGAGAAGTTCATATCAGAAATACAAGCGTAGATTAAGGCGGTAAAATTACTAGAGAACCCCAAGGCCTCCAAGACTGTCATAATAAAACTCCATTCCACCCTATCGTATGCCTTCGCCATGTCCAACTTGAGAGCATAGTACCCCCGCCGACCTATGGTTCTTCTGAGTGTAGTTAGGACTTCCTGGGCTATAATCGTGTTATCTCCTATATTTTTCCCTGCTACAAAAGCATTCTGGTTCTTCGAGATGCACTTGCTGAGAAGCGGTTTGAGACGATTGGCTATTATTTTGGAGCATGCCTTATACATCACATTGCATAGACTGATCGGGTGGAAATCACCCGGGGTTTCCGACATCTTTTCCTTTGGAATAAGGGCAAGAAAAGTTGTGTTGAGGTTGGGAGGCATAAGTTTGTTACGGAAGAAATCTTGTACAGCCACTGTGAAGTTTGGACCAAGAATCGGCCACCCAGCTTTATAGAACCCGACCGACAACCCATCGGGACCTAGGGATTTGAGATTATGCATGCTAAAAACAGTCCTCTGAATCTCCTTGACATCAGGCAACCTAGTGAGCATGACATTTTCCTCATTGGAAATCATGGGACTAAAGCCAAACTCCGACAAATCAACTCGGTTTGGTATGGACGTGGTGAAAAGCCCTGTAAAATAATTCTCAAAGATTTTTGTGATATGCTTCGGGTCAGTAACCCAATTATTAGCTTGATCTCTGACTCCCGAGATCCTGTTGCTGGTCCGCCGACAAAGGGTAGCAGTATGATGGAATTTAGTATTGCGTTCCCCCTCATTGAGCCAATGGGATTTGGCCCTTTGCCTCCAATAGATAGCTTCCAGGTTTAGGAGATATTGATATTGAGAACGTAGCCGAACTTTCGACTTCAACCGATCTTCCGAATTAGGACCATGTTGAATTCTATCGATGGAGCTTTTGACCACTTCCAGTCGAGCTTTGCTTAAAACTAGGTTTTGGTACTTCAAAACTAGAACCTAAAATTTCAAAACTTATGCCAAACACACCCTTAATTTTCCTATGATTTTGATTAGGTCTTTAGGGTTTTCTCAAATTAATTAGTTTCCATTTGGGCTATCTTTGATTGGTGTTTCATCATTAGATGGCTATTGGGGAATAAGATTTTTTTTTCATTTCCTTCTTTGCTAAATCATCATGATGGGTGTCAAATATGACCAACATGTATTTTAATATCAAAATCAATTTCTATTTCATGGTGATTACTAGAAGTTGGGTTGCAAGATTGATCATCATATCAATGTAAGCATGATATTCTTTTCAAAATAATTGTAGATGGCAAGAATCATGTGAAATTGGTATTTAGCCATCAGTCCATGTTAGAGAGTAAGAGAAAAAAAGATACTAATGATTTTCCTATTTAACATTAAATAAGCATTTGTCATCTTTGTAGTAGGGTTTTAATAGGATTTATGAGCGAGAGTCGCATTCACACATAGGAGAAGGATTCTAGCTCTTCAAAAGAGGTCCGCGTGTCACGACATGGGATAGAGGCTTCCATTTAGTATTATACTAGTAAGAAACCCGGGCAATGCCCGAATATGCTTGATGCACTTCATTTGGCAAAGGCGACATCGCAACTGTTCAAAGAAATATGAAATCTGAAGTGAGTTTGATTCACTTGTTAATGTGTGTGTGTGATAGAGAGAGAGAGATTAACATCAAATGACCATAAAATGCCAGTGACTGAAAATTTATTATCTTTATGGTAAATTTTAAATGGATTTAAAAGAGAGTTGCGTTCACACACGGAAGAAGAATTCTAGCTTTTTAAAAGACGTCCACGTGTCACAATACGGGAGAGAGACTTCCATGGTTTGTGAAGATCACTATTTAAGGGGTAATAAAAACCTTGCCATAAAATATGTCATAAAAATCTGCCATAACATAAATAAGGGTTATTTTGACTTTGCCCCCAAATTTTGCCTTGAATTAGACTTTACCCCCATGTTTTCATTTATTAGACTTTACCCCCCAAAACTAATTGTTCTGTCACTTCTTCATCTAAGAGGAAGGGTAAATTGACGGAAAAGAAATTAAATTTTGAGAGGTGAGCTGACGGAATGTTAGATTTGGAGGATAAAGTCTAATTAATAAAAAGATGGGGGGTAAAGTCTAATTCAAGGCAAAATTTGGGGGGCAAAGTCAAAATAACCCTATAAATAATTATGAGAGAGGGCTATGTTCACACACCGGCAGTTTACGATCTCTCTACCTTCCAAAAGACATGAAAGAGATTTATGAGGGAGGGAGAGAAAGAGTAATTTGGGGGTGAGATGATTAAATGGTATTAAATTATTATAAATGGCTCATTCTCCTCGTAATGCATGCAAACTTCTCCTTATAATGCATGCAAACATCGGGTATATCCGGAGGAAAAAAAACTTTTAAATTTTTTGGTGAGAGGATTATGGAATGGGGTAAATCAGTAAATGGTATTAAATTATTATAAATGGCTCATTCTCCTTATAATGCATGTAAACATCGGGTATACATAGGGATATCCGTGTTCACACAAGGATGAGAGATTTTTTTGTCATCAATAGGGCTCCACGTGTCACACCACTGGAGAGAGGGCTCCGTTTTAGTATGTAGTATAGATTAGTAAGAAACTCAGGCATTGTTCGGATGAACTTGATGCATGCCACTTGGCATAGACAATATCACAACCGTCCGAAGAAGTGTGAGCGATTGTGATTCAGCCATTGAGGTGTGTTTCACTTGATAGAGAGATATAGTACTAATGATTTTTCTAAATAACATAAAATGATCATTAAATGTCATTGAACAGGTATTTATCATCTTGATAATATCTTTTTAATAGGATTTATGAGAGAGAGAGCCTTGTTCACTCACTGGAGAAGGATTTTGGCTCTTCAAAAGTGGTTCATGTGTCACACCATGGGAGAGAGACTTCCATTTTAGTATTATACTATTAGACTACTAGCGTGACCTCTCGGGCTTCGCTCAGCTCTTCGATGAGAAACACATGGCCCCCCAATAGCTGTATGTGAGTCGCTTCCTAGAGAAAATTGAATAAAAAACAAATGAATACTACCAACAAATACAATGTTTAATGGCCAGGCTTTGATTAACCCTCCGATGAGAAACACATGGCCCCCAACAGCCGCATACGAGTCTCTCCCTAAAGAAAATTGAATAATGCTATCAATGAATAAAAAACAAATGAATACTACCAACAAATGCAATGTTTAATGGCCAGGCTTTGATCAACCCTTCGGTAAGAAACACATGGCTCCCAACAGCCGCATGTGAGTCGCCCCATAGACAAAACCAAAAAAAAAAACAAATAAATGCATTGTTTAATGTGATCATAATTTCTACGCGTTCACACTGAAGGGTAGAGGTTCTACATTTCAAAGTTTTTTATGTGGTTATCATGTGTCACAACTTTCTTGTGAGACTTCCATTTTAATATTATACTACTAGTTAGAAACCTGGGTAATGCCCAGATCAACTTGATGCATGCCACTTGGCCTAGACGACATGACAATTGTCCAAAGATGTGTGCAATTTGGAGTGAGTGTGATTCACTCGTCGGTGTGTGATTCACTTGTTAGGGAGAGAGAGAGAGAGAGAGAGAGAGAGAGAGAGAGAGAGAGAGAGAGAGAGAGAGAGAGAGTACTAATGATTTTCCTAACTAACATCAAATGACATTGAATGAGTATTTATAATCCTTATATTAGGTTTTTAATATAATTTATGAGAGATCACACTTGGGAGAATTATGCTGGCTCTTCAAAAGATATCCACGTGTTACAACACGTGAGAGAGGGCTCCATTTTAGTCTCCATTTTAGTATTACTACTAATAAGAAACCCGAGCAATGCCCGGATGAACTTGATTCATACCACTTGTCACAGACGACATTACACCTGTCCAAAGAAGTATGCAATTTGGAGTAAGTGTGATTCAATTGTTTTAGAGAGATAATTCTAATGATTTTCCTAATATACATCGAATGACGATTAAAGGTTGTTGAATGGGTATTTATTATCTTTATAGTAGGGTATTAATAGGATTTATGAGAGAGCACGGAAGAAAGATTTTGCTTCTTCAAAAGAGATCCACGTGTTACAACACGGGAGAGAGGGCTCCATTTTAGTATTATACTCGTAAGAAACCCGGGCAATGCCCGAATGTGCTTGATGCACGCCATTTGGCAAAGATGACATCGCAACTGTTCGAAGAAGTGTGAAATCTGAAGTGGGTGTGATTCACTTGTTAGAGAGAGAGAGAGAGAGAGATTAACACCAAATGACCATTAAATGCCATTGAATGAAAATTTATCATCTTTGTGGTATGTTTTTAAATGGGTTTAAAAGAGAGTCGCATTCACACACGGAAGAAGAATTCTAGCACTTTAAAAGACATCCACGGGAGAGAGGCTTCAATCTCCCATGTTGTGACACGTGGACTCTTTTAAAGATCTAGATTTAAAAAACTACCATAAAGATGATATATTTTTATTCAATGGTATTTTATGTTAATCTCTCTCTCTCAAACAAGTGAATGACACTCATTTCAGATTTCACATATCTTCGAACAGTTGCGATGTTGTCTTTGTCAAATGATGTGCACAAGCACATTCGGGCATTGCCCGGGATTTTTACTAGTATAAATATATAGACTATTAAATTTTTAAATATTATCTACATTTCATATAAGAATTTGAAAACACTCTTAGATGGAGTCAAAGAGAAGTAAAAAGGTTTCCATTTAGCTAAGTTGGATTCATATCACATTTATATTATTTTTCTTAATGTTTAAAACAAGAAATTATATTGGTGTAGTAGTTCATAGTAATATTATTTATTAAAAGGTTTTGGGTTCAAATCTTCTTATAACTCCTTTTTATTTTAAATTTTTACATAAATAGGTGAACATCAAATAATAAAAGTTTATATACGGTGTTTGAACTTTTTGACGATCCAGCCACGATGGTGCAACCATATTTGTGGTTTGAGACTTACTTGGTTGGATTTTATTTGAACAAGCATTAATTATATATTTATTTATTTAATAAAATGATTTTTTTTAAAAAGCGGGGTATTACAACCCCCGCCCCGCACCGCCCAGTCGCCCTCCTAGTCCTTTCTTCTTTCTCCTCTTTTCTTCTTCCTAGACTCCTCCTTCTCGTCCCTCCTCCCTCCTCCTCCTTCCTCCTCCTTCTTGCTCCCTCTTCCTCGTGCGAAACCCTAAGTCATTGGCCCTCCTCCCTTTCCTTCTTCCTCCCTCTTCCTCCTCCTCCATCCTTATTCCTCTGTCTTTCCCCATGTCTAAACCTAGCCGGCCACTAGCCGATGTCAGTGGCAGCGCGCCAACACTGTCGGTGACAACCCCGCCGAAGCTACTGCAATGGGCATGTGCCAACATCATATGGGGATGTCGGTAAATACCCACAGTGGCAGTTTCAGCTAGCGAGCAGCCACAGACAGTGTCGCTGCACAACCATCGACATCAGTCAGCGGCTAGGGTTTAGACGCAGGAAAATGAAGGGAGAAGGACGAAGAGGAAGGGAGAGGAGGCCCAATGACTTAGGGTTCCGACACTGGAAAGATGGAGGAAGGAGAAAGGAGGAAGAAAGAATGAAGAAGGAGGAGGATAACAATGGGTCACATGGGTGTCGTCAAAAAAAGAAGCGGCAACCGAGGCAAAGGATGATGGGGGCGTCATTAATGGCGAATGGACGGACCGCCGGTGACTAATAACCCCTTTTTATTTTATAAATTAATAAAAATGTTTTAAAATTTAGAAAAAAAAATTATAAAAAGAAAAAATTGGGATCAAGGGAGTGGTCTTCGGAGGCTGTGGACAATTCTAGAGAGCCACCACTAGGAGGGCTGTTGGAGATGCTGTTCATACCCTTTCCCCTTCCTTGCTGAAAACCGAGCCCTAAGTGGGATATGGCGAGCAGCACCAGCTGGAGGAGGACGCTAGGGAACGTGAGGTCCTTCGTCGGGAACTCGCTCGGGGGACTGCGAGGACCGAGCAATCTGGCGGCGTGGGCAGTGGCCGGAACCCTAGCTTACTTCCTCTGGGTCAAGCCCGCCAGAGATCTCAAGAAGCAGCAGGAGGTCATCTCTCTTGATCTGATGTTTTTCTCCTTGACTTCTAGGGTTTCGTCGGTTTCATCTTATTCGTCTGTGATGATTCTAGGGTTTACTTGGAATTCCTGTTGTGGACTTCAATTTTCATCTGTTGTTCTAGGGTTTTATTTGGGTTTGTTAGATACCCTCACGCCCCAAAACCCGGGTCATAAGGGGAGATCCACAGAGGGTATATAAAGGAGTACGATTTTGTTCCAACCTCCTAAAGAGGTTGGATGTTCCCGGCCCTCTCTCATTGGTCCATATCGAGGGCTTTTGGAACAAAATCGTACTCGTATATAAAGCCGGTGATGGATGACTATCCGTTAACACTCCCCCTCACGCGGAGCACACTTGGTAAGGATCCTCCCACGCGGAGCACGCATGGCAAGGCACAATTAGTGGGGAGCACACAGAGCAAGAGCAGGAGCAGGAGACGTGCTAGCTCTGATACCATGTTAGATACCCTCACGTCCCAAAACCCTGGTTGTAAGGGGAGGTCCACAGAGGGTATATAAAGCCGATGATGGATGCCTCACTCACCGATGTGGACCTATCCGTTAACATGGTTATTGTTTAGAAACTGCCCTTTTGATTCTCTGTGATTCTAGGGTTTGCTTGGCGCACAATTATGAGTTGGTGGAATTACAGTCTGTGATGATTCTAGGGTTTGCTTGCTGCACAATTATGAGTTGGTGGAATTACAGCTATCAACCCATAATCATGTACATCTTCCTCTTTCGAACCCACCATTGTTTCCTACCTAGTACATTGTTTGATTCAAGCACATGCAGGCAATATAACATGCCTTTGTTCCCTATATGAATGCTTTCGACGCCCAATGGGGTCGCGTGAACTCTCATCGCCATGATTTTTTTTCGGTCCCAATCCTGTCATCCGTTCCTCGACTTCATCGAGCAAATATGTATCCTCGAAAGTTGCAATTCTTTCGATGCCCATTTCGCCATAAAGGAAGTCCAAAACCCTGCCAAATAGCCCGCCATGATTTGCTCCTAAGGTTTGGTCAATCCAACTTTGGTCGACAAACCCTTGAACTCCTCCTTTTAGTCTTCTACGCTCTGTGTTCATTGATGAAGATTATGGGTTTTTGCCATTATGTCACAAAGTAATTTTTGGGAGAGAATTGCTTGTAGGGCTTGTGTTTCGTATGCTTCCACATCGTGATGTTTTGCTTGCCTTGTCGCAACCTCTTCTCGTCCACAAGCTTCCACCATATTGGTGTCTTTTTAATTTTAGTTTCATGAATATTTTTTTGCATTGGATTCCACTCGAAATGATTATCAACGCTCACCACACAGTCTAGAAAGTCTTTTAGATGCATACACCCAAAAAAATTAGGGGGCAATGATTCAAGCATCATCACCTCTAATGGACTCGATGACTTGTAGAATCCGATTGAGGAATCCTCGACGCTCAAATTATTTCGTGCATGGGTCACTAACAAGATCTCTAGTTCTCTTTTCCAGTGCTATCCTTATGGACTGCGTCGTGTGATTCTAAGAAAATTTCATGAACCTCTTGATCTTCAGCCCATAGCCGTGCACAAATATTATGTAATAATGTTTGAACCTATCTCATGTGATATTCGACAAGCCTTTTCATGTTAGCCGTATTTGTTGGTTTTGATGCTTTAGTATATCTCCCACACTAACCTTTAGTACCCGTCTCTGTCTTGCAGCCATCGCCTCTATTATGATGATTCGTTTGCTGTAGAATGGAGGAATTCTAACTATAAGACCAAAATTATACACAAAGACTGAGTCGAGAAATCGGAGGAATGAGAACATAGACATATAACAAACAAGAAAATTTAGCAAATGATGCTGAAATTAAAATAATTGTGACGTTATTTATCTAGTAATATAATTTTTATTCATAAAAAAGATGAATGTAAACTAGTACACCCAATCAATATTTAAAAAGGCATTCGAGGCTTATGCTTGGAGACCCGCCTCGGGGCGAGGCAATCCTGTACTGTCTCAAGACGCACGCCTCAACAACCACGTATAAAATCTTACGTCTCTACAGCAAGAGACGTGCGCCTTTGTCCGAGGCGCGTTGCAAAGCGTAGTCTTGCTGCATGCGTGAAACATAAAGCGGATAGGGTTAAAACCAAGGTTTGGGGGGGGGGGGGGGGGGGGGGGGGGCACTAATATGTAAATTGCACCCAAGGACTCTTTTTTCACCCATTGAAACCTCCTAAACCCTTTCAGATCTCTTTAAGTTTTGAAACCCCTTTGTTTCCAAAAACCCAAAATCAAGATTTAGTGCTCATTTCTTTTTCAATTTCGATTCTGAAGCTTGCATTATTCTTCTTTGTGGATTGTCTACGTACTACAAGTGTGAGATCAAGATTTGTTTCAAGTTTAGAGGTATGGATCATGATCTTGCTTCTTCTACTAGTTTTTTCTATGATTTTTTTTGTATTTTATGATTCTCATGTATTTATATCATTGTTTTTTTTTTTTTTGAATCTGGACAATGTTGGTCCTATGCTGGTATTTTATTGTTTGTTGTTACTTGTTGCTTGCTACTTTAATTATTATCTTGAATATTGAAGAATAAAGTTTGTTTGAGCAATTTGACTTTCCATTTTGTTGTTAGATTGCTCAATGGAGTCCTGAAGCATGTCATATAATGTATTTTCTAGCACATTGTGATTTATTATGCATATCTAGTTCAATTATTATTACATATTCAATAATAGTATTTATTTTGAATTTTTTAAATTTTTTTTTTTTTTACCAAATAGTCTTGAAAGAGTTCAAGATTTACGCCTCGCCTCTCCAAAGGAAAAATGCCTTGGTATGCCTTTTGCCTTTTTAAACATTGCACCTAATATCCATCTCCTTTTATAAATTACACTTCCTTGTTTTCTAAGCAAAAATAACAGCAGAAATCATAATCCTATTACAAAGAGGATAAACTTTCCTCTCTTTTCCCTTTCTTCTAATTTTTCTTTTTTCATCTAAATTTTTGCACATTTTTCTTTTTTCTATATTTTTTTGTTGAATTTCAACACATGCATTGGTGGACGGCTACAAGGAATAAAATTAGGTTATTTTTGGGATTTGCTGATGTAGGAGTCATGGAGAGGGATCAGGCTCCATCCCCAATGGGAGAGAAATTGTGATCCTTGACCCATGATTTGAGGATAGGATCATATTTCTCTCTAAGGTTCGTCTAAAAGTGTTTGTTGTCACTGGCTTAATCATCATTTTTGCTTTTCTTGCTAAACCAGGGTTTAAGGACCAAACCGTCACAGAATTTGGCCTAACCGAACCTAACCACAATTCTAATCAATTCCTTTTCGAAATTGTATAATAAAATGCTCATCGTGCCTCTCGTCAGGCCCAACATGACGACCAAGAGTACACAACATTAATGAAAGTGAATGGGCCAATTTTTCCATGAGTTTGAACACATGGCAGTTTGAAGTCCACTGAACCAAACATGCTGTTAACGAAAATTGAACTGTGAAAGTTACATAATAAGGAAAACTATAATCAAATGATGTGGTTTGGTGTAGGGATCAAGTATCTAAATATAATGTGGTTTGGTGTAGGGATTAGGTATCTAGAGATAAAACTATAGTTTGAACGGTTTAAAGGTGTGAGAATCACAATTTGTGTGCATTTGAATTTTTTGGTGGGTCAAATTTTTGGTTAAAAAAATGTGACAAACAACATAAAAATCTATATGTGATGATAGGGTTAGAACATGATTTAGGAATTTTAAGTCTCGATAAGTATTTTAAGTGGTTTGCATAATTTGAGGGAGATAAAAACTGCCCAACAGAATATAAATAAAATTTAATCATAATGAACCAATCAAAGAACTCTCATGTGGGATCACGGAATATCACACCAATCATGTAGTGGCAAGGTATTCTAATTGCTTATGATTTGACTTAACTCATAGTATAACCCGATCAAAAGTGAAGAGTTCGAACTCCACCTGATTTGGGAGGAGTTTGAACCCCATATTTTGTATAGGAGTGAACCGGTGAGGTGGTGTTCAAACTGCAGCATGAAATGCAAGTGCATCCAAGTATCCAACCAAACGACGGGCTCCTCAAACGTGCATGAGTTCGAAGTTCGATATGATGACCTAAGCGTGTGAATCACGCTTTGTGTGTGCGGCAGTACACATACTTAATGTCACAAAATGAGTGCTCAACTTCATACCATTGTGCTTGATCGTGCACCAAGAAACCAAACTGAATCATAGGTATGTGGCACCTGCATTTTCAGATAGATGAAGTTAGTAGAAAAAGAAAATAAATTATTTATATTTTTTTGGGTAAAATGGCTGGATTAACAGAAAATTCCTAGTTCATTGTTTAATCAATTTTTTGATGTTAGGTTTTGTTCAAACTTCAAACTCTGTTGATGTACTCGTTGCCAAGAAAATCCGGGAAAAAATTCCAACCAGTACATATTTTATACAAATTTGAAAATAAGAATTCCATTTGTTTCATTTGTTGGCTGACTTTATCCAGCTTTTCTGCCTCAATTGACTTGAATTAGGTTGATTTCTAGCAACATTTCACTTTGGAGTCTAGCTTTGAGATTCTCAAAAGTCAAAATGGAATGAACCTAACCGACTGAAGCCATAGAACATAAATGCTTTTAGTTTGTTCATGCTGTTATTTCAGTAGTCATGACCGGTTTGAATCAACTAGGAATTGGATTTTACATGTGGTCGACCCTATTAAGTTGGGGTATTGCACCAATTTCTTTTTTAGAATGACAGATGTATATACAGGAGAAGGAGCTTCAAGACTGTAGATCCAGGTGGCAAACATTGTGCCAGTAATGAAGAAGGACGGCCGTTCAAGTATGCTAGTTCCAGGTAAAATTCATATCACACGACCATATCAGCCCAGTTCGGTAGGATCCACTTCTGATGAAAATCGAGATTTGAATGGAGTGAAGAGGTTTCTTGATTTATATAGGAATCCTACTTCATTTAGAAACCGTTGAGAAGTTCTCTTCAGTGGAGATGATCCCTTTTTCTGAAGGTAACAAACTGGATGGCTAATCTGGATAGAGGAAACAACAGGCGTAAGGGCTAGTTATTTGAGGACATGTTGCTTGTTCTTGTTAATTGAGCGAATGTTGATGTTAGTGATGTTTATGACGAGATTTGATCATTGTTCTAGAGAGCTAGATCGTGCTTTACCACTTTACCCCATACAAAAAAAGGGTGTCCTTGAGTAGAATTTTTTTTTTTTTTCTGCTTGAATTTTGTGCCTATTTTGATCCTTCTCCTAGTGAGTGTAGGAATCAGATTTAAGTAGGAAAGTGTCTGATAAAGCCCTAGCTTGATAGTACATAAGTTAAGAAAGTTAGAAGTGACTTTGGGTTGGTATGAGTTGTATGTAAATATGCATGTGAGGGGGTTGACAACTTTAACAAGATTTTATGAATAAAGTTGATTTGTTTCTTTTCATTCCCAGTGACAACTCCATATCCGAAGGTACTTGAACCACAAGTGGTGATGTCATCTCCATTATGTAATCAATTTGGTCTCAACTCCACAAGTAGTTATCTTCAACCTTTAATTTTGTTGTAGTTCTCTTTTAAGATATGTTTTCCTCAAACTTCTGCTTAGAATCTTTTGGTTTTCGTTTGTTTAGCCCTGAAAGTTCTCAACTTTCTAATCGCTTTTCACCATCTATATTTCCAATATAGAAGCCTGCTTTCCTGAAATTCTGGCCTATAGAATTGGAACCGGTAGCTATATTTCACCATATTTTATCTATACTTGTATTAATCCCATGCAATGCACGAGCAAGGGAGGGAGGGAGGCCCTGTTCAACTCTTGTGCCACATGCATGGAATTTGTGTGGCGCTTAATCTGTGAGTAAAGGGTTTTTGCTCAGTTTATAGGCCGATCCATCACGAGTGAACCTTCAAAATTTTTTCCAGAGCGCATGGGTTTTCATAAAGGTGGTGTTAAAACCTACGTCTGACTGGGATATACAGTTTCTTGGGCTTGATGATGCCAAGTCCAAGTCTCGTAGTAAAGTAGGCTTCAAGAATTGATACTTAAACCCCCAGTCTGATTCATTGGTCTAATTATTTGATGGCTTTTAATTTTATCGGCACTCTTTTTGTGTTTTAAATCTATGATTTATGTTTTTTTCCCCATTTTTTCTTTAGGAGAGAGCTGCTTTAACTGCGGCTTCAGATCCTTACCGTTACGTCGAGAAAAGAAGGCCCGTTCCTGACCCCCAGGTAATTTCTTTTGGATCCTTGCCGTTGCGATCAATTTTTTTTTTTAATACTAATTCCGTGGTATTATAATCAGGACAATGGTTTGATATATGGAAAGAAAAGTGAACCCAAGAAATCGGACAATTGATTGTCCGAATTTGCCATCACGCAGTACGAGGTTCTGCACTTATTATTATCAATAATTTTTCTTTATTCCTTTGTCCAAACACCAAACATATATTTAACAAATCGGTCATTTTTTTAAAAAAAAATTTTAAAAAATACAGTTTATATCAATACTATGTTTGAATCTCTCTATTTGTAGGTGTTTTCTACGATGGAACAAGGAGAGAATTATCGGGATTCTGGAAATAACTCGCTTCAGAATCAGGTTGCTGGCAGAATCTGTTGGAGGGGAGTGAGGAGTGACATCAGGCTGACGGCCGGTTTTATTTTACCTGCATATATCCACATGTAATGTAATGTTTTAAATGGTATTAAGCCTGTTCGACATAATTAATTAATTTCGAAAGTTTTACTTGGTACGAAATTGTGCGTAGAGTATAGTTCTTAAGCTGTGTATGTGAAGATCCTTTAAAGTTCTCATTGTTGATTAGGTGGATCTTCCTGTTTTCTCTTTGCCTGTGATTAATGGGGAATCTTTCTTCGGTGGTATTGGCTGAGTTTTGAACTCTGAACCGGTGATGTACTGACCGCTATGGTCCCTTGATTTTTTTTTTACAGTTGGTTTTTGATCCAATATACCTTACCCTTAAGGGCGTTCTATCTGTACCCCACCATTTTAAGCTTGGCACCACTCTGAAATGACCCCCCCCCCCCCCCCCCCCCCCCCCCCCCCTCACTCTCTCTCTCTCTCTCTCTCTCTCTCTCTCTCTCTCTCTCTCTCTCTCTCTCTCTCTCCTGTTGTTCCCTACACAGCGGATCCCTTTCCTCTACCTCCATCTCCCTCACTTTAATCTTGTGTAGACAATTGCCTGCGGAAAGTGTCGGCCGCCGGCAATACTGTGCCAACGCCAGCATTAACCCGACTTTAATTAGGGCCGTAAATGAGCCAGGTTTGGGTTGGTCCACTCGTGTATCCAAATGTGGCCCAGGCCCGATCCTAGCCCAAAGGTGTTTTATGAAGCCCAAGTCCAAGCCCAGTCCAAATTAAGCCAACATTTCGAACATATCTATGCACAAATCTTCTTTCTTTCTCTTGACAAAAAGGACAAATCGCATTGTTTAAGATAGATATTGAAAAGATATATGTGAAGTAATGATATGCAGTGAAATTTATGGAGCAGAGATGTGCATACAACTCTATATTAATTGCTTATGAAAAGTAGAAAATAAAATAATTCAGGCTTTGGGATGGTAGGGGTTGCCCATACTAAGCCCACAACACATTCAAGCTTGGATGTTCAAGCTCAGTCTGATCTAAAGCCCAAGTTAATTTTACCCAAATTCGGCCCAAATAGGGCCTGGCCAGGCCCGATGAGACTCGGGCTGGCCTGAGCCCACTTACAGTCCTAACTTTAGTTTTTTTTTAAGGGTAAATTTTTTAGGCAAAAAAAAATAATAATAAATCTGGTCTAACTTTAGTTACATACTACTAGTATTGATGTCGTGTAATGCATGGACGGCTGTGATGCCTCTCGACTTGGTCACCTATATGGCATTGAATCCCACGAGAGAGAGAGAGAGAGAGAGAGAGAGAGAGAAGAGAGAGAGAGAGAGAGAGAGAGAGAGAGAGAGAGAGAGAGAGAGAGAGAGAGAGAGAGAGAGAGAAAGAGAGTGTGTGCAATGCACCGACGGTTAGGATGCTACCCGAATGGATCGCACATTGGCACCGAATCCTGCTCCCCATCATTTTTTGAGAGAGTGCGGGGTGGGGAGAATGATGTTGAAGCCGCCATGTGGGACCAATTGCATCAATTTTATAATAATAGTATAGACATACTAATAGTGAACCCTAATCCAAATTCTATACCCCTAATAGTAAATCCTAACCCTAACCAAATTACTAAACTCAAATCAATATAGAAGCTACAGTGATTTCACTATAGGTGCTACAGTGATACTAGTAAGTACGGTGATTTTATATGAGAGAGTATCTCATGTATAAATTTGGTATTTTAAAAAATAAATTCATAAAAAAAAATGATTGGAAGGGGATCTCTCATGCGGACTAACCGTTGTACATGATTGTTTCTTAGTCTACATCCATTTCGTGAAATTCATGTAAACCAATAGCAATTGGTGGACTTAATGTAAACCAATACTATTATACTGGACCTACACCCCCTATGTTTTTATTTTTGGAGATTGAGACCCTCTCTTGAAATCTAATAACGCTCGTTCCTTCGAAGAACCTGAGTCACCCTTCTCGGGCCAACCGCAAGGTTTGTCGGCCCAGATTCAGTGCCAACCTCAAGGTAATAATGGAAAACTATTTCCTATAGATTCACAGTTTCCCATGAACCAAATACCAAAATTTATGGGAAAGTTGCATTTTCTTTTCCTTTCATGCATATTCTCATCAACCAAACACACCCCTAAGCACATCAAACTCCTAGGATTTCAGATTATATGAGGGTACAAAGCAAATGCCAATCCTTCATCAAATTATAAATCAGGAAATGTAATGAGACAACCTTCATCAAATTATAAATCAGGAAATGGAATGAGACACCAACTCCACCTACCATTCAGTCTGGAATTATGGACTGTTAGCTTTGATTTCCCATGCAGTATGCTATCACTGCTACTCATTCAATGAATAAGGGTTCACCAGAAATTGAGATAAAATGTTCGGAGGGGAGGGGCCGCATAATTCCGATGAGAGATATAGGAGGGTCAATCAGCCTTTCCCTCCTGAGCTCCTATCTCCTGCAGGTAGTGCTCCGCATCCAAGGCAGCCATACACCCTGCAAAAAAGAAAAAAAAATCAGTTCAGTCCAAGGCACGGTGATGTAATTAAGATAAATTAGCATGCGGCCCAAGAACAAGGTACAAAAAAAAACAAAATATTTTGCAGTATATCGCAAAAAAAAATTCTTTTTCTGAGGACCAAAACAAAATATCTCCTGTGGTCTCGTCCGGTTTGAAATTGCAACCATATCACAAAATATCACTAAATATTGACCGAAATATTGTCCAGGACGATATTTCGCAATATAACACGAAATATTGCACATGGGAAGCGGAAAAAGACGCATGGAAATAGATTCTGATGGGCTCCTACCGACAGATAGCCTGATTTCATCGGGAAGTTGCAAAATATGAAATTCTGATGAAACTTTACCTGATTTGCTTATTTAAGAGGACAGTGGAAGTACCATTTTCTTTCAATATTCTACAACATGTGGGTATGTATTTTTGTTATCTTGGGGGCAGTTGGTGGTGGCATAGTATTTCTTTAGTTCTTTTTGTTTTGATATCGGCGAGTGCCCCGAAACCTTTCAGGCAATGGCCCACTTCATCAGGATCGAACTAATCCCTCCGGGAGTGAAGCCGACCCACTCGATAATTCCCACTTCATTCCTGGGTAAATCGAGGGGAGGAGTTGAGGCCACAACTTCCTCTCCAAAGCATCAGTTGCTTTGCCAACTCACCTATCCCCTAGTTCTTAGCATATATTTTAGTATGTTTACATGCAAAATAAATCATTTAATCAATACCTTCATTGCTTCTTTATTTAGACTATTGTGCACAGCACAAATGCATAGAATACATGCTCTGAGATGCTCTACACCCTTAGATATGGTATAAATATTATCTAATTGTTCCAAATTGTGTATCTATGCTTGTTTTTTATGACTATCTAGAGTTTTATCAAAAAATTCTATGAAAATTAATATTTTCACAATTTCTATAAAATTGCGATATTTCTACAATGATGAAATATTTCTATACTTTTCATATCTTAGGTGCCGGAAATATTGATTGAAATCAAAATTTTATACCTTGCTTATTGCAGGGATTGTGGCCAAGTTAGTAGTCAAAGTATGATGGTCTGAAATTTACACAACGGGAATTAGGGATATAACTGGACAGAGTGGAAGGACCTCTAAAGTCTGAACTGAAGGACCTGGATTCATCGAGATTGACCATTGCCCAACAAAATTTAAGAGAAATCAGACTTTGAGACGGAAAACGTTGTCTCCTTTTTGCAGGCGAAACCCTATGCACGAGTTCGCTACAAATCAACCCCTAAGAACAAAACCAATTGAATGGAGAGACAAGTTGAATGCTCCTATGGGCTAGCGACAAAAAACACAAAGCATACATTTTGTTTGCTGGGAGATGCTTGTTTTGTCTACTACTTTTAGGGGCCTCACGATCCAAATGCAATATGATGTAATTCAAGGTGAGATTATATTAGGGTTTAGATTGAGTCCGACTTTTAAATTTTAAGTTTTAACTTTCAGTTTCCAAGGGTGTTTTGCAAATTTTAGATGGATAATTCAGTATTCTAAAAAGCGGCCCAAGCGGCCGCCTAGGCGCTAGGCGGCCCCCCACCACCTCGCCTAGACTCTAGGCGCTCCAGAAAAGCGGTCAAGCTCCCAGGCGGAGCTAGGCGAGGCAAGGCGGCCGCCTAGGCGGAGCTAGGCTGAGGCTAGCCAGGCGGTCCAGGCGGGATGAGGCGGGCCAAGCAGGCTGAGGCTAGCCAGACGAGCCAGGCGGACCATGTTTTCTTTTGTTCTTGTTAATCACTCAATCTTGAATTATAGCTATATACTTGTTCTTTAAAATAATGGTTTAGTATAATCTTGAACTTATATTAATTTTTAAACATATATATATTATATAATATCAAAATAATAATTAAAATAATTAAAAAAAAACAAAACGCCTAGGCGCCGCCTAGGCGCTAGGCGGCCCCCCACCGCCCGACTAGCGCTTAGCGCTTTTTAGAACCTTGGGATAATTATGATATCTTTTAGAATGAATATTGTGTTTTCAGATCCTGCAGCGCAACTACTTTTTGGTGCCTCACTGAGAGTCTGAGACGCATCTTTTTGATATTAAAAAAACCGACCCTAGTTTGATCAAGTTGTCAACAATCCACTAGTAATATAGCAATTCAGGAATCTGGATCTCTTCGGTATTGTTTTTTCAGTTAAATCTTTAGTTGCCGGTTAGGATTACTTCGGCCAAATTAACAATAAATTAGGTTTCTTGGATACTAAGGTAGCTTATGTCTATAAATAAGCAGTCCAAAGCATTGTATTCGACTACTGATAATGAATTCGAATGTGACTTAAAGCCTTTGAGGTGGTGGACTCCACCAAGTATCTTTTTTTCCCATCCCACACTTGGCCCGGTCTGACATCCGGTGACTTCACGGTCGCCAAAGAAGCTATTCTGCGATAGCAAGCACTGGCTCTCGTCTACCTTACGAATTTTCTAGATCTAATATGAAAAGAACGAAGTATTTCGGTTTGGCCTGATGTTTAAGACCTAAGATTGAGAACTAGGTCTGCACCTTTGGCTATAGATCTAGGGAGCCAACATATTAGGAGGAGGTGGTGGAGGATTGGAATGAAGTAGAGATACAAAATAAAGCTTGCAATGAAACTTTGCTATCTTCAATCTAGTCTCCGGAACTTGATTTGATGCCTCTTCTTTACCTGTTGAAATTTTGAGCATTTTCTTCTCATTTTTACTCTCAATGTTTCCCGGATGCTGCAATCTGCATATTTCCCTACTGAAAACCTGCATAAACAGCCCCAAATCTCTAGTAGAATCCTTAGAGTAACCTCCACCATCTTTATAGTCTCTTTCCAGATGCTCATTATACAAAACAAACGAGGAAACCTCACCCATAACCATCTAATCAAATTTGTAGCTTGCTGATTTCTAGGACAGTAGCCCTTATGTTGATGAAAATCTTTATCCCTAGACTAGAAATCCCTAAGATCCACTATAATCTGACCCTAGACCCAAGGGTTAGGTAAACCATTATCACAGGCATTTGAGACTGTACAATTAACCCAAAGATTATCTCCTTTCCCTTTTTCTCATCATCTTCGTCTCTTTTGATGGCAAGGTTTGATGAACGATCCAAGGCAACAAATTCATGCATTTTCAGAAGATCAAACAGCCAAACGTCCATCAATGATCAAACAAACTATTGGGACAACCGATCTTGAATCCACATATCACATACAAATTGATTAAATATTATGTGGTGGCAAAATAATAGTAATTGTGTAAATGTTTATGCATTCTCCGACCAGTTTCAACATCATCGTGCCTATTGAATTCAGAGTCGTGTGCCCAAAACTACACCTTGTTCGCCAGCTGATCATTAGCCAACCTTCTTGCCACATGAACCATCAATCCAATATATAACCACAAGCAGTTCAGATAATCAGTTATACTCAAAATATACTAAAAAGCAGTCAACTAAGCTTGGATGGCCCTTGACAACCCTTACCTAGGGACTAAGTTGCCTAGTAAAGCCCTAGGCCACCTCAACCTCTTGGGCTATCTTTTAAGCAACAACAGAGGCAAAGGTTGTTTTTTTCCAAATTGTCTTCCTTGTCTTCTTCCCCTTCGCTCTTCAATGGTTAATAACGTGACCTTTACTATGCTGAATTTTCTTAAAATATGGCTAAGTGATCGCCTAACGGGCACCTAAGTCTAAGCGGTCGTATCATGCTGCTTCAGGTTCGGAAAAAGCAGGCCTAGATGGCTAGAAGCATAGGCGTGCGCCTCAAGTCGTGTCGAGCTCGTCAACACGCAAGCTTAGGTGGCTAGAAGTGATGGTTCAGGTTTGGATCAGTTGAACTAGTTCCGCTCTTCGAGGTTCGAATTTTTTTCTATTTTTGGAATCATAAATACACTTCTCGTTTTCTAATTTATTTCTATTATTCAAATTTGCATATATATCTTAATTTTAATAACTTTTAAGTTGAACCTTCTTGCACCTAGGCTTTTGGGACTCACGCACCCCCCCTCCAAAAAAAAAAAAAACTTAGCACCCTCTCACATTTCTTAAATCAATTTTTTTAGGATTGTAAAGAGAAAAAAATATTTGATCTATATATTCGCATATGTATTAGTATTCAATTCTAGGATTTGGATACATATAGGAATATTTATTTTGAGATTTAACAAATTTTCCTATTCCTATTAGCATCCAAAGTAAGATAACCCTAGTTTTTATCTACATTCATATCCTAATTCATTTTCTTAAAAAGCAATGCTAGTCCAACATCAAGTATGCACATCGATCAGGAACATCATGGTATAGCACCGGATCACAGCCGTTTGATGATCGAAGGTCATATGAGTGCGATTCACCAATGGGAGGGGGGGGGGGGGGGCTGTGATTCAATGTCATGTGAGGATGTTCTTGATCAATGTGCATAATCAATGTTGGAGTATCATTTTCCTTTCTCCAAATATCACCACCACTTAAATCTGTGTTCTTTTTCCATCAATAACGATACTAATCTGAGGATTTGACTAATATTTTTATTTGTATTCTAATCTGCACCATTTAAAATTTTAAAGGGGGAGTTGGTGAAAACTCTTTTTAAGGAGATGCTTTTAAGCCTAAGGACTTTAAAATGCTGTTGACGAAATTGTCCTCCACAGCATTTCAAATTTTCTTTTGGTATGCTACCGAACCAGTGAACCACAGAACGTCACTGCCACCAAACGTTGTCGCTCGCCGCGGCAAACCGAACTGAATCTAACCCTAACCCTGAGATCTACAAGCCATGGGATGAACTCTAGACCTAAGATCTGCATGCCAAACTGCCACTGAACGCCACTGTCGTTGGAGCTGCTCGCCGACGCCGTCGGAGCTGCTCACTGCTGTCCCCCCCACCCCCTCTGCTGCAGTTGCCAACAAATGCAAGGACCTTAGGCTAAATGAAACTATTAGCTGCCCTGTTCATGCGATGGATATGTTATCATGGACTTCTCACACGTTAACCCAATTTTAAATCCCTATTGAGTTTCTATCACATGGAAGATATCATATTTTCATTCGAAGTCTAATTCTACGAACAAACCAAAACATCTGAAAGTACTAACAACCAAATGAGAAAATTTTGCAGCACTGACCTGATCCAGCAGCGGTGATCGCCTGCCGGTACTTCTTGTCCTGCACATCTCCAGCCGCGAAGACCCCCCTCACACTGGTCCGGGTGGTGCCATGCTCCGTTACGACGTACCCATCGGAGTCCAGCTCCAGCTGCCCACGGAGGAACTTGGTGGCGGGCTCGTGCCCTATGGCAAAGAAGAGCCCCGACACCTTGAGATCGGTGACCTCGCCGGTGACCAAGTTCCTCACCTTGACCCCGCCCAGCGGCCCCTTCTCCCCCTCCCCGTACGCCTCCGCCACATCCGAGTTCCACAAAACCTCGATCTTGGGGTTCCCCAGCGCCCTCGCCTGCATGATCTTGGACGCCCTGAACGTGTCCCTGCGGTGCACGATGTAAACCCTAGACCCGTACTTGGTCAGGAAGTTGGCCTCCTCCATGGCCGAGTCGCCGCCCCCGACCACCGCGATGGGGCGGTTCCGGAAGATGGGCGCCGCCCCGTCGCAGACAGCGCAGGCCGAGATCCCGCGGTTCCAGAACTCGTCGGCGCCGGGAAAGTGGAGGCGGCGAGCGACGGCGCCGGTGGCGACGACGACGGCGTCGGCCTCGACGGCGGTGGAGGAGGAGATGACGCGGAAGGGGCGGGTGGTGAGGTCGACGGAGGTGACGGTCTCGGAGAGGATCTCGGTGCCGAAGCGGAGGGACTGGGCGCGGCAGCGGTCCATGAGGTCGAAGCCCATGATGCCCTCCGGGAAGCCGGGGAAGTTCTCCACGTCGGTGGTGGTGGTAAGCTGCCCTCCGGCGGCGATGTCGTTGGCCATCCAGCCCTCGAAGAGGATGGGCTTCAGCTCGGCCCGGGCGGCGTAGATCGCCGCCGTGTGGGCGGCCGGGCCGCTGCCGATTATGCAGATGCGGGTCCTGTGGGTCTTGGTGGCGCCGTCCATGGAGGAGATGGAGATCGTCTCCGTCGAGGAGGCGGCGGCAGTAGTGGCCGTGGCGGCGGCGGCGGCGAAGCCGGCGAGGGATGCTGCTTTCTTGAAGAGGGCGAAGACTTTGGAGCAGTAGGTCATGGATCGGGGTTAAGCCCTTTTGGGTTTGGGTTTCAATAGACTGGGCTGCATTTGTCATTCCAACTCCATTTCATTGGTCTCCAACCAAAGTAATCAAAGATTCTCATTACCCTTTTTGCCTTTTCCTTTTTTTTTTTTTTTCATATAATAGCTCATTTCTCTTTAATTTGGTGGAATAATCAGTATTTCCTGATGAACTTGATGCATGCCATCTATATGATAAGGGACGGCGGTTTTGTGCTGACTAGACAAAAAGGAACAAAATACTGACTAGACAAAACTCTTTCGCGATCACAGTCGTTCCCTCTCTTCTTCCCACGATTTCTCTCTCTCTTTTCCCGTATTTCTCTCTCTTCCTGATTTCTCTCTCTCTCTCTCCGCCCGTCTTTCTCTCTCTCTCTCCGTCTGTCTCTCTCTCTCTCTCTCTCTCTCTCTCTTTCCGTTCATCTCTCTCTCTCTCTTTCCGTTCCTCTCTCTCTCTCCGTCCGTCTCTCTCCGATCTCTCTCTCTCTCTCTTTCCGTTCCTCTCTCTCTCTCCGTCCGTCTCTCTCCGATCTTTCTCTCTCTCTCCGTCCGTCTCACTCTCCGATCTCTCGCTCTCTTTCCGTCTCTCTCTCTTCTCGATTTTTTCTCTCCTCTCTCTCTCTCTCTCCACGATCTCATTCTCTCTCTCTCCGTATTTCTCTCTCTTCGTCTCTCTTCCTGATTTTCTCTCTCTCCGTCCATCTCCTCTCTCTCTCCATCCGGCTCTCTCTCTTTCTCTCTGTCTCTCTCTTTGATCTCTCTCTCTTTCTCTCTCTCTCCCTCTCCCCGTCCGTCTCTCTCTCTCTCTCTCTCTCTCTCTCTCTCTCTCTCTCTCTCTCTCTCTCTCTCCGATCTCTCTCGCACCAGTTTATCACATACGACATCACAATCGTCTGAAGAAATTTGAAATCTTGACCGAGTGTAATTCACTCATTGAGAGAGAAAGAGAGAAAATACTATGAATTTTGTAATTAATATCAAATAATCAATAAATATCATTAAATTGATATTTATCATCTTTATAGTAGGATTTTAGAAGAATTTATAAGAGATCTGAACTCACACGGAAAAAGAATTATGGCTTTTTAAAACAGTTGCCACAACACAGAGAGAGGGATTCAGTTTAGTATTATACTATTAGATTAGATTATGGAGATTTTGCATTACTTTACTAGACTCGAAAAAATTAGTAACTATTTCATTCAATAGATGCTAATCTGCGCATCCGGCTCAAGCCGATAGAACGTTATCCTACCGATCAAATCTAACTCAACCCGCGAACATAACCTGATTGGTCTCGACTCAATCCTATCCAACATAAACCGACCAGACCCTATCCAACTTAACCTTACCGAATGTGATCCGACTCGACATCATCTGATCCGACCTGAACAAAGTGAACATAATGCTGACCTAATCCATCTGTAACAGACCCGTATGATCAACTGGACCCAATATTTCAAGTCTACGGTCCTACAGAGATAATTCAAATCAGCTAGTTTGTACCAATAAGGTCGGTCAGCTAAAGAAAGTTTTAACTTTAAAATATTTAATATGTCAAACCAAATACTTTAGCTAACTATCGCTTCTTGGTCCATTTCTATTATCACTCCATTCAAGTTCTAGCCATAACCATCAAGCCATGTCCGATCTATTTGGAGTCAGCTTTTATGAATCTTTCTTCGTCATTCGTTTCTATCCACTCCATTCAAGTTATACTAACTTCATATCTTTCCAACTGAGAGAGAGATGATGATTTTAATGGGATTGTGTACGCCGGAAGATGACATTGTATTCCTGCCTTGATGAATGAGCAAAGTTCTCGCGCGCGCGCACACACACACAGAGAGAGAGAGAGAGAGAGAGAGAGAGAGAGAGAGAGAGAGAGAGAGAGAGAGAGAGAGAGAGAGAGAGAGAGATTGTACTCACCTATTATTCATTAGCATCTACTTTCACTTTATAAACAACAAAAGGGGTTCAACCCTCAAATCTCCCACCTACTAACATCATAGTGCAAAAAAAAAAAATTAAGAAAAAGAAGACAAGAAAAGAAAAGAAAGAAGCCCAGCAGACATCTGCCTTAACTAGCTCATCCCTTGTCGAGCCATGCACACCCTTGGCTTCTAAGCTATTCTTATACCTCTCTATTTTACATTCGAAGGAAGGAAAGCTCTCATCTGATGTCGGCCGAGCTGCCGTCGTCCACCGACACCGAAGATCTCTTGATGAACTCCAAGCAATCAGCGATTGCTTCGGCGTAGAACGAGTTCGACCTCCCGCACGATCGCGGCCTATGCTCCGCCTGGACTCCATGCCGTTCCTCAGACATTAGCCCCCTCCTGCTGATACTTCTACCGCACCGCCGCCCCCGATCTCTCCTCCGAAAGCCTCTTTTCAACAGTTGTAAGCACCGGGTCAAGAGGCCGAAGAAGGAGAAGAGCCTGACCCGTGGGCGAGGAACGGAGGGCCGACTAGGATTCAGGCGGAAACCTTTCACCCGCTGCCATCTCCGGCCGAGCCTGGGGGAGCTCAGATGATCCATGGGCTGGCCGGAATTCGGCAATCTCCCTTGTGGGAATTGTATATAAAGGAGTCTTTGAGAGCCTTTGGGGGGGCACTAAGGAGACATCCTTTTGTGGGGTCATTTGAAAATTTGAGGGGGAAGGGGGCATAGAAGGTGGGTTGGTTAGAAGGGAATTGTGATATGGGGACATGACTTAATTGCCACTAATTTAATAAGTGTTAAAGTAAAAGGCTATGCTAATAGAAAAGGACACCCTTGGTGTTTTTTTTCTCTCTCTAGACATTCAAACCCCCAATTAAGCAATAGAGTAAATTACAAAAAAAACCCATAGACTATCGCCCATTTTCATGTTACCCCCTAAATGAAAAACCCAAGCAAAATACTCCATGCACTATGAAATAGCTTCACTTATCGCCCTCAGTAAAAGTTCAACTTGTTCAGAAAATGATAAACGATCATGTTTTTTGTTAATGATTTACCCCGCTAGATAGTCCGGGGGTATTTTGTTTCGATCTTCTACTTCTAAGGGGTAACTTGGAAATAGAGAATAGTTCAGGGAGATTTTATGTAATTTACCCTAAGAAATAACAGAAAAAGCCTCCAAGTGGTATTGGATGCCCCTTCACATGATGCCCAATAGGTTAGAAGAGATGAGGTTGCATATTCTCTTTGATGGGGCTTTAGCTTTATTTGCCCACATTGTGTTCTCAAGCACCAAGATACAGAATCACCATCTTAAGGGACTGATAATCAACTTTCTTGTATGTTGCTTTGGATTTTTGCTCGGCCGACGTCTTATTTTTTATTTTCATAAATGATGGGACTATATATTTAATTATTCTTTCTTAACGGGTTTTACCCATATATATATGCTCATTTTTTTGTCTAATCATGCCCTTTGATATAATAGCAGATGTAAAATACTTTTTACCCCGAAGCCCTTACCTATTCATTTACAAAGAATGATGAGTCACAATCACAGTCGTTAATCACACTCAGTTCGGAGTAGCAGGCAAAGAAACACTGTGATTGGATGTCATGTCGCTCTATTTTATGTAAACGAATGGATAAAAGCTATCGATATGAATAGCATTTCTCTGTAGCAAATTGATAGAGGTCGGACTTAATGCACAAACTAGAAGATATCTAGATAGTTTTGGATATTTCAATCATTAAGATCTAATCAAAACAAGGGGAGGCAGTAGCTACTATTTATTAATTTCATAATCATGTGGACATGACATCAACGAACAGGATTCGCATACGCAAACAAGGCAGAATGGCCTTGAGGAAAAATTCACTCCACGGTGTCCATACCGGAAGTCAAACAGGGAACCTCTCCAACATGAGAGAGAGAAAGTATCTCCAGGCTAAGTGACCGTCGGTAGAAAACATCTTGAAGATCCTCCAAACTTGGTAAAGCCCACTATGCAACATCCCAAAGTGCACATAAATTGGTTATCGACGACCCTAATCCACTACAATTATACATTAAGGCTGTTAACTTTTGCATCCACAAAATTACTAACACCCCCCATATCATATATCATGCACGCACACACACTAGTCCTGTTTTTTACTTTTACTATTACCTCCATTTCGACAATGCACCCCGTAGATTGGTTCGCCTCCACCTCCCTCTCCTCCCCACTATGTTTGTCGTCGCCGTTCCTCCTCATCCTCCCCTTCCTCCATTTTCTCCTCCTCCTCTTCTTTTTCTTTCTCCTCCTCCCCACTCCGATTGCCCAATCAGAACTGGTAGTTCCATGGACACCTTTTTCTCATTCCTGCAAACGGAGTGACCGGCATGGTTGTTGGTTGCTCCTGACTGACATGATGTGGTATATGTCGATCCCAACAGACATGGACCACTACATCATGTCAGACAGAAGCAACCAACGACATGTAAGTTGGAAGCAGCCGACACGATGTGCACATCAATATGTCTGGGATGCTGCAAGAACACATTGACGCCTCTTCATTTATTAAGTTAGTGATGCTACTACTTTTGTGGGGGTGCAAATAGCAACACACCATACATCAATTCGAACCGTCATGGGCAACCTTTCGAGGGCAAATATGTCAATCAACAACCAAGCCCTCTAAACAAACAAAAATAGTGTTAATTAATACAAAGCAAGGGAATAATTGAGTGGTTTGAACCTTTGACCAGAGTTGGCCGAAAAACATCAAAGAAAAGGAGCGTCCAACTCAGCAAGGGTTGTCCATCAACCCCTTCCCATTGACCCTTTCGTCCACACGTACAAATAGTAGGTAGGCTAGCCGGCGGACAAGCAGAAGCGTGTGCCGAACCTCACGAAAGGCCCAAACACGCACACGTGTCCACCACCACCACCTCTCCTTCTCGAAGGGGGTTAGGTCGAGGGTTCGAGACTTGTGGCAAGCGTGGTTGTGTTTTCCTTCTCCAAGTGAACAAGTTTTAGCAAACTTAGCCCTAACTCAATCTACCCTTGTCGTTGTGATAGCTCACCTGTCATGGCTCAGTGTGGTCTCCTACGTACCACATCACATTCAATCACACACGTGTGGTGAGGTTTCCCACACGACATATGGGTTGGTTGGATGGCCTGGCCAAGGAGTCATATCCCACCAATCTTAGTGCCACCAACATTAGTCCCACATCGGCAATGGGAGTGGGATGTAAGAATCGTTTCCGCCCTCTACTTTACTAAGATAGTGGAACCAATCCTCCAACACTCCCTCTTATGCTCTACCCAATCTTTTTGTGATCCTTGTCATGTGGATGACGAATATATAAGTACCCGTGACTATCAGCACTCAGACTGCCGCCTTAGGTGGCTGCGGCTACCTTAAGGGTATGATTCAATTGTTAGAGAGAGAATACTAATTAACCTTCCAAAAAAATTTACTAATTAACTTCACATAAATATTAAATGTCATTGAATAGAGATATTTATCAATTTTATAGTAAATTTTTAATAAGATTTATTTTCTCTTTTGCTCTCTCTCTCTCTCTCTCTCTCTCTCTCTCTCTCTCTCTCTCTCTCTCTCTCTCTCTCTCTCTCTCTCTCTTCGTATCTTGATCAACGGTTAGATTTATCCCATGCCTTTTTGTCCTAGTGAGCTTGAGAAGAGTCGTAGCATGTTATATAGACTAGTGCATGCACGTACCTGTCAGCACTGCAGCGGGCCACCTTCGGCGGCAACACACCTGTCAGCAATGCAGCGGGCCGCCTTCAGCAGCAAGACACCCCCCAGGCATCATCACCCCCACCATCATATGCGACGACAACATACCTAACCATCTTCGGCATGCTCGTGCCGGTTGGCACGAAGCGGGAACCTTCGGTGCGACCAACCAACCCCCACCTCCCCTTCCCCTGGGGGGGAGAGAGAGAGAGAGAGAGAGAGAGAGAGAGAGAGAGAGAGAGAAGAGAGAGAGAGAGAGAGAGACCATGGGGAAAAGAGAGAGAGAGTTGGCAAGAGAGCAGGGCCGTTTCAATACAAACTGATGCCTAAGGCAAAAATTCTAAATGGGGCATTTTTATATTATTTTTTTTCATAATGGGACGGGCCTAAATGGTGGGTATGGTAGCTGTGGGCTGAGAGGCTTCCAGCCGTGAGCAAGGTAACCAAATCGCTGGGCCATTTTGGTAGCCATTTAGCGCAAGCACAAACACAGACATGCAGAGAGAGAGAGACCCGATTAACTAATCGTGTCGTGTCTAGTTTTAGGTCATGTCCAAAACCCTTAGACCCGGACCCGACCCGTTTAACTAATCGTGTCTGGACCCTAAACCCGTACCCGACTCGCTTATAAATTGGTAGACTCGATAAGACCCGTTTACTACACAGGTCTATTCAATTGACCCGATCTGACGCAATCCGACACGACCCAACCTGACCCGATAAGACCCGCTGGTACTACATACTACAGTATCGGATTACGGGTAGACCCGACCCGACTTGACACGGCCCATTGAATTTTAAACAGGTCTACCGTGTCCAGACCCTAAACCTGGACCCTACCTGTTTATTAAACGGGTCTACCGTGACGACTCGAATCCGTTACCCAGACCCAGACTCGCTAATTTCGTGTCGGGTCGTGTCTAGTATGCCGTGTCAGGTCCAAAATTGCCAGCCCTAGTGATAGGCGGTTGCCTATAGTTGCAACCAGTGTTTTGAAAACTAGAACGGACCAAGCGGTTCAACCGGTTTGGACCGGAACCGGAACATGTTTTGGTTTGGTTTTTGAATAAACCAGTTTGTATGTTAACCCAGGAATCAAATCTTGCCATTGAAGAATTTAGTAAATATCTATTTAGAAAAAAATATTTTCATTCGGTTCAAACGGTTATACCACCGGTTTGTACCGATTTGGACCGAACCGGATGCCTTTACGGTTTGCCTTCCGGTCTGATTTTGAAAACACTGGCTGTAATCGGGGAGAGAGAGGAGAGAGAGAGCCGGGGAAAGTGAGAGAGATACGGAGAGAGAGAAATACGAGGAGAGTCTATTTAAAAAAATATATTTTCATGCGGTTCAAACGATTGAACCGCCGGTTTGTACCGATTTGGACCGAACCGGATGCCTTTTCGGTTCGCCTTCCGGTCTGATTTTGAAAACACTGGCTGCAACCGGGGAGAGAGAGGAGAGAGGAGAAAGAGAGAGAGAGTCGGGGGGAGAGAGATAGATACAGAAAGAGATAGAGACAGAGACAGAGACAAAGAGAGAAATACGGGGAGAGAGAGATCCGGGAAGAGAGAGAGAGATCGCAGAGAGAGAGAGAGAGAAATACGGAGAGAGAGAGATCGAGAGAGAACAGAGAGAGAGAGAGAGAGAGAAAACCGGTGAGAGAGAGGAGAGAGAGAGCCAGGGAGAGAGAATTACGAAGAGAGAGAGGGAGAGAGAAATACGGGGAGAGATAGAGATCCGGGAAGAGAGAGAGAGAAATACGGGGGGGGGGAGAGAGAGAGATCCGGGGAGAGAGAGAGAGAGAGAGAGAGAGAGAGAGAGAGAGAGAGATCGGGGGAAGAAGAGAGGGAACGGATGTGACTAATTATTCGTTTTGTTTAGTGAGCATCTGGTTCCTTTTTGTCTAGTTAGCACAAAACCGTCGTCCCTTGTTATATAGATAGATGTGTGGAGATCACACTCGGTAGGTGAGTAATACGGTTAGCCTCTGATATCCGAGTTCCTCCCCAAAAGATATCTATTGAAATGGGGAGTAATCAGGTAAATTAAGACAAAATCCCCACTCCCAGTACCGATGTGGGACTAAACCGTGTGAGGCATGCTCATCTCAACATTATGTCCCTTATATACCCGATATGCACTTTTCCCTCTACGAGGTTAGTCTTTAGGAGTGTTAAGAGATTGTCAACCACATGTGTATAGGGTCTCGTGCCCCGAATCCGGAAGACTCAGAATAAATATGGAATATGGACAAGACAATTCCATCAATGGTTGTATCATACGAAGAAGATGTGGACCCGACGGTGCGGCCATCGCAAGTAATGAAGTCGGCCCGTTTTGTCCTCCCGAGGAATAAGAGCTGTTGGTGTCACTCAACCACACCCATTAACTCGCTAATTCCAAATGTGGCTCCGTTCGTGACAAGGTTGTGAGTCTTGTGACAAGGTTTAGTGCCTAGATTCCAATTGTGTTCTAGGTTAGTCTCCCTCATTGTCCCCCTTTAGACACAACAAAACAATGGGGTGGTTCTGGTGGGGTACTAGTGCAGTATCTCTGTCTTTAGAGGAGTTAGAGAGAGAGAGGAGCATTTTTTGCTGCCCGATTGATTTGTTGCACTTGCTTACGGTCCAATCGTGGTGTGCCACATCATTCAATAAAAAGGCATAACGGGAACTATACTTTTGATAACGGACGTATTTTATGATGACATGGCACACAATGATTGGGCCCAATCAAGGGGAAAAAAATCAATCGGGTAGCAATAATGCTCTCTAGAGAAAGAGAGGGAGACAAATGCTCTTTCAATCACAGCATGTTACTTGACTCTTTGCTGTCATTTAGCTTCCTTTTTTTTTTTTGGTGGATGGGTGGAGAGATTCCATTAAGTGCTCACAAACAACAAAAGCTCTTAGGCCAATCTAATAGGGGACTTTGTCAAGTAATTAAATGTATTCTACCGTAGAATACGCAGCTTCGTGGATAAGGGTTTAGATTAGAGGAGGAAGACAAAGTGAGACGACTTTGCTACTGAATTTGGGTGACGATCCACCGCTGATTTGGGCAGTTGGTAGTGGTATCGTTCCTAGTGAACATTAACTCAAGTTTGATATCTGTTCTCTGCTCGGTGTTGTGCTCTTGCTAGTTGGTGTGGTGACTTCCTATGAGACAGATGAAACTTTCTCCTATGGCGGTGTAGCTGTACATCTGTGTGGTGACTCTTGGCCTAGTTAGGGCCCACTATGTAGCAAAATAATAAAAAAGAAACTGGGTGACGGGCTCAAATGGGTTATGGATAATATGCCTGATTTTTATTAGAATTATTATGTGCTTATTATATAAGATTAGGCAACGTTAAACATTTATTTTAGTGAACATTAGTGGCAGAGAGAGAGGAGGGGGGTTTGAGAATCTAGACCTCTTCTTATTGAGTTTCACCAGAATAACAATCTAATCTCTCGAGCCGCCGCCCAAGATTGGACGGTTATTGTATGAGATCACTCTGATTGGGACATGCCAATGTTATCTAACACAAATTCACCGACCGTCCATTTTGATAATCCAAACAAATCTCTCTCTTTTTCTTTCTCTCTGGTTTGTTCCCTGGTGCAAATTTACTAACAATCCATCTAGGTTTTCACTTTGAAGACCGGAGGGGGTATTTCCTAATTACCAAGTTAATCAGGGGGGTAAAGTAAAAAAAATCAAATCATGCATAGCACACCCATCAAACGATAAAATCCCTATCTAATTCATTTCTATTGTGCTCATTCCAAAGACTGACCCATAGGTTGGATGCTGTCTAATGAGATTTCTAGTGGGGATTCGATTCCAATAGAAGGCATCTCGATCTATCTCCTCAAATGGAAGGATTTCTTCAAACCAAAGCTCGAGGGTGGTTTGGAACAGTGATGGCTGCAAATCTTAATGAAGAAATATGGCTTGGCTTAGGATTATGGGAGGCTATCGATTAGAGCTAGAGCATCCTATGTGTGGAAAATGTTGGGTTTTGGCTCGCCTTCATCCAGTCGCTTTTGGACTCGATCGGTCTAGTGGGCAATTAGTCAAGCTCAAAGATATGTGGTTAATTAATCTCGAACCAATCCTAATCCTACAGGTGTCGAGATTGGATCTAGGGTTTGAGTGGGTGCGGGTCCCAACTCCGGTGCAATGAGGATACGTCACACCTAGTGCACCTCATTAGTAAACCCGTTGGAGACCCTCAATTGGAAACGGGAAAACGGGTGGAGATTGTGGTCTACAAGGATTTAAAGGGGGGGTGCTGATCCTCTCTCTCCTCCTATCCCGTGCAATTGTGCATGCAAATCCCAAGAGGAGAGAGAGAGGGAGATCGCACGAGACGCGCCCCTCCCCCTTTCTGTCAATCCGCTGCAGATCGCAGAAGAGAGAGAGGGCCGGACAAGTCCAAACTAGGAATGGCAACGGTGCGGTTTCGGTGCGATTTTGGGTAAAACCGAAACCGCACCGCACTCCGACAGTGTATCATTATGTAAAATCGAAACCGCACCATGCGGTGCGGTGCACTGCGGTTTATTACTAGAATGGCCTAAACGGTGCAGTTTTATACGGTTTTGGTCAAAACTGAAACTGCACCGCTACACCGAAACTGCACCGCAACAGTTTTATATTTTGGCAAACCAAAACCGCACTATGCGGTGTGAGTTATCGCGGTTTTCGATTTTAAACCGCACCGTTGCCATCCCTTGTCCAACCCCCCCCTCTTCTTCTCTCCTCCTTTCCTCTTTTGCCTGAGAGCAAGATCAAAAGACAGAGAGAGGATTGTTGCAGGCCTAATTATAGCCCTCCCTCCCCTCCTTCGATCCTTTAATTGGTTAGCGAGCAAGATGAGACAGGGAGAGATCGCATACGCTTTTGTTCCCTTTTACGGGGTTTTTTTCATTCTTCCTTAGATCGCATTTGAGAGAGAGAGGATTCTACCGCATCCTGATTCCTCTCTCATCTCGTCGATCTTATGTGGTTTCCATGGGGTTTTCGGTCGCCAAGAAGAACTGAAGTTAAAGGCTCCCACTGGCGGTTATCACATCATATAGTCGTCATCTCTTCCTCCATCGCGATTAGGATCTCGCGAGAGGAAGATTCGTCCGCACCAATTCAATTGCGGATCGTCATTGCCTAGCAAATTATGGCTGTAGGTATGTTCCGATCCACCGCTTCCACATACAGTCTCTGTGTTTATCGTTTTAAAAGCCAATGGTTCTCGATAATAGAGACAATTTGCTTGTTCTGTGTATATTATTTCTTACACTTGGTATCATAGCCAGTCTCTGAATCTCTTTTATTCATATAGCACACCGCTTAGATCCCTTTTGCAATTATTAATGGGTTTTTTCGGTTCAATGAACCCATCATCGATTAGGCAATGAATCATTAGAAACCCTAAAATTTACACGTGTTTTCTGCTCCGATCAACCATCATGCCTTAAGGGGATTTCGCGATCGGTGACCGACCCTCTTGTTTGGTTTTTGCTAAGAGATGGGCCGGGGAGGCCGTGCGATAAACCATAAAATTGAGATGGTTGATGAAAATCGGGTAGATTCGAAATTCAGGTCATGTGACTACTTTTGCTCCAATTCAAGAATCGAATCAGAGCGAAGGGTTGTACGCCACAGGGCATGTTTATTTTGATCATAAGTTTTGGTGTGTGGGTTTTGTTTAGTTTTTTAGCCAAATCTAGTCATCTCGGTCGTGCTATATGAATAATTGTATAGATTTATGAATGATCACGATCTAAAGGCCTCCCGTAAAGAGTGATTGAGGACTAGCCAAAGCATCCCGGATTATTCTCCACGATTGATTCATGTAGTACGTGCCATGGGGTGCGTTGAATCACATAAGTTTGATTGATCGTGACGTCCCCCTTCTAGTTGCATCGATATTAGAAACGTCTTTGCCTAAAGGGAGGCGATCCCTAATACCGTGCAATTAGGGTAAGAAGGTAAATTGTATATAGAGAAAATGGTGGTTCTTATGCCCATAAGAAAAGAACCATTGCTTAGACTCATTATACAATTCACCGGTCTTATCGGAAAACACAAAGTTTTTTTTATGGCTTTTAGTAAAATTCCTGTAGGAAGCGACCTTTATCCACAAGAAAGCCTGAGTTTTCCTAATTGATAATTAGTATGAACTAATCATCAGATAAAGAATAATTTATTTCTATATCGTAATGATGTATGATTTTCCATCTTCAGTCGTCCCACCCTACGTCTCAGACCTTACCTCCCTGTCCAAAGAGATTTTCCCAAACAAAAAGGACAAATTGTCACCTAGGCATCTAACTGGTGATAAAGTAGTATGAGAACATATCATACAGATGCAAGATACTGCTCTAGTGTGTTATGAATCTAATTATGTATATTCTCATAAATCTGACAATGGCTGGTGGATTGATTTTGGTTCAACAATCCATATCTTTACAGTCATGTAGTGGTTTCATGGCTTACGAGACCCAACTGACGGAAAGAAGGTCATCTTCTCAGGAAATAAACTAAACTTCAAGGTAGAAGGTGTGGGGACCTATAGACTAGTCCTACGGACTGGATACTCTTTTGACTTAAATAGAGTTTTCTATGTTTCATGTTTATCTAGAAATTTGTTATCTATTTTAAGATTGGTACCTATGGACTTTGTTTTTTAGTTTGATGGTTTTATCATTTTGATCAACAAATATTTAGTTCTCATAGGCTCTAGCAGGTTGATTGATGCCTTATATAAACTGGATATAAACTCTGAAAAGTAATTGCTCCATGATGACCATAAATGTAAACATTATTAATAAAGATTCCTCCTCTCTGTGGCATAGAAGGTTAGGCCACATCTCTTTGGTGAGGCTAAAAAAGTTAGTACAAGAAAGGGTTCTAAAGACACTTGACTTTACCAATTTTGGAATTTGTAGGGACTGCATAAAGAGAAAGCAGACCAATAAATCCTCTAAGGGTGCCAGGAGGAATACTGAAAAATTAGGTATCATACACACGGATCTCTGTGGACTATTTAATACACCTTGTTTAAATGGTCAATGAGATTTCATACCATTTATAGATGACCATACGAGATAGATATATCTCTATCTCCTATACGATAAGTCATAAGCTCTTGAAGCTTTCAAAGTCTATAAAGCAGAGGTAAAAAAATAATCTTGTAGGAGTACCAAGTTTGTTAGATCAGACAGAAGTGGTGAGTACTACGGTAGGTACACAGAGTGTGAACAAAGACATGGTCCATTTGCAAAGTTTCTTGAGAAGCATAGTATTGTGGCCTAATACACAATGTCAGGCACACTATAACAAAATGGTATAGCCAAAAGAAGGAACCAAACGCTAATAGATATGGTAAGGAGTATGATTTACAACTCTTCTCTTCCTCTCAATATATGGAGTGAAGCCTTGAAAAACGTCATATATGTTCTTAACAGGGTTCCATCCAAGGTCATTCCCAAAACACCTTTTGAGTTATGAAACAGATAAAAGCTTAGTTTAGATCACATACACGTATGGGGTTGTCAAGTCAAGGTTAGGGTGTACAACCCACATGAGAGGAAGTTAGACATTTGGATTTACAGTGGCTTCTTTGTTAGGTATACAATGAAGTCCAAGGGTTACATGTTCTAATATCCATCGCACTTATCAAAAATAGTAGAAGCTAAAAATGCTCTTTTTCTTGAAAGTGACAACTTTAGTGAGAGTGTCCTTATACAAGAAATTATATTTGAGAAAATACGGGTTCTGGTCTATATACCCATAATACAAGTGGGACAAGTTGATCATCAGGATAAACCACCTACGATAGTTGCTGATCAATCAGTTTCTGATATCCCAACTGATGCAGAACAAGTTGCCACTAAGGCTGTTATAAAGAGATCTAAAAAAGAGGAACCAACAAATTTCAGAAGATCTAAGAGAAGACGTAGATCGATAATTATTGACGACTACATAGTATACCTCCAAGAGTTAAAGAAGTCCAACATTATTGTCGAACTGTCTCGAGATCCCAAAATATTTTCTAATGCCATGAGCAGAAAATTTTTTGCAAAATGGTTAGATGACATAAAAGATAAAATAAAATCCTTGGTGGATTATCAAGTCAAGGATTTAGTAGCGTTATTTAAAGGGGCTAAGGCCATCAGCTGCAAGTGGGTCTATAAGACCAAGACTAATGTCGCAAGAAATATCGAATAACATAAAATAAGACTTATAGCCAAAGGGTTTACTCAAAGAAACAACATTGATTATCATGAAATATTCTCTCCAGTTTCTAAGAAGGATTCATTAAGGATAATCTTGGCTTTGATAGTTCACTATGATCTTGAGCTACAACAAATGGATATAAAAATAGCTTTCCTAAATAGGGATTTGGAGGAGGAGGTATATATGGTGCAACCTGAGAGTTTCACCTCAAGTAAAGGAAGTCAGTTAGTCTGTAAGTTGAATAAGTTATTATACGGACTAAAGCAGGCACCTCGACAATGGTACTTGAAGTTCCACAATGTTATTATATATTTTGATTTTACAGAGAACATTATGAATCATTGCATTTATCTTAAGATCTGTGGGAGCCATTATGTGTTTCTGGATCTATATGTGAATGATATTCTTCTACCTAACAATGACTTAGGGATGATACCCACGATGAAATAATTTTTCTGTCAGAACTTTGATATGAAAAACTTAAGCAAGGCATCCTACGTGATTGGTATTGAAATCATCAGGGACCTATCTCAAAGATCACTAGGGTTGTCTTAAAGGGCCTATGTTGATATTGTCACGCCCCAGATTTTCGCTCTGTAGCGCGAGAACCCACGGACGTGAACTTTCACTGCTATATATATACTAGTAATGCCCGTGCCTGTCGGCACGAAAAAGATTTCGAGGGCGAGGACAATATTTCGAGGAATGTGATAATATTTTAAAAAATGACAAAAAAATATTTTGAGAGCAATATAATATTTCGAGGGTAATAACAATATTTCGTGAGTAATGGTAATAGTTTGAGGGTAGTGACAATATTTCGTAAGGGATGATGATTCTCATGTTTGTCAGCACTCGAGCAAGGCGAAAAATTGGTTCGGCGATGACCATAATCAATGGGGACATCCACAATCGGATGGGGAGCCCACATATGACGAAAACAATCTAATTCGTCGGCAAAGCCCACCTTTGGAATTGCAACGACCGCCTTCGGAGGTAAGAAACTACACATTCAAATCTAATTCACAACTGAATTGAGTCCCCCAACCTCTACATAGTTTCTTAAATAAATAGAAAAGGTAGAGATAGAGAAAGATAGAAAGATCCCAAAAACCTGTATCCAGCTAGAGAAGGATTTGAGTTTGATCTTGCAGACCTGACCAAGCATCAGCGAGGACCCGTACTTGGCGTGAGCATTCCCCCCGATCATCGATGGGTGACAACTTTGATTGATGTCAGCGGGCGGCACGGGCAGCTGGGGACCGTTCCATCTGATGCCTGAAGAGAGAGAGAGAGAGAGAGAGAGAGAGAGAGAGAGAGAGAGAGAGAAGAGAGAGAGAGAGAGAGAGATCCGAGTGTGATTCACCGATCTGGGGCGGACCACGCCTGGTTAGGATGCCTTTGGCGGCCACAACAACTGCCTTCAGCAACAAAACATTTCCGATGGAGGACGCCCACAAACGGTGGGGGAAAAAAAATACATTCAACAGCTCCCACATTAGGTCGTGGCGCCCCCACCAATACCGTCAAACCTCCGAGACCCGACTACAAAGACTCGAAGAAAATATGTTGATATTCGGACGGTCACCTTCGGCGGCATTTGGCATTGGTGCTCAAATTCGACGGTGGTAGTTATATTTAGCGGGAACGAAAACATTTGAGGGGTTGAAAAATCGGATAGCTCTCTATTCTTCCATAAACAGTCCAATAAGTCCAAATGCTTAGCAAGAAAAACCAGCAAAAAAAAAACCCTCTTTAGACATACCCGCAGACCACCCACTCTCCTCTTAACCCGCCTCCCATTAAAAAAGAGAAATGCTATTCAGCTCGAAGGTTTTCCCAATTCTGCTCGGTACGACTGACATGGCAGCGTACAACCGGTGGTGTTAAATATTTAAATATCGCTAGTGAAATTTAGCAAACAGTTGTACGCTGCCACGTCAGTTGCATGCCATCATGGTTGAGTGCGAATCAGGAGTGATTCGTTCACACAGAGGTAAAAGAAATAGGGGGGAAGATTATTTGAAATCAAAATTTCGAAATTGAATCTATGCTACGATGCTAGATGAATGATGAAGATGAGGCATGAAGGTGATGTTGGGAGAAAAAAGAAAAGAAAAGAAAATGTGTTGATAATTCAAACTATAGGGACTGATATGGTAAAAAAAAGGTACAGCTTGGTTAAATGATTTTGGGCCAAACTTTAGGGGTTAAAATGTAACTTATCCTAATTTATTGGCTGCATCATGTATGGAAACATAGAGGGATTTTTATTGATTTAGAGAGAGAAAGAGAGAGAGAGAGAAGGGGGGGACATGAAAAGTTTAGCACAAAAACACTAAACCTCGTTTGGTAATTTTTATCTGATCAAAACTGAATTGATAGGGGCCAAAATATAGTTTTTAAATTATAGAGGCGTTAAGTGTTTTTGAGCAAGCTATAGGGGTTTTGATAGACTAAATTATAGGGGGGCAAACTATAGATGAATGTAACTATAGGGGGGTTAAGTGATTTTGAGCTGAACTTCACGGACTTAACAGTCCCCATCGAAGCCATCTCTCTCTCTCTCCCTCTCTCTCTCTTCACCCGTTTCTCTCACAGGGCCACTCACAGCGATCTCTCTCTCTCACTCTCTCTCTCTCTCTCTCTCTCTCTCTCTCTCTCTCTCTCTCTCTTCCCCCATTTCTCTCACGGTGGGCAGTGGCTTCGACGGACGAACGGTGAGCAGCGGCCCCGATCCACTGGTTGGTGAGCAACAGCTTTGACGGACGCGGTGAGCAGCGGCTTCAAACGACGGATGGACAGACGGTGGGCAGCGGCTTCGACGGACGGACGGTTGTAGCTCCGATCCCCGATCCGACCCCGGTCCTCCCGTTGTAACTTCGATCCAGCCCGCCTTTCCCCGATCCAGCCCGCCTTTGCCTCTGATCCAGCTCAATAGAGTCAATCCACTTGTTGGCGTTGAACAGGAAGCAGCCGACCTACCGGACGAACCGTCGTAGCTCCGATCCAGCCCGCCTTGCCCACGCATCTCCAGTCTCCGGCATCGCCAGCCAACAGTCTCTCCGGCTTTGCCAGCTATCTGGGTCACGGTGCTCACCGGTCGGGGAGGGGAGGTGGTGGGGAGGGGGACGGTGGACTGACGGGAAGGAAAACGGGGGCGGCGGAGAGAAAGAGAGAGAGTTTGGTGGAGAGAGAGAGAGAGAGCATCACAGAGAGAGAGAGAGGAGGGGGGTCAGCTCCGTGCCTTTCAGCCAAAAGGCACGGGAAATCGTTGATGGCTCCAACCCCGCATTGGCTCTTGCATTTCGTCGGCGGTGACGGTGATGGCACCAAGTTCTGCAGTTCGTCGGCAATGATGCGACCGCTCCGGCCATGATGTTGACGATGCGGCGACGACGATCCCTCCAGCAAGAGAGGGAGGGAGATTGCACCAGCTCCTGTAGTTCGTCTGTGATGACACGACCTCTTCGGCGATGATGGTGGTGGCCTCCTCTCCTTTCTCTCTAGTGGCGACATGCTCTGAAATGAGAGAGGGGGGGGGGGGCAAGCCGGGCAGCCGAGCTGACAACATATTTTGGAAAACAATTAAGGGGGAGAGGACCACATACAGGTGGCAGGCGTCAACAATCGATTATTACCAAATGTGTCATTACTTTTTTACACGAAAACCCTTTAAAAGATTATTAAAAAAAAATTTACAATTAGATCCTTCACTAATTTATTACTTTATCCACTTAATTTTATCCCCACGTTTCAACTCGATTTAATCTTAGCTGTTCCTCTCTCCCTAGATGATTCTCACACGCCCTAACATCAATTTATCTCATCCTCTTATTCTATCCCCCTCCCAAGGATAGATCCTGACCGTTCTTTGTACCCCTCACAAAACTGTAGCTTATTTTATATATATATATATATATATATATATATATATATATATATATATATATATATATATATATATATATATATATATATATATATATAGAGAGAGAGAGAGAGAAATGCTATAATGCGGCATGCGGTAAGTGCGGCACCTTACCGCAGCCATCTGATGCACCGCTGCATGCATGCAATGCACGCAGCGCGTGCATCAGACGGCTGCGGTAAGGTGCCGCACGTACCGCATGCCGTAGTATAGCATGGCCTTATATATATATATATATATATATATATATATATATATATATATATATATATATATATATATATATATATATATATATATATATATATATATATATATATATATATATATATATATATATATATATATATGTTACGAGAGAGAGGGAGAAGGAGATAGTTGCACACGGGGATAGCGGCTGCGCTCTCACAAATCCGTAAGGCCTCTTGTTTATTCATAACACATATATAGAGAGTTAGGGATAAGGGATAGACGTGTCGGTTAGATATATCCCACCAAAGTGGGCAGCCATATATATATCCGTAATACTCCCCCTTGGATGCCCACTTTTCAAAAACGTTGCCTCGTTAAAACCTTACTAAGGAAAACCCAATGGGACAAAACCTTTAGTGAAGGAAAAAGAGTACAACACGTTCTTCAGGAACGTAGTTCTTCAGGAACAGATTCGTCTGGAATCTCAGATTCTTCTAGAATCTTAGTGGGTGCGACTTACACTGCCTCATTAAAACCTTTCGATAGGAAAACCCTGTGGGAAAAACCTCATCGCAGGAAAAATAGTACAATGCGTAAAAGACATTCTTCTGGATGTCTCCATCTGTATCTGCAGGATGCTCCCTCTCATCTTTATCCTACGTTCTATTACAAGCATTGCTTACATCAATCTTCAAAAAAAAATACTCCCTCCCCCTAATACATCAAGCATTGCTACTTCCCACCCTGTTAATACATCAATTTAAAATAAAATTCACATGTTCTGTTGGTGAAGTCTCCTCATGCCAATCTGATGCACCAACTTTTGGAATGTAGACTTTGGAAGCGCCTTAGTGAAAAGATCTGCCAAGTTCTCAGCTGACTTCACCTGCTTTATAATAATCTCTTTCTTCTCTTGGAGTTCATGGGTGTAGAAGAATTTCGGGGAGATGTGCTTGGTCCTGTCGCCTTTTATGAAGCCACTTTGAATTTGAGCTATGCATGCTGCATTATCTTCATAAATTTCTGTAGGTTCATCCGTAGCTAATGGGAGTTGACAACTTTCCTCTAATGTGTTGAATTATCGATCGTAACCATACGCATTCTCTACTTACCTCATGAAGTGACAGTATCTCTGAATGATTGGATGACGTTGCTACTAGTGTTTGCTTTGTGGATTTCCATGAGATAGCTGCATTACTATTAAGAAACACATAACCTGTTTGTGACCTCCCCTTATGGGGATCAGATAAATAACCAGAATCTGCATATCCAACTAGGTTAGTCCTTTTACATGAATAGTATAAACCAAGGTCAATCGTCCCTTTTAAGTATCTAAATATGTGCTTTATACCATTCCAATGTTTACGTGTAGGTGCAGAGCTATATCTAGCAAGTAGATTAACAGAAAATAAAATATCAGGCCTAGTACATTGAGATAAATAAAGAATTGCACCTATTACACTTAAATATGGTACTTTAGGACCCAAGACTTCTTCATTTTCCTCTCTGGGCCTGTATAGGTCTTTGTTAGCATCTAAAGACCTTACAACCATGGGTGTACTAAGTGAATAACACTTATCCATATTAAATCTCTTCAGGAGTTTTTAAGTATATTTTGCTTGATGGACTAAGATCTCATCCTTGTTGCATTCGATCTGCAAGCCGAGGCAAAATTTTGTCTCACCCAGGTCTTTCATTTCAAACTCCTTTTTAAGATAGCCAGCAGTCTTCTCAATCTCTTCGGGAGATCCTATTAGATTTATATCATCTACATATACTGCTGCTATTGTAAATCTATTATGGGATTTCTTAATAAATACGCATAGGCATATAGGGTCATTTTTATAGCCTTCCCTAGACAGATATTCACTGAGCCGATTGTACCACAATCTTCCAGATTGTTTCAGACCGTACAATGCTCGTTTTAATCTAATTGAATACGTATTTCTAGATTTAGAGTTTGGTAAATCAAATCCATCAGGGATTTTTATGTATATTTCACTGTCTAGGTTACCATATATATTTCACTGTCTAGGTTACCATATAGGTAGGCTGTCATTACATTCATAAGTCTCATGCTTAATCTTTCAGAGACAGCTAGACTTATAAGATACCTGAATGTGATGGCATCCATAACTGGGGAATATGTTTCTTCATAATCTATCACAGGTCTCTGCGAGAATCCTTGAGCAACTAAGCGTGCTTTATATCTTTGGATCTTGTTCTTTTCATTTCTTTTTCTAACAAACACCTATCTAAAACCTACAGGGTTTACTCCTTTTGGGGTTTGTATTATAGATCCAAACACTTCACGCTTTGCGAGGGAATCCAATTCCGCTTGAATCGCATCCTTCCATTTTGGCCAATCTTTACTTTGTCGACATTCTAGGATTGTGTGTGGTTCAGTGTCATTATCATTACCCTTTATTATCTCATTTGTCATAGCATATAAGAATATATCATCGATGACTATTTCTTTTCTATTCCATATTTTCCCTGAGTATGTGTAGAACACAGATATCTCATCATTGTTGGGTACCGGTATCTCTTTCCCAGTCTCTTCTAGGATCTGGGGCATAACCTTGGCCGGAGCGATATGCTTTAATTTGGGGAAATTGGATCTTTGATTCATGACATCTTCCGGACCGTTATGAATATTCTCTTCAGGAGATTTTATATTATGAACAGCTTCTTCAGGAGCTGTAGGGTGTGATATGCTATTTAATCTCCTCTTTCGGGGAGCTAAATCTTTGGAACCTATAGGTCTGCCACGCTTCTGGCGTGTGTCAGACTCATTTGCTGCCTTATTCTTACTTAGGATATCAATCTTGGCAGGTACATTTATAGCTGATATGTGTGATTTAGTTACGTTTGCAGCATCATTGAATACATCTGGTAACTCATTTGCAATAGATTGCAAGTGTATTATTCTCCTGACTTCATGCTCACATTGGGGAGTCCTAGGATCTAGATGAGATAGAGTGGAAGTATTCCATGATAATTCACGTCGTTCCTCTTGGACGGGACGTTCATTATCTTTCTTATCTCCCTCTAACGACGGGAAGACTATCTCATCGAAGTGACAATCCGCAAACCTTGCGGTAAAAATGTCACCTGTTAAGGTTCTAAATATTTAAGAATCGAAGGAGACTTAAACCCTATATAAATTCCCAATCTACGTTGAGGACCCATTTTAGTTCTCTTTGGTGGGGGAATAGGAACATACACTGCACATCCAAATTTTCTAAGATGAGAAATATTTGGTTGATTCCCAGATACTAATTGTGCAAGAGAGAACTTATGGTATGAAGTTGGTCTAACTTTGATTAAGGATGCAGCATGAAGAATTGCATGGCCCCAAACACTAGTAGGTAATTTTGAATGCATTATGAGGGGTCTAACAATCATTTGAAGTCGTTTGATCAGGGATTCTGCTAAACCATTCTGTGTATGAACATGAGGTACAGGATGTTCAATCTCTATCCCTAGTGATAGACTAAAATCATCAAAAGCTATAGAGGTAAATTCTGCTGCATTATCCAGCTTAATAGATTTAATGGTTTGATCAGGAAAATGTGCTCTCAACTTTATAATCTGTGCTAGTAAGTTGGCAAATGCAAGGTTTCTAGTCGATAAAAGGCACACATGGGACCATCTAGTTGAGGCATCTATTAAAACCATAAAGTATCTGAAAGGTCCACTAGAGGGGTGAATTGCTCCACATATATCTCCCTGGATTCTATGAAGAAAAGAAGGTGATTCAGACTCAACCTTCAGGAATGATAGTCTCGTAATAAGCTTACCTTGGGAGCAAGGGATACAAACTAACTCACTAGGTATGTGATAATGTGCTAAAGGATGACCACAAGAGTTTTCTATGATCTTTTTCATCATTGTTGTCCCAGGATGTCCTAGACGATCATGCCAGATATTAAAAATCATAGGTTTATGGAGCTTCTGGCTCACTATTTGTCTTGGATTAGTACTGAGCTGCTGGCTCATGTTTGCATGTGACTCAACAATCCCAATGTGAGTGAAGTATATCCCTAAGGATAGATTGGAGAATTTCTCTAGAGTAAACTTCTGGTTTCCAACACTAGAGGTTATACATAAGAATTCATTGTTCCCCTCGCTCAGGGTTTCTATGTGATACCCATTTGCTCTTATATTTCTGAAATTGAGTACGTTTCTTTTAGAGTTACTAGAGTATAAAGCAGATTGTATAAAGATATGGGTTCCATTAGGTAATACTAGGTGTGCTCTACCGGAGCCTTCTATTATCTGAGCGGGGCCAACTATGGTCGATATTTTATTTGAGCCAAAGTTAATGCTTGAAAAGTATTTCTGGTCCCTAAGTATCATATGAGTAGTGGCACTATCTATCAGGCAAATGTTATCACTATTCATGTCGCCCTTTAGTTCCATTTCCTAACAAAAAAATAAAGTATATTTGATATAAGGATCTGGCAACTCAGATATATAGGAAATGAGAAACATTTATATTTAAGGATAATCTAAAAGATATTATACCAAATAGACAAAATATTAACTAAAAGGCATAATAATTGTTCTGATAAACGATAGTAGTCTCTCACTCAAAATCTCCAGGACTAAGGCTTTAGCCTTGTCTTCAAGACTAAGGTTTTAGCTTTGTCTTCAGGACTAAGGTTTTGGCCTTGTCTTCAGGACTAAGATTTTCGCCTTGTCTTCAGGACTAAGGTTTTGGCCTTGTCTTCAGGACTAAGATTTTCACCTTGTCTTTAGGACTAAGGTTTTGGCCTTGTCTTCAGGACTAAGAATTTCACCTTGTCTTCAGGACTAAGGTTTTGGCCTTGTCTTCAGAACTAAGATTTTCGCCTTGTCTTCAGGACTAAGGTTTTGGTCTTATCTTCAGGACTAATGTTTTTAGCCTTGTCTTCAAGAGTCTAATGAGTAGATGGATTAAGAACTACCAAATTCTAGGAACATCGAGATCCTCATTGTTAAGGAACTACTGATCCTCTATATTAAGATGTATCCGTAGCCATATTGTACGGTCTTGGCTGACGAGGGCCAAGCTCACACAGGCTATGGATGAAGGCACATGATTATGTTCATACTGATAATTATTATTTAACCAAGATAAGGTTAATCCACACTATCAAACAAAATACGGGGTAAATATAACATATCTACCTTGAATAACAAAGTAAAAAAAAAATGGCCAACAAATAAAAATCACTTGAACCAATTTAATCAAGCAAGATATCTACCAACTATATGTTCATAAGCAAGTGATTTGATATAATGAAACACAATTAGAGTTTGTAAGATCGGACCATTCCAATGCATCCGGAACAGTCCCAAAAGCTAAGATCCATAGTTGGATTGTCTAGATCGAGTCTAGATCAAGTTCACAATCATATAACTAAAATCCGATGGTCCAGATTAAATATTAAATAATTAAATTTTAAAAAATCGGACCGTACCGATGCATCCGAAACAGTCAAAATAGTCAGGATCCATATTTGAATCAACTAAAACGGTCCCCAATCGGGCCTCGAGATCACATAATTAAATCGATGGTCTAGATCAAAATAGATTAAATATACAGCAATATATAGGGGCTCAAAATAGATTGGGCCTAGATCTGGGCCTGCCTGAGACTGGTCTCGGGTCTGGAGGGGCTCGGGCCTTTGCCTGATCTGGGCTCGGGCCTGAGTCTGGATTCAGACTCGGGCTCGGGTCTGTAATATAACAGTCGGGTCGTGTTTAACCATTACAAATGGCTGACGGGTCCGGTTGCAATCGGGTTTTAAAAACCCAAACAGATAAACACTGTTTATCATCTTCCCCCGATCTAGTCGGGAAAAATCCTAACAGCCGAACCCTATCACCTGAGCCGCCACAGTCGCTCGCAACCGCTGCCCGCAGCCGCAGCGCCGCTGGTCGTGCCGCAACGCCGCAGTCGCTCGCAACCGCAACTCGCTGCCGCTGCCGGTGAGCGCAGCCCGCAGCAGCAGCCACCGCCGGTCGTGCCCGCAGGTGCCGCCACCGGTTGTGCGGCCCGCCGTCGGTTCGTGCGCGCAGTCCGCCGCCGTTCTTGTGCGCAGCCCGCCGCCGGTCGTGCGTACAGGTGCTGCCGCCAGTTCGGTTTTTCCGGTGGGGTATGTATGGTCGAGGTGTAAAAACAATGGAGAGATCCAAGGGGTACCTGGTGATGGTCGTCTCTCTCTCTCTCTCTCTCTCTCTCTCTCTCTTCTCGTTTCTCTCTTCTCTTTTGTTCTGTGATATCGGCCCGGGCTCTGCGAGATCTGTCGTGCTCCGGAGATAATGGTGTCATAGATGCACACAGGTGATGCTCTTTGCTTGCTTCTCTCTCCTGCTGTATCGGACGGGACTTGGAGCTAGTCATGCTGATAACGTGTTACGAGAGAGAGGGAGAAGGAGATAGTTGCACACGGGGATAGCGGCTGCGCTCTCACAAATCCGTAAGGCCTATTGTTTATTCATAACACATATATAGAGAGTTAGGGATAAGGGATAGACGTGTCGGTTAGATATATCCCACCAAAGTGGGCAGCCATATATATATCCGTAACAATATATATATATATATATATATATATATATATATATATATATATATATATATATATATATATATATATATATATATATATATATATATATATATATATATATATATATATATATATATATATATATATATATATATATATATATATATATATATATATATAGAATACGGGGTATGAGCTGACAGCCCATTTGCTCAAATGGGCTGTCAGCCGGTAGCCGTCCGATCGGATCCGATCATACCGTCCATTTTTTTTAAACAAAAACAGCTGTACTGAATTTTCTTTTTTTTACATTCTCTCTCTCTCTCTGCAGCCCCCCTCCCTACCACGTCCCCCTCCAGCCCCCTCACCGACCCGGTAGGCCTTCGGCGACCCCCGACCCCTCCGGCGACCCCCGTCCCCACCCGGCAGCACCCCGGCGGACCCCGGCGGACACCCCAGCCGTCGCTCGCAGTGCCTCCAACGACCGAAGTCGTCCCTCTCCCTCCCTCTCCCTCGCACTCGCGAGCGGCAGCAGCACCCGCCCAGCACCGGCATTGGCCGGGGCGCAGGCGGCGCGGGGCGGGGGGCGCAGGCGGCGCGAGGCCGGGGCGCGATCGGACGGCTGTGTCGTGCGCGACTGCCGGTGGACGGAGAAGTAAGGGGTTGCCGGAGTGGAGCCTGGTCGGGGAGGAGCGAGACGCCGGAGGGGGAGGAGAAGGTGGCTGCCGGCGCCGGGAGTGGAGGTCGGAGAGGTGCCTGCTCGCACGTGATAGAGAGAGAAAAAATTCAGTACAGCTGTAACGTGCGATACATTGCGGCCGATATGTAAAAATTCAGTACAGCTGTAACGTAAAGAAAATTTTTTGTCTGTTTTACAGCTGTTTTTGTTTAAAAAAAATGGACGGTATGATCGGATCCGATCGGACGGCTACCGGCTGACAGCCCATTTGAGCAAATGGGCTGTCAGCTCATACCCCGTATTCTCTCTCTCTCTCTCTCTCTCTCTCTCTCTATATATATATATATATATATATATATATATATATATATATATATATATATATATATATATATATATATATATATATATATAGAAAGAAAAGAAAAGAAAAAAGGTTTTAAGTTTAGTTTATTATTCCTTGCTCGGACTGACCCAGTGCCTGAAGGCACTATAACAACCGCCCTCGCAAGAAAAATAGAAAAAATATTTTATAAAATAGTAGTACTGCTCGACTGTCTAAGGGAATCACTCTTGGAAGGAGGAATATAACTCCCTCAACTCTCCTAAGAGTGGTGCTCTAAAATATTTAATCAATTAAGATTAATCAGAACAGTTGGTATCTCGAGCCAGAATAACACACCACCAGAAGCAAACTCTCTCTATATATAATTTGACAGTCTTTATATCTCATCCATGGAGTACACTACAACATCCTACTGGTCTATATAGAACCAGTACTGAATCTAATGGTCATACTCCAGCTCCAACGCTTCACAACAGCTCTACTGTTGCTCTAAGCTCCTAGCTCCCGCTTACTTCATCAGCTACATATGTCTGTCTTCTCTACGAACTCAACTCTTTCTTATACCTAGGTTTGTGCCTAACAAGACCATATGCACAAACCCTGAGTCACTTAAATAACTAAGTGTCTCAGTGAGAGCCACGCTAACTCTATCGAAAGAAACTGATAAAAATATATGTATAGTGCTTTAATTGATATTATCTTCTATTGTTCAACTTAAATAAGATCATTCATATTTAGCACCGAATCTGTTATATTATACCTTTAGTAATTTCTTTTACTAAATTAATATCATTTTTGACTAATATCAATTCTAAATTTTATTTCAATTAATGTCATACCTCTATTACTTTAATTGTTTTAAGGATATCATTATTCTAATAATATCGAATCTTATGAAGGTCATGTCTCGAAAAATATAGAGTCTTGACTGTCCTAAACCTTTATCAGTGATGCTAACACTGTCATTACTCATCATGATCTAGCATAGGCTTCTACAACCGAAGCTTATCCTAGAATTATTATCAAAATATCAACCACTAAACTTTAGGGTACTCAGAAAAACTATCACCAATCAAAGACTCATCTGAATAATGGTCAGATTTTCAAGTCAGCATGCTAACCATACCAGTTCGGTGCTACCAAGTCAATCTCAACTTTACACCCGGTATTATGAGTTAGGCATCAATTATGGTGTCTTATTTCTTCCCTAATCTAGGGCTAGAACCCTAGCTCACACTATCACAATATTAACCACTACATTTAGAGTACTTGAAAAAGACCACCACCACCCAAAGGCTCATCCCCCAATTGGTCAGGATTTTGCACGAGTCAATCACACCAACCAAACCGGTCTGGTCCTACTATGTTAATCTCAACTCCACGCCAAAGACGATATTACGAGTTAGACGACGATTGTGATGTCACTATTCCCCTAAACTAGAGTTAATTATATAATTACAACTATGATCCGGAATATCCAAACGATGGTTAAGGAGTAACCTAACTCCTACTGCCAAGCTAACAATCTGATCTTAATCAAAACCAAACTATAAAAGCTAAGACGTTACTAGTATTAGGGTGCTAGAAAGAGACTATCACCACCCAAAGACTCATCCCCCAATTGGTCAGGATTATACATGAGTCAACCATGCTAACCAAAATGGTCTGGCACTACCATGTCAATCTCAACTTCATGCCAAAGACGAGATTACGAGTTAGACGACGATTATGGTGTCACTATTCTCCTAAACTAGGGCTAAAACACAGAACTCATGTCTATGTGTCAGTGTAAACTACAAGGAGAGTAGGGGAAGACCCTACCTCCAAGTCACTCGTAAGAGTCTAAGCATAATATATTTCTGGTTTTACGTGGTAGATTCTGCCCTAACATGTGATGACAGGATCACCAACTGCGTGCGATATATGTTTACACCTGTCCGCATGCGGCCATCACCTCACTTTCTGCATACTTAGTTGGAACCTACTACATCACAAAATAACTCCTACCCTATTAGCATCAATCATAGACTAACGATCAACACCAGACCTGAGGGTCTGGTCACCCGCCGTGACATAGCCATTTGAGATGAATTCAATTATACATCCAATGCAATACTAATATATTGCTCACCTAACTATACCATACCTTGAATAGATAGATGATGTGTCCTTCCAACCTAAACCAGAAAGGAAACACGTCCCCTAACTAAGACAGATACCGTTCTACCATACCAATAATTTTCAATCTACCTAACATCGATTCTACTCCTTATATCTCTGTATAACCGTACAAAATATTCCACACTTAAAATTCCTAAAATACATATGTGATCGTACACCGCCGTCAGTGAGCAGGAGAGGTATTCTCCTAACCCAACAGGGATAGGAAACATGGCTCCTACAACACGATAGCAGTACCACCATCACGTCAAGCGTTTTCTATCCACCTTTACTATCCAACTATCCTAATTTGCTTGCATGTCTGTTCAGTGTCATCGATGAGCAAGAGAGGCGGCCTAACCAAACAAGGACAGGGAATACAACTCGTACAGCACCATAATGCTATAAGAGTTATGCAAGGTTTTTTCCTATATTACTTGCAATTAGCATTTTTAAATCATTTTTAAATTATCTGCGTTGCCAAGTATTATTGTCAGTGAGCAGGAGAGGCATCCCCCAAACCCAATAGGGACAGGGTACATGACTCTTACAACATGATAACAGTACCATAGGCACGCCAGGCTTTACCTATGCTAATATATGACTCATCTAATCCTAACTTTAACCATGACATAATACGTCGCTCCCGGGGAGAGGGCAACAATATCTTTTAACCTAAACACGATAGAGGGTAAATCCTCTAAACACCATAGATGTACCTTAATTCCAACTATCTATTCCATAAGAAAAGTCCTTATAATACTAAGCATAACTAGTATAGGGTACCCGCAAAGAACCACCACTATCCAAACGACTCGCCTGTACTTAGGGGGCCATGAGGACTTCCTGAGTCAAATACACTAACCGTGCAAGTCCAAGGTGACCAAACCCACCCTCATACCACACGACAAGCGATGATATCAGTTGGACTTAACTGAAACTACGTGTGGTCATTGCTTTCCTTAACAAGGGCTAACACCCGGATGACTTATAAATGCATTCCAGGAGGTCTGAACGATAGATAGAAACTAAACCTAACCTTGATAAACTTGGATAGGTTCAGGAAGTTAGCTCAATATAAACTGAAAAAACGGACAGATCTTTTGCCCTTTTTTCAGCATATTAAAACATTTCCTGGCCCAAAGGTCGTTTCTTGGCTGTGGTCAGGCCACACCTATCCTTAGTCCTACAGGTGCCATATTCTTCAAAGAGAGTAGGATAACGTCTTTAGATAGGCCAGGAACTTGACTCAAACTTGGAGAAAAACAGGCAGAGCTTTCTCCCCCTTTTTCGGATATTATTGCAGTCCTCGGCCTGAAAGTCGGTCATCGACTACGGTCAAGCCGTATCTGTCCTTAGAATCTATAGAGTTTTCTTATGTTAGATTATGTGGTGGGTTCAACCGTCGTGAACGACGGTTTGACCACCTACTCTAACGTCTACGATTTCAAACCCTAATTCTCTTCCGGCCCGAACAGGTAGCACAATCAACCTATTTCATCGTTCTAACTGGTCCCCCACTATATTAAGCCAACTACGCACGACTCGGGCAAATAATATTTTTATTTTTACTTTTGCTTTTCAAAATTAATTAAACAATTAATTAATTATATTAATTATTTATTTAAATGAGGTCATTATGATGTCATAAAGGGTTTATTAAAGTATTATGTCATTATGATGTCATAAGGGTTTATTTATGGTAATAAGTCAATATGATGTTATACTGATGTTATAATTAGGTTTTCTTATATTTTCTTTATAGATGGCATTATGATGTCATAAATAATTCCATTTAATTAATCACAAACAAGTTTGGATGAAGGATTTATAAGATTTCGGATTGAAAACCACCATTGTTGTGGTTTTCATTTTGGATCTTCGAGAAACCAAAAAATAAATGATTCTCCGAAAACCTCAAAATCGGGGGATCGATTCACTCCAAATAGAATCCCACCAAGAACAAAAAGTGTTCCTAACATCCTAAACATCAATAATAATAAGTTTTCTAAAATTTAAATTATAAATTTTGGATCAAAATCGTAGGGTTTCAAGCTTTGAATAAAAATATTCAAAATCCCGAAGAACACGTCGTGTTCTTCGGAGAATACGAGATTCGAGGCTCGATTTGAACTCGAATCGAACTTCGTAAAATATGAGATTACATGAAAACATATTGGTGAACAAGCTCATGGCATTAAAACTAAATTTAAAACACGCTAGGTATATCATAACCTAGTCTAAACTCATGGTTCAGAAACGAGTAGAAAACATGGATTAAAGCTTGAAATTTATGGTTTAAATCACATGGAAAACTATCCTAAACTACCATAAACCTATCCCTACCATGTGTAGTGTGACGATCAAGATCCAATAGGCCAATAGCCAAGACTCCTGAGGCTGAGATGCCAAGATGGATGAGGTGAGGTGTACAAGGCCACGAGTTAGCCCCACATCGCCTGGAGAGAAGGAGATCCTGAGCTACTTATATAATTTTCCCTCCCAAACATATAAGACGCGTTTTAAAACCGTGCGCCGCTACGGAATTCATAAGAACTCAGTAGTTAAGCGTGCTCGGGCGAGAATAGTACCAAGATGGGTGACCCCCTGGGAAGTTCTCGTGCGGGCACGGACAAAGCGGACAAAATCTTGTGTGTTTGGGGCGGATGTTATATGTAGCTTATCTTACTTGCTTTAGATGAAGTTTCACAATCTTTGGCCCACCACTCCTTCTCTTTTTCTTCTCATCCTTCTTTTTCTCCATTTTTCTAGAAAATCCAAACTAGTAAGATTGAATTCCACTTCCTTTAGTATTGTTCAAGTTTTTTAATGGAACCTAAGGGTTCTAAGGGGGTGCCATGGTCTGCCAAGGGTGATGAAATTTCATGGCTAATGAAGGGGAGAAGAAGGGATATGAAATAAAGGAAAAATCAAGGGTTTTGTCTTCTTAGAAAAGGCCAAACATATTTTCTCCTTAAAGTCTTTGCTAAGCACATGGGGGGGTGAAAATGATGTCATGTGGGCTCCGCTTTGCTTCCATCCAAGTTTGATTAGGGTTAGTTTAGGTTTAGTTAGGTAGTTAGGGTCTAAATCTTGCTAGATTAGGCTAGTTTTAGATCCTAGTCAAACCTAGTTTAGTAACTAGTTAGGTTTAATTCATAATAGGATTTTCTAATCCTCTCATCATGACAAGCACATGGATGATGTCATGAGAGTCCCACATGCTTTGTTATGGAGTGACCTTTAAGTTAGGTTAGTGCTAAGCACGATTAGGGCGAGTAAAACCCAATTTAGGGCTAACTGACTCCCGGATTAGGCTTTAGCACTAAAAACCTAAAAAACTATGCATAATCCCCAAGAAATCTTTTTTTATTACTTTAAGGTCCATAAATAAGTTTTCGTAATTTTGTAAAAAAGTTTATTTTTCAAAAATGATGATTTTACCTTTCATGTGCGAAAGGGGTATAGTTTCTTTGTACGCGAGTCCAGATCCCAGACGAAGTGTAGACCCACCTGGGGAGAATATTTTTTACCTCCGAGCTGATGTTAAAGCACTCCCAGAAGACTCGTTTGAGTTTTGGAGTTTGGGCCTAACAGCCCCGATCGGACGAAAAGTCTATATTTTCTTGTGTGCAGCCTCTGCGCATTGTCTCCCGAACTTAACCCATGTTCACTTACGTTCCTATAAGTACTACAGGATAGTTCCACATGTGCCACATGACATTCTACTTATATTTCATAGAAGAAAAACAATATATTCATATTATTTTATTACAGAAAAAAATCAGGTCTTTACAGATTAAGTTATGAAAAGGTTTAATATGGAGAACTGTTCGCTGAGTATTGCTCTCATTATTAAAGGTGATAGATTTTGCTTGTCCTAAAGTCCGAGAAACTCTCTTGAAAGAGAGGCTATGAAGAACATTCCCTATGCATCTGTAGTTGGCAGCTTGATATATCTGGAGATTTGTACAAGACTTGATATCTGCTTTGCAGTAGGGATGTTGGGGTAAGTACCAGCGTGATCTAGGCTTGGATCACTGGAAGGGTGCCAAAAAAGTCATGAGATATGTTTAGGGGATGAAGGATTTTATGCTTACGTACAAACACTCTAAGCACTTGGATCTAGTTGGCTATTCAGACTCCGACTTTGCTGGGTGTCAAGACATAAGGAAGTTGACATCGGGCTATGTGTTCCTGTTGACAGGAGGTGCTGTCTTATGGAGTAGCACTAAGCATACCCTTACAACATCATCGACTATGGAGGCAGAGTTCGTTGTGCTCTTTGAGGAAACATCACATGCTCCTTGGCTAAAAAATTTTGTCAGAAGGATTAGGATTGTGGATTCGATATCCAAACCTATAAAGATCTATTGTGACAACATGGCTGCTGTGTTCTTCTCAAAAAACCACAAAAATGAAAGTCGTAGCAAGCACATCGACATCAAGTATCTTGTCGTGCGGGATGATCAATCAACTGATTAGATCATCATTGAGCATTTTGGTACAGAGCTTATGGTTGCAAATCAAATGACCAAGGGATTACCACTCGTTCAGTATAAGGGTTATGTGGATAGCATTGGGCTTCGAAGCTTATTGTATATTTGATTATGCTTATATTTTTCTTTTTCAGCAGCTAATAAAGTTTTTATTTCTGTCCCACTATGGATATATATACTTAAGTTCGTGAGACATATATACAGTAGGACCTCAGTGTAAGTTTGTTTATTACTTGTTAAAGTTTGATAACCACATAAAGTACTTATTCAAAGAGAATTAGTCATAGCGTAATGCGTGAAAAGGAGTGTCTACTTGTAAAAACATAACCGCCACGATTCATGTGACGATTCATGTGACTATGAATCTCTATCTAAGTGAAGGAATACCTCTTAAAATTATAAGCCAATTTGTTTTTGTAAAATACAGTATGCGCGCACTAAGGTCTTTTTAAACTGAGTCTTTACCCACTAGCGTGTGTGTTTTTTCAAAATAAAATTTTGTTTTGTTTTTGGGTTTCATTTGCCAAGTGGGAGAGTATTGGGTTTTGGCTCGACTTCACCCAGCTAGTCTTTGACTCAGTCGGTCTAGTGGGTAATTAGTCAAGCTCAAAGATATATGGTTAATTAATCTCGAACCAACCCTAATCCTATAGGTGTCAGGATTGGATCTAGGGTTTGAGTGGGTGCGAGTCCCAACTCTGGTGCAATGAGGATGCATCACACCTAGCGCACCTCATTAGTAAACCCGAACCCGTAGGAGACCCTCAATTGGAAACGAGGAACACGTAGAGATTGTGGCCTATATGGATTTAAAGAGGGGGTGACGATCCTTTCTCTCCTCCTATCCATGTGTTTGTGCGTGCAAATCTTGAGATGAGAGAGATGGAGATCACACGAGATGCACCCCCCTTCCCCTTCTGTCCGTCCACTGCAGATCGTAGAAGAGAGAAGGCCAGACAAGTCCGAACCCCTCTCCTCTCTTCGTCTCTCCTCCATTCCTCTCTTACCCGAGAGCAAGATCAAGAGAGAGAGAGAGAGAGAGAGAGAGAGAGAGAGAGAGAGAGGGCTGCTGTAGGCCTAATTGTAGCTCTCCCTCCCCTTCTTCGATCCTTAGTTAGGGAGTAAGGTAAGAGAGGGAGAGATCGCATATGCTTTTTTCCCCTTTTTTGGGGTTTTTATTCGTTCTTCTGTAGATCGTAATTGAGAGAGAGAGAGAGAGGATTGTACGGTATCCCGATTCCTCTCTCGTCTTGTCGATCTTACGAGTTCTCCATGGGGTTTTCAGTCGCCAAGAAGAACCAGAGTTGCAGGCTCCTATCGACGGTCATCGCGTCACATCGTCGCCATCTCTTCTTCCATCGCGATTAGGATCTCGTGAGAGAAATATCATCACCACCCGAAAAATTATGGCCGGAGGTACGTTTCGATCCACCGCTTCCGCATACAGTCTCTATGTTTATCATTTTCAAAGCCAATGGTTCTAGATAATAGAGAGAATTTGCTTTGTTATGTGTAAATTATTTCTTATAGAAAAGCCTACTGCATGGTCGAGATCTCATCCTACCTTACTGCTGTTGGAAGGTGGGAGATGGCACTTCTATTTCAGTGGTTGGTGATCAAAGGATCTCGACCCTCCTAGGTTATGCCATTTTCAATGATATTTCGGAAGGTTAAGATGCATTGGTGTTATATCTCATTGATTCCTCCTACCGATCCTAGAGGTCGGATAGTTTGGTGGATATTGGGCTCAATCAAATAGAGATTAATGCTATTTGGAGAATTCATCTAGCCATCACGCCAGAGCTCGATGTGCAATGTTGGTCCCCGTCTACCAATGGTCGTTTCACAGTGTCGTCAAACCTATTGGGCTATTTCCCCGTCTTCTTCGTCGACTCACTCTGAGTTTGCATGAATATCCTTCTGGAACCCAAAAGACTGTCTCCCAAAGGCCCATCTATTTGCCTAGTAGTCCCTTTGTGAGGGTGTGTCCCTACATCGCGGAGGATTGCCTCCCGGGTACCTTTTGTAGATAGCATGTGCTCGATCTGCAGTATGGAGGAGAAAATGGTGGAGCATGCCCTTTTCTATTGTTCACACGCTAAAGCGGTGTAGTTCGGTTCGGGGACTACACATCACCTTGGAGAGCCATCGTTTCACATTTTAGCAGTGGATCCATCGCTTCCTAGTATTAGAGAAGTCTAATAAGTCTTCTTTCAGCTATGTGACACTCATTCTTTGGAACATCTAGAAGTCTATAAATCGTTGGATTTTTGATAGAGTGAGACCGAGACGAGAGCCGAACCTTATAGATTCTAACTCACTCTTTAGAGATTTATCCTCTACTTATCAGAAGGGACAGAAGCATATCCGTCCCATTGGCTACCTCCAGACCAGAGCTCACTCAAGACGAATGTTGACGGAGCTCTGAGTAGTACTCAGTCTGCTATCGAGGTCATCATTATAGCCAGTTTTCGCTCCCACATCCTTTCGGAGGGAGGCATTTTTGATATTTGTGAAGTCATCGAGATTGAAGTTAGAGCGATCCCCCAGGGGCTGCAAGGCCCTAAAGAGGATTGGTGGCTCTTTCGTTGTCATTGAGGGTGACAATAAGATTTATTCCATCTCCTGTCGGATGGGGACTTGTCCTCGTCATGGTGGATACATAACATTGTATCCAAGTGTAGGAATATATCGAAGAGTTTTTCCTCTTGTCGATTCTCCCATGTCAGCCGGGAAAACAATCCTTGCGCCGACGTGCTTGCTAAGTTCACCCTTTAGGAGAGCTCTCATTTCTCCTCTTCTTCTATCCCTAGTTGTATCTCCCCTCTTGTGTTTAAAGAACATGTGACTCCGAATAATTGTAGCACATTTTCTTTTTCTGGGTTGGGATGCCATGAATTGAACCCCCATAGTTCCTACCAAAAAAGTCTACCACATTCTCCTCAAATCCAACCCAATAACAAATAGATCCAATGGGGTTTACGCAAATCCACTCCAAGCCATTAATAAGTTGGCCCATTGAGAGGTTCACATGAGTCCTACCCAACCCATTGATAAGTTGGCCCATCGAGAAGCCCACATAAGGTCCAACCCATGCCCTACGTTTGAATCGAACTAATAAAAAAGGAGCAAATTTAGCAAGATTAAATATATTTTACTCTATTCTATTGCTAAAGAATACAAACATAACTTAAGATAATGGTATGATATTGTATATGTCACCTTTTTTTTTTTTGATGGACTGGCCAGGCAGTCAGAGGACATGGTTGGAGTGTGGGCTCAAAGTGGTCTAGAGATCGAAACGGGGAAGGCATCATAACTGTTATTTTATTTAGCTCCATAATCTCCTGTACATGACATTAAGGATAGGGATTCACACACGCAAACCAGACAACAATGGTCTTAAATGAAAGGATGTTCCACGATGCCCATACCAGGAGTTGAGCATGATACCTCTCCAACAAGGGAGAGAGGAAGTTTCACTCGGACAACAGCCCGCTGGTAATGTGTCACCTTCAACGATCACTCTTTACTGATTAAAATCGTCAACCGAAATTCAAGGTCCCAAATTTTAGAATACGACAACATTGGGTACACAATATCACAATCGGTCTCACATGATTATGAAATTATGATTTGTTTTTTACAAAAGAGTTTGATTAATTAGACTTTTGATTTGATTGTCCATGTTTGATCATTATAAGCTCCAAACCTTTCAAGGCATAATAGATGCATTCCATTAGCAATAGGCAATATCAATACTGAGAGGGATTTCTCAAAAAAAAAAGCCAATATCAATACAATTTCGACATTCTTCATATGGATAAGTTTAGTGAATCTTTTCACCCTCATATGTATGTGACTTATAAAGAATCGTGGCGCCTTTCTAAGTTGAAGCAATGCAAGCATCTAAGTGTGAGAATATGACATCAAAGAAAATAATGATTTTTTAGATATTTATTAAAGTTCTGATCACAAAAATGGGTTTGTCGCAAATCCTTTCCAATAATCGATAAAGAAGACATAGCTAATCAAATCAACCCATCGTATTTGGATTTGAATCTTTTTGTGGATCTAACATGAATTGTCCTCATTTAACCCTTACCTCTTCTGCAAATTTTCTTATTCTATACTTAGAACCCTATCAAGCACCAATGGTAAGACATCGACCCAGGGGAGCAGGTCACGAGTTTGATCTACATCCACTACAGTGGCATATAGATGCATAGGAATTATGCCCCATGTGGCATCATCTTATTGATTTCAATGCAGACGGAAGTCAATTGATGGGATATAGTTACTGGCTCACCTAGGTGCGAATTAGGTATGAACAGTAGAAGGTAATGATATTATCAGAGGCCAGGGTAACTTTAGTCTAATGAATAGTAGAGGGTAGTTTCATCCTTCCCTCATTCTGAGCATCTAGGTCTTATAAAATCGGCTGAAGGTAACCACATGTAAGCGGCGCACCACATAAGTAAGCCTGGGGAGAATTCCAATATATGCGAAGTGTTCATAAGGGCCTTCAAGGCTGAAGATCTAGCCCCATTGTGGCCCCCCGCATAATTCAACTTTCTTACCCTCAGCATATCACGCGAAGCTTAACAAAATCATGGGAATAACAAACTGAACGAACCATTGAGAAATGGCGATGTCATGAAGAATCATTGAATATTTGTTTATGAGGTTGTTATGACAGTAACCGTCGTACCCGCCAGATCAAGCAGTAATAACTCACTTATAGCTATAAACAGCTAATTTACAGCTGGTAGGACACATCAGTACAACAGTTGCTATGGCAATCCCACCTGGGGGACCCTATAAATAGGGGATGACCTCTGTTGCCCATATACATGCTCCTGTGAATCAAACTTCATGTTTCCAAAGAGTGCGATAAATAGAGATTTCCCTAGACTGATTTGATCTGCGGAGGAGGGATTTGGGAATCATAACCCCAGTTCCTATTTCTTGTTTGTGTTTTATGCTAGAGGGTCAAGGAACGGAAGATCTGAGATCCAGCCCACACAGGGCACTTGCGTTGTTGATTTGTAGGTGGAGTCCTTATCGGTAGTATATCACAATTGTTGTTGAAAAGGCGTATTGGATCCTTGGCCTGTTGGTTAGTAGAAGAATTTTATTGGTGGAGTTAGTAGCCATGTACCCCCCCCCCCCCCCCCCCCCCAAAAAAAAAAAAATAAATAAATAAAGAGAAAAGATTATTGACTATTATTTTTCTATTTCTAAATTAAAAATAGCTTTTTGTGTCTCCAATTGATAGCTCAGTCGGTAAGATGTGCAATTCGTGGTCTTGGTCAAGGGTTTGAACAAGTGCTACGACATACATTCTTCTGTTCTGTAGTGGTGAGCCTTGCTCTTACCTAAGTGGCGAGCCTTCCAACCTGTGGGGTTATTAAAAGAGAGCTTAGTGATAAATCCCTATAACAAGTTTCGACTAGGGTTAAGGATGCGAACACATCCCATTTCACGTCAGGTCCCTGGTTAAGAAAAAGACCAATCGGATTGAACCTAAAAAAGGTTAGGGGTGGCAGTGTGTTGTGTAAAAATATTCTTCTATATATGCACAGTAGGAAGCGGTTCAGAGGAACTTAACGCTAACAGCAAACTTTAGCCATCGTTAATCTTACATAGAACTTGTAATAGGAACTAGCTACGCACTAATTTTTCTTTGTTAAAAATCAACACACTTACCTATCGCTTTTGCGCCGAGCTTTGATCCTTGGACTATCTTGTGCCGGCATACTAACATATGATTTATTGACCACTTATCCCTTCCCAACAAGAAAAAATTCACCACCTCCTCCCACTACTTTTTTTTTTTTTTTTACTCAACCCACCCCCCAACCCCCCAACTTCCCAAGGTCTACCTGCTCGTTGTTCTCCAAGCTTTGTCGGAGTCTCAGAACATCCCCAACATGCTCTCTGGACCACAAAACTCCCCTCCCAACGGCCACACTCGAAGCCCTCACGCTCCCATGCCACCGGAGGAGGATTCCACCACCACCGCCGCCGCCGCCCCCACCTCCTCCTCCTCCTCCCCCCCTTCCTCCTCAACGGAGGACCCAACCCCAACTCCAACCCCCACCCCCACCCCCACCCCCACCCCCACCAACCCATCTGACCCCAAGCCCCAATTCCGCCTCTCATGGCCCCCAGGCGGGATCCTGACCCTTGAATGGATCCGGTCCCTCACCGCCGCCGTCGACTGGTCCTCCAGGAACCTCCCGCCCTCCCAACTCCCCTCGGTCCTCCCCGCCCCCGTCATCCAGGACCTCTTGCTCGCGGCCTCCAACATCCTCCGCAAGGAGCCGAATTGCGTCCGGGTCGACGCCGGCGGCGGCCCAACCAGCGCCGTCGTCGTCGTCGGGGACGTCCACGGGCAGCTCCATGACGTCATCTTCCTGCTGGAGGATGCGGGGTTCCCGTCGGAGGACCGGTTCTTCGTGTTCAATGGGGACTATGTGGATAGAGGCGCGTGGGGACTGGAGACCTTTCTGCTCTTGCTGGCTTGGAAGGTCTGGTTCGTCGTCCCTCTCTTCTCTTTTGATGATGCGGTGTTTATCTTCTGAAAAAAATACTGATAGGGAATCGGGCAATTGCGGGAATTTTTAAATGGGTTTTCTTTCTTCCCTAAAGATTCGTATTGGCATTGCAAGTACTCCTTGCTTTGCTTGTAGTTCTGTTCTTGCTTTGAATTATATTGCCTAGGGAGGTCAAAGATAGGATCTTTTACTATGGAAATTCATTCTATCCTCCCCCGATTCCCGCTAGTCGAAATTCGTCGCCGGAGTGAGGCTGCTCCGGTGGCTATGGTATTCCTCTTCATTGACGGGAAGGATGCGTGCGGACAAGGACTTGCTGCAAGGAAGAAAAAGCGTGAGAGTCAGCCGGCTCCCTTTGGAGCAATGACCCTCCGATGTCTAAGTCAGCACTCAAACAAGAAGGGAAGGGTAAGTTAAGGGAAAGCTAGGATTGTGAAGGACTAACAACATCCAAACGCTTCGAATAGAGCCCCAATTGGACTTTTATAGGAGCTCGGAGGACATCGGTGTCGACACATGTCTAGCTACATGGCGGGGTGCCACTGGCACTGGAGACCACCTCTTGGGCTAGCTTAGAGGGTGGTTGGACACAGGTGGCGCTGTGCTGCAAATGCGTGTGGAAAGGCAATGGATCTCCACGTGTCGTCCCGAGAGTGACACAAAACTTTAAACGGGTGCAAGGGGCCTCCATGTGTCGATCCTTAATTGGTGTAGGTCGGTGCTCCAAAACATCAACCTTAATTTTGAAAAAACCAACTCTAGCTAGATCTGCATGAGACCCTTAAGCATGTTGAGCATGAATCCTAGATCTTATAACCTATATTTTATATTCTCATATAAACTATTTGATAGTTGATAGGTACGGACTTGACTCCATGGGTAATTGCCTTAGACGCTCCTACTCCTGATGGAAAAATAAATCATCATCAAATTTGTATGAAAACCAAATTGGCTCAGAAATTACATTAGGTAAGTTCAACATACCAAGACTTCAAATGTAGTATGATGAAATATCCCCGAAAGAAAAAGAAAAAATCCGTGTGATGAAAAATGCTCATGAAAAATGCTCATGAAAACTAAAGAATCGAGTACTAAAGGGACCCGTATATAAATATATCCCAGACTTCACACCAAAGATTATACATATGGATTACCCAATAAACTAATTATAGAATCTCAACCCCAAAAACCATAAATAAAATTCTCGGCCAGACATCTTACATGAATATATCTAAAAAAGAACTGAACAAAATCCAAGTATGACCAAATCGATCAATACAGAAATGTCTACCATTTTGGTAGGGAAAGGGAGAGAGCTAGAAGACTATTATTGTCTTGGGTTCTTACTTCTCTTCTTTCTATTTGGATGCCTCTTACATATGTACGACCTCCTTCCATTAACAATAGTTATTCATTTAGTAAAGAATGTCATAACCCTCCTGTTGAAGTATCTAGCGACTGTCTTATTGTTCAGGATTGTTTAAGGCATCTACTTGTGTGAATCTGGTGGCTTAACCGCCCTTAAATGGCTTCAAACATAACTTCATAGAGAATAGTTTTTGGGGAAGTTTGACATAAGTCCTTTTTGAGAGATTACTCTTAGTTGTAGGACACGTTAATTTCGATATATAGCTCAAGTCCCTCCCGACGAATGTATACTCTTTTTGAAGACGAATGTATACTCTTTTTAAAACGAATGTATACTCTTTTTAAAACGAATGTATACTATTGCTGATGACAAATGTATACTCTTTCTGAAGAGTGAAGACGAATGTATACTTGTAGGGACCTTAGTTAATATAGCAAATTATGGTGTCCTACAGTTATTATTGCAAAATAGTTAGGACCTAGACCTAATTAGCCGATAACTTTTTGTGTTTAATATGAAAATTTTTTGTTGGTATTGATCAGCATGCTTCCTCCTGATTGTAGGTTTTTTTGCCACATCGAGTATTTCTGCTTCGTGGTAATCATGAAACTAAGTACTGCACGTCGGTTTATGGTTTTGAGCAAGAGGTAATGGTTAAATATGGAGAACAAGGCAAATCTGTCTATCGAAAGTGTTTAAGATGCTTTGAAGATCTTCCCTTGGCCTCCATTATAGCGGGCTGTGTATATACTGCTCATGGAGGGCTTTTTCGCACTGGGACCGTTGCTTCATCAAAGAGGTCAAAGGGAAAAAAAGGACGTAAGGTAATCTCCAATGTGGACATGAACTCTCTGAAGCTTGGTTCCTTGGAGGAGTTATCAAAAGCAAGGCGAACAGTTCTTGACCCTCCATGGGAGGGTTTGAACTTGATTCCTGGTGATGTACTATGGTCTGACCCATCACCAAGACCAGGCCTTTCTCCCAACAAAGAGAGAGGCATTGGTCTTTTATGGGGCCCTGATTGCACTGAGGAGTTCCTTAAGAAATACAATTTAAAGGTCTGATATAAACTCTCTCATACTGTAATTTTTTTTTCCTAATAAACTTTTGAAAAGTGAGATTTATTGTTTCCCTTCTTTGATCAACAAACTTCAGACTGACTTCAAATAACTCTCTGATGTAAGTAGATATTTCCTATAGTTTACTATTTTAAATGGGTAGCAGCAAACGTTTTGTTGTAATAGTATTTGCCTAATGCTTTCAGGTATATTTTGTTGATTTCTCATAATTATGATAAACTAGTTCATCTTGTAGAAATTTTTTTTTTTGACAAATATCTTGCAGAAACTTTAAATATTGGCGTTCTGAGTCTTCTGACCAGACATCATAAGCATATTATCTTGTTTATTTGTATTGCATTATGCTATAAGGAACATGGGCTGAAATGAGAAGATATTTTCTTGCAAACTTTGTGGTGGGAACACCGGTGCTACTCCGCCGACAACACGTGTCTACAGCCGGCGTCAATGGAGGATGGCCCAACAGATTCAGATCTGGTTCAAGTTGGCTATGGACCAGCCCATCATGGAGATGGGCTCGTGGGTCTAAATTATCTTTTATCTTGCTGTTTTATTAGTTAAATTCGAATGGGTTAAGGATAAGTTTTATTTGGATTTCGTCGGGATTGTGATCCTAATCTTTAAGGGATTTGTGGTTATCGTGTAAGGCTTTATAAAGCCCAACAAACTTTGGTATTGCTTAGCTGATGAATGAAAATTAATTTTCGGATTGCTGGAATCAAATGATTTTTGTGATTGTTTTTCTGAGAGAGAAAAGAGGATGCGAGGCCCACCGGCATGAGGCCTAAAATTCGTCGGTGCGAGGTCGGCAAACCCCACACCCCCTTCCCCTCATCCCCACTCGTCTGCCATCATCACAACACCCCACATCACCATTCGAGCATACAATTACAAAGAAAACAAAAGAAACGAGAAGAGAGTGACAGAGCAAGGAGATTGGCCCCGACTCGCCACCCCTGCGGCTTCCCGGCCCCGATCCGCATCCCTCGGCCTCGACTCATACTCTGTCGTTCGGCCCCACCTGCACCACCCTCAGATCTGCACCGCCGCCCCCCTTCTTTCCCTTTTGCCACCCGTTGTTGAGCAGCCCAAAGCCCCTTCCTCCTTCTGTGTTTGGCGTGAACACCCAGGGGTTAAAACCCTTTCTCCCCTTTTGATGATTGATTGAAGCCAATGGTGTTTTGTCCCTTTCTGTGATGTGATGTTGACAGTACCAGTAGACTTTGAGCCTTTTGCTGAAAGACAGTGTTGTCTGTGGACACATTTGTTGTCCCTTTTCTTAGGCTATTGAATGAAAACCCCATTGCACTAGTGGAACTTTAGAGCAACCATAATTAATTGTGGATTATATTTATCCCTTGGATCATGATGCGACATCTTGAAAGGCTGATCGTGTGGATCAGTGTTATTAAAGGCGTGCCTAGGCATGCGACTAGGCTCAGGCTTATCTAGGCTCACCCCCTGCATCTCAAAAAACACAAGGCGAGGCTCTGTTAGAAAGGCACACGCCTAGGTCTAAGGCGCGTGCCTAGGATCCAAGCTCCAGGCGCAAAAAAGGCGCGCCTAGTTGAACCATGTGCAATTATGTGCTTGCACTTGATATTTTTAGCAATATGATTCAGTTATTAAGTAGATTTGATTCATGATTGTAATATTTTGAATATTGACACATTGATTGAATATTATTTACATTCAAAATTATTTGTTATAGTTCTTAGGTAGGACTATATTAGCAATTGTGGGTTGGATTTGGCAACTTTGATATTATTTCAACTATTACAAGATTCAATAAGTTTCATTCTCTTTCTCGATTTGCCTATTTCATACTGATTTAGAAGCATATGCAGAAGTACACGGTGAAATAACACATTCAATCATTCATTATTTATTTTTTGTTTGCTATAATATCACATTTGATATCTTATAACTGCTTATTAAATTTGAATTGTACATATTTGAATATTTAATATATTTTAAATGGTTTATTTAGAACCGTAATTCAAACCTACAAGGCTACAACATTAGTGTTGTTGCAACAATGATCTATCCAATTTATTTATTGTGTTAAGATTCATTTTCTTAGTCTAGTTTTACATGTTTTGAATATATATATATATATATATATATATATATATATATATATATATATATATATATATAATTGATCACCTGCGAGACGTCTGGACCTGCGAAATGCGGGACATATCTTTGACCGTCCAATCGGAATGAATCCAATGAATGGGATTCATTCGGACCAATCTTAATCGCTGTTCCTGTAGTGGCTATAGTAATAACGAATTATTTGGTCCGGGTGAATCTCATCCGTTGGATCGATGGGAATCGAATTGTCCAAATAGAAATTGTTGTTACTGTAGCCGCTATAGTAACAACGAAATTTTTTTGGGCCGTTCAATTCCCATCGATCTAACGGATGGGATTCACCTGGACCAAATAATTCGCTGTTACTGTAGCCGCTACAGTAACAACGATTGAGATTGGTCCGAATGAATCCCATTCGTTGAATTCATTATGATCGGACGCTTGAAAATATATCCCGCAGGTGATCAATTCTCTCTCTTTATATATATATATATATATATATATATGAGGGCTGGGTTCCTATGACATGTCATAGGAAGTACCCTATGACATATGGTGAATAAGTAATGCTAGAATGTTTAGAATGTGCTGAATTTTTTTGAGGGTGATCACCTTACCTTAGATAGAATGTCCACAAAAAATCAAAGCATTCTAAAACTTTTTGGGGCATCTAATGGAAGAAGCTTTATCGGCTATCCATTTTAACCGTTAAATTGAAAATCATATTTGATGCCTCTAGAAGTTTTAGAATGAGCCGATTTTTTGCGGGGGTCCTATCTAAGATAGGGTGATCATCCTCATAAAAATTCAGAACATTCTAAATATTCTAGGGTTACTAACTCAACATGTCATAGGGTACTCCCTATGACATGTCATAGGAACTCATTTCCATATATATATATATATATATATATATATATATATATATATATATATGCGTCTTACTTCAATCAGGCACGCGCTTTGAGTTGCGCCTTGCGCTTAGGCTCTAGGAGACCTTTGCGCCTCATGTGCGCCTTGAGCCTTTCAAAACATTGGTGTGGATTCTTCCGAAAGTGACAAGCCGGCGTTGTCAACCTTGTGCTGTGGACTAGTTCATTTGCATCACAACCGCGACTAAATTTCCTGAACCGGTGAGATCTTTCCAACCCTTCGATTCCTGCAAAATTAGAACTAACTCTTCATTAATACACTGCTGGCTTGGAATAGATTCTTACATCCATTAATTAAATCAATATCATTCTGAGCAACATTTTGAGTATGAAATCATTGATTTGAAATCATTGATTTGAAATCATTTAATCATCATTAAGTTTTGATAATATTGTGAGCCTGTTTCCTAATCTTCTGGGATCCTCCGACTCCCAAACAATCCAACCCTTACCCTGTTGAACTCGGACTTATATGCAAGTGATTAGGTTGTTTGATCATCTTTAATCACCTACTTGGAAATCTTGTAATTGAACTTGAATCAATTAAACCTTATAAGTGCTATTGCAATTGAATATTAATTATTATTCTCCTGATCATTATATAGGCATCGACTGTTCGACATCAAATTTAGTGGTAGGGTTTTAGAGTCAGTCGGGTCATCTGCACAACGTCTACATGATTTGCATAAGGAGATTAATAAATGTATTCATGATGCACATAACAATTATAAGAATTTAGCTGACTCAAGAAGACGTTACAAAGAGTTCCAAGTGGGAGACTATGTGATGGTCCGTATACACGACTAGAGCGGTTTCCTGCGGGGACTCTCAGAAAACTACATGCACATAGTGCCGACCCATGCAAAGTTCTGAGAAGAATTGGGTCAAATGTGTATGTCATTGACCTCTCAGACGACTACGGGATCAGTGCGACCTTTAATATTGAGGACTTAGTAGCTTTTAAACGTCCAACAGTGATTCCCGATGACCCCTTACTTGAGCCCTCCCTTGACACAGATATCCCACTGTAGTAGTTCTGATGCCGCAATTTGTACCCCCACCACTACCACTGCAAATGCAAAATGAACAAATTGACAGTATCTTGGATGACCAAGTTGTGTCGACTCAGGACGAAGGATATCATCGCTACATCGTTTGCTGGAGAGGTAGGCCAGACTCAAACGACGCATGGATCACTCGTGAGGATCTTCAACGGCTCGACCCAGACCTCTTGGAGTACTACCAGAGCCGCCGGGGGGCTCACTCGACAGGGTCGAGTCTTTCCTACCCCGGGAGGGTTGGTGGGAACACCGGTGCTACTTCGCCGTTGATGCGTGTGTATGCGCAGAAAAAGATGTGAGTCGTCTTTATTGCAAACACACGAAGATTACAGAGGCCGGGACTCGGGGGTGGTGAGCCGGGTGCGGCGAATATTGATCAAGAGATTATGGGAGAGATCCTCTGGAGGGTCCCTTTGATCCGCGTCTCCACGTGGTATTCGTGCGAGAGCTCTGAAGGGGTTGCCCAGGACAGAGGTCTTTACAGGGTGAGGGTTCTTTGAGAGGCTAAGGAATATCCGTCGTTGCTTTTGTCCCTTCCGTGCTTCGCGCTTTCTCTGCTAGGGGTTTTCGGCATCGCTCCTCGGTCTTCGTGTCTTTCTCGATCCTTGCTAGACCTTGGCGTCCTTGATCGTCGGTTCGCAGCGTCGATCGTGCTTTTGACATCGGCTTTGGCTTTGGCGTGGCTTTAGCTTTTGCTTTGCTTTGGCGCTTACGCTTGAACGTAGATGGATAGAGACTTGCGATGCTTTAGTTCTTCCGGACTTCACGTCGTATCGGCTAGAACGTGCGGTGTTTTGCTCGTGACCGGCGTAGTTGCTAGGCTTTGGAACTTGCGTTGCTTTGGCGCGGGCTTTAACGGTGCTTTTGCTTTGGCTCCTTGCGTTTGCTTTGGCTTAGGCGTTGACTTGATCTTCTTCTCGAATGGCGGTGGCTACTTCTTCAAGGCTTCTGGCTTTCTCGACGGTTAGAGCGTCGGCTTGACTTCCCTTCTTCTCCGGGGTTCTTTGGCGTGATCGGAGTCGAAGGCTTTGCTTTGAAGACGACGAGGGTAGTGCTGACTTTGCTTCTCTTCTTCGGGCTTCTTTGGTGTGCTCGGGGTCGAAGGCTCCTTTTGAAGACGGCGGGGGTAGCACCAATCTATATGCGACGGTTGTAGCGTCGGCTTTGCTTTGAAGACGACGGGTGTAGCGACACCTCGAGTGTCCCTCTCCAAGCTTTCTTCTTCGTGAATAGAGCGGGCGTTGTTGAAGACGATGGGGTGATGCCGCTTCGTTCTTCTTCTCCGGGCTTTGGAGCTTGATCGGAGTTGAAGGCTTGTTGGAGCCGACGGGGTAGTGCCGCTCCGATCTTCTCCTCTGGCCTTTGCTTCTGGCATCTTCGGAGTCGAAGGGTTCTTCTCCGAGCTTTCTTTTTCGTGCACGGAGTTGAAGGCTTGATCTTCTTGTGCAAAGGTCTTCACTTTGATGAGGGCTTTCAATGGACTAAGCCGGTCCCGAAGGGATAGGCTTGCATGTGCCTCGTGAAGCCTTGGGTCGATGAAGAGCGCGTCTCCTCTTCTGCAGAGTTCTTTCGCCTTGTCTTCAGCTCCAACTCTGACCCCTTCGACCTTTTGAGCCTTCCCCCTCCCCCTCTATTTATAGGTGAAGGAGGGGAGGGGACGGATATGGGAAGATTTATTTGAATCCCTTTAATATCTCTCCCATAACTACCCAAGATTTATTCATCTATTGATGAGGGGAATAAGCCTTTATTTGCTTCCCTTTTCTGGCGGAGTAGTTATGGCTCAATCCTTTTTAAATTTATTTGAATCTTGCACATAAAGTCGATGGCGACCCGGCTTCATTTCTTGTCCGTCGGATCGAGGGATCGACGCAGATCCACGCTTATGTAGACGTCATATGCAACTCCCCCCGCGCATGGCGGTGCTTGTTTTCTTTTTTCTTCTTTTCTTTCCTTTTCTTTTCTTTCTTTCTTTTCCTTCTTTTCTTTCTTGCATGGCCGACCACCCCTTAAGGGGTTCGGACTTCTAGAAGGGGGTCGGGTGGGCCCCATTTGGGGATGGGCCCACCTGGCCTCTTGTTTGGCGCGGGTCGGGTCCGATTTGCCCCCTTGAGTCGGTGCGTGCGAGTCGAGTTCGGGTCTGGGTCCGAGTGCGTGTCGGGTTTGCCTCCGCATTGGTGCATGCGAGTCGGGTTCGGGTCCGGGTCCGAGTGCGTGTCGGGTTTGCCTCCGAGCCGGCACATGCGAGTCGGGTCCGGGTCCGAGCGCGTGTTGGGTTTGCCTCCGCATTGGTGCATGCGAGTCGGGTTCGGGCTAGACACAATTTATGTGTCTACAGCGTGTCTACAGCCGGCGCTGACAGAGGATTGCCCAACTGATTCAGATCTGGTCGAGTAGGCTATAGACCAGCCCATCATGGAGATGGACTCGTGGGCCTAAATTATCTTTATCTTGTTGTTTTATTAGTTAAATTCAGATGAGTTAAAAACCTGTTATTTAGTGATAAGTTTTATTTGGATTTTGTTGAGACTGTGATCCTAATCTCTAAGGGATTCATGGTTATCGTGTAAGGCTTTATAAAGCCCAACAGACTTTAGTATTACTTAGCTGATGAATGAAAATTAATTTGCAGATTGCTGGAATCGAATGATTTATGTGATTGCTTTTCTGTGAGAGAAAAGAGGGTCCGAGGTCCACCGGTGCGAGGCCAAAAATTCATCGGTGCGAGGCCAGCAAACCCCACACCCCCTTCCCCTCATCCCAACTCATCTACCATCATTACAACACCCCAGATCACCATCCGAGCAGACAATCACAAAGAAAAGAAAAGAGAGGAGAGAGACAGAGCAAGGAGATTGACCCTGACCCGCCACCCCTGCGACTTCCTGGCCCCGATCCGCATTCCTCGGCTCCAACTCGCACGCCGCCGCCAGGCCCTGCCTGCACCACCCTCAGATCTGCACCCCTTCGCCCCCCTTTTTTTTCCCCTCTTGTCGCTCGCTGCATAGCAGCCCGAAGCCCCTGCCTCCTGTGTTTAGCGTGAACACCCAGGGGTTAAAACCCTTTTCTCCCCTTTTGATGATTGATTGAATGCAATGGTGTTTTGTCCCTTTCTGTGATGTGATGGTGACACTACCAGCAGACTTTGAGCCTTGTGCTGAAACATAGTGTTGTCCATGGACACATGTGTTGTCCCTTTTCTCTGGATATGGAAGGAAATCCCCATTGTACTTGGTGGAACTTGAGAGCAGCCATAATTGATTGTGGATTATATTTGTCCCTTGGATCAAGGTCCGACATCTTGAAAGGTTGATCGTGTGGATTCTTTCGAAAGTGATGAGCTGACCTTGTCAACCTTGTGTTGTGGACTTGTTCATTTGCATCGCAACTGCGACTAAATTTTCTGAACCGGTTAGATCTTTCCAACCCTTTGATTCTTGCAAAATTAGAACTAACTCTTCGTTAATACACTTGTAGCTTGAAATAGATCTTACATGCATGAAATAAACAAACATCTTTCTGAGCAGCATTTTGAGCTTGAAACCATTGATTTGAAATCCTTTAATCGTAATTAAGTTTTGATAATATTGTGAGCCTGTTTCCTAATCTTCTGGGATCTTCCGACTCCCAGACGATCCAACCCTTGGATCCTTGCCGGTCCCGGACATATATGCAAGTGATTAGGTTGCTAGATCATCTTTAATCACCTACTTGGAAATCATATAATTGAACTTGAATCAGTTAAACCTTATAAGTGCTATTGTCATTGAATATTAATTATTATTCTCCTGATTATCATATAGGCATTAGACACCCCGACTGTTCGGCATCACTTTGTCCTTGAATTTACGAAGTGTTGAACTTATCTCAATCGTAGGAATCTCAGTACAAAGATCTGTCTGACAATTTGGCCAATAGTAAGTTAGTAACTACTTCAAACAATAATGAAATCCGTTACTAAATTGATCATCAAATTGCATGCTTTAGAAACAACGATGAGAATATAGTACGAAGGGGTTAGGGCAAGAGAGAAACAGGAGTAGGAGCATAGTCCTTCTGAATTTCTTGTGGTAAGAGAGCTCTTTTATTTCCATAAGCATAAAGTTACCAAAATGTTTTGACGACTTGCTTGTATTTCTTTTTTTTTTTCATTCATTATTATCAAGTGTTATTTGGCTTTTTTACTCAAAAAAAAAAAGTGTGTGTACTTTATTAAGATATTCTGTTCAAATGATTTTCTTAAAGTGTTATTTGGCTTTCTAAAGTTCAAGTCACAATATTAATTTTCTTAAATTTTCTTTTTATGAATGTAGCTGATTATCAGGTCACATGAAGGCCCAGATGCAAGGGATAAACGGCCTGATCTTGCTGAAATGCAGGATGGATTTGCAATTGATCATGATGTGGAATCAGGAAAGTTGATCACTCTTTTCAGCGCTCCAGATTACCCCCAGTTTCAGGTTCGCTTCTGCTCATTGTCTTTACCTTTTTTATTCCTTTTAAAGTTTGGCTTCAATGCCTTGGGATCTTTCTACATGTATATGATCAACGGACTCCGGTTCTCTACTTGGGCTTTGTGCCTCATATACAGCATCATTTAACTCAGCTAGTTCACCAGAAATCACCATGTCCACATTTTCATTGTTTGCATGTGGAACTTGTTTTTGATACTTTACTCTTAATCTCATGGAATCTACATGCAGTATCTACTTTGATACATTTCATCCTTTGTCTTTATATTCAGGCCACAGATGACCGCTACAATAACCGGGGTGCGTATATAGTGCTGCATCCACCGGACTTCGCTACTCCGGCGTTCCATAATTTTGAAGCCGTAAAACCAAGGCCTCAGGTATAACCAGTCTCCTAGATCCGTCTTTTATTATTTAGTTCATACACAATATCATGACTAAAACTGTTTGTGGCATTTCTAATGGGCCTCATACTATTGTAATATGCATGTTAGATATATCATACATGTATAGCCTTGTGTGTACTTCTTTCCTGTGTATATGAACCTCACATTAGGACTCATATGTACTCCATATATATTGGTCTGTTGGCCCTAACGAGAGATCATTCATTCTCTCCCAAACCCTAGCCCCTCTCTCTCTCTCTCTCTCCCCCCCCCCCCCTAGGGTTGCTTGTCACAAAAACTATGAATATAGAATACATGTCCTTTGCTTTTTTTCGAATCATGGAACTTCATGCCTCTAGTCTCTATTAAACTTATCGGTTCTTACAAGTTACAAATGAATCACCCGTATCCTTAGAAAAATCTATGGATGTAAACTAGAACAAAGTGACCGTCAACTTGCTCAGTGATCATGTTTTGTTATATTACGGTACTAGCTATTGGATGTTCTCTTTTACTATGGTGTTCGTTGATGAGTGGAGAGATAATTATAACCTGGACAAACAGTTCAACATGATAAGTGGAGAGATCATAGGTCCTTCTGTTTGGGAAAATATTCATTTTACTGCTACATGCAACTGTACATTGAAATCACATGAAGAGTAACATTTCAGTAATTAAGAGTAACATTTGCTATGGTGATTTCACTTTAGCAATTTTTTTAAAAAACGAGATTTCTCAAAAATAAGCTACAATGATTTTACGGTGGCAAAAAATATGGAATTTTAAAAATAACATTTCTTCAAAAATAAAAATTTACTACAGCGATTTCACTATAGCAAAGAGTAAAATTTCGGTAATAAAGAGTAACATTTGCTACAATGCATATTGTTAGTCTTTGCTGCAGTGAAGAGTAAGTGATTTTAGTATTAGGGGCAATTTTGTCATTTAAAGGGAAGAAAAGTCAACGGAGGGACTTGCTCTAAATGTATCTTGTTTTCGGGAGAGACCTGATGCAAAACCATCTTGTTGTCTATCCTTTTCACTAAACCGATCTCTTGTCAGGAACTTAACCCTAAGTCCCCCCTAATTTAAAGCCACAAGACTCTTACTCTTAGTACCACTAATTCATGAAAACAAAGTGGAAACAAATTCCCTTTGGTCGAGATCCCATTCGACCAAACACGATCTCTAACTAACCATAAAAGCGGACTCTTGTATCATATATTACCTCTATTCATATCCATACTTATATGGAGCATTATCATATTCATGATGAAGAATGCTACCTTGTTTTCCATGGTTCCAAAACCCAAAAATTTGACTCAAAAGTTGGTCGGGATGAGTAACACGGAAAAGTAGAAAAAAAAAGTACACTGAGTTTGACTCGATTGTAGTGTGTGAGATTGTGTGATTGATTTAAATCCACTGGGCTGTTTTTGTGGATTTGACTCCGAATTTACCAAAAATGGCCCAATGTAGCTCAATCCAGGGGCTTAACGGGTCTGCATGTTCACCAGCGGGTTTTAGGGTTGAGTTGAGATGAACAATATAGTGAATAGATAGGACCCTGATATCGTGTATGAACTTCTCTCCCTGCCTAAAATGAATCACTGCTTCATCCTTTACCAACTCTCCCAAACAATGGTTGTCCTTGTTCACATCACCCCAATCCCAATGTTTCTACCATCGCATCATTGGACATCTCATAGAGGACTGTTATGTCTTCAATCAGCCATAATTCTTTTCAGATAGACGAGTAGGTAACGTTCGGGCGCGGGATGAATCATGCTCGCTTGCCATGATTACGGGTAGGTTGCGACGGCTCTCAACACTACTACTATCTATGAGTGTGAGACATCTCGTGTGGAATTTTTATTCCAAAGCGAAAAGAACTGGAACCCAGCAATCAATTGATTTTAGCATACATTTAAATTTTGTATTTTCTGCGGTATTTGATTACTGTTGAATAAAAAATCAATTTGAATGTTGTGCAGGTGAACGCCTACTACGACTTCGAGCAAGTGATCGACTCCGATGAAGAGCTGGACCTGAAGTCCATGGACAATAGCTCATCCCTCAATGCCGTAGATTCCGTCCAAACAGATTAATTATTTTGTGATATTAATGTATACTTTTTTTTTTTTTGAGTATCTTGATATTTATTTTGGTAGAAGGGTTCAAAGCCTATCAAGAGTGTCGGAAAAAGATGCGAGGGGTAACTATATCAATATTTTGTATAATCTCTTGCTGAGCATTTGTGTTGCAAGTATATGCATATTGACTGCAAGTTGAAAATTCAATTATCTTTGGAAGTTGAATAGAATTTTATTTACCCCTCAAAAAAAAAAGTTAAAAGTTAGATTATACCCTTTTTTTTACCTACAGGCCATGTTGCTAATCATCATTTGGTAACCAAGAGCGCAAAATTCAGTTATTGCGACATTTTAGGGCTATGTGCAGTTTGAGAATTTATGTACATGTCATGTAGATGACTTGCAATAGCCACTTAATGAGCCATAATTGTTTGGCACACTTTTTTTGGGTTATTAGCCTAAGACCCTTCTAATAATCTGTGTAGTACGATAAACCCTTGTATCTGTTGTGTTTAGCATTAAGTCCCTCCGGTACTTCCTTTTTGTTTAAAATGGGCATTTTACCCCTATAGCAGCTGTACAGTGATAAAAAATTGGTGTATATTTATTTTTAAATTTTAATGTCTATTGTACAGTGAAATCTCCAATAATAGACCCAAAACACTGTAGGTACTAAAATGATTTTACTGTATTAGTTGTTATTCTGGAGTATTAATTCAGGACAATAGAGTATCTTTTCGTTTTGCTACAGTGATTTCATTGTAGCGATTGAATTGATGCTCTACTGTTCGAATTGATACTCCAAAATTATTGTAGCGGAGTAACAAATTCTGAAGTATCGATTCGGGACAACAGAGTATCAACTCAGTGGTTGCTACAGTGATTTCGCTGTAGTGTCCGAATTGATGCTCCAGAATTGTAGAATATCAATTATGTTGCTACAAGAAGAGGTATTTTTGTCATTTGATAGCCATTAGCCAACCCCTCTCGTCGCCCATGTGGACCAACCAACAGAGGACATGTGTCACAACACGGGGCACCTCCATGAGCCTCACCGCATGTGTAGAATCCGACAGGAGGGTCAACACCCAATTTCCAGCAATGGCCAACCATGTAGCCTCGACGAAGGATGCCATGGCGGGCTCTCCACCTCAGGCACCCTCTTTCCATATCGAACAATCACCCAAAGCTAGTTAGACTTAGGCACTCCGAGCCCGACGGCCACACTGAAGGCTGTCGACTTCTTCATAACACTCACCACTGGGTCCATGGACAAGGTGCCCCGACGGGCTCTCCAGAGATCCCTATAAGGCCAACACCAAGACTCCCTAGACCAGCTGGACTTTCACAAAAGCAAATTCAATTGGAAGAGAATCTGGAAGCTAGTTAAAAGATGTGCTACCTCGAGTTCAGCTGTTTCTTTGGAGATTGATGGCTTCTAGTCTCCCGCTTCGTAGTCGTTTGGCCAACTTTATTCCTCAGATATCTCTGAATTGTATCATGTGACACCGTGACATGGAGGACGAAGGACACCTATTTTTTGACTGCACCATCTCCCGAAAGGTGTGGGAGTCGGTTTCCATTCCCTACCCATCAAGTATCCATGATGCCACTACTTTGTATGCATAATGAAGAAAAACTATACTTGTCGATGTATATTTTTTGGGCTATTTGGCAAGAACGTAATAGCACCATCTCCGAGGGGATTGCTCCTTTATCGGGGAGGATTCTTGCGGTGGCCAAGAACCTCTATAAAAATTTGGGCAATTGTCCAACAACAGATGATAGAGATCAGTTGGATGATAGTACTAACCCAACTTGGCAATGACCCCCGGAAGGATTCCTGAAATTGAATGTGGATGCATCAGTAGGAAGTGATCGATTTGCTTGTGGCTTGGCTATTCCGGATACTAGAAATCAACTGATTTGGTTTGCAGGTAAGGTATTTGAGGTAAGGACATATCTTGAAGCGAAAGCTCTAGCCATGGTAGAAGGGATCAAGCTCTGCTTACAGCTCAAAATCAACAATGTAATACTTGAGGGGGATAACCTCTCAGTCATTCCGCTCCTATTGGAGAAGGAGACACCTCCTCCTTGAAAAAACCATTGCTTTATTATAGAATGCAGGAGACTTATCCAGCTGTTTGCTATTTGAGAGCTAAACCATGTTTACAGAGATGACAACCATGCAACATATGTTTTAGCTTCTCATGCACTTCATTGTAACTCAAACTTCTCTTTATCCTCACCCCCTGGCTGTATCTCACCTCTTTTTGAATAGGTGCTTTGCAAGGATATTATTAAAGATCATCAATAACAATTATCCACCGACCCATTACCCTCTCCATTCTCTAACCCGATCTACTGGCTCTAGGCAACTCGTTGGGATTGGTACCCAGTGTCGGGATAAAGAATGACAAAGAGTAATGGGAGGTTGGTTTTGAATTGAAAAAAAAAAGACTCCCTCAAATACCTTGCCCATGAACCTCCAATGGGTTTCCCTCCCTCCCCCTTGATGACAACTGCCCTCCCAACCCTACAAAAGCCTTTTCGATACACTAGATTAGTGATAGAACCTCTATATATAAACCCAAGTTAGTATCTAACGTGAGCATGCTAGGTGCCAGCTGGGCGAAAACTGTGGGCGCCCAACATTAGATGCTCAGGCTCCCAAGTTTTACATCAATTCGTCTGGGCGAAAACTGTATACGCACTAGCTCCCAATCTCCTTTTTCTTCGTCTTCCACCATTTTTTTGCGTACGAACTTTGGAGGTTTCATATGGTTCATGTAGGTTTGTTTTAAGCCAACATTCCCAATAATCTCCACCTTGGCTTCAAACAAGACGAGCAATCATCGAACACAAACATCATCTCTTCAAAACTGTGAATCCATCGCATGCTCATCGTTGCCACATTTGCCCCCATATCGGAAGCCCAATCACTGAGCTTGGTGATTGCCCAAGTTATTAGACTTGGCAACTTCCTAATCATCCTCGCCCCTAAGCATGATCCACCTACATCCTTGTTCTTCCCCAAACACCATACATGTGCCATCGCTCTTCTGGCTACTCTATATAGGCCTCCATCCAATGCCCCCTTCATACTCATGGATGCTCCGTCCCAAACCTCCATAACTCCACCTCCACTGGTGAACTTGCACCTGAGAGAATCTAGCATGGAAAGAGACTAAATTTTCTCGCTACCCCAGAATATGACAAACATCTTTTAGTGTCTATACATACCTATTAAATATATATCTCAAATCAAATATCCCAAACTCCCCTAATCAGCAACTTGAAGTCGTCGCCAGTTGTCAACCTGCCACCATCGCACCCTGCATACTTGTTGAATCATGCCATGTGCGACCAAATATGATGTGTGGCCCTACTATCGATTATCCAGCCTTGGTCTGATATGGTATTAGTGGTAGCCACCAGGCACTCCCTATCGCCGAATCTCTCTGATGCATCATAATCTGAGGATCCGTCATCCTCAATAACTTTCTTTTCTTTAGATGACTATAAGCAATCCGGTTTTGCTCCACCTTTCCACTTACACTCTAACTTGTAGTACCATGATCAATTGCACTTGTGGCAAGAGCCTTGCTTCTTCTTTATCACCTCCCCATGCACATACCGCTTAAACCTTTGCCTGATTTTCAATACTTGCCTCCTTTGTTCCCATCATCCGTAACTCGTTTGAGAGAAGCATGCATGCGATATACTCAAAATTTATGGCAAGATTCCCGTAGATCATCGTGATCTTTAGATGCTCATAGGATTGGGGTACTGATTCGAGAAGAAGCAGTGCATTATCCTCCTCCTTCACGTCTTCATCGACATTGAGTAACTCTGTCGTCAGTTGATTGAAGATCGAGACATGCTCCACGATTCCCGTACTTTCTGTCATCAAAAGATTGAAGATCTTATACTTCAAGTACAACCGGTTTGTGAGCGACCGGGTCATGTACATGCTCTTCAACTTCTCCCACATATTCATCGCAGACACATCCATAGAGACATTCGTCAACATGACCTTCACGAGACACATCCAAATCGCGATTGCCGCCTTCAAATCAAACTTCTTCCATTCGTTATCCACTACCTTGTCCGGCTTGATGCATGCCCTTCAAAGCTTTGTGCAAACTTGTTTGGATTAATACATCTCTTATTTGTATTTTCCACAAGCCAAAGTTGATCCGGCTATCAAACTTCATGTTCGACACGTGACTATCATTTTCAATTTCTTTGTCTTCAATCTGGCACCTCAAAAATCGCCAACAAGCTTGCTATAATATCAGTTTATTGAGAATCAGAACTTGACGCTCTGATGGCAATTTATTAAGATTCAGTATGAGGCCTGTGTAACGGAGAAACATAGAGGTGCAAAGAACCACCATCAGTAGACAAACACCACCAAGAATATCAAATTATGCACAACAAAACAAACCACAGAGAATCAACACACAAGATTCAGGCAACAATGACTAATGGATTCACGAGTGTGGGGAGACAAGAGTACAAGTTTGTTAGACTCTATCAATCCTTCATACAACACCGTCAAAGGGATTATCCCCAAGGTGATGAGATCTTACAGCCCGTACCCACCCTGAAGAGCAACAGGAAACTATCCCCCAAGCTCGTGGACGTCCAGTGTATTCCCCTCCCTCTCCCTTGATGACGACTTCTCTCTCAACCCTAGTAATGCCTTTTCAATTTCCTAGGTTCTTGATAGAACCTCTATATATAACCCCCAAGTCCGTATCCAACATGAGCAATGAGTCCCATACAAACCATCTCGAAGCCCGAATCTGGACTTGTCGGTGCCCGAGCAAAAACTATCCATGCCTGGGCAACCATCACCTGATGCTCGAGCTCTCGGGTTCCATATCAATTTGCTTGGGCAAAATTATAGGCTATGGCTCCCAAGCTCCTATTGCTTCATCTTCTATCATTCCTTCGTGCACAAACATTGGAGCTTCATGTGATCCATGCATGTAGGCTTGTTTTAACCCAACATTCCCAACATAGGATGAGCTAACTAAATATACAAAATTATTATTATTTGTTTTTGAAGTGCCGAAGGTCCAAAGGTTTCAGAGCCTAGGTTCGTGAAGGCCCCATACGTCCGAGTGGACTAATTCCAATGGATGAGACGCAATAGAAGTGGAGAGAGCAAAAGGGAGTTTATGACTTTTCCCAACATTACATGCAACACAACAAAAATAAGAACACTAGAGGACGATAGAGAGAGGTTGTGATGGAGACGCCGAAGAACTGAAGATGATGGATGGCCCAATCGAGCATGCCACATACGTAGGAGCCACAGTCCGAGAAGTAGACAAAGCAACTGAAGGTGCCGGGGATGCAGTCGACGTATGAAACGGGTACAAGCCATGCTTATTGCGCCCTTGAAAAAGGATCTTCTTCGTGTTCTTGTCCTGAACCCAGAAGTTATCTGAGTAAAAAAACATCAGATAGTTATTATCTTTGGTAAACTGATGCACGAAAATAAGATTGGTAGAGATAGACGGAACACATAATTAAGATATTATGAAGATTGAAGGTATTAGAGGACATGCGAAGAGTACCATTACCAGTGTGGGAGATGGATAGATTATGTCCATTACCCACAGAGATAAAGTCCGTACCAATATAAGGCGCGGCCTGCATATTCAAATTGGAGAAATCTGCAGTGACGTGACTGCTGGTGCCTGAGTTACTGTACCATGGGGTACGTGAGGGCCCCGAGGTAGAAGCGACCATGGCCGCTAGAGAGGAGGTAGCCGTCGGAGGAGCATAGTTGAGGTTTGCCCAATGCCAGCAATCAACCACAAGATGACCTGGCTTACCATAGATATGGCACAGACTTGGAGGAGCACCAAGGATGCCGTATGCCTGATCGGGGCCACGACCACAAGAGAAGTCGCGTCCTCGACCACCACGACCACGATTGAAGCCACCACGTCGGGGACCAGGCCATCAGCTGGCGGTCAAGGCTATGGACGCAGGGATCGAGTTAGGAGGCAACGCCTAGAGCCCGTGGTTGATCTCTTTAGTTAGGAGAAGTGCAGTGAAATCATCCATGGTGAGTGCACCTAGACGAGTGCGGATGGCAGTTTTGAAGGCATTATACTCAACCGGGAGACCAGTGAGAGCATGAAGAATGAGGTCTGATCGTTCCCGATCACATCGATATCTTATGTCTGAATCGTTTGCAGTAAGGGTTAAATGCCGGTATCGTTCTTTAGGGATTGTGAATTGGTAACTATGGTCTAATTCTAAGAATTAAAGCAATTAGGGAGAAGGAGTTGATCGATGATTGAAACTAAATTAAAACTATTAATAAGCGATTAAATTAAACAAAGAAAGTTAGAGAGAGATGATTTAGGGTGGAGGATCCACCACTAACCAAGGTTTGGTCTAATTATACCAATTAAGGTTTGCTATATCTAATGGGGAGTTTCAATCCATTACGATGAAGATTGTAACAGATTTCAACATGAATTATCATCTTCGATGACATGAGTTATCTTCAGTCAGCATGGTCCGTCCTTTAGAGACAGACCGTCTCCCCTTAGCATAACTCATCTCATAGAAGAATAACAATTAAAACTAAAAGTACCTACCATCACGCACATGACATGCGTCATCTTAGTTTAGCACGGTCCGTCTTTTTAGGGCATGGACCATCTTCCTAGGTATGACACATCTCTTGCGAGATGGAAGGAGCATAAAGTGCAAAGTAAGACAAGAAGAATCGGTTCATCCAGACGATATAGATTAACATTGAAGCATTCGGAATCGAAAAGAAAAAACTGTAGATTATGATTAATAAAAGTTCTTCTCAAGCTATTCCCCAAATAGAATTACAAAACTCTAATTAAGCATAATAAAACTAAACATGGCTAGGGCTTCATCCGAAGCCCTAAAGAAAGACTAGTCACTTATGGTAGGGATGACGGTATGGATGTTGGTGGAGAGCGAGCATGGATCCATGGTGGTCCTTCTTCTTCTCGTGATCTTTCCCCGGAGATGATGAACTTTGAAACCAAAATTCGGATCCTTTTCTTCAAGAAAAAAAGTGGATAAATAGGGCTTCCAGCATGCGCGAGTTGTAATTTTCACACAATGATTTTGGATCATCCGATCTAGGTCATCGTAGGCTCGGATGGATACTTCCGATCGATTGGACCTCGCTGCCGATCAATCAGAAGTACCAAAGTCTATCTGCAGTCGAAAGGGATTTTTGATCGATCGGGCCTCGCGGTCGATCGATTGAAAAATGCAAACCCTCTGTTTTCTGTCTGCTGTGGTTGATTGGCACACTCCGATCGATCGGAAATCGCCAATTCTCTGTTATTACTGTCTGCACGTGGAGGTTGACCTTGGCATTTGTCTCTCTAGAGGCTACCTTTAGTGATTTTGCTCGCTGGGTTCGCTTTTTGATGCATTCTTCATTTTTTAGGCTCTTCTCCTATAAACCATAAAGATGTAAATAATTAATCAGATAGTTTGAAGGCATAATTCTCATGATTTATCATCAGTTAATGGCTTAGATACGACATGTTTATGTGCTGATCAAGGTCTTCATCACAAAGGGGGGCACCCACTGCGGCAAGATTATCAACAAGAAGTTTGAGTTTTTGAAGAAAATTAGAGACCGAGGCAAGCCCCTTTTTCATTTGTTGGATCTGAGATTTGAGTTGCATGATGTTGGACCGAGAAGATGACATAAATTGCTTTTCGAGAGCTGTCCATACATCATGAATATGATAGAGGGACACCACGGTATGTAGGACAGGCGAGGAGAGCATCGTGAGGAGGGCAACAAGCAACTGCTGATCGGAGAGAGCCCACTCAAGAAAGAGAGGGTTAGGAGAAGGGAGGCCCTTAGCATCAAAGCACATAGCTACGGGGGGTAGAGAATGAAGAGGAGAGTCCACGTGATAAGCACAAAGAGTTATAAGGAGTTGTGCTCGCCAGAGGAGGTAGTTAGATGTATTTTCTTTGTTGATCTCAAGTTTGGTGGTGACCAAGAATCCTAGGTCATGAATAAGCTAAAGAATGGGGAAACAACGGAGGAGGGCAGAGCGGTGGTAGGAGGAGGGAGGGCCATGGTGGAGTTCGAATCAGAAGAAGCAGTAGTTGAAGAAGGTGAGTTGTCAGTCATGGATGAGAGGAAGACGGAGGTCTTGAGTTCTCTCACGAACCTGGACTTTCGGACCATGAACAAATTTTACAGAAGAAAGAGAGAGAGTGGAGAGAGAAGAGGCTATGGGTACAAGTGCGAAGAGGATGTGGACTTCTTGGTGGAGACAGTAGTATTAGATACCTTTCAGTTGAACATGCCAGCCTGATGGAGAATGTTGGTGGCATACTGATCGACTTTGGTGAAGGAGAAGCCCGGTAGACGTCTGAAGAACTGAGATACCCAAAAAATGATGGAGAGGCCCCAAAACCTTAAGAGCAAACCGTTGGCTCATTACAGTAATAAGAGATGAAATGTAGGCCGAATCATTGCATGTTAACAAAATATTATCAACATATAATAGGAGATCGAATAGTGATCCAGTGAGACTCATGCTTCACAAAGATAGGGCAAATCATTGCCTGTTAACAAAATAACAAAATATTAGTAGATAGATGACGTGTCATCTCAGCCAAAACCAGACAGGAGACATGTCCCTAACTAAGACATGTACTGCTCTAACATACCAAACAATTTCTAACCTACTTAAACCTCGATTCTACTCCTTATGCATTCGTATAACCGTATATAATATATCATATTCAAAATCCCTAAACTGCCTATGTGACCGTGCATCGCCGTTAGGGAGCATGAGGGGCATCCTCATAACCCAACAAGGACAAGGGACACGGCTCTTACAGCACGATAGAGATACCGTCGTCACGCCAGACATTTTATATCCCACATGTACTATCCAACTATCCTAAATTGCTTGCATGACCATGTATTACAGTCAGTGAGCAGGAGAGGCACTCCCCCAACCAAATAAGGACAGAGAATAAGACTCATACAGCACTATAACGATACAACAATCCTGCAAGGTTTTTCCTGTACTACTTACAATTTAGTCTTTTTTGGATCATCTGTGTAGTTGAGTATCATCGTCAGTGAGCAAGAGAGGCATCCCCCTACCCCAACAGTGACAGGGTACACGACTCTTATAGCATGATAATGGTACCATAGACATGCAGGTTTTACCTATGCTAATGTATGACTCATCTACCCTAACCTAAGCAGGGTTTTATAATAGAGCAGAGTATCTGCCATATTTAGGGGTGACAAATTTTTATCCAACTCAAGTTGTCCCTCAACCTTTTTTGGTAGCTTTTCTGGTTGAGTTTTGTATGTAAATTGAATCAATTTCTGATTTGTTGGTTCAATATGGAGGAACCTGAAAAGAAAAAAAATATGAATAATCAACTTAAAGCTGAGAAAGTTGCCACGTGGCACCCATCAACAACCAACGTATAATCACGTAGGATTGAACCAAACCCATAGAGAGAAAAACAAATCCATTTGTGTTCCCCCCCCCCCTCTCTCTCTCTCTCTCTCTCTCTCTCTCTCTCTCTCTCTCTCTCTCTCTCTCTCTCTTTCTTTTTTATGTTCTCGATCTATCATGTACAAGTTGTTTGGCCCGGTCTCAAGCCCTGATTGTTTAAAGATCATAAGATCATTAGGTCGATTTGATCAAAGCCCTCATATGGGTGCTATGCATATTGTCATAATTTGAAATATTTATCGAAACATAACCCCCGATTTGTTTAAGAGCGAACTTTAAAAAAAAAATTTGATTTGTTGCATTTACTTCCGGCTCAATCATGGTGTGCCACATTGTCCATTAAAAATAGCACAAAGGGACCACTTGCTGTCAGTCACATTGATGCCCCATTATGTCCTTTTTAATGGACGACGTGGCATACCACGATTGGGCCTAAGCAAGTGCATCAAATCAATGCGGTAGCAAAAGAGCAATGCTATTCAACCCAAAACATTTGTGGTGAATGCTTAGTGAGAATGACGTGGCATCCAATCATAGGGTTGACACAGTGAATCGTTGTTTCAAATTAGGGCTGAGTGTCATCTCAACAAGGTATGATACATGTTATGAGTTAATTGATCAATGGACTCTATGACAGAAAATAATGTAAAAAATAGGGACACATTTGGTATTATCCGATTGTTACTTCGCTATGACTGCCACATGTCCCTGTCTCTCTCTCTTTAGATACGTGGTCCCCCCTCTTCCATATTTTTCAAGTCCCTCATGCCTATTGATTTGTTGCATTTACTTCCTGCTCAATCGTGGAGTGCCACGTTGTCCATTAAAAATAGACCACTTGCTGTCGGTCACATTGATGCCCCATTGTTTTCTTTTAATGGACGACATGACATACCATGATTGGGCTTAAGCAAGTGCAGCAAATCAACGCGGTAGCAAAAGAGCAATGCTTTTCAACCCCAAACATTTGTGGTAAATGCTTAGTGAGAATGACATGGCATTCAATCATAGGGTTCACACAATGAACAGTTGTTATAAATTTAGTATTATAATAAGGTTGTTATATTGGAATGATCGGATCCTCGAAATCACGTAGGATTGAACCAAATCTAGAGGGGAAAAAAAAAGCTAAGAAGAAAAGGATAATAAGGTTGTCATGTGGCACTTGGTTTTTTGAGGGCTACTACTTTAGTATTATAGTATAAGTTGTTTAGCAAATTATGTTGACATGAAGGCGCCATCTAATTATGTTGTTGAGAGACAAAAAGGAAAACCAACCTTATGAATGCATTTGTGCTTATTTCTACATTGTAGGGTCTCAATCTAGACCTCCTGTATGACAAACAAATGGTAACTCTGCTTGGATCATCCTTTTTTTAAAAAAAGAAATTTGTTTATCTCACAACCCTTTGCTTCTCTGAGTCATTTAATGTTCGGTATTTTGCATTGAAGAAACATAGTCATCGACTTTTTTTTGTGTCTTTAAGCATCTTATGACGCCAATGTTTAGGTGTTTCTTATGTTGTTCTCGGACTCCTGAAAAATATAAAAAGGCTAGGACATAATAATATAGCATGTTTTAGATTGCCTTTTATTTTCCTTCTTGTTTGCATGAGGGCTAGGCCATAATAATATATCATGCTCTCAACAAATGTGGGTGTCAATGTTGAATGTGGACGCCCCTCTCGAATATGGGGACCTTGTCGCCCCCGAAATATTATCATTTCTCTCGAAATATTATCACTTCTTTTGAATTATTATTGCCACATTTAAAGTATTGTCTACCCCCTTAAAATTTTGCCATGCCCTTGAAAAAAAAATTTCACCCTCAAAATCTTTTGCATGCCGACAAGCATGAGCATTAGTAGTAGTAGTAGTAGTAGTAGTAGTAGTAGTAGTATATATATATATATATATATATATATATATATATATATATATATATATATATATATATATATATATATATATATATATATATATATATATATATATATATATATATATATATATATATATATATATATATATATATATATATATATATATATATATATATATATATATATATATATATATATATATATATATATATATATATATATATATATATATATATATATATATATATATATATATATATATATATATATAATAAGGGACAACGGTTGTGGGGGGGACAAATGAACTGAGACAAAGGAGCGGCTCAGATTTATCTAGAGGAGGGGGATAAATCACAGTCGTCCGTTTCCCACCCATCTCATAAATCCCCTTCTTTAATCACCTTAACCCACCCTTATTCCTTTTAAATTCATCTGATCCGTCCGATCTAAATCCCATCAGATCCAAGCCCTTCCCCATCCCTTGGTACCCGCAGCCCCCCTTTGGAACCCACGCCTCTCCTCTCATTTCAGCTGGGGACTCTCCCCCCTTAAAAAATAGTTATTTTTTTTCCTAACATGTGAAAATCAGACGGAGGGCACACATTGAAAAAGAATCGGACGGAGGACTCGCATAGAGAGAGAGAGAATCGTTACTCGAAAAATCTCGAGCCTCCCTCCGTCCCTTGGAAAATCGTGTGAGGGAGAGAGAGAGAGCCCCCTTCGGAAAACATGCATGTTTAAATCGCATCCCCTTCCCTTTGTTGCAGATTGAGAGTGGAGAGAGAGCTGGCTGCTCAGATCTTCAGATCTAAAGAGAGAGAGAGAGAGAGAGAAAGAGGCCAAAGCAGCTCGGCCATCTCTGCCGCCCCGGCCACGCCCTGCCGCCCCGGCCCCAGCCACGGCCACGCCCTACCGCTCCGGCCACGCCCTGCCATCCCCGCCGCCCCGGCCACGCCCGGCCATCCCTGCCGCCCCGGTCCCTCTGCAATCGTCCCTCGAAAAATAGCGAGCCTCCCTCCTCAGATCTTCAGATCTAAAGAGAGAGAGAGAGAGAGAGAGAGAGAAAAAGGCCAAAGGAGCCCGGCCATCCCTGCCGCCCCGGTCCCAGCCACGGCCACGCCCTACCGCTCCGGCCACGCCCTGCCGCCCCGGCCACGCCCTGCCATCCCCGCCGCCCCGGCCACGCCCGGCCATCCCTGCCACCCCGGCCACGCCCGGCCATCCCCGCCGCTCCGGTCCCTCAGCAATCGCTCGCGAGCCTCCCTCCCCCTTGCCTTTGTTGCAGATTGCGAGTGGAGAGAGAGGTAGCTGCTCAGGCTGGTGCTCAACCCTCGCACCAGCCTTCAGATCTCATGTTCTAAATTTTTATAATTTCTTGATTTTTTCTTTCCTGTTGATTGCAGGTTCATGCCATCATTAGCAGGGTCAAAGTCATTGCTGATGAACTACAGAATCAGGTGGTCTTTTGCCTCCCGTTCTTTCTCCCCTCCCCTACGATCCCCTCATTCCTCTCTCTCTCTCTCTCTCTCACCCAATGCCCCTAATCCCGCCGGCCAACCAATGCCCCCTTCCCCAAATCCCACTGGCTGCGTGTCGTCTCGGCAGGTCGAGGTTTTTTTTTTTTCTTATTTGAAGCGGGGGATGGGGAAGGAAGAGATGGAGACCACCTCTCACCCTTCGATCAGGTAACCACCTCTCTCTCGCAATTCAATTTTTTGTTTTTATTTCAGTATTTGAGCGGATCAGATGAGAATCAATTCAAATATCTTTTTTCTTCTTCTCCTTCTTCCTTTCCCTTTCCTTCTTCCTCCTCTGACTTTCCTCTTTCTCTTTCTTTCGCAGCAAGACAGAAGCACCCTCACACCGAAGAGGTTGACTCTTCACGCAGCCACCGCCGACCTTCGCTGGCTGAGGGTGCGGATCGGTCAGTCGAGGTATGTGCTATTTTTTACTTTAATCAAAAGAGTTTTTTTCTCCCGGACCCTCCCTTAGCATTTGGAAACTATCTACCATTGTTTGTTCTTTCTGTGTTGTTTGTTTTCGTTCTTTCTGTGTTGTCTTTCTTTCGCAGCAAGACAGAAGCACCCCCACACCGAAGAGGTCGACTCTTCGCGCAGCCACCGCCAACCTTCGCTGGCTGAGGGTGCGGATCGGTCAGTCGAGGTATGTGCTATTTTTTACAATGGTAGGTAGCCGAAACTATCTACCATTGTTTTTTTTTTCTTTCTGTGTTGTTTGTTTTCGTTCTTTCTAAATTGATAGTATATATGCTTATATTTAATTGATAGTATATATGCTTATAGTATTTTCATTCTTTCTCTCTCTTTTAAGGTTTGCATATTTTTTTTCGAGTTTTGTTTTTCCCGGTTTCTTTGGTTTTTTGTTCCCTTTACTTCCCTCGCTCATGTCCTCTCTCTCTCCCCCTCTTATTTTGTTTTTCCCCCAATTTTTTTCTTTTCTTTTTATGCTGATTGTTTTTTCCCCATTTGTTATGTTTTTTTTTCTTTTACTTTGTTTGCTCTCTCTCTCTCTCTTCCATTTTTTCCTTTCCCAAGTTCTTTGTTTTTCTGTTTTTCCCAAAAAATTTCCTTTGTTTTGTTTTTCTTCCCTTTTTTTTGTTTGCTCTCTCTCTCTCTCTCTCTCTCTCTCTCTCTCTCTCTCTCTCTCTCTCTCTCTCTCTCTCACCCTCTGGATTTTGCTTTCAATTTCTCCACCATGTTTTTCCTTTTATTTTATTTCCCCCTTTTCTTTGTTTGAACCCTTCCCCCTTGAATTTTGTTTCCAGTTTCTTTGTTATGTTTTGTTCCCGCTACCTCCCTAGCTCATGTTCTCTATTTTATCTTCTTTTTTTTTTCATTTTTTTTCAGTTTTGATGGGTTCTTTCTCCCTAGCTTTCTCTCACTTTTCTTATGTGCGTTGTTTCAGCCAGGCGCTTATATGATCCCTCCTTCCCAAGCTACGGTTATGGCCGCCCGACACCAGTCACACCACGATCGCCGTCTCTCCTGGTGTTATGTCTCATTTTCTCCCTTTTATATATATATTTTTTAAAGCACTCCCATTTGAACATAATATGGGACATACTCTCAAGCATACCACGTTGTTTGGGGGCATCAGTCGGCACTCATTGTAGTGGCATTCGGACCAAGACCCGGCCAATGCCCTAGCACTGTAGTATGTCTGAGGGTATGTCCCATTAGTATGTTCACATAGCATTTTCCTTTTCTCGATCTCTTATGATATCCATATACCTTTTTTCAGCCAACCCTCGAGATCGTCGGCGGCCAAATTGCTGGGTATGCTAGCCCGTAAGGCTCTATTTGTTCGTGATATAGCGCTACATGTTTATATTGTGATATCACTGATATAGCATTACATGTAATGTAACATATATAGCATGAGGGTTCTTCATGATATGAGGTTAATATAGGTTTCTTCTGACTACTAAGAATGATTTGTTCCGTCTCATTTATTTTGTATCTTTTATCACTATTGTGCATGATAATTGCTATTTTTGTATTTCCTAACTAGATATGGAGATAACTAGCTAAACATTTCTTTTGCTACTTCAAAAAAAGGAATAACTAGCTAATATTGTATCTTTTATCACAATTCAACCCGAGTCAGAATCAAGGTTTAAATTTCTATAAGTCAAATCAGAATCACGATATAACTAACTAAGCATTTCTTTCGCTACTTCAAAAAAAAAAACTATAAGATCTGACACGAGTCAGAATCAAGGTTGCCAACTTGATAGGGAAATAATATGCTTATTGTGTTGCTAGCTTTTGATTGCCAACTTGATGTGACACTTGATCATTGTCGTTCTATCTGTAACGGATGGCTGTGATCATGCCCCTTCAAGTTGGCAACCAGAAGTTGGCAAAACGAGTTGGTAGATCAGTTTGGGTTATTATAGTAGCTGCTTTGACAACTTTTGGTTGCCAATGTGATCGTGCCACTTCAAGTTGGCAACTAGAAATTGGCAAAATATGTTGACATCATAGCAATTTTCATGGGATGCGGTCATTTCTCTTCCTAAAATATGCCATTGTCAACCGATTTGTTTTAATAATGTTTTGATGTGACACGAGTTCGAGTTCAGGAAAAAAAAATCAATTTTGTTTAGGCTAATATGAGAGAGAGTTGAGAGAGAGAGAGAGAGAAGCAATGCAGGGTGATTGAAATCGTGGGTCGCTGTTCATTAAATATTATTGCCATGTTTGAATTATTGGACCTCTCTAATAATATTGTTGAATTATATGTTAAATTATAATAATTATTGAATCAAAATGGCATTTAAAGGGACGATTGTGAATAATTTAAAGGGACTTTTTATATTTATTGAATTCGTTAAATAACCATCTTACCCTTCTTTTTATAAGCTCAATTAACGAGGCTTACAACCCATTTAGGATTCAAAAGACACTTAATTACTGCATACCTTGCATTTCTGATTTTTTGTGTATATTTGGTTGAATTTCGAAGAAATGGGCAGCACATTTCTATCAAAAAAAAAATCTAGAATTATATATGTAGGAGATAGGGAAGCTCTTTAACTTCATCTTCAACCAGGTGGTTAAAGGGCTGATGTGGCTCATAGAAGAACTAGCTGTCCTTTTACGTTTGGGTTCGGCTGAACCCTCAAACTATTTGCATTTGTTGAATCCGTTAAGTAACAATCTCACCCAAATTGGACATTTATAGGATTAGAATTCATTCAAGTAATCTATGTTACAAATTACAATAGATGAAGCACGCATCCTTTTATAAGCTCAATTAACGAGGCCTGCAACCTATTTAGGATTCAAAGGACACTTAATTACTGTATACCTTCAATTTCTGATTTTTTGTGTATATTTGGTTGAAATTCACAGAAATGTGCTGCACATTTGTATATAAAAAAAAAGAATTAGAATTATCTATGTAGGAGAGAGGGATGCTCTCCAATTTCTTCTCCAACCAAGTGGTTAAAGGGCTGATGTGGATCATGGGAGAAAAATCTTTGTTCTTAACTTATTATATCATTTGATTAGTTGATTCTTCGTACATTCTTTATTTTCTTTCTCCCCTCTTCGCATCAATTAGGAAGATTTGCAATGGATTGTTTGGGGGTGGGTTAGTGAATGTGTTGTTTCCCCTCTCCTATGATCCGACTGCTCCTTTTTCTTTGCTTTTTTTTTTATCTATTTCATTCCTATATGCTTCATTGCTGATAATAATTTTCAATTTTCCCCCTTATTATATTCGAATTCTTAATGCTATCTCTTATTAACTCGATTCTATATGATGTAAAAGGAGGCCGAGAACAACTACCACCTCCAAGGTAATACTAATTTATATTCTTTGTTAATTTGCATGTATTTTTAGTTTGCTACATATATCTAGCAAATTATCAAATGTTGTCTCTTAACAGTATTTAGAATGCTATGGTTTTGCCTAATTTTTATTTGGCATCTCTTAAAAATGGTTTGCTAGATTCATTTCAGATCATTTTGTGTGGATTAACAGTTCAATTTGTTGATTTTAGTATTTAAATATTTTTTAATTTGGTGTTTTTCAGTTCAAAAGCCGAGCGAAAACCATTTGATGCTTCTCCAAGTTCTGTCTCAATCATTTGATGCTCCTTCTAAGTTCTATTTGCAATCGTAGTTTAAATGATTTTTAATGAATGATGATACAGCTCTTTTCAATGATTTTTTAGGGGGTTAATATATAGCTTCTTTTGTGTTCCTATCTTATACCTTTACTCTTCTTATGGAATTTTTCTGGGGGTTAATATATTACTTCCAATTTTAGTACTCTTGTTTTTTCTTTCCTTTATAATTTTGTTGCTTTAGGAATGATGATGCTTTATGATCGCAGGTTGTATTTAGAATAATAGATTTTTCTTACTTTATGATTGGTTGTATTTTGAATAAGGAGTTTTTCTTTGTCCCATATGTTGCACCATTGCTTTATGATTGGTTATATTTTGAACACGGAGTTTTTCTTTATCCCATATGTCTACTGATGTGAGGAAGGGCCGGGAGGCGACCAATGACTCATACCAGGGGTTTCTACGGACGCGAGGAAGGGCCGGGAGACTCCTGCGAACCCCATCACCAGGGGTTTCTACGGACGCCTCCGTCTGAGAGTCCAATCCCACTCATTTACACCCAAGCTCAGGTACTCTCTCTCTCTCTCTCATCTGTGTCATGTGTGGACAGGGACGGTATGAGATGGGTGAGTCGGTATCTACGCTCAGGTGGTCACCGTTGGAACCTCTGCGTAGCCCTCTCTACTCCCCCTCCGGTGAACGCACTCGACAATGGAGAGGAGGTCGTCACCTCTTCCTCCCCCCCCCCCCCATCTGGCGAAACAACAGCAAAGAGGGAGGAGGTCGTCACCTCCTCCTCCTCCCCCCTTCCTTCTTCGACGACAGTAACGATGGAAGAAGGGGCACCCAAGCCCCCTCCTCCCTCCTCTCTAGCAACAACAGGGACTAGAGGAGGGCATACGTCCTCCTCTCTCCTCTTGATCTCTCCCTCTCCTCTATCGTTCAATGACACTGTTGTACCCGTCGACGCCCGAGGTCAATGAAGGGCACCGTGAAAAAAGAGAAAAAGCCTGAGATGAAAGAAGGCTACAAAGTCTGCGACCCTAAACCTTAAATGCAAAAATGGGGTAACGATAAGAAACGAAGGCACAATTTTTTTTTCCAGTGATAATAGATGGAGGCGATGATGCTATGGGTGAAGACCCAAGAGGAAATGGAGTAGATCGACAGTAGCGGACAGTTACGACAGTGCTGATGGCGAGACTTTTATTTTTCCTACACTTTCTCTATTTTTTGGACAAGAGGGGACAACCAATCTCGAAATATTATCACCTCCCTTGAAATATTATCGTCGTCTTCGAAATATTGTTTTTGTTTTGGAAATATTGTTGCCGCCCTCGAACTGTTTTTCATCGTCCTCGATATCTTTTGCAGATGCGATACGACTGCAGGCTACGGAATTGTGGCGACGACGGGATATCGAGGTTGCCCGGAGGGCACGAAGACACGATTGAGGGATTTCGATATGGTTTTGGATGATGTATTTTGACAAATGTGTTTTTTTGTTACCTCATATCTTTTTGTTCTTTTTTGGATGTCTATATTTTGGATAATAAAAATGCATGTTGTCAGATCCTAAAATATTCCTTTTTCCAAATATTGTTGTTGCTTATTAAATATAAATGCTCCCCCTTGAATTATTGGACATGTTTAATAATATTGTTATCGCTCTCGAAATATTCAATTGCCACACTCGAAATATTATCAGTGATTACTAATTATTATTGCCACCCTTGAAATATTACCGCCATCTTTAAAATATTGTCACCACAATCAAAATATTATTTTTAGCGTCCAAAATCTTTTTCGTGACCTTGGGCACGGGGTTTTCACTAGTATATATATATATATATATATATATATATATATATATATATATATATATATATATATATATATATATATATATATATATATATATATATATATATATATATATAGAGAGAGAGAGAGAGAGAGAGAGAGAAATGCTATAATGTGGCATGGGGTAAGTGCGGCACTGCACAGTAGCCATCTGATGCACTGCTGCGTACATCTGATGCACGCAGCGTGTGCATCAGACGACTACGGTGCAGTGCCGCACGTACCACATGCCGTATTATAGCATGCCCCTATATATATATATATATATATATATATATATATATATATATATATATATATATATATATATATATATATGAGGAATGGGATGCTGCCTATCAAAGCAGCGTTTTTTGCTGCTTTGATACATTGTTTGACCATCCTAGAAGTTTTGGAATTTGATGAAATTTGGTGAGGGTGTTGTCTAAGGTAAGATGATCATCCTCACAAATTTTCATCAAATTCTAAAACTTCTAAGAGGGTCAAATGGTCGAAGCAAAATCTGCAAAATCTGCAGTCACCGTTAAAATCTGCAGATTTTGCTTCAACCATTTGACCCTCTTAGAAGTTTTGGAATTTGATGAAAATTTGTGAGGATGATCATCTTACCCTAGACAACACCCTCACCAAATTTCATCAAATTCCAAAACTTCTAGGATGGTCAAACAATGTATCAAAGCAGCAAAAAATGCTACTTTGATAGGCAGCATCCCATTCCTCTATATATATATATATATATATATATATATATATATATATATATATATATAGGGGAGGGATACTTTTACAAGTCACCACTTACAAGTGGGATCTTACTAATGATCCCAGCCATCCATTTCAGAATGGATGGCTGTTATTAATACCCCTCTCTCTTTCTCTATCTATCTCTCTCTCTCTCTCAATCCCTGTAAACCTAGCCCCCTCCCCGACCCAGACCCCGACCCGGACGTTCCCCACCGGCTCCGGCGCGGGGCGCGGAGCGACGGCCCGGCGGGCCGAAGCGGGGCGGCGGGCCGGCGTGGCGCGACGGGCAGGCGCAGGGCGTGGGCTGGCGCGAGGCGACAGGCCGGAGCGGGGCGGGGCTGCCGGCGCAGGGCGGGCAGGCACAGGGCGATGGGCAAGGGGCTGCCGGCGCAGGGCTTAGGGCAGGCCGGAGGGGGGGTCGCGGGCTACCGGAGGGAATCGCGGGGGCTGCCGGAGGGTGGGCCGCCGGAGCCGAGGGAGGAGGTGTCGCGGGGCTGCCGGAGGGTGGGCCGTAGGAGCCGGGGGAAGGGGGGGTCCGATCGGGGTCGGGGGAGGGGGGGGGGTCGGGTGTTTGAGAGAGAGAGAGAGAGAGAGAGAGAGAGAGAGAGAGAGAGAGAGAGAGAGAGAGAGAGAGAGAGAGAAGGATGATGATCCGGGCCCTCCATCATAATCGGAACGGACGGCCTGGATCATTAGTAAGAGGCACTTGTAAGAGGCCATGAGTAAGTGTGTGTGTGTGTGTATATATATATATATATATATATATATATATATATATATATATATATATATATATATATATATATATATATATATATATATATATATATATATATATATATATATATATATATATATATATATATATATATATATAGGGGTGTTACGTTGCGCTGTGCGCTGCGTTACTGTGGCCGTCCGATCGGAATTGATCAAACGGCATCCTGAAATCCCGCTCCCGATCTCCCAACGAAACTGTGCCTGTCTGCTCCTCTGGACCCAGCGGTCTGATCCCGTGCAGCGCACCCCCGCTCGGTTCGGTTCGATTCCCATCAGTTGGATCGATGGGAATCGAACGGACAAAAATCTTTTTCGCTATTAATGTAGCGGTTACAGTAACAACGAAAAATATTTCTGTCAGTTCGATTCCGATCGATCCAACGGATGGGAATCAACCGGCTCGATTGTGTGTTAATTTCATTCCCATCTGTTGGATCGATGGGAATCGAACGGGCAGAAATCTTTTTCGCTATTACTGTAGTCGCTACAGTAACAAAAAAAAAAAGATTTATGTATGTTCGATTCCCATCAATCCAACGGATGGGAATCAAACCGAACTGAGCGGGGGTGCGCTGCACGGGATCAGACAACTGGGTCCAGGGGATCAGACGGGCACGGTTTCGCAGGAAGATCGGGAGCGGGATTTCGGGCTGCCGTTCGATCAATTCAAATCGAACGGCCATAATAAGGCAGCACATTTTCTCCGCCGTAGCGCACAGCACAATGTAACACCCCTCTCTCTCTCTTTATCTCTCTCTCTCTCTCTCTCTCTCTATATATATATATATATATATATATATATATATATATGGGCATGCTATAATGCGGCATGCGGTAAGTGCGGCATTGTACCGCAGCCGTCTGATGCACGCAGCACTTGCATCAGACGACTACGGTACAGTGCCACACGTACCGCATGCCGCATTATAGCATGCCCATATATATATATATATATATATATATATATATATATATATATATATATATATATATATATATATATATATATATATATATATATATATATATATATATATATATATATATATATATATATATAGAGAGAGAGAGAGAGAGAGGCTATGCACACTCTAAAACTGTTAGAGTTATAAAAAAAAATCAGCACATTCTAAAACTTATTGAAAGCATACCCACAAAAAATCAGCACATTTTAAAACTTTTAGAGGCATCAAATGTTAGATTTCAGATTAATAGTTACAATGGACGTTCGATAAAACTTCTAACATTTGATGCCGCTAGGAGTTTTAGAATGTGTTGAATTTTTGTGGGTGTTCTATCTAAGATAAGGTGCTTATGCTCAAAAAAAATTAGCACATTATAAAACTTCTAAGGGCTTCAAATGGATGGCTGCCCATTTCGCCAAAATAAGCTGGCTGCTCATTTTCCGTTTCCTCTCTCTCTCTCTCTTTATATATATATATATATATATATATATATATATATATATATATATATATATATATATATATATATATATATATATATATATATATATATATATATATATATATATATATATATATATATATGGACTGGGATCCATTGACAACCCAAAATGGGAGGTAAATTTACCTCCCATTTTAAACTTGATTCAATCGGTGGATAGAGGTTTCCGAATTTAATGATTTTTTGTGAGGATGATCAACATGGCAAGTTGATCATCCTCACAAAAACTCATCAAATTCGGAAACTTATAAGGGCGTCAAATGTGTTATTCAAATTAACGGTTCAAATAGATGGTTCAGAAAAACTTGACTCAATTGGCGCCTTTAGAAGTTTCAGATTTTATTGATTTTTTGTGAGGATGATCACTATGGCAAGTTGATCATCCTCACAAAAAATCAAAAAAATCTGAAACTTCTAAAGGCGCCGATTGAATCAAGCTTTTCTGAACCGTCTATTTGAACCGTTAATTTGAATAACATATTTGACGCCCTTATAAGTTTCAGAATTTGCTGATTTTTTGTAAGGATGATCAACTTGCCATGTTGATCATCCTCACAAAAAATCAGCAAATTCGGAAACCTCTATCCAACGATTATGATGAGTTGTAAGTGGGAGGTAAATTTACCTCCCAGTTTGGGTTGTCAACGGATCCCACCCCTATATATATATATATATATATATATATATATATATATATATATATATATATATATATATATATATATATATATATATATATATATATATATATATATATATATATATATATATATGTTGGGAAAAACTCTTCTTATTATTCACCAAAGCCCCTATATATAGGCATAATATGCCCTAGGGATAGAGACGGGGTAAATCTCTAAATCCCTTGAATCCGGGGGTCTTTATCCGGTGGGCATCCATATCCGATGCAACCACCGTTTCATAACACTCCCCGTTGGATGCCCACTTTTCAAAACATTGCCTCGTTAAAACCTTACTAAGGAAAACCCAATGGGACAAAACCTTTAGTGAAGGAAAAAGAGTACAACGCGTTCTTCAGGAACGTAGTTCTTCAGGAACATAGTTCTTCAGGAACAGATTCGTCTGGAATCTCAGATTCTTCTGGGATCTTAGTGGGTGCGACTTACACTGCCTCATTAAAACCTTTCGATGGGAAAACCCTGTGGGAAAAAACCTCATCGCAGAAAAAAGAGTACAATGCGCAAAAGACATTCTTCTGGATGTCTCCATCTGTATCTGCAGGATGCTCCCCCTCATCTTTATCCTACATTCTATTACAAGCATTGCTTACATCAATCTTCAAAAGAAAAATACTCCCTCCCCCTAATACATTTAAGATGCTACTTCCCACCCTGTTAATACATCAATTTAAAATAAAATTCACATGCTCTGTTGGTGAAGTCTCCTCATGCCAATCTGATTCACCAACTTCTGGAATGTAGACTTTGGAAGCGCCTTGGTGAAGAGATCTGTCAGGTTCTCAGTTGACTTCTCCTGCTTTATAATAGTCTCTTCATTCTCTTGGAGTTCATGGGTGTAGAAGAATTTCAGGGAGAGTCGCCTTTGATGAAACCACTTTGAATTTGAGCTAGGCATGCTGCATTACTTTTAAGAAACACATAACATATTTGTGATCTCCCTTTATGGGGATCAGATAAATAATCTGAGTCTGCATATCCAATTGGGTTAGTCCTTTTACATGAATAGTATAAACCAATGTCAAATGTCCCCTTTAGGTATCTAAATATGTGCTTTATATCATTCCAATATCTATGTGTAGATGCAGAAATATATCTAACAAGTAGATTAACAGAAAATGGAATATCAGATCTAGTGCATTGAGATAAATAAATAATTGCACCTATTGCACTTAAATAGGGTACTTTAGGACCCAAGACGTCTTCATTTTCTTTTCTAGGCCTGTATAGGTCTTTGTTAACATCTAAAGACCTTACAAGTGGATAACACTTATCCGTATTAAATCTCTTTAGGAGATTTTCAATATATTTTGTTTGATGGACTAAGGTCCCATCCTTATTGCGTTCGATCTGCAGGTCGAGGCAAAATTTGACTCATCCAGGTCTTTCATTTCAAACTCCTTTTAAGATAGCCAACAGTCTTCTCAATCTCTTCGGAAGATCCTATTAGATTTATCATCTACATATACTGCTACTATTGTAAATCCATTCTGGGATTTCTTAATAAATACGCATGGGCATATATTATCATTTTTATAGCCTTTCCTAGACAGATATTTACTGAGCCGATTGTACCACAATCTTCTGGATTGTTTCAGCCTGTATAATGCTCATTTTAATCTAATTGAATGCGTATTTCTAGATTTGGAGTTTGATAAATCAAATCCTTCAGGGATTTTCATATATATTTCACTGTCTAGGTTACCGTATAGGTAAATCAAATCCTTCAGGGATTTTACATGGTTCAGTATCATTATCATCACCCTTCATTATCTCATTTGTCGTAGTATATAAAAATATATCATCAACGACTATTTCTTTTCTATTCCATATTTCCCCTGAGTATGTGTAGAACACAGATATCTCATCATTGTTGGGTACCGGTACCTCTTTCCCAGTCTCTTCTAGGATCTGGGGCATAACCTCTTCCGGAGCGATATGCTTTAATTTGGGGAAATTGGATTTTTGATTCATGACATCTTCCGGACCGTCATGAATCCTCTCTTCAGGAGAGTTTATATTAAGAACAGCTTCTTCAGGAGCTGTATGGTGTGATATGCTATTTAATCTCCTCTTCCAGGGAGCTAAATCTTTGGAACCTATAGGTCTGCCACGCTTCTGGCGTGTGTCAGACTCATTTACTGCCATTCTCCTAACATCATGCTCACATTGGGGAGTCCTGGGGTCTAGATGAGACAGAGTGGAAGAATTCCATGATAATTCACGTCGTTTCTTCTTGGACAGGACGTTTATTATCTTTCTTATCTCCCCCTAACGACGGGAAGACTGTCTCATCAATGTGACAATCCGCAAATCTTGCGGTAAAAATATCACATGTTAAGGGTTCTAAATATTTGATAATGTGCTAAAGAATGACCACAAAAGTTTTCTACGATCGTTTTCATCATTATTGTCCTAGGATATCCTAAACAATCATGCCAGATATTAAAAATTATAGGATTATGGAGCTCCTGGCTCACTGTTTGTCTTGGATTAGTACTGAGCAATTGGCTCATGTTTCCATGTGACTCAACAATCCCAATGTGAGTGAAGTATATCCCTAAGGATAGATTGGAGAATTTCTCTAGAGTAAACTATAGTCAATATACATGTCTCCCTTATATTCTATTTCCTTACAGAGAAATAACGTATTATTTGATATAAGGTTCTGACAACTCAGATATATAGGAAATGAAAAATATTTAATAAGAGAGATCTAAAAGATATCAAACAACCGAAATATCAACTATAATAAATCAAACAACTGTTCTGATAAAAATAAACGATATGATAATCTAACAAACAAATGAAATATTAACTATTAGAAATCAAACAGTTATTCTAATAAACGATAGCAGTTTATCACTAAAAATATCCTGTCCCCCCTAGTTGTCGTTGAAGAAATCAGAAGTTGTGAGCTTGGTTTCTCCTTGCATCTCATTGAGTTCATCTTCAAGGAGGTCATCATTATCGAGGTCAAACACTGCATTACCCTCAGCTTTCTGTGATGCTTGAAAGTTTGCCACCTCTTCTTTAGATGTACGACAGTTGCGAGACCAATGACCTTCACGCCCACACTTGAAACAAGTGTCTGTAGGCCACTTATTAGAAGGAGAGTCTTCCGTCACTTGTTCTGCGTGCCAGGGCTTGTTACTCTGTTTCTTGAAATTTGTATTTTGCTGCGGATTGAGTCCACCTCTACTGGGGTGGCCACGCCTGCCTCTACCTCGGTAGCCTCCTCTGCTCAGGTTGCCACCTCTGTCACCCCTGCCACTTCTGCTGGAGTGGTTATGGTGACCACCTCTTCCAAACCTTCCTCTGCCTCTACCTCTGTGGTATCCTTCATTGGCATGCGCTTCAGGGAACGCCAATGCTCCAGTTGGTCTGGAGTTGTGATTCTTCATAAGAACTTTATTGTTCTCCTCTGCAACTAAGAGTACCGAAATCAAATCTGATATTTTCTGAAAGTTTCGCTCCCGATATTGTTGTTGCAGTAGGACGTTCGTTGCATGGAAGGTGGATAGAGTCTTATCGATCATCTGTCCTTGGGTAACTAGCTCTCCACATAGCTCAAGTCGGGACACGATGTTAAACATTGCAGAATTATATTCTGCGATCGATTTAAAATCTTGGTAGCACAGGTTTATCCATTCATTCCTTGCTGCTGGAAGGATGACAGCACTTTGATGATCATATCTATCCCGTAGGGATTCCCACAGAACTAAGGGATCTTCAACGGTTAAATATTCGTTCTTCAGGTCTACATGTACGTGACGACGCAGAAAGATTGTCGTTTTAGCCTTGTCTTCAGGACTAAGGCTTTCCGTGCCTGTAGGCTTTATAATTGCCTTACCCAACTTGATTGATTGTAGATGGAGCTTAGCATCTAGCCTCCATGCTAAGTAATTATTACCGACATCAAGTGCGGCGAACTCCAACTTTGTAAGGTTAGACATCTGGGGACGGGATAGGGGCCTAG